>JABSTQ010011328.1:0-652982 GCA_013358835.2 Ixodes persulcatus | reverse complement strand
CGGGATCTCTTACGACGAGGGAAGGCACTTGCTCCGCCGGTCGGGAAGTTATGGAACACTTGGCATTTCGGTACATTTCCTTTTGACAACGTTATTAACTACCATTTCTCATAAATGGCATGTACATTCAATCGTGCACATGCTGCAAAGCCTTCCCTCTAGTGAAAGGCAGTTCCAGGGTCAGCTCATAGATTGCGCCGGAGCCACTAAATGAAATACGCTTAGAGTAATCGGCTCTCTGTTCCCCGACATTGTTGCGGGTGCCGCCATCTTGGTGCTTAGTACAGAGCAGACGCAACCGCCTATTGTCGCGATTGAAGTGTGACTGTTTCCGCATTAGATTCGGCGATGGAAGCTCACGTAACATTGCTTTGCTCCGTTGCAAACTGTTTAAACATTTGTGGAGGACGGAAAACCGTTTCCAGGGATTTCAGGCAAAGCTTTAGATAAATATATTTACATGATAATGAACGCACCCACCACAACGGGTACTAATATTTGGACTTTTTTTTTCCCCTTGCGTAATCAATGCACCTCTAATTTTCGGCTCTGCGAGTCTCGAATGTCATCCACTTTAGCTAGCCACAAGGCCAATTTTCTTTTGCCACCAAGCGGTCAGGCGAAGCCAAGCCACTCTCGTAATAACCGCAAGTGCGTAGTTGTGGTAGTTGCGGAAGTGATCAATCGTGAAACCGAGCGGCGTGCACACTTGACGAAGCTTGGGTCGAGGAGTTGCCCAGCCCCGGACATTCTTCGCCTATCGGATGCATTGATGTCAACAAACACGCCGTCGTCTGTGGTCGTCTGTGGTCCGCTTTCGGACAGTGAAATCGTGAAAGTGGTTAGGCCTAATTTCACATACTCCGGGAAAATCTGTGCAGAACGGCGCAGGGAAATGCACCACAGCGAGGTGCACGCTACGTGGTAGGTTGAGAGTGTCTGGTAACAGTCGTCTTTGTGAACAAAACTTGATTCACGGGAGCGGGCCTCGGCAGTCAGGGCGATTGGACTTCGTACGAGTTCTTATATGCGTAGTCACGCGTAGTTGGTATATACCTGAGCGCGCCGCCGGACATTGGCAATATATATCAGCCTAAGAACGGTCGCGTTGCTTTCTGTGCTGAGTGAGCTGCATAGGGCGCTTTTTGTTCGGCAGAAGGCATGCCTAAAGCGCCCTAAAGAGGGTTGCAATTTATAAAGCATGGTTACTGTGGCGTGCCCCTGACAAGCCGAGACGTGCCACAGTACCTTGCCGTGGCATATTGGCACCTAATATGACATTTGCACGAAGTGTGCAAATGCAAAAATTTTACCCTGCGTAATAAACCCCCCCTCAAGTATGTGTCAATTTTCGGGAAAAAAGTGCATTCATTATGCGAGTAAATACAGTAACTGGCATCCACAATTTGAAGCGCCAAGTTGGCTGGAGTGTCGTTACTCCGAAGCATAGACTTTTTGGTAACTCTAGATGGTGCTAGCGTATCCTCTCGTAAGAGATCACAAACGCAAGTGTGCGAACGGGCCTATGCAAGCAGAAACTGAGGGAGAGGAGGAGACGAGAGCACGCGGCGAGATCAGAACATCGAGCTCTAGTTGGAAGGATTAGCTGGTAGACGCAAAGCTAGCTGCCTTTATCTCCACTGCACTCGTCGAACGTGTTCCACAGCAGAATGCCTGGTGTCCAGCGTTTGGCATTTGCATTCGAGCGCGTTCGAACGGTGCAGTGAAGACAAAAGCTGCCTTTGTCTCCATTGCTCTCATTGAATGCATCAGAACGTGGACCTCCGGCCTCCGGCGTTTGGAGTCCACGTTCAAACGCATTGGAACTGTGCAGCGGAGACAAAGGCAGCTTGCTTTGCATCTGCACACCGATCATTCCGACCAGAGTCTGGTGTTCTGGCCTCCTCCTCTCTGTTTCTGCCCGCATAGACGGCGCTAGTGTTTTCTTGTCATAAGCAGTCACAAGCAGTTGGCACATAGTCAGCCACAACAAATGAAAATTTATGAACCAGTTCTAAGGGCACATAAATCTTTTAGGGGCAAAGCTCCTTAGGGGCTAGCCATGTCCGTATGTCCGGGTCCGGTGCTCGTGCTCCCGCTCGTGAGCTCACGTGCTCGTGTAGGGCAAAAAAAAAAAAAAAAGATGAAACAAAAAATGATTAAAAAAGATGTGAAAAAAAGATGAAAAAATGATGAGAGAAAAAATATGTTTGCGCAGGATTCGAACCTGTGCGGGGAGACCCCAATGGATTTCTAGTCCATCGCCTTAACCACTCAGCCACGACTGCGGGATGAGTAGGGGGCTCTGAGATGTGGTAGTAACTAGAGAGCTGGGGATGTCATGGATGAAACGTTGCATGTAGCCGCTCAACGTCTTTACAGGAGAGGGCGCTGCGGTCAAATGCGTATCTAATCACGTTAAACTTTGCATGCATTGGCTCAACGTTTATAGACTAGAGGGCGCTGCGGTTAAATGCTCAAATGCGTACTATAACCACGTTCCATACCACATATTCTCTTTCTGACATGGATGAAAACGAACGAAAGGCTCGGCATGCTGCGGCTCAGCATCTACGCAGACAAGCACCACCAGACCTTCGCCCCAATCAACATCATTCACCACGTGGAGATGCGATCAATTTTTTATGCGGGTTTGTGATGCCTGTAACGTTTAGTGTTCTGATATTCATCTCTTCTTTTTTTTTCTCCGACAGTATGAAATGACGGTGGACGACTTCATTCGGAGAACCGCGCGACCGCCGCCGAGTCGCGCCGAGCGGAGTGGGAGGTACAGAGAAAGAAGATAGAAGAGGATCACGTCGACTTCATCGTTCTCTTCAAGTGTGACGTTGTTTCGACCAGACCACATTTTTCACCATACTGTTAACCTTTTCCTTCCATTCGGTTTTCGGTGTCCGACCCTAAAAGCCAGTTGTTGCACGAATAGGAAATTTACTTAATGGAGTCCTTTCTTTGGTCGTGCATTGCCGGTACTGAATGTAAATAGTTGTTAGTTACCATGAAAGGCTGTCATGTGTATGTGTGTGTACGTCGTGTAGGCATCCTTCTGAGGTAGCATACATCTGGTTCTTTTTTGTTTTTGTGAGCGCATGTTCGAACAAGAGTAATACGAATAATCGCGGGGTGCATTTGTTTATTTTTGTACGATTTCACAGCGTGTCTCTTACGAGGCTCGAGGTATTGGTGCAGTTACCTGGTGCTCCATGCGAGATCTCCTTCCTGCGACGACCTTCGGTCGGCCGAAGACGCGCTCGCGTTCCCGTCGGGAAACACCCTAAAACTCGCGAGTTTTAGGGCGTGCAAATTTGTCGATTTCTTTGTACCTGTGCTGCACCGCAATAAATTTGTGGACGTGTCTGACAGAGTGCGGTTTTATTTGTCTGTGCTGTACCCTTGTATTGTCGTGAAAGTGAGATTAGTATGCCGATTTTACCGTCTATTTCTCGTAGGGGTGACAAGATGGTGTAGAGGGGATCAGACTATGAATGTGCCACCGATTTATTTGGCAACATAGATTGGTTACTTCTCAATAGTCGCCGACTAGGTGAGACCGTCGGAAGGAGCATCGGTTGCCCCGCTTCCGGTGCGGGCTTTCTACCTTTGACAATGCTTCTGCGCCTTGTGCACCTTGAGCTCGTGTGTGCTGTCAAAGCACAGCAGAAGACAAGGAGCATGCTCTGGAGATCGGATGTTCGAAAGACACGCCCCGCCGTTCTCCTTTTCTCCAGGACGTGTACATTTTACCGGTTACGGGTTAAGAAGTTATAAATGAAATCCTTTGTTTCCACGAGGACTGGCAATTGTAGCTAAAAGAGAGGAAGAAACGATGTCTTGTGGTTGCTGTGGCCTTCAGTTAAGTAAAATGAGACCTTGGAAAACCGTGGCCAGCTTTCGTATTGTCTGGGGGGGTTTCGCCTTGGCAGTTCAAAATGATTTCTCGTTTTCCGAAACATGAATTTAGAGAGGCAGCCGGGCATAGTGGAACTGTTAATCGTTTGCTATTTCTGGAGCATGTAGTGTCAGACACCCAATTGCATTGGCGTAGAAAATTTCGGCTCGCAACCCTGATGTGTGCGCTACTATAAGGGGGGACACTGGTCTTGGGGCTTTTTTCCTTATTTTTTTGGCCAAGCCCAATCAAACGCACAAGTAACGCCATCTCGTGGTCCAGTGGCGAACCGTGGATTTTGGTACCTTTCATGTCGCCGACGTGTTTTCGTACCTTTCGTGTCGCCGACGTGTTTTCATACTTTTCGTATCGTCAACGTGTTTTCGCTCAAGGACTTTGAAGGTCGACTGAATGATGAGACATTTAAGGCTTTTGCTTTAAAGGGGTGCGGAAACAAAAATTTAAATATTCAAATTTCGTTCGGAAATGAGTCAAGCATGACGGATAATGACCGTAAATGATAATCGCACGTTTGTATTCTGAACGACTGGCAATATTTTTCGTTCCAAACGGTGCGCTCGAGCGAGCGCCCGAAGAGAAGCGAACGGAGAGCGCGATGCGTCATGGGATATCCGGCGCAAACAAAAACAGAAAGAAAAGATTCCCCGCATTCGTGACGTAGCAAGGCTGGCGTGGTGATGAGCTTTGCCCTTGATGGCGTTGTCAGCGTTCGGGTGGTGCCAATAGCGTCAACGCGTTACAACCGAGCCGTTCGAAGTACCCGTGGGGTGACGAGCGTGTGGCTGGCCCAAGGAGCACGTAGCTTCCACAGCACTGTCAGCTTAGGGGTGAACGGGGTGGGAAAAGCAACGTTTGTCCGAGTTTTGAGCGACGGACTAATCTTCTAGGGGGAGGATGGTTGTATCAGGGTGCACAAACGAGGGTCCGAGAAAGAGTGGAGTCCCTCCTTTCCGTCTTCGTGGACTGTTTGGTTCAATGCGCGATTTGTGAGTTGAAGAGGAAAACTAAGAAGGAAAATGTTGAAATTCCAAAGGGCGGCGCTGCTCCGAAGTAATCTGCTACGTCACGACTACGTAGCAAGTTCTCCAACGTTGCTAGATTACCTCCCAAATAGGCTCCGCATGTATCCACCAGGTGCATATTGAAAGATCGTTTAATTAGCTTTAAAATTAGTTTGCTTGTGCCTTTCAACGCAAGACTGGTGTTTTTGAGGTTATGCTGCTACATGCAACACATCAAAGCTAAAAAATGAGCGCTGGAATTTCGTACGTTAGTATGGACTATTGTTAGCCTCGCGTGCTAAAAGCGCGAGATAGTTGCTTCGAATGAAGCCTCGGCGGCTGCACGAGCGCTTGTGCAACGAGTGCTCCAGTCAAGGCAGTCAAGGCTAGCCGCTCGCGCTAGCACAGCATTCGCGGTTTGTCTATGCTAAGGTCAGACGAAGTATAGAAACTGGGCTTGTTGACAAGGATCTGTCACGCACCAAGAGGACCCTTTTCTTGTTCTACCCGATCGGCTGCCCCCGCTTTCTGCAACTTCAATGGGCTACTTCCCCTTCTGCCCGGGGGGAGTGGGGGGGGGGGGGGGGGGGGAGTAGTTTTTAAACACGTCGTTTTCCTTTTTGGGGGACTGTACCCTAGCTGGAAGAGACAGCCTTTTTTTGCCAAAATTTAAGGTGGGCGATACTCCAGATGTGTCTGCGAGCCAGTCTCCGAGCTTGCTTTGACAAAGGAAGAGCTATTACCGTGTTGGCCGGGTGGTCTTTTGTTTTCAATGCAACGTCGGATGAAGAGGTGGCATCTTTGTCGCGAGATAGCCAGACTGCATGAAGCTGTACATAATTATAACCAAACACGTCCTAAAAATCACCGCTTTTTACGACTTCTAAAGTGCATGCCGGTTTGTGAGCATGCAGTATGGACGTAATTCACAGCCACGGCTTCACGGCTACATTCATGAAGGGCCCGGGTTGGGTACGGGCCTTGCATTCAAGTCTACACGGCAGGCCAGAACGGGCAAAGTCGGCCATTACTTTTTTTTAGCAACATGTTCTTTGGAAGAGTGGGGGTTTTGGAGAGGAACCACAGTGAGCGGGGGAGAAACAAATGCTGAAGCATGTATGTGTGTGTGGATGTTTTTGTACGCTTCGGTTCAGAGGACTAGCGGCGCGGCGTTCCTTTTCGCCCATCAACACGCACACATACGCGCCTACACAGTACGCACCCTCGCCGGCGTACATACGAGTGCGTGCATCCCTGAGGGGTGCTTTTCCTGAACAGTTTCTCGCAGACCACCGCAAAAGACGGCGATATTGTTTTATATTTTGTTTTCTTTTAGTTTGTACGCAGTTAGAGTGGGCAATTTAGAACTTTGTCCGTATTTTGTCGAAACCCGTCTCGACTTTTCTCTTTCTTTTCAACTGTGACACATGGTTTTGCTTACTGCTGCTTGTCATTTTTGTTTTTCCGTCCTTTCCGCGCGGGTTCGATCGCAGAAATGGACGATCGGGGTGATTTTTCTTAACCAGCTGCCTAGGCCTGCAGATTAGCCCAACTAATAACCGCACAAAAAAAAAAAAAGAAATAAAGAAAACGAATGAACAGCATTTAAGCAAGATAAGGTTTGGAATCTGTATATAAAGCAGGTTGAAAGTTGGAATAACGAAGAAACCAGGTTGGAACAAGAATACAATTCATAAATCAGATTTTTTTTTTGTTGATCTTGCTGTCTCTGCATAATAAGGGACATTACGAAGTGCCAGCTATATAACGGGATGTGATGGTTTGTGTTGCATGTGCAGAAACTAGACGGTTACTAAAAAATCTATACCTCTCTGTTGAATCAGTACCTACAAATATCACGAAGTTTATAAAAAAAATGGCAACATTGTTGTGAGGCGCTCGTATTATAGCTCCATAATTTTTGCCCTAAAAGTGCTTATAGTACAAGCAAACAACAATAGGGTGATTCCACGTCAGTTTATGCAATGATGGTCCGGGTAATAATTTAGATATTTTTGTTAAAAGATATATGAAAGCCATGTTCTTGGGAGGAACATTCAGCTATATATGAACGCCGTAACAATTTTGTTTTTTCTGAAATATAAAATAGAGAAGCGAGCTCGAGGCGTGGAAATTGAGAAGATTTCACGATGCTACTTTGCACAGTCGCCATTTTCTCATCCAAGCTTTCCCGTCGCCATAACTTTTTTAATACATTTTACAGAAGATATATAACACATACACAAAAATTAAAAATATCAATAAAATAGTTTTATGCAAACAAAATTTTCAAACATGGCATAAAAACGCGTTTAAGAGACATATTCACATTTTTTTTGCAAATAAACCATCTTTCATAATACTTCACAAAACCTATCAAAATGGGCGTATTTAAATATTCTTTCCGAATATATAAAGATAATATGCCCACCCTTAATTGTCTGTTATTAACGCGGAAATGCGGCTGACTTCTCAAAATGTGGCAAGATTGGGCTCGATATTTACAAAAACTCCATCTTTTTTTTTTTTTTTTTTTTTTAAAGCTCCCCTTGGCACTTTGCAGTGACTTGAACTAACCTATGATGGCAAAACATTGAGTAACATATGACCTCCGAACGGGAAAAGCTACGACAAACCTTTACTCGGAGCAAGCCGACGTCTAGTTCGTTATAGTGGCTTTGCCGCATAACGTCGTCTTCATGGAAGCGTCAAAAGCTGGAAAGCGGGACTCTATCGTAGAGTGGAAAGTCCTGCTGTTCCGAGCATTGCGTTATCGGTTGTGTGACCATACCCCAGTCTTGTACACGTTACTAAAAAAAAAGTAATCGATTACAATTACTATTACTCTTGGCTAAAAGTATTCGATTAGATTACTTGATTACTCGACAGCAAAAGTAATTGGACATTACTCTAAGAAGTAACCGTTACTTTTCCGATTATTTTATTGTGTGAAGACTTACATCTTTAGCGCTCATAACACTGAACTACTTCCAACCTATATATCACGTTTTCAGAATTAATGAAGAAGAAAAAACGGTTCCTTCTTCGTGGTCGTTGCACCTTCTTGGAATCTCTGGTTCCAAATAAAAGGTATTTTGTTTTCTTGCCTTATATATTTTCTTGTACTGGCAACCAAGAGGGCCTTACTCTCTTTCGCACACACAGGCGCTTCTCGAGATATTATTCACATGTGGATGAACTCTCATGTTATACAAAATAGCAGCTCCAGGATTTGTAACGGACCATGCATAGTATCCATCAGCGGAAGAGATCGCCGCGACCACTTCTCAACTCAAAACCTTGCTTGTCACAAAGACCACGTAGGGGAAATTCGGGATTTGACGTGTATTTGAACTGGCTTCGTTATATTTTGCATCCGCTTTAGATATTCTTGGGTTCTGGTTCTCCTACGGGCTGCGAGTAGGTACCGTAAGCAGGATTGTTTTTTTTTTTTTTTATTTCGGTGTGTGTGTGTGCGCGTGAGGGGGCTAGTTTGAACGAAGGACTTACAAAGCTACATTTTGCTCCCTCAGACTTCGCCCTGAATGGCCTTTGTCACGCACTGGGGCTTCCCTGGGGCTTCCCACTCCCAGTCCCAGCTCAAAAAAAAAAAAAGGACATTCCACAGAAATTCTATACAAAGAGGTTGACTTTGTTTCCTACAGCTACGCAAAAATCTTTCTTTTTTTCCGTTCGAAAAAAGATGCAAATTTTATTTTTGTCATTTCAGTAAAAAAAAAAAAAAAAAAAAGGTGTGTGCGGGGGGGGGGGGGGGGTCCCGTGGAAAATTAGTAACGGTTAGAAGTAATTTTTATTACTTCAAAAAGTAATCAGATTACTCTTGTGATTACTGCCAAATAAAAGTAATCAACTGATTACAAAATTACTCCAAAAAGTAATCGATTACAAGTAATTTGATTACTTATAATGCGTACGGTACAAGTCTGCCATACCCCCCCTCCCCGCCCCCTTCTTCCCACCCCTTATCTCGAACAAGAAACGCCTGCGAACGTCACTGCTGGCTGCAGTTACGCATCTTAACCACGTCACATTACCTTGAAACCCAAAGCTGTAAGGGAAAATATGCAGGTCATTTGGTCAGGAAACATTGCAATCTAAACCCTGAGACGAGGAAAAAAAAAAAAAAAAACGGACAGTGCGAAACGAAATTTCAAACGCAGCTGAGCTTATTCACAAAAAGAACGACAATAAATGTATGTCCACACAGAAAGAAAAAAATAAGGAAGATAAAGACATGCAACCGCTAAGACTTGATCGAACCTGGCCAAACAAACTAAATCGTACCTCTCCCAAGGACCAGAGCCGAAGGACCTAAACAGATTAGTTTCACCACGCTATGTGAAGCGACCGGGACAGAAGTCCTAACCCCCTCTCCCATTTTACCGCCGTAACCCCCTTGCCCGCCCGCCCGCCCTGAACACTGCGCGGAGTGGTTTGACGCGTTCCGCGAAGCGCTGAAGGCATGCAGTTCCCCCCATGGAACACAAGCGATTGTACACTCTTCTGCCACCAAGCTTCTCTAAAAAAGAAATATTGCGTCTGATGCCGGAAGCGACTGCCTACATGATTGATCAAACAAGAAAGGTGAAGCGTAAAGGTAATGAATGGGCAACCCCTGATCCCTACCTACATGGGGGAAAAGGCGAATGCCGAAGATGTGAGGGTTGCACTTGAGTACTACACGCATGACGACCTTGTATGCTCTGTTCAAAGCCCCAACACAAAGGACGGCATCAAAGCCACGATCAACGACAACGAGACAAAAGTTGTAAAAAGGGTTATGACCCGCTCTATTAAGGAAGCTTACCAGCTGTTTAGGAAGGACCATCCCCATCGAGAACTAGGCATCTCCAAATTTTATTCCCTACGACCAAAATGGGTAAAAAAGAGTCCCGAGCACGAGGTGTGCGCGTGCATATATTGCGTCAATTTTCAGTTGCTTTTAGCAGCAATAACAAGTGCCTCAAAGAAGACATTTACTCAAGACGACCTCAAGCGCATCTGCAGCGCTCCAGAGAACGATTGCTTCCTGCGCCGTTGCGAAAAGTGCCCAAAAATGCGGAGCATCTCGCTGCAGTCGCTCCATCTCGACGAAGACGAAGAGATCTGTTTCGCGTTATGGGACGCCGGCGAACTCGTCAAAAAGGTTATGGACACTTCCGTCTTCCTACGGGAACTGGAGTCACGGAGCGACAAGTATACGAGGCATTCTTACATCCGTGACCTTCAACGAAGCCTGATACGTGACACAAGAACCGCCTTACCACCCAAGGCAGTGATGTTCCACTTCCATTTTGAGGAAAAATCGGACAGTAATCTTTCCAACCGAAGTGCGGAGTTTTCATTGGAAAAGAAAAAAACTCGTGTCTCTCTTCACATGTTTGGTTCCGTCCACGCAAGGCACGCAAAGCTTTGCCGTTGTCAGCGATGACACGACACATGACACAGCTCACGCTCTTCTAGCCGTAGAGGCCATAGAAGAGTATGTTGATGAACATTACCCATTTCTGAAATAATTTTTGTATCAGACGGAGGAGCGGTGGCGCATTTCAAGAATCGCTTCCAATTGCACAAATTGTCTCGAAAGCTGTACTCTTCGGCAAGATGGATCTTTTCAGCCACTGGACAAGGAAAAAGCGCTTGTGATGGAGTAGGTGGTGTTCTTAAACCATGAAATGACATTTTTACTTTTGCCAGATAACTTTTACATTAAAACTTCAACGTTCACTGAATGCCGAACAGGCATTCGTTTTCGTCTCGGTTTATTAACTTCTACACAAAAAATAAATGAAATATCGACTTTTTCTTTCTCTCCACTGGACACGGAAAAAGCGCTTGTGATGGAGTAGGCGGAGTTCTTAAACACGACGCAACGCTCACCAACTTGGGATCTTCGCTCAATTCGACGATTGTCACCGCTAAAGACTTTGTGGAAATGCTACGTGAAAATGCAACAAATTTCTATGTTCCACCTGTCTGCGAAACGGGTTCGAGAGTCGTGCGGTGAAGTAAGCAGGGTGACCACCGTAAAACCTGTGAGAGGAATCCATGCATCTCATATGTGGAAGTCGTCATATGCCGAGAGGCCGGATGTATACATAGCCACTTGCGCAACTGAGAATTTTAAGCTTATGTATGCATACCCAGTTAAAAATTCTCATTAAGTTCCAATTGAAATTGTCTTATTGGTACCAATTGGGTTTTGGACAACCAATTGGTCACTGCCAATGGTAACCAACGAGAACTAATGGGAACCATTTGGAACCCATTCCAGTTCCAACTGGAAAAAAAATTCCAATTGGTGAGACCCATTGGCCAGTGTGCTTCCAGTTGGAACCCACTAAAACCAATTGGTTCCAGTTAAAACCAGTTGGAATTCCAATTTAATTTAATGGGAATTTTTAGCTGGGATAGCGAATTTGCAGAGTGGGGTTGTTTTGTTTTTGGGAATTGTAAGCTAATTAATGGTATTCCGGCAAAGTCCCTTTTCGCGTCAGTTATACTCACCCCTTATGAAAAAAAAGAATTTGAAAAATATAAAATACATGCCATAACTAACGCTCAAAATGTTTGGTGTTGTGCGGCAAAGCCGCTATGACGAAGACGTCGGCTCGCTCCGAGTGAAAGTTTGTCGTAGCTTTCCCCATTTGGAAGTCATGTTACTCAATGTTTTGCCATCACAAGTTAGTTAAAGTCACTGCAAAGTGCCAAGGGGAGTTTAAGAAAAATGGTTCTTTTTAAATATCGACGCCCAATCTTGCCACATTTTGAGAAAGCAGCTGCATTTCCGCGTTAACAACAAGAAGACAATTAAGGGTGGGCATATTATCTTTATATATTCGGAAAGAATATTTAAAGATCCGCATTTTTATATGTTTTGTGAAGTATTATTAAAGATGGTTTATTTGCAAAAAAATTGTGATACGTTTCTAAAACGTGTTTCATGCCGTGTTTGATAATTTTGTTAGCATAAAAATATTTTATTTATATTTTTAATTGTTTGTGTATCTGTTGTATATCTTCTGTAAAATGTATTAAAAAGTTATGGTGACGTGAAAGCTTCGATGAGAAAATGACGAGTGCAAAATAGCATCGTGAAATCTTCTCAATTTCCACGCCTCGAGCTCGCTTCTTTATTTTATATCTCAGCGAAAACAATTGTTACGGTGGCTTTCAAATATATTTTTAACAAAAATATCAAAATTATGACCCGGACCATCATTACACGAACTGACGTGGAATCACCCAATATCACCTGCATAATTTACGTAATAAATAATGACAAAATATGAAAAGAAGGTTGACACGAGGACTGCACTTTTGTAGTATCAAACCTTGAGCTTAGGATCGAAACTCTACGTCAAACAACGTTTGGAGATATAAAAAAAAAGTACAGCATGGTTTTTTCAGGGAAATATTTGTTTTTTATATACTAAGCTAAATTTTTCTGGAGTTTTATTCGCGCTACAAGGGATGACCATGAGGCAAAACATTCTAGGATTGTAATAGAGAAGTTTGTACGGCCATTCCTGGTCAACATAAGCATGACTATGACAGACAGCGTAGCGTATCGAAAGAAACTGCTTGAAGCCACTGCAACGCAAAGTACTTCGCGTCTAATCTAACACTTCAAGGCTTGGAATATGTAAATATACAAGGCTGGAATACTGACTAAACCAGGTTGGAACAAGGTTGAAAATTATCAATAAATCAGTTTTTTTTTTTTTAGATCCCATTGTCTGTTTGCATATCAATTAAGTTACATCACAAGGTGCATAACAGGATACGGTGGTCTGTGCTACATGTGCCAAAAATTAGACGTTTACAAAATAAAGCCCCACCTTTTGAATCAATCACGAAGTTTATATAAAAAAATGGCGAAATGATTGCGAGGTGGTCGCATCTCACCGCCATATTTTTTTCCCTAAAGCCGGGATCACACTGCTTATACATCATACAAAAGACAGTCTGCAAACAGATTCAAACACGACCCACCACGAGATGTGACCTTCGAATGCCTCATGGCAACGAGTTCAAGGAGACACTTGGCACGCGGCGTTTGAACCACGGATATTGTGGTGACTGATATCTGCAGACTGTCATTTGTATAATGTATAAGCAGTGTGACCCCGGCTTAAAGGTACTTCTAGTAGAAGCAAACACCGCAATATGACCCGCAAGAATTACTTAATTAAAAGAAGGACAACACAAACTGCACTATATAGTATCAAACCTCGTGCTCAAGCTCAAAAAGCTACGTTTAACAACGTGCGAAGATTAAAAAAAAACAACAGTGCACCACTGTTTTATTTATTTTTTTTTGAGGAAGGGGGGGGGGGGGCTAATTTTTTTTTTTTTTTGTTTTATACGAGCTACAGATTGCAGTGAAATATATCAAAAGGTACGCTTGTAGCGCTAGCCGCCACATGTTCAGATGAATATCTCAAATTAAATAAGCACCACAACTTGTCTATCTACTTCCCCAAAGCAGCTGTTCACCGTTCTACCACAATACACAAAAACCTGTAAGTAGAAGTTGCAGTTACTCGACGTAACAAGACTTTTTTCTTAGACTCTTCTCCCACGCGCCATTCTGTCGATAACTTAGACCTTACGATGAGTCGCGCGTCTGCTTTCCAAGTGCCGCCGCGCCGCTATTCGCCGAGATCCGATCACGTGAGGAGCAGGATCAAACGCCGTGCAAGAAAGTAGAGGTCGCACGCGCCCCGGCGTACGTTCCCCTGCTTTTGAGCGCGCCGAGCGCCTCGAACTCGTGGCGCAGCTATTTGCCGAATTCAGTCACGTGAGGAGCAGGATGAACATGCCGTGCAGAAAAGACGGCGCTACGGGGATGAACGCGCAACTCTCGCTCGCGTAGGGAGCCTATACAGGAAATCTATGATGACTTAAAGTCCCTTGATACTTCTTTCACAAGCAACGACAACGAACACAAATGACAAGGCACATTGCGCTGGAACAAAATGGCGGTATTCAGTTCAAACCTCTGCTGTGCGCCGCCATTCGCTTCCTCAAACCTGCACCGTCTCGCAGTCGGCGCTTCAAAGAATAGGGAATTGTAGTAGACCGTTTCCGCAGCCCGCTAAGCACCCGGATAGCGCTTCGTAATCCACCACAAGACCTTGAACTATGCAGACAAGGCTGGCGGCGCGCATGAGCAGCTGCGGTGTTTTCTTCAGGGATACCGTAGCGGAGGAGAAAAACGATCTACTACAACTCCCTAATGTCGCTACTTGTAGGAAGCGCATATCTAAGGACTTTACGATGAGTGGGTTGAGAGCGATTCACCGCGGAGAGACGCCGCCTCCTCTTTTTCTGATTACGCCCTCTCTGTACGAATGGGACGGCCGGAGAAGCGTTCGCGCGCTTCGGGATCTCGGAGGCCACCGAGACACATGCACGCAAAAGCCCGTCGCGCGACGCACATAGTTGCCGGGCCGCCGTTGGCACTGAACGTAGAGCGACTGGCAGAGTACTTCGCTTTAAAACGCACCTTTTATGCCCAAAATGTAAATTAAAGTATTCAGACTAAAAATAAAATAAATAAAACCGGCGCAAACGTTATTGTGCTACCATTATATTACTATTAAAGCACTAATGTCGAAGAAAACATTACCGCAAACGTATGTTCCCAACAATAGCAACCATGTGTTTGCTTTTCTTTTCTACCCGATCAAGATGAAATAAGTAAAAAAAAAAATCGAAATTATTTTAATGAATAATTGTGTAGACCATATGCGCCGACTACGGGGGGGGGGGGAGGTGGTCTCGGGAAACCGACCCCCCCCCCCTCCCCCCCTTCCCCGAGCTCTTCGGAAAAGCAAGTACCATCGCCTCCAGCATCTCTGGGTGCACCTCATTAATCTCGTCTGTGCGTCCTGGTGCCCGCACGTATCGATAGCTGGCGCCCAGCGATGAATACAAATTTATCCACTCACCAGCTCTGGTCACTTGGTGACCAGAGCTGATAAATAGATAAAATTTTTCTAACTATTCGCGCAGTCCTGTTCGAAGACCCTACGTAGTATTAGCGAATACGATAAAGGCTAGTGCTGGCAATTCCTTCGAAAGCCACTGAAATTAGTTGCGAATGACGACAGTGGCACCTCCAGCGAACCTGCAATCTACGGAAGTAAACGGCATTATAGGTTTTGTAAGCCCCATTTTGTTTTCCCAATCGTTGAAACAATTCATTGCGGTCAGTGCGCTTGAACCACGGAATTCACTGTTCACAAGTGCAATGACAGCTAAATTATAGGGTCACAAAAGCAGACATTTGTTTAGGTATTATGCCGTCACCATGCTTATCCTAGTATACGATAAGCAACCTGGTAATGAGTCTTTCCGTTTTCTCGACGGCTACTTTGAATTTAGAGATACTAAATAGCACGCCGGAAAGTGTCAGGCCTGGGTATTTCGAAAATGTGTTTACTCAATACCTAAAAAAAAACAAAAATATTGGAATTTAGTTTGAGCTAGCCTAACTAGCTATATATTTTTGAGTATACCCGGGATTCACTCTTCTTGGCATGCTAATTATGATGAGTAAATACAAAACAGTTAGAAAAAACTGCAAATGAGGGGATGCGAAAACCATTCAAATTTCCTCGTGCTCTTCAGTGGGGCAACGTAAAGCCCCTCTATCCTGGGAAAAGTGGCGCCATTCATTGTTGTGGAAATGCTCGAGACATGTGCCGCGCGCCACTTCTGGGAAGAACAAAGCGTCTGAAATCTAGCTCAGTGCTGTGCTGCCATAAGATGACTGCCTACATCTAAAACCTATGCCCTTGTTCCACTTGAAGGCCGGTTCACACAGTGCGGAGCCCAAAATCAGCTCTGGAATTCCCATTACTTTCTTCTACTGTTTCAGTGGTGAGCGGCGGTGCAACACCAATGCATATAAGACAAGTCGGCACAGTGTTAGCGCCGCATCGGAGTCTTGTCTGCAGTGCCGAATCGGCGTTGCGGCAGACGTGTGAACAGGCACGCTGGAGATTAGGCGAGGAGGAGCTCGCCTTATCTCCAGAGTAAGGAGTAGGACTCTGGGCGGCGATAGCCCCGCTTTCTGAACCCGCAACAGGGGCCCTAATCTGGACACTTGGCGGAAAAGTCGGCGAGAAATTTGGCGGCTATGATTGGCCGGCGCCAAGGTCAAGTGCGGCGTCGGCCAATCACGGACGCCAGATTTCTCGCCGGCTTTCTCGCCAAATGTCCAGATTAGGGCCCCAGTTCGGCACCTCATAAAGAGCAACGGTAACATCATAGGCGATACAAAAGGGGAAGCCAATACGCGACCGATGATGTTTGGACACCACGAGAAACGAACTAAAAGGTTACAAGTTTATTCAGGACTAAGCCCAGGAACACAACAGAAGCAGAGTCCTCGCAAGGCCGCCAAAATGACCGCCAAGTCTGGAACCGCGACAATAAAACAAGGCGGTTAAGAAGTGGGGGATTCTCCTCTGGTGGTTGCGTCAGTGGAAGATTCTTCAAACGGCACTTTGGGTTCAGTGGTTGGAGTCTCGCTGCGTGGCACGGGTTCCTGCCGGGGAAGGAACCGCAGACAGAGGTAGGTAAGCCAAGGAGCAAAAGAAAATACCGGATTTCATTACTGACGGATGGACTAGCCGAACAACCTAGATGACAACGTCGCAGGGCTAAATTTGCAACGTCACCTGAAGTAAACCCGGGGCAGTTATTAGACACGAGAGCTTCGTCAGCGTTCGCGCCGAGAACGTCCTTACCAGGAGCGCCTACAGCACCGTCTACCTAAAAGGTGGGAGCCTTGCGGCTTTTTGAGAGGCGAGGACACAGAGGGCGGAACGGATGTCAACCCCAAAGCTCCTTACGATGGTGTCAGAGAAGAGAATAGAGTACGATCAGAAAGCAACAAACCCTTCCACAGAGCGCCAAAGCACGAGAATCTGGACAATGTAGCGTACGTACCACATCTTCTGCCGAATAATTCGGCGCAGGGTCAGTGATGAAGTGTCGCACTCTGAGGAAGTACCGGATTTGGTCGTTCCGCTGACGAACTGCGGCACTCCAAGTAGCCACCTCGGCCTTGGCGCAAGCAGCTGCCTTCAAGATGACAGTGTCCAGGAGAGTGAGGAGGGTGGCAAAGCCTGGCGCGCCGGAAGGGGTGCGTTCGGGCATGTCGATGGCGCAAGCAGCCATGTGCTGGAAAAGGACTGGCAAATGAGGTTGGGCGGAAACGCAGAAAAGGGAGCGTGCGACAAACCCCCGTGGAACTATACCTTGTCTAGGGCAGCATCCAAGGCCTCAAGCGCCTTCAGGGTGTAGCTGAAGGTCCGACGAATGCACCTGGAAAGAGTCTGCACGGGATGGGTGGCTAGGCGAAGGGCACCCACGGCAACGGTATTGACGTCTTGTGCCTATAGAAAGAAAGACGGGCATATATCTTAAAAGTCCATCGGATGTAGACAATTTCAGGGCATTACCGTTACTTCAGTGACAGGGTAAACATTCAGTAGATGCCCGGCTACAAGGCCAGCTTTGTTGCCTTCAATTAAGCCCCGATGCACGCGCAGTCACAGCCCGTCAAAAGGTAACGGGTACGTGCCGGAGGCGGAGCTTCTAATAGTCCGTCAGTGACTGTAGCACCGTACGCACCTTGGAGACTCCGTAGTCCTTGACACTGGCGAGTTTGGAACGGCCGAAGGCCACTGTGTCGTTCAAGATCTCCCGTGGCTGCTTCTGGGTCACGTCTGGGTAGGCGGCTTCGAGCTTGTCCAGCCCCCGGCAGGCAAGACCGTCGACGTAGCTCAGGTGGGGACGGAACCTGTCCAGTAGAGGCATACTTTTTTCCACGGCGTATTGGACTCCGATCTCGGCCAGTTGCAAGGGGACGGCGACGAAGGCATAGCTCTGCTTTGCGCGACCATAAGACTGAGTCGCCACGCCGCGGAGGGTGGTCACAGCCGGCAGAGCGTTCAGGCGCGTCACGAAGTTGACGCGAGTCGCCTGTACGACTTCGGCCGAGGCCTCTTGCTTGGAGGAGGATGCTTGAACTTCAGAACTCATCTTCTGAAAAACAAACAAGCAATAGGCGACAAGGCTAGAAACCTCTGAGCGGAGAGAATAAAAGAAAAGCTTGCACGACCCGCTAATGATCGAGGTTGCACCATATGACTTCATCAGAAGCTGTTGCGCTTTCGACACCCGAGTCCGAACTTACCGATATTCTTCTGCGGTGTATCCTGAGAACGGAAAAACGACTGACCTAGGCTACGAGGAATCGCCGCTCCTTATATAGATTTTAACTTGAAAGGAACTGACATCACTTACGGCTTCCGTTTGTCGATGAGACGTTGTTTGTTTTTATGCCCGCATATATGACAGCGTAAAAAAATACTGCAGACCATGAAGGATCGATTTTGAGCGCGCTGCGCGCTTTCGGTTATCATGTTCGCTGAAAGAAAGAAGATGCACGATAAGAGATGAACTGGCTTTTGTCGAAAACATACTGTGGTTGTCTGAACGCGCAAGACACTGGCGCAACGATCGAGTGCTGCGCCGTCATTCGAGGGGCCGCTCATTTCAGTTCTGCGCAGCCATTTGACGTTACTTGCTTTAGAAAGGAGAGGTAATGTTTGTTTGTTTATTTTTAGGTGAAGGGAAAGGGGAAGCCAAATTTTCTTTCCTGGCTCCAATCGGACTTCGAGCTTTCACCACCTGGTGTCATCTCTCTGTGAAAATGGTTCGAGCGCTGGATGAATTTTATAAACAAGTATTGGCAAGGTGGTGCCTGCTGGGACGCATTTAAGCCAAAAATGGCGGAGCGTCGCCGCCAATCTAATTTGGTGCGGCGGCGCGACGCCAGCATCTTCAGTAGACCAATAGATCGTGCTCGCAAACGGCGGCTCGTCACCGGCAGCCACAGCAGACCACTAGGAGCATGCGCGTCTGGATGTGGGATGTGCCATGAGCGAGAAATGGCGACGCGTCGCCGGCATCTAATAGGAGCGCCCGCGGCTCGATCAAACGATGGCGGTACTTGGGTAAGTCAGAATATCCAGCGCTTTAAAAATGGTCAATTGCGCATGCATGTCTACACGAACAGAAACCTGGCGTCAGCCAATAGTCCATCATATTAGGGAGTTTTAGAATAGAGGGCCCCTACGTTTGGGAGCCCCTAAGCCATAGGGCAGCGGTCTCAAACTCATTCGAGTGTGGGAACCGGACAGCACACACGGAAAGGTCGCGGGCCAACGTAAGATGGGGAGGGGGGGGGGGGAGTAATAAAAACTGAAAGAGAAGTCCGAGACCTCGCTTTTTATGCTTTTTGTAAAATCACAGTTTTACCAGTGACGTCTTCCGATTTCATTCGTTTTATGACTACTTTGGGCCCTGACCGGATGTGATAACAAGAATTAAAATGACACTGCTCCGCCAACGTGATGCTGTTTTTAATAGAAAAAAGTACACTTTGACGAAATGTCCTTACCGCGTGCAATTTGCGTAACGAGTGTCGATGAAACGATCGTGTTGACGAAAGGTGTGTCCGTGAAAAGCTGTCCACGAAACATGATTCCACTAAACGAGTTTCGACGAAATGGTAGGGACTCCGTTTCTAGCGCTCGAGACATGGGAACTGGGACTTGTAGCCGGTTGCCTGTGGGCCGCGCCCCAGCGCGTCGCGGGCCGTATGCGGCCCGCGACTCACTGGGATTCGCTTTCGCAGCTGTTCCACAACTGAGGTAATCTAGTAACGTTGGTGGGTGTATAGCATGCTCTCACATACGTCCAACCCTCTGATGATGATAGCGAGGGAAGTGAGCAGATTGAATTTCAGAAAGGGTTCAACCCGCCAGGCAGAAACGTATTTTTCTGTCTCACCCTACCAACCTTCAACGTAAAAAAAAAAAAAGAAGAGTTTTGCGGGCGAGTTTAAACTTCCCCTTCCCCGGTGGTGCGCCAGTGTACTGGGGACTTCAGTTCCGTAATCCCCGTGATACGTTCTGTTCTAGAACACGTGTAAATAATGGCATTCTTGCTGGGGATGTTGCTAACCTGCCGAATAAGATTCGACTCTTGCGAACTTTATCTTATGAGTAGGGTGACCAGACGTCCCGTTTTGGCCAGGACAGTCCCGTTTTTGAGGTCCGCTTCTGCCGTCCCGTCTTTTTGTCCCAATAAAGATTCATGTACCGTTTTTGCAGGACTGCATAGTTTCGAAATTGGCACCAAGCAAGTTGTAGCAAACCGAAACTAGCTTTGAAACCAAATGAGTGCATGCAGCTGAACTGTGAGTGTGACTGTTTCCTAGGCCCTAGGGCTTAGTGCAACATTGTAACGTTTTGAAATAAGAGCAGTTATTTCATTAAATTGTTTCTCCCAATCTCAACCTTCAATACGGCCCCCCCCCCCTCCCCCTCCCCCCCGCCCGCCGTTTGGATGTCCCGTTCTCTACCTTGGGGAATATGGTTACCCTACTTATGAGTGATTTAATCATAGAGTAAGTAGGGTCGCGGTGTAAGATATAGTATACGTATAAAGGGTGTTTCTTCTTGAAATTTGTTTGAAAAAAACTGTGAAAGCTATACTAATGCAGTTTGTGCAAGTGAGTTATATGGCCAGAGTGACATAGTATAGGGGGCGAATCGTAACGATCAGTCCGCTAATTAACTGAAATATGTTAACTAAGGTTTTAATTATTAAATAATATGGTTCTGATTAGAAACGTGCTGAGCGTAATCGAGAACCATTAAATCGGTCAATATTATAAAGACTTGGAGCACGTGGAAAGCACAGTGGAGCGCTAAAGTGACCACCCGTGCCAGCCTTGTGCCGGTTGCAGGAGTGGGAAACTTTAGCGCACTGCTGTGGCTTCCCACGCGCTCAATTGTCTAAAAATGACTGATATAGAGGTTTTCGATGACGCTGAGCAAGTTTCTAATTGGAACCATATGCCTATTTTCACTCATTAAAAAGTTAATCAACACATTTTAGTTAATCATTCAACTTATCGTGACGATTAGCCCCTAATGTCATGTCACCTTGCCGTACAACTCGCCTGCGCAAACAGTGTAGCTTTTATAGCTGTCTTTACACCAGTCGGTTAAGCTTAAAAAGAAACACCCCGTAGGCGTCGACACCGCGCGCGTCGCGTCATGCAAATAAAGTCCTCAATGGATGGATGGATGAATCCGACTGAGCCCTTTGGATCGGTCGGTAGCTTACGCCGCCTAGCCATTTTGTCTTACCATTTAAAGGGGCCCTGCAAGGAATTTTTTTACTAGTTTTTAATTTGCCCCGAACCTGAGGGCACTGAACGTAGTAACTTCGTGAAACGTTTCTTTTCTCGAAATTCGGCCTCATTTTAAAAGTTATAGGCAAATTAAAACTACAAAAACAAGCAAAAAATAACCTCCCTTATGACGTCCTTGGCTGCTTGAGTGACCGTGAACTAGAGGAGGGGTAGTGAGCTTAGCGAGCGCTCACGGCTGCCGCACTCCGTGTCGACGGCGCAAGAGGGCGCCACTAAAGCATGTTCTGGAAAGGCCGTATGCAGCGGGCAGCCAGAGCGGTTCTTATTGCATTTGCTGCGCGATTAAACACTAATTCGACATGACACTTCATTGGCACAAAAGACAGCAAACACGGGGTAAGGATCAGTTCAGAATGGGAGCCACTTCGCGCTGCCATACCGCGAAACGGCTAAACCGCAAGACAAAGCTTCTCGCCGAAGGCCTTCGGAACGCTCGGAGCCGGTCGGATCCTCCTGTCCATACGACCGCAGCGCCGCCGCGTACATCCGGGACCTTTCCGTGTCGGCGCCTGATCCCACTACTCCTTTCTAGTATGCGCCGCCTTTTCCACCGCTTGGTGGCGGGTATGTCGACGGTCATTTCTTGTTTCCGTACTTTATAAACTGCATTTGTTTCTTTTCTGATTGAAAATAGTGAACAAAAACTACTTTTATAAATCATTCAAACGGTTCGCGCCACTTATCTTTTGTATTACAACTAAAAAGAAGCTTTTAGCGGCTCTGACCAGTAGTAAGCTCAGGACCAAAGACGTCACATATCGCGCGCTTTCGGTACCGCGGGTCGCCCTCGTCGGTGGAGGAGGTTTCCGCGTCGTCCGGTTAAAATATGACACACTGATATTTAGTTATTCTCTCCGTGCCCGCTGGCTTGCCCGACCTCCAATAGACGTGGAAACCGCAAAAAAGGTAGACGTTTAAATATGATTGCAGGGCCCCTTTAAGCTTAGAATATTTAAATGTGGAAACTATATTCACTCCGCACTGAAAAGAAAGTGAGGCTTTAAAACCCCCTTGCCATCAGTTAATAAAAAAATACCTAGTTTTTCCTCCCTTTCTGCCACCATTCACTTAATCTTTGCTTGGTAATCTCTACTGTCTTGAAATCCACTTTTCCTTCGCTGTCTCTAAAACGCAATGACCTTATTAAATCTATGTTGTCTTCGGTAGGCATAGGGTGAAGCCCTTTACAGTAGAGTATAAGTAGAGTAGAGTATCCTCAATCTTGGGCAAGCGGCGCCACCTGATGACTCTTCGTAAGTGGCTGACTCTTCGTAAGTGGCAGGGAAGCCTGGAAACCCGGCCTGTCGCCCGGGTTTCCAGGCTTCTCTATGGGAGACATGTTTTTTTTTCTGAAGTCGTTATGTGGGTGTGCAGCGCCACGTAGACCTTGCCACTAGCGCTACGCTTGTTGCTTAGACACAGCTTTATAATTGACCCTAGTTCCGTGCCTCAACTTCGGCAAGAATAGTTTTGTCAATTTGAAGCGGGGTTTTCTCAGGCGCAGTTTTTACGGGCCTTCAAGGTTTATCAAGGTCTGAACAGACGCATGGAGAAGCAAGTGCATGCACCCGGGTGCCATGGCAACTAGACACATTTTTGTTTTTGTGTGTTTGTATTTTCTTCAGTTGCGCCGTCTGGCCGGCAGGGACGCTGTCGGCATAGGCAACTCACAGCCGTGTATTGGGAGAGTTTGGCCATTCATTGGTTTGAATAGGCCAGCATCTCGTGGCCAACCACAGCCCCTAGCGATGGTCGTGAGCTCTAAAAATGCGACTCGACCAATATAAGCCGTTTTAGCGTCGCTAAAGTAAAAGAGTGTAACTCTTGGTGTCTGAAAACTTGGCGCATGTGAGGTTTTCGTCACGTCCATATTCAACAGTAGAATAAACGAGCGTGCGCTCCAAACCAGAGCAAACTGCGTTGTTGCGATCACTGCTGCTGATTTGCTATTGATGCCATTGTCACCGAGACGCAGAGATTGAACGCTTCTATTTTACGCTTCAAATGTCTTTTGCAATATTGTGACGTCGCGGATTGCTGATTGGTCGACGCTGTGTTGCACTTTTAGTTTTGCGCTCTAACCGCGGGGAGAATATTCGGCACTGGCCGCGGCCTTTGCTCCGCCCATTGGCCAAACTCTCCCTATATATATACTGATCTGGGGCAACGCAGAGCCGTATATTGGGAGAGTTTGGCCAGTTTATGATCTCGCCGCCGTAACGCCCCCCTCCCGAGTGAGCCAGTCAGCCCGCAGCCCATAATAAAAGGGCGCGAGCGAGCGAGCGTCTATATCACTCGTGGATGGAACCATATCTATCATTTTAACTACACACACTCATCACACCCCACGCAACGTTACTACGGAAACCCAGAGCGAAGAACAACCGGCGACGGCAGAGCGGCAACTGAGCACGCCCGCGTTCCGCCGCACCGTTGCGCAACACCTCCTAGATAACAAAACCGCAGTGCTGAATGAGATGGCGTCACCAGAGAAGGCCGACGCTGGACACAGATTGAACAGGACGACTGCGTCAACGTTCGGTTCAAACTAAGCCGAGCGCTGACGTAGCACTCTTTTCCAATCTCCAATCTGTGTCCAGCGTCGGCCTTCTCTGAAGACGCCATCTCATTCAGCACTACGGCTTTGTTATCTAGGAGGTGTTGCGCGGCTCTTCCTTCTCTCTGGCTCCGCGCCAGCTGTGCGAGTGACTTCGACGAAAACGAAAGGGCTTCTTTTGACGAAAACCCAGCGGTGTCTGTTAGTTTGTCGGTACCGGGGAGAGAGGGGGAGGTTGACGCCTGCTGACGTCAGCGCTTTGGACCCCTCCTTCCCGTCACTGACAAACGAAAGACACCACCGGTGTTTCGTCAAAACGAGCGTTCTAATGCTAACACATTAAAACAGCATTTATCTTGAGGCGGGTGTCATAGGCGACGTTGTCTTGCACTTGCGAGACGCCCTTCGCTGTCAACAAACGTTCTTATGCCTGGATTATTTCCTCCGCCCCGGAGACCTGGCACACAGGCAACCTTTCTTTGCGGCAGGTTCGCTTCCCTAAAAGAATAATCACCGTTTTCCAACAGACAGAAAGCCGCCATAATATTTCAAAGCGGCCGCAGCAGTATTTTAACGTCTTTGTCGCCACTGCAACCTGACCCGGCCTTACCGCTCTGCTATGGAGGGCGGTTTTGCGCCTGCGCACATCGCCACTACTATTACTCCGGCACGCCCTCTGACCAGCCGAACAGGACCATACTCGGCGTCAACTCTTTCGTGCTACATTGTCGAGGCTAACGTAGCATTGATGGTGCTCCAACTCTGTCAAAGCTATTCTCGGCGTCAGCTATTTTGTGCTACGTCACCAAGCCTAGCGTAGCTTCCACAGTATTCCAACTCTGTCAAGCTATACTTCGTTTCAGCTTAAGTCTAGACGCAGCCGACGCTACAGGTAAGGGAACCAATCAAACAGCGTCAAAAGCGCAAGTCACTAGGCCTTTTCTGTTTATGATTGGGTCAGCAGCGATGATAAAACACGTACAGAAACATGACGGACACCATGATGGTGCGCTTTTGACGCTCTCTGATTGATCCCTCAGCTCGTCGCGTAGGCTGCGTCTGAACTTAAGGTGGAACGAAGTATAGCTGCGGGAGCGTACTTTTACAGCAGGGTGGGCCTGCAGCGCTGTGGACGTTACGCTAGCCTTGGCAGTGTAACACGAAATAGTTTACGCCGAGTATAGCCAGCCGGCAAAGGCCAGGCGGCGCCAGCACAGTGAGAGTTCACGGTGATATTCTGTCTCGCTGTAACTTGGCAAAGGGTGAACGATAAGCCCCACATTGCGTGCCGACGGCTTCGATATGCGCTACGCTTACGAGCGCAACGCACACATATTAGAGCATGACGCAGCGAAAAGCCTGATACTTCCTCGCAGTAAAAGCCCATTCCGATGATACGTAGTCACGTTCCGATTGTCCCGTCAGGGCCGTAGCTTCTGCCGTACTGGCATGTTACGCGATCACGGCTTTCTGGCCTATCCAGTATTTCTTGCTTCAGACACTGCGCTATAGTGGCGCCACCAGAGTAATAGCTCACATTTGAACAATGCAGCCCACACTCCCAGGAATAGCAAATATTCTTGCTTCAGTCGCTAGATGGCGCTAAATCAAACAGCATTGCAGGTTGCCTATAGAAAACGAAAACACGTCACAGAATCAACGTAGAGCCCATGAAAATAACACGAATCGCGAATCTTCTCGAGTGTCGTCATTATCTGCAACGCTGGCTCTGTGCAGGTTCTAGAAAGTGAATGGCGGCGCACCGGCCGCAGCTGAATGAAGCGATAGGCGCCGTTTTGTGCTCCCGCGGAATGTGCTTCGTCGTACGTGTTAGTTGCCGTTGCTTGTCAAAGAAAGTACCAAAGGACTCAATTGAACCGAAACGAGAAATTGGTCTATCAACGACTCGCACATATTTGATGCCTTGATTCATGCATTGTACTACAGGTAATCGGCCCAAATTGTACTACAGACATTGTACTACAGGTAATCGCCCCAGCCCCGTAGGGCCGATGGCTCGTGCCCCGTGAGGCCGTCGTTCCCGGAATGTTATCTGACGTGGTGATCATCTCTCTACCCATTCGACGCGGAGTACCCCTGCACTAGATTGTTCGGTGATGACATACACCGGACGTCATGTTGGCACGACCATAACAGCGCGCAGGCTGCGAAACCATTTTGGGGAGGGGCTCTTGCCCATGTTCAATGTTAATTAATGCGCATCTAGTTGCGATGCTACTCCTATACCGGCATGCCGATGGCTTCGATAAGAGAGCCTAGATTTCAGAGAGGAAGCAACTCAAACCGTGGAGAGCGTTTGCAATTCAATGGCGCGGACGCCTTCAGCGTCGACTGGTCCCGAATGCGCGTGCGTTACGTTGTCGGGTGGCGAGGAGAAAAGCGGGAGGAGAGGCGGACAGACGCTTGCAGGACCCTCAACGGCTTCCGTCACCTCCTCGCAGCTTGCACAGCGCCGGCCTACGCATTCCCAGGTGGCGGGTTCGAATCCCGACCGAGGTGCCCGCAATCTGACGGTGGCTCATTGCGGAGAAGCTGCCGTAGAACTGAAATTTCGGTTGCCCGTCAAAAGATCTCTAGGCAGTCCAAATTTGTTCTCAGTCAGTCCTCCGCTGGGGACGTGCCAGATGCCCTTCGTTTGACCTGTAACGTGAAACCGCCAAAATATTACCTCCTCGCAGCTCGTGTTACAAACGCGGCCCATCAGACACGTGACCGCGATCGCGCAGTGCAGAGTCACTCTTCAATTCAGACACACTCGCTTCTAGCGCCCGTGCTCGCGCTCTGAGTGGCGAATCGAAGAGTGGTGCAACGCGGGCGGATGTCGTTCCCGGTTCCGGACGGCATTGAATCCTCTCCCCGCCGCGTGACAGCCGGGCATTGTTTTTGCGACGATCGTCGGGTCGAAGCCTGCGGAGGAGCGACGAGTCCCGTCGCATTTTGGGAACACGGTGAGTCTCGAAGCGTAACCGTGCCGAGGACAGCAGGCGTCCGCGTGCTGCGCCCGCTCTCTCTGATCGGGGACCGCTCCTGGCATGGCGCAGGGCTCGGGTTCGGGAGGATTCGGACGCTCCCAGACCTTTCGGTTGGACAAGGGGCCTCCGGGTTTCGCAGATCGCTTCAGCATGGGTGAGTCTCGGATGGTGCCGGTGGAGATGACGGACGTGGAATGCCCTCTAGGAAGAAGACGTATTTCTGCAGTGTCTCGAGGAAGCAGTGGTCAAACTGATCTTACATCGTACAAAAGACCATCTGCTGACGCTCTCTGAGGCGTTCCTCGTAAGACGATCACATTGGTCGTAAAACAACCGTCCGCAGAGATGGTCGAAGCATACACATGTATGAAGAAGACGTGCTTCAAACAGGCTTGAGATGTGTGCTGTAGATAATCTTGTCATAATTATGTCTTCAGGGAACGCCGTGTCCTTTGTAGAATGTCTGAGCGGCGTGATTGCGGCCTAACGGTGGTTCAGATGATTCGGCTCGTTATATCATGTTGTGAAGATTTACTTGTTTTCTACTCATTACTTTTTTTGCTGCGGTTTAATTTAGCTGCTGAAATTATCGGTTTCATATCTTAAACTTGCAAAAACTATATATAAAAAAAGAACACGGAAGGATGAAATGCTGTGCGCATGAACGTACCATAAGGTTCTCCGCGCTACAAGATACAACATAACAGTCAATGCTAATCAGCTTCTAATAATCGATCGTAACTGAAATTGAACAAATACAAAACATAAATCAAATCAATCTATATATTCTGACGGGGTTGTATGTGATTCTCATGAAACCGAACTATGAGAATACTAGTGTGGTGTCACAGACATAAATGTCATATTAGTTTGAGTAATATGTTCCTGTCTTGTCTACTCAAGTTCAGTCACAAGCTTTAAAAACTGTACTACATGCCTCTCTACAGGCTCTTTAATAACCTAACAGATCTTTGGATTGGAATGAACATTTTTTTTTTCAGTTGTCTTGAGTATAGTGGGAGTTGTCCTCGTTCAGTGATTCTCTATGCTTCACGTGATCTGGGACTGTGCCCGCATAATCAAGACATCACAAGAGGCAGAAGACTGATGCCGAAGATCACAGCTATAATCTATTTTTGACACTGTCATCGTTTAGTAAATAAATATAATAATAGTGTTGTTTTTATGTTTGTACAGACTTAAGTTAGTCAGCTTTAATGTACGTCTAGTGTCTCAGCTGTAGATGAGAAATTTCGCCAGTGCAGTACAACTGCTAGCACAGGGTCTTTAACCTGCATCACGCAGTAGTGATACACGACCGCACGCCGGTGCGATGGGCATCCAAATCGAAACGGGCAGGGGTGGGGATTGAACACAGCATCGCTGGGTTCTGCAGTGCGAGCTTTCGCTACACGTGCTCCGAGCTGGTGTGTGCTAAGGCACTCGGCCACCGATCCCTATCGTTTAGTAAAGTTAACCTGCGCTCTGTCACATGATATCTTCTGAGTTGCGAAATATGCCGGCAAACGACGGGTCCGCTTTGGTGACCGAGTTACATAATGATAAAGTAATACTGGTGGGGTTTTACTTCCGCGATCCCCACTGGGTCACACGTTGACTCGATCCCGATGAAACTGCAGTGTTGCTGTCGGCGAGATATGTAGATTGATTTTTTTTTACTGACGCTTGGAATCAACCTGGAATGTGTTTGATATGTCTTTTCTTGGTGCCAGTGGTTTGCATCGTGTGCCGTGATTACGGTAACTAACCTGCCTCGAATTCACGACATCTGACCCCATGTTTGTGTCAAATGCGTGATGGTTCACCCGAGTCTAGTTTGGCACGCTGATGCTGCTTGAATGATTCACATATAAATGATAATTGCCTGTTACGATAATATTTTGCAAGGACGGGGGACTTGACTTATGGCTTCGCGCCATGGGGTATGAGGGTTTCTCGTTCGATGCGTGAAATGGTAAGCTAATAAGTGCAATCGTTTCGAGCACCACAATAATTTATAGTCACCGAATATCACCGCACTTCGAACGGCGAGAAGTAAATATACCTTGTTTGAATATTAATGAGTCATGGTTTAGACTGCGCTAACAAAAATCCTTCATTGCATTATTGAAATAAAATATTGAATCGTGCGTTTCAAAGGCCACATCAGCAGTGTCCATAACCAAGTTGGCGTAGTTTCTGCATCAAGCCGGAAGGAAAGATTTAAGTGAAACATCATTGCATGCCTCGGGCCCGTGATAGCGCTAACTGAGGTTTGGGCTGAACCATCTAAAGGCGAAACTGTATATATTCTCTCGCCGATGGGTTTCAAGCTTAAGCTTTGTAGAGGTAGATGGGGACAAATTGGGGGCAAAAACTGACAGCTGAAGGCCTATTCACTAAGGAGAATTTGAATGTTTGATTGCTTTACGTCGAGATAGGACAATGTATGGAGCGTGGCAGCCGATTCATGGAGTATATTGGCACGCGGCATACGAAGCATAGGTGTCTCGATAGCTCGGGGTAGTATACGGTGCAACGTGGCACCGGAACTCGGTTACCCAAATATTTATTTATATCCGGCTACTCAAAGCGAAATTGGTCATTGCGGAAATTGGAATGTCTTCTCCGGGCTGGGTTGTGATCAGGATGTCAGAACTTCACCACGTAGTTCGACCTGTAGGTGCAGAAATAGCACGAGAGAGTGCCGAAATCAAACCATCTCGTGTCAGCGTTAGGTTGGGGGCGCTGTACCTCGACGTAACTCAGTAAAACAGCGTCAAAAGTTTTTGAATGATGTGTGAAAGGTGAGACTGCAGCTTAACACAATTTAACTGAATATCTTTGGCAAATGATCGAGATTGCCCCTGAGTTCCGTCTGTTTTCGTTGCTCGCAGAAAACATTTCGAAGAAATACCTCATCATCGGCTGCGCCGTATTCTTCTTCGCCTGCATGATCATCATCCTGGTAGCCCTCTCAGTGACCATAGCGACGCATCGCAAATTTTACTACGCCTTCATGCCGTCCGAGGACACAACGAGCGGCGGTGGCGGCGACGGAGGAGGGGGGGTGTCTCCAGAAGAAGAGAAGACTACGGACATCCCGTGTCCGCTGCAGGGCGCAGGTGAGGGTCTGTTTCTTTCGAGACGTGTACGATCGATGCCAAGGAAAGTTGTCACCGGAAATAATATCCCAGACAAAACGCAAGCTTCCAAAGACGTCTTGGGGATTTCTTAGTGTTTCATAGTTGTCCCGTTTACGTGCATGTGGCATCTGTGCCGCCCGGGATATGGCGTTGCTAGTCCCACACGCGAATGTCCAACAAACCTAGCGCATAGAAATGCTAAACACACATTGCTACCAACCTTGACTCCTTACGCTTAAGTGTCGCCAACCGCTCGACACAAGCACAAGCTTGTATTCTGTTTTCCGAACAAGTGACACCGCTAAAATTAGTCGCCAAAAAAGCCGTTTTTGTTGTGTCAGCAATCGTGTTTGGTTTGTTTATAAATGGTCAGATATATTCATATAACTAGATAAACTATTAGTTGGTAGAATTGTGGAGATATAAACCGGAGTTTGTTTACTGACTGGCTAGTCCGTCGGGAAGGGTAGACAGAATACAGACGTTTAGAAGAGGAATAGATCAAGCACTCTCAAAAACAGCAGACGCACGCGCACACTCAAAGTCAATTTAGAAGTCTAGTACCTATATTACGTGCTTTCGAAGTTTTTGGACACCACTTGTCCTACAATTTCGTAAAAATAACAAAAACTAAAGTAAAAAAAAAAAAAGAAAACAAATTTAATGCGAGGGAACTTGAGGAGGACAACGTACCACTTCCCGTGTCGTTCCCCTTCGCCTTCGAAGATTGTCCTAATTCTGTAAAGAATTAAACTTTCGAGTAGTTCCATGAGACCGCACACTCTCTTGTTGAATGACCATTTAAAAACAATCTGCAGAAATGTTCGAAGCACACATAGGTATAAAGCAAGCATTTTTCGAAGCATGCTTAAGATGTATCCGTAGATAATTCGGTCATGTCCGCAGCGGACACCGTGTATTTTGTATGATGTATCAACCGTGTATCTGGGGCTTTATGCTCTACAAAAGAGAGTGGTATGCGAAGCGCAAGTTCGTCTGCTTCTTGCGGAGGTGTTGCGGTGATGTCAGAACGCCGTGTTCTGATAGGCTCTGACTGAATTATAGTGGGTAGACCTCAACGCTAGCTGCCTTGAGGTCTACACACTGTCCTTCCAATCAGAGCCAATCAGAACATGACGTTCTGACATCACCGCAACCCCTGCGGAAGAAGCAGAGGAGCATGCGCTCCGCATTGGTTGCGTCGTGCTTTTTCTTTTGTTTTTTAATTTCACCGACCTTGTATCTTCTTTTTCTTGCGAAGACTGCGCCGACTACGGCTGCCGGGCAGTCGAAGACTCGGCGACGGGCACGAGGACGTGCTTCCTGCGAGAAGACGCCTTCGGCTACAGGTACAGGCACACGACGTACGGTGACCGCGAGGTGAACTTCAGCCTCTCGTACGACATCGCGAGGAAGAGTCCCTTCGTGAACCAGGTCATCAACAACGTCAAGGTGCAGGCCGTCTATATCACCGAGGATATCCTCAGAGTGAGGGTAAGTGGACAACATGAACCCTGAACCACGGTGCAAGAAACGCGTCTTTGACTGGAGCGTTTAGCCAGTACCACCTAGAAGAAAAGGCCTACGCATTTTCCCTCCCCAAACGTCATTGGTAGTGGATGCATGCAACGTCGGCTAGCTTGCGTCAGCAGCAACGCCAAGACGGACAGGCCTGCTGCCTTGTGGCGTCTCCCGTCGAGCTTTAGCTAGTTTGCTGCTTGGGGCGGGTCGGGGATTCACCAACGGTGACGTCAAGCATAGGCCTTGTGTCCTAGATGGTATGCGGAGTGAGCTCATGTTCGTCCGCTTCTTGCAGAAGGGTTGCGATGATATTAGATCGCCAAAATCTTATTGGCTGATTGAAAAAAAAAAATAGTGGGTAGACTTCAAGGCACCTAGCATTGAAGTCTACCCACTATTTCTTTTCAATCAGCCAATCAGAGCTCGGCGTCGTTCTGACATCACCGCAACTCATGCGCAGGAAGCAGACGACTTGCTCTACGCACACTCTAAAAAAAGCCCGTGAGTCTGCTTTCCCGCACAACACTCGGAGAGCCAATCAGCGCAACTTACGGAGGCAGCTCAGCAAATGACAATGCCGAAACATATGTTTAGACCAAAAAACGCAGTCTGAGTTGTGACATTAAGCAATGCAAGCGTGACGTTTTGCATTGCTTAATGTCACAACTCAGACTGCGTTTTTTGGTCTAAACATATGTTTCGGCATTGTCATTCGCTGAGCTGCTTGCGTAAGTTGCGGTGATTGGCTTTCCGAGTGTTGTGCGGGAAAGGAGACGCACAAACGTTTTTTAGAGTGCATTGGTTTAGCGTCCTATCTCGCGCTCATACATCAAAACTGGCCCCGAGGTGGCAACAGATGACGTCACAAAAGCCTTGTGTCGTTCCACTTCTTTGTCCTTGTCTTATTCGGCGCTTTTATTTAAAGAGTCACAAAAGTCGACGCGCCATGTCGGATGTCGCGATCCTGGCGGTTGATTCTATAGAAGTGCCGGCAACAAGTACGAGCGAACGCGAGTGTCGCAGTCGTCGTGCGTCCCAACTCCTCTGCCGAAGCTTTCGCTGAGTGTTAAGTTGGAAGCGACCTGCAGGTTTATTGCGAAGGCGGCACAGCGCTGTGGTGGTCAAAATGAATCCCCAGTCGTTTGCTGGGGCGTGCCCGATGCCCTGCGTTGGTTTGGCACGTGCAACTCCCAAATTTGACTTTCGCGTTCGCTTTCAGCGTCCGAGTTACAGCTATAAAGGCTCCTTGTTGGCTTCACATTTTCGTGAATGTTGTCAAAGTTAGGAAAGGTATCATTTGATTCCAACTCAACTTTTTATAATACGAATTAACAAGTTTATATGCTAACAGTGATATTCTGTCGGGAAAAGGGTCGGGAACCGTTAAAGGGCCCATGAAACGAATTTTGGGCTGGGATAAATCAATTTAGATTGGGATTTTACTAATAGCACATCGTTTGGTGGACCAAAAAAAAGAAGGCAGAAGGTCAAAAGCCTGAATTTCGGTACGAAAATTGGAAAACACAGCGGACTATTTCGTACCTCCTTACCTTCGCAAGCTCTCTGCCTTTTCACTGTGGTACATCCGCGGTTCCCACAGCACGTCACAGGGTCCAAACGCACGTCACACGACACCGGACCTCACTTATTCCCTTCACCCCTAAGCCGACATTGCGGTGGAAGCTACGCGCTTGCCGGACCAATCAGCCGCCTTCCTTTCTTCCCCTGACCTCATTCTCTGCGCGTGGGTATGCGCGAGAGAGAGCGTGGTCACGTGGCAAAAGTGTCGCTGGCCCAACGAGGACGTAGCTTCCACAGCACTGTCAGCTTCGAAGTGAATGGGGTGGGGAAAGCAACTTCTGTCTGAATTTTGAGCGACGGGTTAATCTTCCAGGGGGAGAATGGCTGTATCCGGGTGCACAGACGAGGGTCCGAGCAAGAGGGAACTCCCCCCTTTCCGTCTTTTTGAACTGTTTGGTACAATGCGCGATTTATGAGTTGAGGAGAAAAGCTAAACAGGAAAAAGTTGGAAAATCGTTTCATGACCCCTTTAATAAAGCACTAACACCCCCAACATTAAAAAAAAAAAATTCAGGCGATTTATTATGGTGTCAGAACACTACCCATTCAATATTTTGCTACAGCGTCACGTATATTTTTAATAAAGCAAAAAAAGAAAAAGACGCAATTGCTTGGAATTGAAACCGAAACTGGACTGGGGAGGAAGAAGAAATATAATGGAGGAGAATTTTGCCGGAAGTCACGTGGCTGCGCTACTTTTTTCATTTTTTGATCAACGTATTTGCAGCTTTTTAGAGGCCACAAAAAATGGGTTTCATATTTTCTGCCCATTTGTAGTACGAGTGTGTGCCTTCGATGACTCGCAACTTTGATTATCTTTGGTGGTTGCGTCTGAACCCTAGAAAACGGAACATGAGAGTGGGGAATAGAGTGAGCACGACTCAAACCGGCCAGTTCTCGATCGGCGGTTTTCGGGCGGAAAGAGAACGAATTTCGAGACGGAAATTGTGTTCTGGGTAGTTGGGCACCCGTGTGTCCTGTACAAATGAAAATCTTGGCGAGCATAAATACCCTGTCAGTGTCCCTTTAATGACGACAACAGCAACGACAAAAAGAATATATATTGTGAACGCAGATTCACGACGAGGACCGTCCCCGCTACGAAGTGCCGGTCTCGAGCCTCTGGACGATCCCCAGGACTATGCCGCCGATCAACAAGGACCAACTCGCCTACACCATCGAAGCCAATCAGACCAAGAAGGGATACGCTAGAATTCGCATTCTTCGCACCGACAACGAAATCGCAATGTAAGTAGATTTCTGAACTCTTTATTATGAAGTGGTATCGCATTTCCGAAGAGCTGAACGCGGGATCTCGCGTTCTGGTCAATATGAGCAGGTTCTACGGTCACTGACAGCTTAAGAAACGGAGGGCGTGGCTTCTCACGCCCCTTGCTTTGTGATTGGTCCTTCGGATCCGCTAATGCCGCCATGTGATTGATTGGGGGGCGATAATTAGATGCTCGAGACTTGACGTGCCCTGCGTATCTTGAGCTCTACGTAACATATAGTACACTTATCAAAGAAATTTAAGACGGCGGTACCGTCTGTGTCGACTCGGGCAAGTGTGAATCAGATAATAGTTTGGCATTCCACAAATATACATTGCCTAATATTATATAATTATCAGTGCAGATATTCCGAACGTCTTGACAGCACTCCTAGCTAAGGGGTATAACCAGTGATGGACAAAATACTCGATAAAAGTATTTAAGTTAAGTTACTAAATAACTGCTCCATAAAGTATTTAAAATACTACTCAAGTTACTTTCACTGTAAATTATCTTGAGTAGAGTACAAATACTTTGCAATGTAACTCAATTACTTTTGGAGATATTTCCGCATTGCGTAGTTTGTAGCGACGTTAGTGACAAGCACAATTTACAGTTTCGCAAATCTGGTTTACTAGAATGGTTTATTAGCACGCAACAACACAAAACGGCAAAAAGAGAAGATAAAAAAAAAAAAAAACAGGGTTATTTTATGTAGCCCAACTATAAGGAGCAGGATATCACTGATACATCTTACAAAATATTTCTGGGACAACAGAAAAATATGTCAAAAAGGCAATCACCTTTTTTGTGAAGCCGATGATCAAGGAGCTAGGAAGCGCGATCCTGACTCCGCGGTACCACCATCGCTGAAAGTTGCGAATAGTGACATCACTGAATATCACGTCTTGCGGCGCACCTTAGACGCATCGTTTAACTACAATCCACATTCCCTATATGGGGAGTTCACAAACGAACTTGGGATACGGAAATGAGTGAATGGATAACAAAGAGAGCCCACATAATAGCCACGGCACAGGTCGCACCTTCTTCAAGTAGGTGGCGTTCAGAAAGGCAGTCAACGTTGGGGGACACTTTGTTGGGATTTTGAGAGGTAATCCTGCTCGCAGTTCGTTTCCTGTCCTGTTCTCTGCTTATCAATGTTCGCTTAAGGCCCTGTCACACGGAGGCAACAGTTGGACAACTAAATCCGGCAACACGGGAAAATCGTGTTGCCGGCGACCCTGTCACATCGCGGCAACAACAACAGTCGGGCGACATGTTGCTGCCACCCGGCAACCGTGTCGCCCGATTTGTTGTCCGACAACCCTGTCACGCCGCGCTGACGGCGAGGACAACACGGGGAACACTCCGCCATCTTGATTGTTTACCTTCTTGTGCGGCGCGGAATCGCTGGAAATGGGACTCTACGAAGTGCTAGTGCGTTCGAAGGGCCGGAAATTACCACGGTACGACATCAACCATTGACTGCGATTAGAAAACTTGACACGGGGAGTATTTTCCGCTCTTTATTTTATCAAAATGTTCTTCATTCGCTGGCAAAGCAGATAGCCCTAACCGAGGAAAGTGACATCGCTGATATATGTTCGGGATTTACGCCACTGTATGAAGTGTTTCTGTCCGGTTCTTTCTTCCATGGAATTCCTATTTCTACTGTAAAATTGAGTTAGCACGGGCAGTATCCCAAAGCGTCTTTTGTAGCGTTGTGTTGAGCTGAACTGACAGTGCTTCAAAACTGCGACACCGACACGATCGGTTTCATAACAATCGGTGGAATAAATATTTTTCAACGCTGTCTATTTGCCTACCGCCTACTATGTGATCGCTTCATTTGCCAAAACGTCCTGGGTATTTTTAAAACAAATCAGGTGTCTGGTAGCGGCTGTTTCTAAGTTTCAAGCCTTAACAATCATGATCAGAGTGGTCGTTTAAATGCTTCGATATTTTAATCTTTGGTTTTCTGGATTATTTTTATTATACTTTATCAGCGGGTGAGTAGGCGTGCCATTTTATTTCACTATCAGTAATGTGAGCTGGTCTCTCGGTAGTTCCAATTTCAAAACCAGTCTGAACGTTCACGACTGTAGCTACGCAGCAAAAACATTAATCAAAAATATTTTAGCTGCACGCCAGCCCTTATTATTGTTAAATAACGTTTTTCAAGCCTTTATTTAAGTGAGACGTTATTGATAGGGAACTAGCTCTACCATCGAAGCTATCTATGTTGTCGTGTTGCCGGCCCGAAATTCGCTCAGCCAGCCATCAGGGCAACACACGTTGTCCAACAGTTGTTGCTCCTGTTTTTGTTGCCGAAAGCTGTAATACCGAAGCAACGTTTTAGTTGTCGTCCATGTTGTCGTGCTGTTGACGCGATGTGACAGGTTTGTCGGACAACACGGGGAGCGAGCAACAAGTTGCCCGACTGTTGGACAAAGTGTTGTGTTGTAACTGTTGCCATCGTGTTGCCCCAGTGTGACAGGGCCTTTACAGACAGTGTTCGCGAGAGCAATAAGTGCCGAACGGCCGAAAAAAAACAAAAACAACATCGACGTTTTGCCTTAGCAAAATCAAATATACAACAAGCAAAAAAAAATTGTCTTCTTTTTGTGTCTATTTCGCATTTTTTCCTATTTGTTGTTTTCTTGACACTGAAGTCTGCATAGTTGTCGTGGGTTATTTCCCGTTCTGCGTTGCGCCTCAGTGTGGCGATCTTTACTTCCGTAAAACCACCCCTTTTGTTTGAGGATTTTTCGGGGGGAAACTCTAGGAAATAAAAAGTGTCTTTTGAAAGGCAAGGTTAAAACCTTCATTTTACAAACTTTGGGTGAAATATGAGTCATATTCGGCACAAAAGTGATGTTTTCACGAGCTCAATCTAAGTTAGCGTTGCTTATCGGAGCTAGCAACAAGATTTGGTAGCTCGGATGAATGTTCACGTTTGCTCGTGCCACACCCACGCCACTTCATACCGAAAAACTCAGAAAATGGCTGAATGTCAAAAGTGTATTTGATATAATGAGTACAAGATACTCGGAAATGTAATTAAAATACAGTATCAAATACTCTCGATCAAAAGTATTTGCAAGATATCCAGATATTTCAAAGAGTATTTGAAATACAATATATTGATTAGGGTATTTGAGATAGGCACAAGTCTTGTATGAACACGGGAGAGAATTCCATTTCTTGGCTCCCCGAGATGCGCATCACGTGATAACAACGTCACGCTTTTTGCGCGTAGGCGCGGTGACGTAGACATGATTCCCGGGGGTTGGGGGAGCTTTTTGCTCGGGCTGCACAAAGTGTCCCTTCTCCGCCTTGGCGAGAGTTATATCTTCACAACTGGCAGTTTTTCGTTCGCGTGTATCTGGCATGTTTAGAGATCCTGCTCTGCTGGATACCGGTGGCGCAATCCGGATCACCTAGCTTGTTGTGGCTTGTGGATGCCGGCGGCTCGTTGAAGATTTCTTTTCCGTCCTCAATGTCGTCGTCAAGCAGTTTGGATTTCACGTTCTTTGGGTTACATTCACCCTTTCACCCAGCATAATTTTTTCAGCAGCAAGCTATTCGTCGTCTCTTGTGACAAACAGCGCTGCTAGCGTACCGCCGTTTCATTTAAGCTTCCATTTTTCTACTCTCGTCAGAGTGCGACCGCTAAATACGTCTGCTAACACTGACATCCCTCTTGGGTAGTTTAGTCCAGGTGGCGCAAGCTGCCGCCCGATATAAAGGGTGCAGCAGCATCCATCCATTCATACATCTCCGCCCTCCGTGACTCCGTGTGAATGCTGGAGTCGGGGAGGTTGTCCCGCTGGTTCCGCCAATCGCTGACGTCACGCACATCCCTCCCCGAGGGAACTCATCCGTGTTAATATCCCTTTCGAAACGCGTTAATAATATGTCGGGTTAGGTCAGGGGTGTTTCAACAGATCGTGGTCTTGTAGGAATATATTATTACCCCGAGCACTTCCGTGACCGAAGTGCGTAATAATGTGCGCTACCGCGCATTCTTCGCACGACGGAGGTGAATTCAAGCATCCAAACTTAATCTCGCAATGCCATTCAAACTGCGTGCACAGCGTTTTATTTGGCCGTCTCGAGTTACACTATACCATCTCTCCTACAGGAGGTGACGCGAGGGTTGTGCGTATTGGCCACGGGGTTCAGGACCGCAGACGCGGACATGCGCTTTAATAGAAAAAAAAAGAAATAAAAAAGAAACAGATTTATTTTGAGTGTTCGTTTGGAACGCCGTAGAATGCCGCGCGTGCTTTGATAGTTTAGTGAAGTGCGCGTATTTTGCGGTTGTCAATGACGCTCAGGGAGTTTTTAACTGAAACCATACCTCTTAAACAACAAATAAAAAAACGTTCAGTAATCTAAAGCAATTTGCCTAGCTTTGAAATGTCTTTCTTTAACTTCCAAAGGAGTTAGCACTTTTAGCGCTATGCTGTTTGGTCACGGGTGTGACGTCTAGCTCTCCCTGGTGTCAACAGAGAGAGCGAGAGGACAGGAAATGGCGATAAAGGACGGACCTGAGTAACTTGGAGCCAAGCGGGGGACTCTGGTGGGGGTCTTCCAAGTAGAGTGAATGAGATGCCGCGAGGACCCGACCGGGTTCGGGTGAAGAGGGGCGGTTGAGCCACTCGGCAAGAGTGGAAGGGGCAGACGAAAGATTGTGCACGAGAACGAACTGTTGAGTAAAGGGTCACATAGATGATGTGCGAGAGTAGGGGGTGTGCGGCACTGATTGCACTCAGGGAGATCCGAGGGTGCATCCTCTTGAGGAGAACGGGAGCGAGGAGGGCTCCCGACCTGGTTCGATGTAGGAGGCAGGTCTTGAGACGAGTGAGGAGGAGGTGAGAGGGGCGTCCTGTGAAAACTGGACCTTCTGCGTCTGCGCTTTGAACAACGTGCTAAAATATGCCGCGTCAGCGAACGTGACTTTTAGCACATTCGTTATGAACAAGGTGCTAAAATACGGCGTCCATGGAACATGTAACTTTTGGCTCATGCGCTATGAACAAGGTGCTCAATTATGGCTTTTCCAGCACATGAGATGTAAGCAGCGTGCTAAGATATGGCATCCAGCGAATACATGTCTCTCAAGTTTGAATCGAACACTATAGTTCGCTCCCCCATTCGTAAATGATTAAAATTCTCGGTTCCTCAGGTTGGACTCCTGGTACCCCATCATGACGGAGCAGTTCCTGCAGATCGTGTTGCCATACAGCGGTCAACAGATTTACGGTTTCGGTGAGAACGGCCACGACGGAATTATGCTGGGCGCCGGCAGCGGTACCATGTTCTCGAGACACGGCTCCAATCATTCGACAAAGGTCAGTCTGTGGCAGGGCAGTGTTGTTTGGGTTACCTAAGATAAGTAGCGAAATAGCTCTACCGTTGCTTCCAAGAAATGAGGAACGTTAGATTTGTGTTTCTTTAGACTTAGTATTTTTTGGCAGCGATAAGCTACAACAATTAAAATGTTTGCAAGTGATTTTAAAGTGATTAGCTAATTTATTTTAGCAAATTTGTAGAATATATTTTGTTTAATTCTGATTGGGGCTTTGGGAGGGATTTCGAAATGATTCCGTGGAGGAGCAAATATTATTTTCCTTTTCGGCGCAGTTTACAAAAAATATAATAATTTGTTTTTAGGCTATAGCGAAAAACAAGTAATAACCAAAAGAAACGAGTAACTAGTAACTATAATTTATTGACGATACCGTCAAGTAAAAACGAGAATACCGTACTCGTGGGTCATTTAGAAATATAACATGTACGGTATAGTGCATTCCTTAAGAAAAAAAGAAAAAAAAAGTATGGTGCTCTCAGCAATGTCGTTACTTGTAAAGCGTTACATCCAACACTGGTGGCAGGGCTGTGTACAGCGAGAGCCCAACAACTTGAAACCCTTTTGTGCCTGTTTAAAAAAGAAAGAAAGAAGAAGAAAAAGAACGTTGTAAACGTTTGCGGCGCTTGATGTACCAGAAACAACAAACAGGGTGAAGCCAATAATCCTGACTTTGCTCTCGTTCCGATTGTTTTCCCCGGTACGACACTTCAGTGGTACACAGGAACGCTTTTACGCTTTTGAGTCTAGAGGGGAGGTAACTTTCTTTCCCTCCAGCGTTAGCTCTGCTAAAGGTGGGGAGGAGCTCCCCCGAACTCTTAGCATGTTACCGACTGTAGTTGTACCATAACTTCCTAGATTCCTTGCGCGGCGCCAGGGTGGTACTACTTTCGGGGACCATGGTCGTACGCGTAGTCGTCGCATACCAAATAGCTCCCCAGTACAGTTCTTTTCGTGTTTTTTTTTTTTACAGACGTGGAACAGCTTTGGAGGCGTCCATCCTTTCTTCATGAACCCAAAGGGAGACGGCACGACATGGGGTGTACTTCTGGTGAACAGCAATGCGATGGGTAATGCTGATTGTGCACTCGTGTCGTAAAAAAAAAAAAAAAAAACAACTTGAAACAAAGAAACTAAAGCCGCAGTCATAGCGCACATACATCATTAAAAATACACGGTCTGGAGACAGGATGACAGATTTATCTGCAGACACACCTCACGCATGTTCCAAACATATTTGCTTCATACACCTGCGTGTGCTTTGGACATGTGTGCACGGCTGTTTTTGAATGGCCAATGTGACCGATCCACATGGAAGAAGCGCGCCTCAGGCAGTGTATGCAGACTCTGTTCCTCGTGTGAAGTATGAGCAGTGGGACCACGACTCAAGGATTCTTTGTTTCGCAGACTACACGGTTACGGGCAGCGGCAGCATTGCCTTGGCGGCCATTGGTGGCATCCTGGACCTTTACTTCTTCGTTGGATCTACGCCAAACCACGTGATACAGCTATACCATAAGGTGAATGTGCATCTCCTTTTTTTCCGCACATACCATATATTTTACGGACTGTAGAACGCACCTGGTGTGTAGCCCGCCAAAACAAATTTCAGTCGAAATTTTTTTTCTTCTGTTCTTAAATAGTTCGCATCCGGTGCATAGTCCGGACGTTAGAAAAAAGAAAACATACACAGCACACCTTGACAAATGCCCGATTTACTAGCTAAAAAAATGTATCATATATAAATAATAATTACTATACCCTGTTATTAAAAATATATCTAGTCTTAGTGAACGATCTTGTAAAACGTTCTTGCATTGTCCGCACCTGTAGGTAGTCCGCACCACGTAAAACTTTATCTTTTAAACATGTGGAGTCCGCTGACTGTAGTCTGGAAGATATGGTTGTAAAGAGGACGTATATGATGTGCTCTAAGCATAACAGCTGACTTCGTTTTTGCAAAGTTCATTGCAACCCAAGCATCTCTTGCATGCATTTTGCACAGCAAAGTTCCTTGTAACGCAAGCATCACTTGCCTGCGATTTATATGGCAAAGTTCCTTGAACCTAATTATACCTTCGGCTGCACATTAGAGGGCCGGAAGAAGAAAAGATTGTTTGCACGTTTCAAGTTCATAAGCACAATATTACATGCAATGAACTTTCAGAAGCTAACATGTGGTTCGACTAGGGTGATCAGGGCCGTCCCGTCATTTTGTCTAAATGAAGCTTCGTGCGAAATAAGAGTTGTGGCGCAGGCAAGCTGGTGAACGTTTATGCTTGAAAACTCCTGTCTCGGGGTTTTCCAGATATGCCGCTTTTGTGGGATCGTGCATAGTTGAGAAAAAGGGAAGAAAAAAAATGCTTACTTGTTATAGACGTTATTTTAATAAAAAATACTGCAAGTATAGTACCTCCTATAGGATAAACAATTTCGAGTTGTCTGTGATTACATGTGAAAATACGTTCTGTTCACATAAACTTGTAAAGGAGACGTTTTCTATATGGCTACATTTGACATGCATTGGATGACTTTATCTCCCCGTTGTTTACAAAGGGGTAAGACAGGCAGTGGTTTTCTCCGTGAAAACTCCGGAAAAATGTGTTTTTACGTTGAACTTATACGCATGCAACAAAAGCCTTTTTCTCTGTCAACCCTTGAGGTAAAAACGAGCATAGAGCCCCCAAATAGGCTACTCTTAGAGTATCGGCGCTCTATTCGCCGATTTTCTTTTGGTCGCCGCCATTTTTGTCCTTAGTGCAGAGCAAATGTAATTTGCGATCGTTACGATTGAGAAATTCCACCTCCTGGGTACAAGAAGCTCAGGTGATATTATTTTGTTGTCGCGAACTGTTTAAAAATTTCTAGAGGGCGTAAGACAGTTTCCTGCCATTTCCAATAAAGCTTCGGATGACCGGCAACCATGACTTTAAGCACCAAGATGGCTGGAGTGTCGTTACTCCGGAGTATACCTTATTTGGTGGCTCGAGTGTCAACCAGTGCCAGTTATATTATGGAGGGACATGCTTTCTTCTGCCTATGCCTCAATGATTGTTATTCGTCGGCAGGTTATCGGAAACCCCTTCTTACCGCCGTTTTGGGCCTTGGGCTACCAACATTGGTTGCAACGGATTCCGACCTTGGCCAGTCTGAAGCTGGCCGTGACCGTTCTGGATCAAGGCGGCGTTCCGAAAGTATGCCCCGTTTGCACTTTACGATATCCTGCTCGTTAACCGAGTAATTGAGTTGTTGGTCCGCGATCACGGCACGCGCCTTTTCTTACGCTTTTTTTTAAGGACGCGTTGTGGTTGGACGTTGCTCAAGACTCAAGGGCGTTCACTTTAAGCCCCAACTTCAACGGCCTCGCAACTTACGTGCAACAACTTGCAAACACTGGCGTTCAGGTCGGGCTCATCCTTGTAAGTATAGATTGCTTTTTTTCCGCTCTTTCAACTGGCGAAAGTCATTTGTATTCACACACTTGTTGAGCCAAAACCCCAGCAAAACGGAGTGCTGTGACGAAGCACTTTTCGCGCTGCTTGATGGTCTCCAGCAGATCGTAGCGTCGGCTGTGGTCGTACTTCAAGTGAAACATAAGAAATAATCTACAAGTCAAATAACCAACTTGTGGTGGCGCAATACGCTCTGCATCACCACACTTGTTCTGATGTGCCGTGCTGTTTACATGGTTTTTCTGCGAGGATTTTTCATTTTCAGAAGTTAGCAGGTGTGCAAGCATATTCTTAAAACTTGGTTCGGAAATCTCTGCAATGTAATCTGAACCGCCCCTCTTTGCCGATAATGTGTCTGCAGTGATTCTTGAAACTTTTGAAGACGAAACGAATTTGGTTACGTCACTGGTCGCTGTCGTGAACATCAGCAGACCGGCTGTGTCTGCTGACACCTGTGTCGATTATCCATAATTTAATCTACAGGGTGCTTCAAATAAAGGCCAGGCTCTTTAAATCAACGGCGAAAATCAGTTTCTCAGCCTATCGCGCTACGATCTTGTGCAGCGTTGCCCACAGGTGGTGCATTTTTTGTGTAAAATTTGCAAAGAGCGAACTTACCTGAGGAAAAAAGTAAAAGAAAGAAAAAGGCTTAACTCCTATGGAAGCGCAGCGAAGCCGCCGGTCTTCAAACAATAGGGCGCCCTATTGTTTGAAGACCGGTGGCTTAGCTGCGCTTCCATAAGAGTTAAGCATTTTTCTTTCTTTACTTTTTCATCAGATAAGTTCGCTCTTCAAATTTTATAGAAAAAATTCACCACCTGCATGTGGGCAACGCTACACAAAATCGTAGCGCGGTAGGTTAAGAAACCGATTTTTGCGGTGGATTTAAAGAGCCTGGCCGCTATTTGAGATATCCTGTGTTTGGTGTTCTTCGTAATTAAGAAGTTTTAAAAAAGAGTACCCAAAAGGCTTTGCGCGCGCCGAGGAAAAACGTCCTCGCCCCTGCGCTTGCACCGAGCATTTTGAATTTCGGGCATGTTGACGACGCTATTTCTTTTTCTTTTTTTTTTTGCGCACGCAAGGTGTTTGGGTGCGTTATTCTACAACTTGCTGTTGTTTCCTAGCGTCTTATGAAGTGCTGTCAGATGATGACACTGACCTCTTTTAAATCGTGTAGAATCCTGCAATCGCCGCCGATAACAGGACAGTCTACACTCCGTACAAAACTGGGCTTGCTCAGGACGTCTTTGTGCGACAGGGAAACAATCCACCCGTATCCAATACCAATGCCGTCCTTCTAGCAAAGGTAAGGAACGAGGAACCACAGTCAGTTCATTAAGAATTGGAACAGACTCATGGCCGTAGAGCTCGTGATGGATCCACACGTGAAGTGAATATTGAAATCGTGTCTGCTTTCAGGGGTTACCCTCTGGCTTGTCAGCGTTTCCGGACTTTTTCAAGAACCGCACGCGGAACTGGTGGAAAAACCTGATCGAAGAGTACCAGGGGAACGTCACCGAATTCAACGCAATATTTCTGGTACGTTTTCGGATTTTAGTGCAGCCGTTTAGCTTAACGAAGGAGGAAACTTTCTTATTTAAGGCACTTGCCACGCGCTTCTGGGCTGTCCAACATGTAGGAGTTTTCGAGTACATTATAAAAGTGCCCGTCATGGGATATATTGATTATGGTATTTTCGAGGGCAAAAGCGCTAAAAACAACGGACAAGTAAAAGAAACGAACAACAGAAAGCGCTCTGTGTTGTTCGTTTCTTTTACTTGTCCGTTGTTTTTAGCGCTTTTACCCTCGAAAATATGGATCACCAACTAGCCCAAGTGCGTACCCTTCTATAGTGATTATGGTACACCACGGAAAGCTGTTCCAGCTCTGCCGGTCTCCAGGTTATACGAATATTGACCATACATACAGATGCGTACGAATATTTCACTACAGATTTAAGATAAGTTTATTCAAGTTCTGAGTTATCCGTTGGACATTTATTAAAGGACTCCGGGCATCTGTAACTATAAGTGTCTCATCCGTCTTTTTTGTTGCATCATCCTCAGACCATTTCAGTTATTGGGATAGAATTCAGAATAACAAAATAACCTTTCTTTTCGATTAAGATTTCAATACCTTATTGCCTTATGAAAGAGTGTATGTTGTGAAACTGAACACTTATTGAATGTTAAATTTCTGGCCTTCGATGTACGACCATCTTGCCTTTCAGGACGTCAACGAGCCGGCAGAATTCAGCGCTGACCTAAACTGCCAACCAGGAGACGCGTCGTGCCAGGCCCAAGTATGTCCCGAAAGCAAGTGGGAAGATCCACCGTACCTGCCATGTAAGAACAGCTTCGCTTTGATTCGCAATACCTTCAGGCTCGCTGGCACAAATCTTTATTATTTTGCTGTACCTTCAAATTCAGAGCTGTGTTCTCATGGCCCAAGAAATATTCTCCACGAATTACCACCCTCATTTAATCACCGTAAACGCTTTATACACCGCTCCAGAAAAGAAATCACGGCACCTGCTAATGCAGACATTGGCGTTTTCGGCGGACAATGAATCTTCTATGCGGACACTTGTCGCCTGATGTATTTCGACAAGAAATAGTTAGCTGTCTGAAAATCGTGGAAGAATAGGGAACAAATTATTGAGTCCCGTAAAGGCAACAACTTTTAGAAAAGCAAAACAGATCAAAACGAAACTAAGAGTGTTCTAATGCCTTCAGTGTGCGCTTGAAGTTACGTCTCAAAAAGGCAGTGCAATGGCCTTTTACTAGAAATTTGATCCTAATCATGTCCCTCGTACGGTACACTCTGGGATTTGTCAACGCGTTTATCATGGCGTTATGCTACTACCGTTACCTTATACTGGAACCGGCAGGTAATGTGCAAAAAAAAAAAACAACAACAACAACGTTTTAGTCAACCGCCATCTTTATGCCACGCTGCTGGACAAAAAACAACCGCGACGATAGTCAGAGGCACCAAGGTTAATTCGCTGCACGTACCCATTCCGGCATGGCGACGACCGTAACGGCATTACGATAATTCTACGCCGATAGGATGTTTTTGCTCGGCGTCAGCGCCGGCTACCGCGGCCACGGTACGGCTCCTAGTGCGCACTGAAGAGCGTGCTTCGACGTCAGAGCGCGAGCTTCCGATGGCACTGGCGCTCCGTATAAATAATTGTGTTGCGTGTATGATCATTAGACAGCAGGAAGTTAGTCAACCTCAGTGGGCGTCTGGTGTCTGGTGTCTCAACTGTGGATGACAAATTTAGCCAGTGCAATACTACTGCTGGCCTGCTTTTTTTTTTAACGTGCACCACACAGTAGTGGCACTGGACTGTGCACGCCGGTGAGATGCTCATCCAGATCAAAACAGGCAGGGGTTGGGATTGAACCCAGGACCCGTGGGTTCTGCAGCGCGAGCTTTCGCTTCACGCGCTTATAGCTGCGGTGCGCGAACACATTCGGACATCAATCCCCCCTTTACGTATTGCAACGTTATACTAAAACTGCCCAAAGGACTGCCCACACAGGACAGGTTTTGTGCTTTGGACACCATTTGCTGGGCGGAAGCGGGGGTCTTCACATTGTTTCTGGTCCTCCTTGGAGCGCTCTTTTTTTATTTTGTCCCGAAGGGGGGGGGGAGTCATTCTCCGCTAGCGTCCTTGCACAAACCCTCGGAGCGTGCTCTTGACGTCGGGCAGGACGTCACGCACCCTGCTGGCTGCCGTCAGAGCCACCGCTGTTGTTGTCAGTTTCCGACCTCCCGAAAACAAAGAAAGGCTGGATACGATAGCGACCTGTTGAGGAGGAAGCCATGCTGTTTGCTTGGTTAATGTAATCACTGAAAATGTGTTTATTCAAAGATTACCCCGAATTGCCCCTAACGCGTTACAACAAGAAAAAAACTACACTATAGAAAAAAAAAAGTCTTCATTGGCAGAGCATAATTTCTCTAAAGACAGCCATATCCACTGTATAATATGTGAAAAAAATCAGAAATGTTTGTTTTGGTACGGCATTATTTTACTTTAAAGGAGCGGTGCAACGATGTTAAATTGGAATGTTTTTCACTTTACACGAGCTTACTGTCACTAGTGGGATTCAAGGATACTCGCACGCAACGCCACTGGCCGAGAAACTCTTTGGTTGCGATGTAATTTCAAGGACAAAAGCGATCATTTTCATTCCATCTCTCCTTTGCAAAATTTGATGACGTAACGTGGGGATCGCAGTACACCACAATGAAGATATTTGAATGCGGTTCATAGATTGGACCCGAGCATTGCGTGGGCACTCGTTTTGGGCTCGTGATAATTACTAGCTCGATAAGCATTCGGGCAGTGGCCCGTGTCCAATCCCTGCAACGAGGACAATAGCCGAGTCATAACAATGTCTGGAACTCAGCGCGTGTCCTGTGCTTTGCCAACCCCAGCGCGTGGCTATGATCAACATTGGCGGCATATAATCGGCTCCAGATCACGTGGCCGCTTGTTCTGGCTGCGAGTTGAGGGAGTGAACGCTGCTCGTTTTTCTTTAATTTGTTTCTGGGACTTCTATTGCGTGGGGTGAAAAACGAACGCGTGTTTCATAGGTAATTAACGTCAGGGATCCGTTCTAAGCGGTATTTGCGCAAAGTACAAAAAATGTTGCATCGTCTCTTTAAAGACAATCATTCCGACGAAACACATATTTTGGTTCTTTCAGATAAGTTTCGCTTTTGATTCCTTTTTTAAAAAAAATGAGATCTATAAAAAAAGAATTTTAATCGCACTTTTGTTTGTCGAATAGAGACAAATTCCCAATTTAAATAAATATATATTTATAGTTTTTTTTTAATTTTAGGAACATTATTTTTTTGCCCGTACCAACCAAGACAAGCCGAGCAGGTCTCTTTTTTATTTGTTACAGTTTTTCAGTCTTTTTTGTGCAGTGTCCCAAACGGCACAGGAATATCTTAAAATCTGTCTGGCACATGTTCGATAGGCGGTATTTTTTAAAGCTGTTTTTGAGCATTTTAGTTTTTTGAATAAAGTTCAGTGCCATACCGACTTTTGCCATCACATCATCTACGTCAGCATTTCATGAACGATCAGTGGATAAAACAACGTCTAGATACTTGTACGTAGGTTGGTTACCTACTTGATTGTTATTTATAGGAAACTGATTTTCAAGTTTGTTTTCTTTGTAAAACAGATGGACACATTTTTAGGGATTTAAATTCATTTTTTTTTCTTTCAGAACACAAAGTCACAAAGTATGAAATCGGTCAGAGTCCTTTTGTAACTCAACGACATTATTCTCGCTCTTATTTTTTTTATGCAGAACACAATTATCAGCGAACAACCTCATAAAAAATATATACTTACTCAACTATCAATAATAAAGATCAAAAACAAAAGTGTTCGCAGGACAGATTCCCCTGCGGCACCCCAGACGTGACGTCAACATAATCCGAACTTTTGCCGTTCAAAATTACACCCTGTCTGCGCTGGAAAGCTAATTTTCAATCCAAGTTAGCAAAGTGAGATATATGTTTAACATTTCTAGTTTATTTAAAAGTAATCGTTAAGACAGCTTACGAAAATCTAAAAAAACAAACAAAAAAAAAAAAACAACAATCAGTTTGCCCTTCCTCATCAACTTCTGATACCAACTCGTGATAACACTCGACGAGTTGCCTTGTGCAAGATAACTTTTTCGAAACCCGAGTTGTTCTTTTAGGAAATATATTTTTTTCCTGATATATGTCCCATTATCTCCGCATAAAAAGGAATGTTTTATTATTTTTCATGAAATTGATGTGAGTGAAATATGCCTAGTATTTGCTACGTCTTTCTTCGAGCCTCCTTTGTGAATAGAGGCAACGTGGGCGACTGTCCAGTCATCTGGCAGTGGCCCTGTTGATAGCGACTCGGCATATCATAAATGAAGGTAAAGCGAAATCGTTCGTGCACGTTGCTTTAGTACGCGGGGAGAAATACCATCTGGACCATTTGCACACTATAGGTTCAACTGGCGATACAGTACTCACGTACGTTAAAGAACTACAAGAGGTTCCGGCAAAGAAAAACGGAAAGTAATAATTTAAACATGCTGCTTTCTCCGTATTATCTGAAAAAAAAAAAAACACCTGATTACCATATACAACTTAATTCATTCCTGCAGAATCTAATCGGATTCTTTTCATATATTGCCAAAAATACAGTTGGAGTTGGTTTTCATTCTTTTATGAATCATTTTAAAGTATTATTATTTCGCGTTTTTTGTATTCAATTTGTATTCACGTGTTTCATCAAATAATCTCTTTAGCTGATTCTTTCTTTTTTTGTTTTCTTAAATTGCATAAATGCTCGTCATCGTTGTTTGATTATTCGTAGAATACTGGAGGTCACCCATGGATTCTTCAGTTTTTTTTAAGCTTATCAGAGTTTATACTTAAAACATATTCGTGAAAACACACACACACACACACATACACACACACACACATATATATATATATATTTGAACGCGCATCATAATTTTTGAATACTTTACTCGTCAGAAAGACTCAAACACAGGCAACTGGTGAAGAAATTCATTAGTGATACTTAAATGGTCACGTTTATAGAAAAAAAATATTCTCCACGATTTACAATACTTCAATCGTTTAAATTTTGTTTTCCTGCAACGACAGCCTGGTGATTACTAATACATGGAATAATATTCCCGGAGGTAGCGACGTTGGTCGAACTACAAAACTAGAGGTCTAACACGTTATTCGTCAAGGAGACTCGTTCACATACTATACTAACCCGAAAGTATCAAACATATTTTTTATTTGAAGGTTCATGCGGCTACAAAATTTAACTATACATGCGTCATCCTGCCAGATTACGTCTGGAAAGTTAAAATTACCAATGAGAAAAACCTGTCTGGCCAGAGGCCTTCGAAACAATATGGTAGAGTTATTCTAACTTACTCAAATCCGCATTTGGTAGTCGATAAAAGTTTCCGACAGCCTAAGAAGAGTTATCATTTAAGGAGACTGCAGCAAATCGACTCAACTGCGTCATGACCAAAATCTATAGTAGCGAAGATTGCAAGGAAGAATGAATTAGCAGAAACACTCCTCCACCAAGGCCGTACCGGTTATTTCGATAAGCAATGCACTATTTTGAAAAATACCTCATTATCTGCGATAGACGGGTTTAGCAATGACTCTATTCCGAATACTATCGACCAACACATTGTTTACAAACAAGCCCGCGTTTGCCCACCAGGCGAGGGCATTGCGCGCGCGCAGAAACCAGATTCGGCCTAGGCGAAATAGCTGCGCATGCCCAGTGCCGACAGCAGCGCCACCGCAGCGGCGTGACGTCAGAGAGTTGAGTTGGTCTATATCGGCCCAGACAAACTCAACGAGACCAGTAAGTTCCTCAACGTTGTTTATTACACTTCTGCAGTTTGCAACAGCTACAAAATCACGACAGCCGCGTTTCTTTTGCGCACGGTGGCGTCACCGCTTTAGTGTACTTCATTTCACCTTAAGTCCAGACGCAGCCGAAGTGAACAGCTGAAGGCACCAATCAGAGAGCGCCAAAAGCGCACCATCATGGTGCTCGTCATGTTTTGTACGTTTTCCATCATCGCTGATCCAATCATCGACATAAAAGGCCTAGTGACTTGCTCTTTTGACGCCGTTTGATTGGTCGCATTAGCTCGTAGCGTCCGCTGCGTCTGGACTTAAGCTGAAACAAGGTATAGCGGAACAATTTCCTCCATTTCCTCATCCCAAGGGAAAGATTTGCCCTTTAACAATGAGCTTGTCTATTTTTAGTTCCACCCGGTTATTGCTCTCTGCTTTTTAATGCGAAGCATTAACTGTCCCATGGAGTGAAGCCGGCGTTGTCTGTAACAGCGAAATGAGCAATAAATTCCCATTGGCTACGACGCGTCATATCAGATGCTTCGTCACGGAAACCGGCGGGGCCGCTCAAGGTCAAAGCGGACGCGCCTCAGAAGTAACACACACAAAAAAGCACAGCAACGCAGATGCATCGTCATGGAAGCCGTGGAGCCGGAGGGGGCGCCGCGCCTGCGCAGTGGGGGAGTGTGATGTCACTGCGGGAGCGCCGTGTGAAAAGGAAGACGTGGCGCGCTGCTTGTAAGAATGCGCTGCGTGTAGGAATGCTTTTGAATTCTTGAACATAAGCAATCTCAAGTGTCTTTAACGATTTTTTTTTTAAACTTCAGCGCGTTCCCGCAAAAAACTTCTACGATTCTTTTTCTTTTTTTTTTTTTTGCCATGCATAGCACAACGCGTGTCCTGTTTGGACAGCTCTCAAACGGCTCGTTGTCATTCGTGATTCTGCTTGTGTGTTGCAGTTGCCTACAGGGAATCGGAGAACCGGACCAAGTTGCACGAGGGAACGTTGTGCATGAGCGCTGGCATGGGCGAGCACCAGGAGCTGCCGCACTACGACCTCCACAGCGTATACGGCTGGAGGCAGACCTGGACGACCAAGACGTAAGGAGAACCTTGCCTCGCGGTAGCTAAGGCGCCTTGCGTCCTTGGCTATCGTTCTTAAGCCGCGGCGATACTGCTAATGCATCCTACGAAAGACAGTCTGCAGAGACTGTCCCAGACGTGTTTCGTCCTTGTATAATGGTCCTGTCACATTGCTCATACAAAAGCTGTCTGTAGCCATGTTCGAAGCACAGATGCGTGCGATGTATACATGTTTTGAACATGCTTGAGGCGCAGATAATTTTGTCATGATGTCTGCAGCGCGAACACACACAGTGTCTTTTGCGTGATTTATGGGCAATATGACACTAAGCGACCTTAGCTATCTCTGGCGCATACAATGAAATGCAGCGCAGAATGGACGGGATAAAGTCAGTGAAACTCACAAGACAGAAGATAGCACTTGGTTTTTTTTTTTAGTTTCTACTGTCTATTTTGCATTATTTCTCAATATATCGGTCAATCACCAACTAGCCAAGCAATCTGCTGTTTTACGGTTAATAGAAGAATGTTCATCGAACGCTCGCGAATGTACCAAATACGTTGACCAGTCGCGCTGGTGCGACAAACTGCATTTTCTTAATGACATGTGTGATCTTCCGCGGCACCTCAGGGTCTACTAACGCTTCCACGGCACCACATACTAACGCTTCGAAGCTACCTTAGGCGGTCCGTAAATGTCGGTTTCTCAAGGTATCGCTACGCGGTTCACTACAGAGGCGCGGCCAGGTGGTGGAAGCGTGAAGTGAAACTATCAACAAAGAAACTGATGTTGTTAAAAAAATGGTTTTGGGTAATTTGCGATGGAATTCGCAGGCGTTGTCACGACCGTGCTCCCCTAGTTGATGTGCTGCCGACATGTGGTGCAACGTGAGATACGACAGTACTCGGCGCATCAGTCCATCATATCGACCCAAAAATGGGAGCCATGAAGTATTGAAATTTCAGTTTTCTTATTTTTTTTAAAGCATAAATTATCGAATCTTTAAAATTGTACATTAGAGAGGCGCGCCGCCACAGTGAAACGTCTCCGAAGATCGTCTGCTAAGCTCGGCGGCACATATTTTACCTCAAGAACCGTAGTAGAAAACGTCTGACTCCTTTTTGAGCATTAATAATTTTCCCCCTTTATGGGGAGAATTAAGATGTATATATATATATATATATAGGTCCATTTTATATAAGATGTACATGTGTGTTATCTTATCAAAACGTACGCGTTTCAAACGGTGAAAGCATAGCTTCTTTTTCCGACGACCAAATATTGTAGGAAGTAGTTCATGTGGGGCATGAGCAATGCACAAAACTTTTTTTCTTCTTTTTCTTGAGATGAAAATGAGCGTAGCCGAGCACGATAATGACAACGTCTGCGAATGCCACCGCAGATTTTCAAAAAAGAGGTTTGTCTTTTTTTTTTTCTTTTTTATGCGAGTAATGTACTTCATCCGTTAATATTTTCACTTCCAGCTTCAACCAGCTATAGCCGAGCCTTTATCGCAGCGCGATAGGCGAAGAAACTGATTTTGCCGGACCGTCTTGAGTGGGTTCGAATGGTTAGTGTGCACGCTGTAATTGTTAGCAGGTTTTTTTGTGGTGGTATTGCTCCGATGTAAGGTTTTCCTCACTGAGCGTGGGCTATCGCAGTTCGATGCGAACGAACGTAGGGTCAAGGAGAAGGAAGAGATGGCTGATGGTAACGCGAGAAACTCAGAAAGAAGAAACACATAAGTTAAAAACAACAACATAAGTCGGCAATAAATTTTTCACGCGTGAGAAAATGAGTAGGGGAGAGTGGGGAGGAATGGGACAGTGGGAGGAGTGGGGCAGTCAACATATGTTTTCAATGACTCGTTCCCAAAAGTTGATATACTGGTAGATTGATGACGCCACGGTAGAGGCACTTTCGACTGTAACAGCGTACCTGGTTGGCGTGGTGTACACGATTTGAGTCAGTGGTTGCCACTTTGGCGCTCAACAGTTGCATACATTGGTTTTGCTCGAATTTCGAACCAAAAAGGTTTGGCCAACGGTTAAAGTAAACTAACATTGAAAATATGTGTTAATAGGTTGCTTTTGACCACATATATTTTAAGCTTAACATCTCACCTCTTGCCACAATTGGCAACTTATCGTGTGCAAATTAGTTTAGGAGGAACGGGACAGTGAGTTGGTGGGAGGAATGGGAGAGCGTCTCAGTTCAAAAGTTGGTGCTTCGACTGGTAGATCAACACTAAGGTTAACCTGTAATAATGGGGAATTTTTTAAAGTTTAGTTTATATGACATTTAGGCCGCCAATTATTTCTTTTGTATAAAATGTGACCGCACTCTTAATCCCCGGTCCAAAACTACAAACCAATCGGAGGAAGAAAAAAAAAAAAAAACGACTGCAATCGGGCTTTATGTTTGATGAAGACCCATCTCCTATAATATTCACTATAGTACAATTTTTAGCGCAATCTTGCATGTGTCGCATTCCTACTTGTGGGGACGGCGGAATGGGCCACATTTTTGTCCTTGCAATTTCACTTTTTTTACATTTCTAGGACAGTACAAAACGGAGTTCAGCAGATGAGAAGGGTCTTACACGCTACAGTTAGAGCCCTTAAAGTTCTCTTTATGTGCCAATTAAACTACACAAAAAATATAGTTTGAAAATGGTCCGATTCCTCTCCACTCTCCCCTACACACAAAACTCAAATGTTACAATTGTTATACAAACTAAAACCTTTGAAAGTAAAATTCTCTAAAAGATCAGCAGAAGCACACAAGCGTGTTTGTCAAGAGCGTGTTTATGGTACTCTGAGTGGATCTGGGCCTTTGGACTTACTCGAGTTGTACATAAGGCGGTAGCTTTATCGTGCATTTCTTGGATATTACTGGACAAATGCTGGGTTATCGAACAATGCTTGGTCATCTCCTCAGATAATCAACACAAACAAGGTCGCCAAAAGCCAGGTCACCAAAACTCGGCCATCGGCAATGCGTAGTGCCCTGCGAACCCATGGCGCCACTATTGTCACCCACAGATTCCGAAATGCGAGACGTAGTGAGTCCCGAAGATATTCTTGTTCCGGGGCCAACAAGATGGCGACATTGGCCGATAAGGGCACGTTAAGAGCTGATAGGGCCAATCATCGCTGAGCCAATCATAAACAGAAAAGACCCAGTGACTTGCGCTTTTGACGCTGCTTGATCGTCGGCTGCGTCTGAACTTAAGCTGCAACGAAATACATAGGGGTTGTTTTTAGGTCAGCCACCAAGCAAAGGCCATGCCCGGTATTTGTTTGGCCTTTTCCAAGAAAAACGGTTGCTCATTGGTCAAGGGACCAGTGCAGGCTTTGAGGCCAACCTCAAAGTTTCGAGCGCTACTTGGGCAGTCAGTCGCCTTTCAAACACCTTAATGTCATGAATTGATTATAAAGTACTTGTTTGTGAACATTAGCTCTGAAGCCGGCTCGCATTTATGAAATTCTGCTTTTGATGTGTCAGCGAGCAGTTGCTGTTGTTGGATGAATGCAGTAACGCACATGACGGAAGCAGCTTCTTATCTCATCTTAACTCTAGTCACATGTGCTCAAAGTTATTAGAGTCACTGACAGCTTAAGGAGCGCAGGGTGTGGATTATTATGTTCGCGCTTCTTGCTTCCCGATCGATCCGTCGGCGTTCTTCTCGGCTAATGCTGCAATCTCATTGGCTGCGGAGTGATGTTAAGATAGTCGGGACTCGACATCGCGGCTTATGCACCAATGCGGAGAGCAAGTCGTCTGCTTCTAGCGCAGGGGTTGCTCTGACATCAGAACGACGCCGAGTTCTGATTGGCTTCGATTGAAAAGATGGTAGGTAGGCCTCAGTGCTAGATGCCTTGGGGTTTAACCACTAGTTTTATCAATCACCCAATAAGAGCTCCCGTTCTGACATCATCGCAACCCCTGTGCAAAAAGCAGACGAACTTGCGCTCAGCATATGCTGTTTCCAAACCAGCGCCCATTTGCCCGCACCAGGTGTGGGCTCGGCGGATGCGCGGGAACCAGACTACGCGGAGAGCAAGTCGTCTGTTTCTTGCGCAGGAGTTTCTGTGACGTCAGAACGACGCCGAGCTCTGATTGGTTTTGATTGAAAGGATAGTGAGTATAGCTCAATGCCAGATGCCTTGAGATCTACCCACTATTGTTTTAGTCAGTCAATAAGAACTAAGCGTTCTGAGATAATCGGAACTCCCGTGCAAGAAGCAGACGAACTTGCGCTCCGCATAGCATAGGACGAAGCGTCTGCGCAGTGCCGACCGCAACGCCACCGCAGTAGCACGATGTCAGAGTCGCGTTTGTCTGCTCTATATGAACAATTATTGGGCCTACGCGCTCTGAAAAGGATACGACTGACATGCCGTTTCTTGCAGGGCTATGGACGACGTGAGCCTGGATCGAACCGTTCTCGTGTCCGACTCCACATACCCGTCAAGCGGGCGCTTCGCGGGACACATTCTCGACTCGCCAGATGCCGAGGAATGGTCGAGTCTTCGACGAGCTGTCGTTGGTGAGAACCTCTTCTTTCCCTCTTTGCCTCTTTGTTTTCTAAATTAAGCGCTATCTTTCTCAACGCTTGAATTTTTTTTTTTTTTGTACAGGCGTCCTGGAGTTTAACATGTTCGGAATACCTTACGTGAGTTCTACATGTTTTTAAATGATTGCTGCTACTACGGCGAGAGTATTGTAGTCGATGGCAGACTTGGAATGATGTAGAAGTTCCGCCTCCGTATGGCGTTGGCTGCACGTGCAACGAATTGCTATCAAAGGGGGAAAGCTCACGCTGAAGGTGGAGCATCTATTGAATTCTTAACCCGTGATTGACTATATACCTCGCGCTTTATGAATTACGCTCGAGTTAAAGGAAGCTGCGATAGATCTGCGCCTGTTTCCCCCATGATATCAAGCTGGGTAGTCTCAAAATGAGAGGCGACAAACCACCTCTCCGTGACAAGGGAACGCAAGAAAAAAAATTAAAATACAAATTATGAATAAAATTGAGAGGAATAATGTTCATACGCGTAATTGTTGGTCGAGTTGCTCTGAACGCCTCAGTTGTATTTGGCCGCTTACGTAACAGTTAGAAAGCAGCACATTGTAGGGTGCATATTACCGTATGCTTTCCCCCCTACTCCCCACATTTCTTAAGCTGTCTGTGACAATAAAATCGAATGAGAGTTCAATGTAACTGATTGCTTCCCGCTTTTTTCTCAGGTGGGTGGCCCAATCTGCATGCCCGGAGCACCCGAACTGCTGTGTCAGCGCTGGACCGAACTCGGCGCTTTTTTCCCGCTCAGCGTCGATTTCAGGATGCACGACTCAAACGTTCGTATGCTCGGTCGTTTTTTTATGTTAAAGGCGACTAGGACTCGCTAAAAGCGACGCCTTAGCTAAGATGGTTCCATAGGCGGTAATCACTAAATGTAAATGCCATATTTGAGCTTCGTCTTCACGACACGTGCTCGGGACACTTTCCTACTTATCGCCTGCAAACCACCTCAATCTTGATGCTGGAGAACTTATGTGCAGTCGACGTACTAAAACCCGAGACAAAGGTACAATAGGAGGACAGTAACAACGTCTCAAATAAGACGTGTTTGTCCTCCATTTTAACAGCGGAGCTGTTAGGGGCTAGGTTCCCCAAGATCGTGTCCACAAGCACAGAAATGATGACACCGAACTCTGGACAGCTACCGCCATCTATGAGCGACGGCGGCAACCAGACAACTGGTGGCCGCCGTCGCTCATAGATGATGGCAACCTTTCTTCGGAGGAAGAAGAGCGGGGACAGAACGAGCGGCGATGTGCGCAGCAGCGCAAATGGTTCCGCAACCGCCGCGAGGCCGCTATCGCCTAAAGTTCCACTGCGTCGAGCGCTTCAGATTCTCTTGCGAAAGAAGAGCAGATCGGTTGCCTGGAAAGCCTCCGCCGAGAACTGAAGCTACAGCTCCGCTGCTCTTCCTTCTTCACCAAAGTGGAAAGGCTGAAAGCTTTTTTTCCCCTCTGTATCGAGTTTTACTATGCCGAGTAAAAGCCAGCTCACCCGCTTAGTAACGTTGTTTTTAAAAATGCGCAGTCCTGCGCAAAAGTTCACTGCACCACCCCTAAAATGTCTTCTTCTACTTCGCGGTTTATTTTCCGATCTCGGGTCTATTCAAGTACTAATTTCTCGTACAAAAACGGTTGTTCAAAGTTCTTCCCCTTCCTGGGTTAAGATGAAGTCCATGTTGGCCTTTGCATCTGTTCACTAACCTTCCAATCAGAGCTCGGCGATCCGACGTAACCGCATCCTCTCCACAAGAAGCGCCGTGCTCTCCTCTCATCCCCTCCTCCCCTTCTGTTTCGCTCCGCATGAACTCTTTGGAGGAACCTACTCGGCGATGGCCGCCACTGGACACCACACTTTTGGGACTCGCGGATACCTTTCGTTAGCTATTATCTTCACCGTGTCATCTCGTTGTGCAGGTCCAGGCAGACAGGATGAATGCCATCGGCCTGAACGCAGTCCATACACGCTACCACTTCCTCGCGCTCCTGTACACGCTGTTCTTCAGGGCCCACATGGACGGGGGAGCCGTTGTGAGGCCTCTGTTCTTCGAGTGAGGAAACGCCCTTGAACTAATTTCTTGCTCTCCGTACTGGTTACCCCGACCTCGTGTACAACGTGTCCCACCCCCTCTAAAAAAAAATAGTGACTTTTTTTTTTTTGTTTAACTGCGAAAATGAAATACGCAGAGCCGAGGCTCAGTCTCCGCCCAAATGGAGCACTAGTGGTCCGAACCAGATGCCATCGTTTCAGAAGTGACCGTTAACTTACTCAAAAGTTATAAGTAATTTTTTGAAACTTTCCATCGGAAAATTGGACCTGTTCTCGGTAGTTTGCGCCATCGAGCCCCATGTATTCGTGGGACTTGTCGGACACCATTTTAACATTGAAAACTTGAAAAAAAAAAAAAAAATCACTGTACCTTTTGAATAAAATAAGAATTGGTCCTGAAACTTTCAGCATCTGGGTCGGACCGCTAGCGCCACATTTAGGGGGGAAACTGAGCGTTCGACAATGCAATAGTTTATTTTAGAGATAAAAAAAAAAAAAAAACTAAATTTGTTTTTGGGAGAACTATACCCGTTTTCACCTCAAGAACCGTAGTAAACAAAATCCGGCTTCTCGCGGAGCATTACTAATTTCCCTCTTTATGCTGAGAATTGAGATATATATAGGTGCATTTTCGATTAGATGTATGTTACCTTATCAAGAAGTGCACGTTTCAAACGCCAAAAGCATCGCTTCTGCCTCCGACAGCCAAATCTCGGAAGAACTACTTCGCGCGGCGTATGAACGTTGAGCAAAACGTCCTTTTTTCTTGAGGTGAAAACGGGTATAGTATATAAGACCTTTTTCTCTATCAGGGTGTCATAGCGACCGGGAAAACCGGGAAAACAGGGAATTGTAAGGGAAATTTTAATTACCGGGAAAAATCAGGAAATTGTCAGGGATATTGTCAAAAAGCGAGCCCAGTCAAGGAAAATGAGCCGGAAACGCCATCGAGTGCCTTGAGCAAAGACTTGAGGACTTGGGGGCAGAAACATAGGCAATAAATTCTGCTTAGAGCGAAGCGCGGGCTCTGCTCACCCGATGTAGAGTGTGCTACCCGATGCAAAAAGAACAACAGACAAATCCAGTCTAAGCCTTAGATTGGATTGAGAGCGCGACACTAGGCTAGATACAGTTAAAGCTACTAGATTTAGTAACAAATGGGACAGCCGCAGACCCCAATCCAATTCAAGCCTTAAGTCGAAATTATCCGAAAGTGCATCTGGCGGCCATGTTTCCATTTGTTTATTGACGTGTGTGGTTGAGCGTCGTGTTTTCATCGTGCTTCCGGAAGTGGCCTCTTCACCGACGATGTTGGCGGCAAGAAAGTGCTCGTTTAATCTGGACTGGACGAACTCCAATATTTCGGAATATGCAAGTTGGATTAAGCCCGCGCAAAATTATCCTCACAGTGCTCAATGCTCAATGCCTTGTGTTGTAATGGTCTTATAGATTTAACCGCATCTAGAGTGGTCTGGGAATTTCACCTGAAATTGCAGGGAAAAACTGGAAAAGCCAGGAAATTTCAAAAGAATAATTTGCTAGACTCTTGCTTAACTATTACTTACTATTCCACGATTCGGCCGCCAGGATGCGCGAGTTTTCGCCACAGATCTGGATGGGTGGTAGCTCCCCATTTTACGTCTTCACATTGTTTTCGTTAGGTAGTGTCACCTTCTCTGGAGTTGCGAATGCGCAGTATGGAATCGTTTCACAAACACAAGCAATGTGGGTGAAATAAAATAAAATAAAAAAAGACCAAGAAAAGGAACGAAACTTGCATATTGTTTTGTTCCTCATTTCTTGGTAGAAAAAGAAGAAGGTAAGGGCAGGAAGAGAAAATAGAGAGGTTAACCAAGGCGCGGCCTGCCTCGGTTGGCTACTCTGAGTTGGGAAAGGGGATGAGGGGATAAAAGAAGGAGGAAAGAAAAAGTAGAGGAGATAAAGATAACATACTCGCACTCACGTTAACACTGTGAGGGCAGAATCAATAATTTCTTGATTTCTCTTGGGAAGTCGTAGACAAGGTATACTGAAACGACCGAGCAGGTTCAAAAGATACCGGCGGTGCATCCCCGACGCGATAAGTTGGACTAGCAAAAAAGATATAGCATGGGGACGAGGATGCACTGTCCACTGCTACCTTTTTCCAATTACTTGGTACCAGTTACCAGCCCCACCGGTAGCTTTTGCTCGTCTCCGGGGTCGTTTTCACTCATTTTGTCCACGACTGTACCCTCACCGCCAACCGTTCTTCGGTTTATTCAGAATTGTGTCTGTAAGTCTGTCACGTAAATATATATAAGGTGACCTGCTTGGTTCAGCTGTGACCCCTGACTATGACTGCGAGCTTTTAGAATGGCAAAGTATTTCTAAACCATAACGCTCCAAACTAAAGTTCCTTCACAAAATCCGCGGACTGGCGTGACGTTACGTTTTTCGAACGATGGTGGGTCATGAACCTTTCGAACTCTAACCACTCGAGCAAAAATGACGAATCACTGTTTTGTGGACATATACGCAGCGTACTCCGCCGAAGACAGCTACAAAGCATTCTCGAGAGCGACTTCCACAGACCAGTAGAAAAAAAGTGGCAGCACACAGAAGGCGGTTATTGGAACGATCCATATCAGCAGAGCAAACTGGCAGACGCTATGTTCTTCCCGCAAAAATGTGCTTCGTCACGCGTGTTCGTCGACGTTGCTTGTACAAGACGGCGTACAGTATCAAGACACTTTATTGAGAAACGCATTCGACGGTTACCCCTAGCGGCAATTCAGAATATTGTAATTCTCAAGAGAGAACTAGCGCTGGTCCCGACTACTAAACCGCTTTCCATTGTATTGGTCTCTTCAGGTTCCCTCTGGACAGGGCGACGTACGACATCAACGACCAGTTCATGTGGGGCTCCGTGCTTCTCTTTTCGCCAGTCCTGGAGGAGGTGCGTATATGGTCAGCGTGTGTTCCTAAAATACGTCTTTGTCGCATCGGTACGGGGTAGGTCAATTAAAGGCCAATACCAGAGCCTCCTCTGTACTTACAAAGCTTGGCGGTTCGACGACGGAGCCATAGAGTGCCCGGTCGCAGATTTGGAGCGCGAGGATCTAGAAGCACAGAGCATCAAAGAGCCATTTCTCGGGGAACCTGGACGTCAGCGCACAGCTTTTCGCAGCGGCGAGGATCCGAAACACACTTGTTCGCTCGGGAGAAGTGTGTTTCGGCGTCTCGCCGCAAAGGGGCGCCACTCACATGGCTCTCCTCTCATCCGTTCTCTGCCGCTCCACCTTTTCCATTTCGGCGGCCGCTTTTCGGGGCGATCTGCCAGGCTTTGCCAGTATACACCAACTCATGTTTACAAACAAACCGGAGCGCCCGGAGCGCCCCTAGCGGACGCCACCGGCGCCGCGCATGCGCGATGGGGGTGTGGGCAAGAAGTTCGCGGTCGCCCATAAACAAACCATTGAAATGCGATGTTGTCGGCGTTGGTGTGAGTCCCCCTGCCCTTTTTCGCGTTCGAATTGTTGGTTCTACGTCTTCCTGGCGATGTCTGACTATCTTGAGCGGCGTCAGCGAAATTACCGAGGCTCGTTACACCGCAAAACTTCGCGTGAATAATGTGACATGTGGCGATTCATTCCGCGTGGACGCCGCAGATTGTACGCTAAAGCCTGATTCGCATGATAAGATTTCGCTCGGAATTTTCAGTCGCGACGCTGCTCGGGCTGCAAAAGCTTGAACCGTAGCTGAGATGGTCGACGACGATACTGAAAATCGCAAGCAGAATCGGACCAACTGAATTAGGCATAACAAGTCGGTGTTGGTCACTGGTAACAATGACCAACATCTCCTTGTATCTACTGTTTACATCGAGCCTGCTTACCAACCTTCAAATTTAAGTCTTTTGAGGCCTGCACTCACTTCTTATCGCAAGTACCGGGCCAACATTTGGTCTACGGGCCGGCGTCGTCTAAGAGAGCAGACGACAAGCAGAAACGTTTGAAAGAGCAGACGACAATTCGAACAATCAGGCGGCCGTTTGAACTTGAAGACGCACTGAACGTAGTCCGCAGGTGGTCCGCACAACTTGACAGTTTTCTGGCGTTCATGTTGGAACAAAACAAATAAATCTGATGACCACAAGTATCCGTGAATTCAACCCAAAGTGCTTCCCGCCCAAGCAATCGTTGTCCGACGGCGTCTGCTTTTCCCTTTTCACGGCACATATCGAGATTCTCGGACGAACCGAGCACGTGAAAACTGACCTTCAAACCTTTCTCGACACTTTTGGTACGGCCCCAGTCGCGGAGTTTTGACGAGAAGGCAGGCTTTTGTCTGGTTCCTTTCAAAACAACGCAGGAATACACGTCTGGCATGGGGACTTCTGCCCACAGCCCCAGACCGGAAGTGCGACCGACGCGCCACCACCGCGCCGTGACGTCACAGAGATGAGTTCGTGTATATAGACGCTTTCAGCGAGTCAGTTACTCGAGCTGCCACCAGTCAGCGCGCCCTCCGCGCGCTTTCCCGGCCGCCATAGCCGACCTTCAGTTTCTCGCCGTTGCTCCGCGTTGTGTGCTGCACCGGCCACCATTGGAGCTTCGATTTCGTGGTCTTTACGTTCCGCGTTGAAATCGTGTGTTTTCTGTAGGTCTTTTCGATATTTCGGGCTTTCACTTAATCGTCTGATATCTACATTTCAACATAGCTCTTGTATTTTCTTATTTATGGAATGGAATCGGACAGCGAATGGATCGACAATCCATTCGCTGGGCTTCAGGGACCATGTAAGTTCATCAAATTCTTATGTTTTTGTCGCTAATAAAGGGCAGTCAACACCATTGCGACCTATGCAAATTTCAACTGACGCAGTAATTAGGATCTCGCAGTCGTGCTTCTCGCTGCATGTGAGCGCTCGTTTCCGTAAAGCCGAACCGCATGCAAGCGATTTAGCGTGCGACGAGTAGAGCGACGGCGACAACGACGGGAGTCGTCGACGAGCAACGGAGATTTCTCACTGTCGAACGTCGCATCGCTCGGTTTTCGGATTTCTAGAGAACTTAGCGCTCACCGTCTTGGTCGCTTGCTCCCGTCGCTTCCATGCGATTTGCCTCGTCGCGCGACTGACCTAGCGACAGCGAAGCGGGTCGCCGTCGCTTGTCTCGATCGTTGCTCGCCAAATCGCTTGCATGCGCTTTATACTTAATTAATTTCGATGCACACAGCATTGAACCATTAGCGCCTTGATATTAAGTATAAAGCGCAACGAGACAAGCGACGGCGACCCGCTTCGCTGTCGCTCGATCAGTCGCTCGACGAGGCAAACCGCAGGGAAGCGACGGGAGCAAGCGACGAAGACGGTGAGCGCTACGTTCTCTAGAAATCCGAAAACCGAGCGATGCGACGGGCGACAGTGAGAAATCTCCGTTGCTCGTCGATGACTCCCGTCGTTGTCGCCGTCGCTCGACTCGTCGCACGCTAAATCGCTTACATGCGGTTCGGCTTTACGGAAACGAGCGCGCACATGCAGCGAGAAGCACGACTGCGAGAGCCTTACTGCGTCAGTTGAAATTTGCATAGGCCGCAATGGTGTTGACTGCCCCTTATTAGCGACAAAAACATAAGAATTTGATGAACTTACATGGTCTCGGAAGCCTAGGCCACAATCTTGTATCGTGGATCCATTCACTGTCCGATTCCATTCCATAAATAAGAAAATACAAGAGCTATGTTGAAATGTAGATATCAAATGATTAAGTGAAAGCCCGAAATATCGAAAATAACTAAAGAAAACACACGATTTCAACGCGGAACGTATAGAGCACGAAAACAAAGCTCCGGTGGTGGCAAGTGCAGCACACAACGCGGAGCAATGGCGAGAAACTGAAGGTCGGCTATGGCGGCAGGGTCACGTGACGTCAAGATGGCGGCGCCCATGAAATGTTGCCTGAAAGGGTCTATAGGAGGTATTCACTGGCCGCCATATTTGAGGTCACTGTTTAGAGCGCATGCTCAGAACGAGCTCGCATTAATAGGCTGCCAAGACCGGCAATCTTGCTGGTGCGGAATGCACGTGGCGAAAGAACTGTGGAAGCTCGCGTTCAGCACGCGCTCCGCAGCCGAGCACACAGCTATGGCCGCCAGTGAATACTCCCTATAGGAGGCTATGCCAATACACAGAGAACGCGCAGGGGAGCGCGCGATGACTAGGCAGTTGAGCGCGCGCAGCCATTAGCCAGTTTTGTGAATAGCTCGCCAAAAAGCTTTGCACAAGCAACAATATTGTATGACAAATTACGTGGAGCGTTCTAGTATCACGTGATGTCAATTTCCCCGCTAAATTTCGCGGGGAAACTGAATTGGTGTTTTAGTCACGGGACGTTAATTTTCCCGCTAAATTCAGAGGAGAAACTAAATCGCCTTTATAGGTCACGTGACATCAAATCACGCGACGTCATTTTTTTGTTAAATTTAGCAGGGAAAGTGAATTGGTGTGTAGGTCACGGGACGTTAATTTCCCACTAAATATAGCGGGGAAATTGACGTGACGTGACGTGACCTCATGTTTTGTGACCTATTCACCAATTCAACTTCCCCGCTAAATTTATCGGAGAAGCTGAATTGGTGTGTAGGTTCGTGACGTCCCATAATGCAACACTGCGAGCGTTGCCCTATGGGACGTCACAGGCCACGGCTTCACGGAATACGGCATCACAAAATCCGGAGCAACTAGCCCCGTCAAAAGTCACGTTAGTCATGTGAAAAAACAAGAAGGCGTTGTTGCTATGCGCCAATTTAAACAGTGATCTAGGCTTTGCGCATACGCAAAGCTTGTATGCCGTATGAATACTTGCAGACGTAATTATAAACCCATCACGCGGAGGCGCACGCAAGCAGCGATGTGGAGTCGCTCTATACGGGGAGCAAGTGTTCCAAAATCCGTATTTGGCGCATCGGAACAGAATGAGGGGCATGTCAATCAAAGGGCGACATACACTCGTTTTCTCATATAAAACCACAATAAAAAAAAAAACGAGCTCTTTTTGGAGCATTAATAATTTCATCCGTTTTGTGGAGCATTAAGATATATAGGGATGAATTTTAGATTAGATATGTGTTATCTTATCAAGACCTACACGTTTCAAACGCCAAGACATCGGGTCTTCCTTCGACAGAACAATCTTGTGAGAACTACTTTGTGCGGCGTATGAACAATGCGCAAAACTAGCTTCAGCCAAGCGCGCGTCGTTATTAGGCGATGTCGGGGAGGAAACAAAAGCAGACGAACATAAAGATTGCATAGTCTTTAAAGATTGGAGCAAATTCATCAAAACAGTCGCCATCGTTCGCCCAAGCGTGTGACAATTGGCGAAATACGACGATCGATCGTGGAGGGCACTTCATAGCACCATTAACAAAAATGAGCCTTTTCAGTAGTTTTTGGGCGCCATCTATCGACGAACTTGGATCGTTGTTGAAACGAATGCTTAACAAAAAAATATTACGTGGCGAAATTGGAAGCCTGGGTGTCTCTGAGCGCCAATACCGCCACGCAAACGTAAAAGAAAAAATAATGGCGGATGGCTATTACAACTTATGGGTGTTGGAGACCCCGAAAAAACAAGGCCTATTGCCGCCCGTTGTATCAGTTGCTGCCATTGAGCGCGGGACGGGCCTGTCACCACGACACCGTTGAAAAGCACGTCACGTTTAGGTGGCTACTAGGTCCACTCAATCATCTTAGTATTAAAGTTAAGTTGATAGTTCACTGGCGATTTCATTTACCTACAATTATACATTTCAACATTCGATATTTTTTCCCCAGGACAATAACTGCATAGAATAAGTTGCCAACACTTACTGTTGATAGTACAAGAGTCGACAGATTCATTGCGAATTTGAGAGTTGCGCCTTTGTGAAAATATTTTTTTTTAAATAATGAACTTGATCTTTCTAGGTGACATATTTTTTTTTGTCTTTTGTTGTATTGCTGTTCCTAATATTTTTCTCGGTGCCTTTTTATTATGTACTTTCCTGCTTGTACTCGAATGAGTTTGGACGAATAAATATAATAACATATATATTTTATAATTACGTTTTTTTTTTCTTTCAGAACGCGACCAAGCACACGTACTACCTTCCCCTTGACACCTGGTTTGTGTATCCCGAAGTAAGTATAGAATTGCTAACACCATGCATTTGATATGTTTGTGAGCTGTAGTTATTTTTTTGTTTTGGTGGTGGGGATAGGTCCCACGACAAAAGAATTGCATGGACGTGGTTGTCATTTAATTTTTTTTTCTTTCGAGCGGATGAAAGGATTTGCGGGTTTTGCTGATCTGGCCGTACTGTGATAACGTTCCGAAGACCCTAAGTAAAACAAATTTTAGAGCTATTATGTGCTCGTAAGTTTATTTTATTTACTACTAAATCTATGGCAACAATCACGTTTTTTTTTTTTGTAAAATATTTGACGATATAGTTGCCCACGATGAAAGAAAAGAGAGGTATCTGAACGACTTCCCCTCGCCGTGAGAACAAGTGTGTCCATGATTCGATCGCCTTTCCGGCAAACGCCGCGAGATGCGCCATATGACCAGGACCTCGAGGAACCGCCCTTATTCACGCGCACGTTTTTCAAGCCGTGCGGCGCGCGACCGCACCAGCGCGCTAACCCTTAGCCGACAGTGTCCCTGTCGGGAGATGCGCGAAACCCGAGCGAAATTCCGGCCCCTTTTCTGGCCCCTTTTCTGGCCCCTGTCGAGACACCTCTCTACTCTACCGCCACTTGTTTGCGCCATTCGTTTCTTCGGTAGATATACAGTATACTTACGTTTGTTTGTCAGAGTCCCTTTTCATCTCTCTTCAGCACTCCGAAAAAAAAAAAAAAACAAAAAAAAAAAAAAAACAACAACAACAGCATTTTACTTTTCGGCATCAAGATGTGTGAACGTTGAGAGGAAAGCCGCCGCGGTCACGCATTTCATACTTTGTTTCCCCCACATAAAATTAGAGCGTAGTATATACCAAGATGCTCGAGGGCACACAAAAGGCGCGACGCGCAGGCTAAACGTGCGAAGTCGCAGATCATTTACGGCTCCGGACCGGTTTCGACGAGGATAGCATTTGCACAGAAAGACAACGAGCATTTGCTGAAGTTACAGTCCTACTGCTCGTACGTCATAAAACAGAAATCTCCGCAGATATGACGACCGAAATATCTGCAGACACGCATCGAGAAAGTTGGAAGCATCTTTGTTTCATTCATAGAACGCGCCCACAGACAGTGTTTGCACGACTTTTATACGATGCATAAGCAGCGTGGCCGGACCTTAAGGGTTGTTCGATCGGGCCCAGGGACTCGTCTGGCGTTAACTGCGCTCTGACTTTTGCACTCTGAAAACACGGAGACAGTCAATCACTGTGAACAACAGAAGGATTCCAGCGAATGAGGAAGTCTTAATACGATTAGACCAAAAATATCCGCCTTGCACGGAAACAATGAACATGACGCGCCAAACCAACGACGGGAATCTAGTTCGCCCCAGCGGAGGACTGGGGATTCATTTCGACCATCTTCAGATCCTTTGACGTGCAACCGAAAGCTCGCGGTTACACGGCGCCTTCTCCGCAATAAGCCTCCGTCAGATTGCGGGCAGCTCGGCCGGGATTCGAACCCGCCACCCGGGGATCCGTAGGCAGGTGCTTTGTCTTGGAGCCACCGAGGCGGCTAATGAACATGACTGACACAATGATCATGAACACAATGAACATGAAACGGTGAACATGAACAGTGAGCCTGTATATAACCATAGCCTTCCTCCTCTATACTCACAAAGCCTGGCAGTTCGATGACGGAGCCATAGAGTGCCCGGTCGCAGATTTGGAGCGCGAGGATCTGGTAGCACAGGGCATTTCTCGGGGAGTCTGGTATTCAGCGCACCGCTTTTGCAGCGGCGAGGACCCGAAACATGGTTTTCAAACCCGACGAGAAAAGAAGCGGTAGCGCGAGGAACGCGAGAAGCACGAGCGGACATTCCATCGCTCGGGACAACTGTGTTTCGGCGTCTCGCCACAGCGGGGCGCCCATTACATGACTCTTGTTTGTCAGTATAGAGGAGGCTATGATATGACACAATAAATACTGGCGCATCGTCCGTGCCCAAGTCGAATTGTTTTGGTCTAACCATATCTTTGCCATCTGACGTGGGATCCGTTCGCCACGATTGACAGTTTCCGTGCTCACAAGCTTTCTTTTCTTGAAAGTTTAGTGTGAAACGGAGTATGGTTCCTCTTGTCGAAGGTTCTGTGGCAACTTCTTAGAGCTCAAAGTTGGACACTCGGCGAGAAATTCGGCGAGACACCGCGCCGCGATTGGGGCCAGCTCAAAGATCAAGCGTGGCGCTGGCCAATTGCGGCGGTCGGCGATTTCGCCGACTTTCTTGCCGAGTAGTCTAACCTAGAGCCCTCGGACGAACGTCTTCTCGCCCTTGCAGGGAAGGAGGGTCGAAGGCTCGGTGGACCCCATGAGTCGCGACGTCATGGACAACACGACGGTGCTCATCCACGTGCGTGCGGGTCACGTGGTGCCAGTGCAACCCACGCTCAGGCTCACGCACGAGAGGTAATTCTCATCGTTCCAGGATACTGCGCGATGCACCTGAGAAACGAACCCAAGGCTAGCGGTTGTGCCGCACTATAGTCCCTTACAAGATGCGAATGGTGGGGCGTCCCTTTGAAATGCCCGACTTCCAGCACGCTCTCATCGCCCTCCAGCGTGCTTTGGCTGCAAGTTTACGCTTCACGAGGTGCCGAAGGAACGTCGAAGGTAGGAAGCTGGCACTGGAGGTGGGGCAACTGGAAGAGTTGTCTGCCGTTCTCATCTTGCCAATGACGTCCTCACCCTATCAGTGATGTTCTCATCCTGTCAGCGACGTTCTCACCTTGTCAGTGACGTTCTGATTCTGTCAGTGACTTTCTCATTATGTCAGCAGCTTTCTGATCCTGTCAGTGACGGTCTCACCCTGTTAGTGACGTTCCCACCCTACCGGGGACGTTCTCACCCTGCCAGTGACGTTCTCATCCTGCCAGTAACGTCTTCCACCCTTCAGTGACTGTGGCCGAATCGCCCATCCGCAGTTGGGACGCTATACACCCCGTTTCACGTTCCGTAGAGTGCAGTAGACGCTACGAGTCACCGAAGCCAATCCTGATGCCGCATGAATGTCACGTGACCTTCAGGAGAGGCGCGCAGCGGCGCGCGGGGCGAGCAGTCACGTGATACGTTCGCAGCGCCTGATTGGTTGGAACGGCTCGTGGCGTCCACCGCGGTTCCTCCTAAGGTGAAACGAAGTAAAGAGGCCATTGCAAAGCAGACAAACTTCCCGCTGTCTAAACCTATGCAGAGAGCCAGTCGTCTGCTTCGACGACGCCGAGCTCTGATTGGCTTTGATTGAAAGGATAGTGGGTAGACCTCAATGCTAGGTGCCTTGAGGTCTACCCACTATTTTGTTTTCAATCAGCCAAAAAGAGCTCGGCGTTTTAACATCATCGCGACCCCTGTGCAAGGAGCAGACGAACTTGCCGCTCCGTATATATATCTACAACAACAAACCAGTTTCGAAAGATGCCTGTATGCAATTGATCTTGCGTATGACTGTTTTATGCATGCAACACTAACTTACTTCCCTAGAAAAATAAAAATTACAGGATTGTGTTCAATCAACATACAATAACATAGGATAATATAGAAACTTATATAATATTTGTATAATTTATATACGGGTGGTGGTTTTGGTAAAAAAATCAAATATAATCAATATTTATATATATTTTTTACAATAGGGGAAATACCTTTGGTGCATATATTATAGGAGATGTACATCGCAAGGCACTTTCGTGTCAAATGAAAAATAGAAGAGCGTCATTTAGACACGGCGATCTTTTTCTTTCCTTTTGTTTATTGTTAACGTTGCCGTGCTTCCAGGTCGCAGATACCGTTTGATCTGCACGTGTACCCGAAGGATGGGTTTGCGTCCGGCGAACTCTTCGTGGACGACGGGATCTCTCAAGGTAAGCGTTTCTCATTTCTAAAACGTTTAAACGGTTCCCAGAGCTGGTGGACACTTGTAGTTATTTGAGCTCGTTTTCTTTTAGGAACGATAGAGGCGAATCAGTATGACCTGTACAGCTTCGTCCAGGCTCAGGTAAGTTTCCGAAAGAACTGTTGATTTATGCTACTGCTAAGTATCCGTACGGAATGGCTAGAAGAAAACAAAAATACTTGTGGGTAGGTTAACAGTCTGAGTAGTGGTTCAACCAAAAGCTTGTTTAGTGCCCAACCATTATGAAGAAAAAGAGCGTTTCTTTTCAGCTGAGTGGGAAATGGGTTGCGAAGGCACACACGCTCTGTAATATTACGTGAGAGTATCGTTATACGAGTCTTTGCATACGACATAACTAAAAAGGTTAAGCTGAGTTGGTATCATTGGTGGTTTGATCTATCTGGAACAAGCTCTGATTTCAAAACAGGAGAACAGAAAGCACGCTTGCGTTCCCTCACTGCGTTGAGAGGCATCAGTCTTTACACGCCATTGCTTCCGCAGGACCTTCTTCGGATCTCCGTGAGCCACGTCGGCTCCAGCGGTCGCCAGAACTCCACCATCAAGAACGTGGTGTTCTTTGACACGCCCGAGCCACCCACCAGGGTCTCCTTGAACCGAAATTTCCTGCGCGCGGAAAATATCAAACACGACGCCGTGAAGAAAGTAAGCCAGCTGCCCTCCTTGTTGCAGAAACACTTCATGTTTGAAATTGACTTATATGAAGAAGCCTTATACTTTTGTCGTTCCTGTTGCTGTCTTATACATTGGCGGATAGGAGCTTCTAGAAGTACCTTAAAATCCAAAGCAACCACACACAGAAAAAAAGTATGGATATGTCATGATGAATTTAATCAGCCTTGTAGCATATTCAGAGGGGTTGTACCTGCCTATCTACATATGACGCCAATTGTTTTCATCTGTCCGCATGATTGACGTGCCTCTATTTCTGACGTGGAACAATGACTCCTCCTGTGCTATTGAGCTCCGAAGTGTATCAGAAGCGGGTGACCCTCGTATAATCGTCTAGGTGCGAAAGCGTATCATCGTAAATTCGCGAATTTAATCCTTGAAGTTTACGTCCGAGCCTAATTTTCTAATTGACAGGAATGTGGATGACTCTTGCAGATCCTCACGGTCGTCATAGACCTTCAGCTACGGACGCTGAACAGCCTGGGCACGGAAGCGATCGTGCAAGTCGAGAAGCGAACTACGTAGCCAACACGATGCATAAAGGACAACAACAACAAGAACAACAACAAGACATCATGCCGTCTATCGTCATCGACGGTTTAAGAAACGTATGGCGTGGCGGAGCATCCCCGAGCATCTCATTATTATTCCGTAGCCAATTAGATTGCTGCATTACCGGATAAGAATGCGGAAGAACCAATCGCGAAGCAAGAACCATATTAACATAAAAAGCCACGCCCGGCGTTCCTTAAGTTGTCACTGACTGTAGCCGTTTTGAATGCCAACTCTTCACTGCGTGCTTTTTTTATAGGAGCCTACCTCTGTAATATAGTAATGAGTGTTTTTAAAACTTTAGATACCGCGATCTACCAAGAATTGTAGTACGCTGCTACGTAATACGGGAGAGGATCTGCCAAGTGCAGTGCACAACACCAGTGCCTGATGTGGCAAAGGGCGTTAGGCGGGCCTTCCTTTTGTGGGAGCCAATGGGGAAACAGCCAGCGCCTTCCATTTCGTAACGTAAAAAAATACACTCACATACAAAAAAAAAAAAAAAGAACGGTGCGTTTGCACTAAGCGGTTTAGTGACGTCATTTCTCTCTGGGAATCTGGGAAATAAAGCTTCTCCAACAGTCCTTGTGCAGCAGCAGATTGTATATAGGGCGTCAGAAATGCCGAAGCTAGCCCTAAAATTGGGCTGAAAAATAGGTACAGCGAGCAGACGACCGGGTCGCCTGCTTTTGACGAGTGCGCCTATCAGTTTCTGTGCCTCAACAATTCCGTCTGCGAACACGTCCGCTGTTGATCCTAAAAAAAATTGTTGGCAACCTTTTTTTTTTAACAGGAAGAAAGGTAATGTCACCGTTAATATACACTTTAGATTCAATTTTGAGATTGCTACGTGCAGGCACAGATTTTGCGGCCGATTTTAGAGTTAGCAGGACGATTTCTGGCGCCCTAAACATCGTTTACATCTCAGCTGACAGGGAGGTAGAAGCTACATTCTCGGTCCACCTCTCAGCCGTTGGTCTGGCATCACGTGACCCCGCTTTCTGCGCATATAGTCACGCGCGGAGAGCGGGGTAAGGCGATGAGAGACAGCCAATGGATCGGTTAGTTGACTCCATCGCTTCCATCCCTCTGTCATCTTAGCGGTGAACTAATTAGAGTGATATATACTTTCAGTATGGATGTATCTGTCCCTGTGCGCATTGTGCACAGCCCATAGTGTTACAGCGCTGTATGTTCCCAGTGTGTGAATTATGCATCGCGTTTTTTAACGCCAGTAACACGGTGACGACAGAGGGCAGCTAGGTATATCCGCATGCTTGTGCTCGTGTTATGTATGGCTTGCACTTGACATCATCACATTATGCTAATGGTAATGTCTACTTGTTATTACCGAAAAAAAAAATGCGGTGCCTTTAAGGTACGTTTTCAGATCTACGCGCTCAACAGCAAGGCCACCACAATAGCCTTATGGGGTGGTCATTGACAACCGGCAAAATCGGCGTTTGCACATAGAAAAGCTCAATCTCCCAGCGTATGTGCATTTAGGTGATGGATTGTACCTAGTGAAATTTCGAGACGTAGTTCACTTCCTGTAAAAAAATAAGACCAACGAACTCAACGAAGACAACGGCGAACGCGTACGCAGACGACCGAGTTAGCGACTAATCTAACTTATGGCGCCATCTCCCGATAGGAGCAGCGAGCGGACGATGGACTCTGTTGTATGCTAGACTTGCCAATCGGGAGATGGCGCCACAAGTTACATTCACCGCTAACTCGGTCGTCTGCAAACACGTACGCCGTTAGCTTTCGCAAGTTTGTTGGTACCATTTTTTACCCGAAAAGAACTACGCCTTGAAATTTCAGAAGGTAAAATCCTCTACCTAAACATACATTCGGTGAAAGTTTTAGTTCACCATGGTTCGTTTTACAGCGTAAAAAACTTTGTGGCCACCTTATATATTTTAAGGCCGTACCGAATGATGTTTCAAGCCCACATGTCGGTTGATTGACACAAAAACAGGCTGTTTTTTTTTGACCCGACGCATTTCTTATTTTTGCTTGTTTTAGCTATTATTGACTTTCTTACACCGCTTTCTACTAACTCGCCCTTTGTGTGGATGCTACCTTGTATATAGAATGGCTAACGTTTGCCACTTTTTTGTGCTTTGACGGCATGAAATATTTTTTCTATATTTTGTATTGTGCGTCCCATTCTGCCTGTTGCCATTCTTGTGCCATGGTTTTTTTTCTACGGATGTAATGCAATATTTATTACAAGAAAAAAAAAAGAATTCTCGGTTTCTTTTCTTGTCCATCAAATGAACTGTTGTGACAGCCGAAACGCCGCGCACTCTTGCACACATTGCAGTGTTTAAGTTTTGCCGACTTATGTAACGTTAAACTTAACGAACGGTGTTCGTTTGGCACTGTGATTTCACCTGACAACGTGCACATTACACTGTGACGTTACCCGGTACCATGACACCACGTGACACTAAATTCCCGCTACATTTAGCGGAGAAATTTACCCTCTAATTTTAGTGGAAAAATGGTGACGACACGTTACATTATGTAGTCACATTGTCACTATAATGTGATTCTAAGCAAACTTTAGCGGATCAATTTCCCGCTAAACTTAACGGATACGACACATGTAACACGAAACACACATGGGGTCAGCTGCGAAGCCTCGCCAGAAACGGCTAGAGCCGTAAAATAAGGTGACTGCTTTTTACTCGATTGGTTTACAGTCCTTCACATAACACACTGGCGTTGTAATATACTGGGTGTCAAAATTTTAATTCGAACATGTATTTTTAACAAAGAACTGAAAGTTAGATGGGTGCCGTCTTCATCGTGTGTTTATCAGCCTCGGCGGACATTAGAGGAGGAGATAACCGTCGTACTACGTTGACTGATTTTAACAAAGATTTGTTAATTAACTTCTTAATTATTGGTCGCAGAGGTCACGTTCGAATTGCAGTATTGACAGCAATTACTATAAAGGCCAGTCCGGTTGACAATGATAATGCGAGGAGGTAATGGTTTTTAGGATATAAATCGGTCACTTTTCGCGTTTTTTTTTTTTTGGTTGCTGTGTTTAAAAATTGCGCGCAAAAAGAGATAATCAAGCTCTGCCCACAACGACGCTTGGAAGAGTGACATTATCGTTTAGGGCGCATCGTCACTTGTGTCATCGTCACACCCAACAGGGACACGCTGCCAAGATAGTGACGACATGATTGAAACGACGATCTCCCTATTCCAAGCGTCACTGTGGGCAAGGTCTGGGACGCTTTTTTTTCTTCTAACGCAATCTTTAAATTGCGAAAAACAAAAACGCGAAAATGGATCGATTAATATTTTCAAAAAAGATTGCATTTTTGCAGTTTTTTTAAAAATTGGTCTGAGTTTTAATAGTAATCGCCATCAATACTACTATTGTAACGTAACCCCAACGACCAATAACTAAAAAGTTAAGGGAAAAATTTTTGGTTTATTAATAAACTTACCACGACGATCACCCCCTCATCTATTGTTCAGCGGGCCTGATAAATAGATGGAGAAAACAGAACTCGCTTAGCTCTCACCCCATATTTTCATGAAAGCTATTGGAACTAATATGGAACATTCGTATAACCGATAAGCCCGTTTTGATAGCCGGGTGTTTCCACGTCAGATCGCACAATGAATGTCCGGGTTATATTTTTGATATTTCGGTACATAATATATGCGAAAGCCATGCGCTTGGGAGGAACATTCAGTTATATGTGAACACTGTAGCTTAATAGTTTTCAGATATAAGATTAAGAAGCTCGAGGCGCCGACATTGCCGAGATCTCACTATGCTAATTTGCACTGGTGCCAATGTTACACCAAAGCAGGTGCGATTTATTTTATAGACAATTTACAACATGCACACCAAATATTAAAAATTACAATTATATCTTAAATTTCTATAAAACATCGAAACACGTACGTTGAAAAATTACGTTTTAGAGACATTTTCACAAATTATTTTCCAACAAACAACTTCATGCAAAACGTCGCAAAATATATCAAAATGGTCGTCTTAAAACGCAAATTACGAACACATAAAATAATTGCCTAGCCAGTATTGTAGTTCTGTTAGTACGGCAAAAAGCTTAAGTCATTCCTCTAGATTAAAGGAGTAGCAAAAGTGCACGTCAATATATAAAAAAGCTTCATCTTTTATTTTTTTTAAAACTCCCCTTACTTCTTTGCAGTAGCTTGAACTAGCTTGTGATGGCGAAATATTGAGTAGCATAGGACCTTCAATTGAGAAAAGCGACAACAAACCTTCTCTCAAATTGAACTAGCTTGTCTTCGTTATAGGGGCTTTGTCGCATGACGTAGGCTCCAAAGAGATATTCTATAGAACCGGCAAAGTCTGTATAACGGTTCTACTCTATTGCAGAGCGTAGAAAGTCGTCACACCTGTGAAGAATAGAAAAAACGGACAACACAACACAAAATCTCAAGAACAGCTGAATTTATTCGACCACACCAAAACAAGAAAAGATTAAAATAAAAATGCGATTTCGCGAAGATTTGACCAGACGTGACTTGAGAGACTACACCAAGAGACACGCTTCCGACAACGAGTATCCGCCGCCAAGCACCCGCAAAGATAATCTCCGTTAAGGCTAAGAGAATCGACCAACTTCCTAATCTCAGGGTGTTAGACTATGATGTTCCCTAACTAGCTCGTCTGCGTGCGTTCGCTTTTCAGAAAGTCATACTGTCCCAAGCTTTGTTCCTTCCCCTCCCCCCATCTTATTTCCTAAGTGCCGGCGTACGTCGCTTTTGGCGGCAGTTGCGAACAGTGTTAATGGCAGATTGCATTGAAACTCAAACGCGCACACATGGAAGGTCAGTCACCGCGTAAACAAAGCGAGGGAAGTAGTATCTGGGGGGTCGCCATCTTGGTGCCCGACATTGTGAGGTGGAAGAGAAACATCGGCTTACCATTTCAAAGCATCGACGTGTAACGTAACGTACAAGGAATACAGATAGAAGTTGGTAACCACAAAGACTTTTTTTTTTTTTTTGCTGTTTGGTTTCACTACGCTATCCAAACATTTGGAGCCTGGAGAGAGGCATTCAGAAACTCTCACATTAGCATTTGGATAGAACATGTCAAGGACTTTCCTTCCTTTGTTTACGAGGTGACTGACCTTCCTCGTGTGCCCGCATGAGTTTCAAGGCAATCTGCAATTCCTACTGTTCGCACCTGCCGGTAGAAGTCACGTCCGCCGGCCCTCCTTAGGAAATAAGGGCCGTTGGGAGGCAACACAAGGAAACAAAGATAAAAAAAGCTTTGGAAAGTATGACTTTCTGAGAAGTGAAAGCACACAAGCGAGCTAGTTTTAGGACACATCTTCATTTAACACCCTAAGATTAGGAAGTTAGTCGGGTCTTTTAGTCTTGATGGAGGTTATTTTTGCGGGTGCCTGGCGGCGGATGCTTGTTGTGCTTTCTGTGGCAATGCAGTCAATGCTAGGGGAGAGGGTGCACCAACCGCTGTACACGCGCTTTCCTCTTCTCTTCGGATTGCCACAGAAAGTTGACCGCGAGTATAGACCTTTCCAAAAACGAGCTTGTGGCCGGTGCCATTTTGAGAGTTCGTGCGTATGGCGCGTGCTTTGCTCGCTTTCCGAAGCGACGATCACGCACGTGCTGGGCTGTGAAGATCGCACGCTGGACTGTGATTTTGTAAACATTGGAAAGGTCTATAGTGTTGTAGGGATTTAGTCTCTCAACCCACGTCTGGCCAAATCTTCGTGACGTCATGCTTTGTTTCCTTGATATTTTTTTTTGTTTTGGTGTGGTTGAAGAAACTCAGATGTTCCTGAGATTTTGTGTTGCGTTGTCTGTTTCTTTTAAAATTCTTTCTAGTCCTCTGCAATAGAGAATTACTGTTGTAGAGACTTGCCGGTTATAGAGAATATCTTTTTTGAGCCGACGTCGTGCGACAAGGCCCCTATGACGAGGACAAGCTAGTGCAACTTGAGTGAATGTTTTTTGTTGCTTTTCTCAACTGAAGGCCGAATTCTATTCAATATTTTGCCTTCACAAGTCAGTTCAAGTTACTGCTAGGAGTCAAGGAGAATTCAAAAAAGAAATGAAAGACGGAGCTTTGTTTTAAATTATTGATGTGGAATTCTGCAACTTTTAGAGAAGTGCCTTGCATTTCTGCATTATATAGTTTATATATTCAAAATCTTCGTTTCAAGATGCACAGTTTGATATATTTTTCGACGTTTTGCGTAAAGGTGTTTGTTGTTAAATAATTTGTGAAAATGTCTCTAAAACGTGTTTGTTTTTACGTGTTTAGTTTTTTTTTTTTGCGTACAACTATGCAATCGTACTTTTTAATATATGGCGTGCATGTTGTAAATTGTCTATAAAATAAATGAATTTTTTTTTAAACTACGTACCGCTTTGGTGTGAAATTGGCGGCTGTGAAAATTACTATAGTGAAATCTCGACAATGTCCACGACTCGGGCTTCTCAATTTTATATCTCTGGGAAGCATTAATACACGGAGTTCGCATATAACTGAATGTTCCTCCCAAGAACATGGCGTTCACATATATTTATTACAGAAATATAATAAATATGACCTGAACAGTCATGTACGATCTGACGTGGAAACACCCAGTTGCGCACCAGATGCCGTGGGGCCAACAAACAAACGAACAAATGCACAAGCAAACAAACAAACAAACAAACAAACAGACGAATGCAATCAAACAAACAAACAAATGAAATCAAAGAAAAAATGCTAAGAAACAAACAAACGAAGCAACAAACCAACAAAAGCTTCTTCATGCTTTCAGGTAAGGTGATGCTTTTTTTTTTACTTACTGCTCTTAGTTTGCCACACGGCCATTTTGAAGTGACATGTGTCCAGTGTGTCACCAATTTCAGACGAAAATCCCGGAGTGTTTGATAATCTTTTACGTGTCAATGTAAATAATCGTCTCTGTGTACGTTTAACGTTGTCCAGATTTATTCATTACATCTCCTTGGAATTTAGTGCGAAAATATTGGCTCATCTGTCATCGATTAGTTAGTAATAGCGCCAGCCTTTGGGCCATCACACGCTATGTCGATTCGCATGCAACACCACTGACCTTTGTTATATATTCTACCTAGGGCTTTAAGAAGTGCCCTGTGCTGCTACTGAGGGGAAGCTACGAGGTCTACATTTTGCCGGTTCCAACGTGCAGCATATTGAAGTGCAAGGAGCGCGGTGTATTGAACTATTGAAGACACGGGGAATGAGAACAAGTTGGCCTGGCGGTTTGCTCTATGGTCCATCGCTAACCTGTAGACCATTTCAAGAGTCGCCTTCTTTGCGCCACCATATTTGTCTAAGGGTGAGCCCCATGTCTGACACGTTTGTCACAACCACGACTGGAAGCTCACGTGAGCCACGTCAGATGTGTTTGTAGAAAGATACGCACATTTACAAGCTCTCGAGATAATAACGTTAAACGCGTTAGTCGCAAGTAGAGAACATTGTAATCTGCTAAGCGTATAACATTGAGGTGCGGTTGTTAGAACATGCAAGTGCACAGTGTGACATTGTTAGCGTGAACACATCAGCGCATTTGTGAATGTTAACTCGAAAAGGGCGAAAAGTTTATTTCCTTAGGCTGATGACCCAATGAAATCATTCCCATTAGACTAATGCTTTTGATAAAAGCCTTTTAATTCTAAAAACCACCCGGCAACCGCTTGTTTTCACAAACATGACGCACTATGTAAGCGCGTTTGCAGAGTCTAAAACCATGTAGAAAAATATGTTTTGCGAATTTCCCTGAAATAGGTTTTCTACGTGAAACGTTATTGGCTAGCGCTAATGGTGCTAAACCATTAGCGTTTATTTATTTATTTATTTATTTAATGATCCCTCAGGGCCCGAAGGCATTACAGAGGGGAGTGGGTTAACAGGTCAAATACAAAAAAAGAATAGAAAACAAAACCTAAGGGCAAAAACACAACAATTCTAATGCGATGCAGGAATGTGATTATGTAGACAACGCTTAAAGGGGCCCTGCAAAGACTTTTTTACTGTATTTTATTTTGCACCGAACCTGAGCGCACTGAACGTAGTAACTTAGTAAAACTTTTCTTTTCTCGAAATTCGCTTTATTTTAAAAGTTATAGGCAAATGAAAATTACAAAAACAAGCAAAAAATAACCTCCCTCATGACGTCCTTGGTTGCTTGAGTGGCCGTGAACTAGAGGAGGGGTAGTGGGCTCATCGCGAGCGCTCACGGCTGCCGCACTCCAGTCGACGGCGCGAGAGGGCGCCACTAAAGCATGCTTTGGATAGGCTGTATGCAGCGGGCAGCCGAGGCGGCTCTCATTGCATTTGCTGCGCGATTAAACACTGATTCGGCATGACACTTCATTGGCCACAAACGACAGCAAACACGTGGTAAAGATCAGTTCAGAATGGGAGCCACTTCGCGCTGCCATACCGCGAAACGGCCAAACCCCAAGACAAAACTTCTCGCCGAAGGCCTTCGGAACGCTCGGAGCTGGTCGGATCATCCTGTCCATACGACCGCAGCGCCGCCGGGTACATCCGGGACCTTTCCGTGTCGGCGCGTGATCCCACTACTGCTTTCTAATGTGCGCCGCCTTTTCCACCGCTCGGTGGCGGGTATGTCGACGGGTCATTTCTCGTTTCCGTACTTTATAAACTGCATTCGTTTCTTTTCTGATCTAAGATACTGAACAAAAACTACTTTTATAAATAATTGAAACGGTTCGCGCAACTTATATTTTGTAGTTCGACTAAAAAGAAGCTTTTAGAGGCTCTGACCAGTAGTAAGCCCAGGACCAAAGACGTCACATTTTGCGCGCTTTCGGTACCGCGGGTCGCCCTCGTCGGTGGAGGAGGTTTCCGCGTCGTCCGGTTAAAATATGACGCACTGATATTTAGTTACTCTCTCCGTGCCCGCTGGCTTGCCCGAACTTCAAGAGACGTGGAAACCGCAAAAAAGGTAGACGCTTAAATATGATTGCAGGGCCCCTTTAACGTTGATGTGATCACTTAAAGGGCAACTCCGGCCAAAACTCAAAATGAAATAAATTACTGGTATCGCTGTAGTGACGCAAAATACGACCCCAGCCAAAATATTACGTCCGTGGGACGCCGCATTCTCAACTAATGCCGATAATAAAAATGCGACCCGCCGCGAGCCGCTGCTCCTTAGCGGGCGGCCAGCGGGTTGCCGATCGCTAAAGCAACATTGGGCCGTGACGTCAGTATCGTTCTCTTTTTTTTCCTCCGGTCTGGGCGTTGCGCGGAGTGCGCTTCTTTGAGCCGCTACCACCGCTACTTCGGCTTGTGATTGGCGTGTTTAGCCGTTGCTCTCATCTGTAGCCCGTGTAGCTTCGGTATAGCCTTTTGTTTATTTGCTTGTGAAGACTCCAAGACTCGTTTTAGCGAGCAACTCGGTGCGCCCAAGACTGCCCAGCTGTTCCTCGAAAGATTCCGAGTACAAATTGTAGCGTTGTGGGCTGCTCAAACAACCCGCTGCGCAACCCGGAGGTGCTTTTTCACAAGTTCCCAACGGACCGGAAATTGGAGAAGGTGTGGGTGAACGCTGTTCGACGAGTGGACTTTGGACTTCGGCATTTACGCCCCCGAGGAAAAAGGAACGATAAAACAGACGTGTACAGCCCAGCACACGTGTGTTCGGGCGCCGCGGCCCACGCCGGAGAGCCTCAAAGCTTCGTGTCTGGGACTGACCCGCAGCGCGAAAGCGAGAGGGCCCCCAGTACTGTATATCACTGGCAACACGGCGAAGAGCCCCGATGACAATTTAGGCCTAGCGACGAGTGCGGAAGACCCCACGCACGGCGACAGCCACTGAGTACGGCACCGAACGAGTTCACTCGTTTTCCAGTCGCTAGCTTTTGTGTATATATAAGCGACAAGCACGGCCTAGCGCACGCACAGCGGCGGCCGCCGAGTACGGCACCAAACGAGTTCACGGGTTTTCTAGTCGCTAGCTTTTGGGTATACGCACTAACTCTTGCTACATATGCTGGATAACTACCACGTATACAGAATTAAAACAAAATCAGCTTACCTCCTATCTTTAGACGGCTAGCGCAACAGAGGTAGGTGCCGCTTGGCCTGCATACGCGTTGAACGAGAACGATCCTGACGTCACGTTCGCATAGCGGCTTATTTCCAGTGTTGCCGGGGCCTCGAGCGGCTAGTTTCGGTTTTGTTGGCCGCGCCCCAAAGAAAACTTTCAGGCGTTGATATCTTTAAAACTACGCACAATAACGAGAAAAAAATTACACCTTGCAATTCAGGGACGCTGACTGCGCTAAAAACACTCATAATCCCAAAATCGAAAGTATGGACCGGAGTTGCCCTTTAAGGGCTGTTTATACTCCAACGTTGAGCGCAGTGAACGCAGCGTAGCGCAGAACGCGCGCATTCCATTGGCCGGCGACCAGGAACTCGATATCTCTGACCAATCAGTATCTGTACGCGCTGCGCTACGCCACGCCCGTCGACGTTACGTTGGAGTATAAATGTACCTTTATACATGCCACGGACGATGGAAGGTGGTTTCATGAGGCCGTTGTTTTGGAAATAAAAGAATTGTAAAACGTAGTAGTCTTACAGGCAGGAAGACCCATCTTGTGTTGGTGATCAAGACGTGAAGAGATGTAGGAAGGTGGAGTTAGCAGTCTGCCACGTAAGGAAGGATTATGAAAGACCTTATGAAATAGACACAAACGGGAGAATTCACGACGGAGTGCAAGATTGGGCAGGTCCAAAGTTAGTTTCATGGATGTTACACTGGCGGTGCGGTGATAATTAGTAAGAATGTAGCGAACAAATCTATTTTGAATGGCTTCGACTGCAGATGTTAATACGTCAGTACCGGGGTCCCAAATGGCAGAGGCATATTCCAGTTTTGAACGAACAAGTGTTTTGTATAGGAGGAGTTTTAGAGATGCAGGGACAGACGGAAAATTTCGTTTGAGGAAGCCTAGCATACGATTCGCATTACTTGTTATGTACTGTGTGTGAGTTTCCCAAGATAGACTGGACGCAATATAAACACCTAAGTACTTATAAGATGACACTCGTTCCAAAGAAGTGTTGTTAAGGAAGTAGCAAGAAGAGTCGGTGTGAAGTCGGGAAACAGTCATTACATTTTTTCGTGCTAAGTTTCATCTTCCATAAATCACACCACTCGGACACACGATTAAGGTCAGACTGAAGACAAAAAACATCGGAGTCGTTAGTTTATTCACGGTACATAACGCAATCATCAGCAAACAGGTTATTTGAAGATGAAACACAGGAAGGTAAATAATTTATGAAGATAAGGAAAAGCAGGGTACCTAATACGGAGCCTTGAGAGACCCCTGACGTAACGGGAGCCGAACTGGATGATGTATTATTTGCGAACACAAATTGGGACCGATTAGTTAGGAAGGAATGAAGCCAGGCAAGTACATTAGGGTCAATATTTAGTTTGCTAAGCTTATGAAGTAGAAATTTATGAGATACTTTATCGATTGCCTTTGAGAAGTCAAGAAAGATGCAATCAACTTTGGTTACACGAAGTGTTTAGTGGAGTTAGTGTTAGAGTGAGAGCTAGAAACTGCATTTGTGTCGAGGTCACGTGACATCAATTTTACCGCTAAATCTAACAGGGAAACTGAATTTTCGTATAGGTCACGTGACCACCCTGCTGAAAAAAGTTATATGAATCTATATAAGAACAGATATGAATATCCAAAACTGATATGCGACATATGAAACTGATATGAAATACCCAAAAACTGCTAAGCGACATATAAGAACTGATATGCAACATATGCAAACGGATATGCAGCATACAAGTTCATATGTGATATCAGAAATAAATTCATATAGCTTTTTTCAGTATACGACGTGCCGCGCGGGCAAGCAAACAGTTGGCTTGGAACCGCAGTGGAGCGGCTTGGTTTATTGACCTTCAAATAATTCCGGCATGAGCGTTTACTTCTTACTAAGAGATTCATCCCCTGAGCCGTTCAAAATACTCTCAGAGGTATGACATTGATGGAAAAATATCAACATGCTGGAAATATTATTTATTGCTTAGGTGGTCAACGAGAAAATTCGTACTTTCAAAACGACCAGTATGAAAGGCGGAAACGCAGAGATCAGAAGTTCTAAGGGGAGGAAGTGGCCGAGTGGGCTAACGCGTTTCATCTTGGAGCGTGGAGCGAAAGCTTGCGCTGGGAACCTCCTGGGCTCGATCCCCACCTCTTGCCCGTTTCGATCTGAATGAGTTTCGTACCGGCACGCGTTCGTGTAATCACTACTGCGTGATGCACGTTAAAAACCCCAGGTAAGCGGTTCTACTGAACTGGTTAAATTTCTCATCTACAGCTAAGAGACCGATCACCCGTTGAGACGTATCTATCAAGGCGGTATAAACATACAAAGCAAGACATTTTATTTTTGTTTTTGATCAGAAGTTTTTATTGGGTGTGCTGTTGTATTCATGTTTGTTGTTCCGTGTATGTGTATGCGCTCAATGTATATGTTCAGCTGGTGCTAGTGGTATGGGCAATGTATCTACATGTGTGTATAATAACGGTGCGCGAAGGGCCCGAAGTGTAATGGTGGCGTGAGCAAATAAAAATGCTTCTTTGTAGCACATGAATTGGGCGGTATCTAGCGCCACCCAGCCTAGCTGAAACTGATATGCGACATATGAAACTGATATGAAATACCCAGCAAGTTCTGATATGAAAATGTGTCCAATAAACATATCAGAAATAAATTCATATAATTTTTTTTTAGTAGTGCATGTCACGTGACGTCAATTGTCCTGCTAAATTTAGCGGGGAAACTGAATTTACGTATAGGTCTCGTGACATGAAGCCATGTGACGTCGGTTTCCCCACTAAATTTAGCGGGGAAAACCGCGGTTGCGCTTTTTAAGGCTTCATTTCGTCTGAAAACCTAGCCCATAAACGTTTCACGTTAAAGAAAGCTTGTCACACAGCCGCGGTAGGAAAGCCACGAACGCGGTACCGTCTCCCCTTTCATTCTTCCAAAGGCGTCAAGAGCTTTTTTTTCTTTGCACGTGCACGAGTTGAATCGACTTTGATTGCTGTTTATGGTAGAAAGTTTTCTCTGAAGCCCGCAATCTGCCTTTACACCGAAACTTCCTCGCGGCCGCTAATGAGGCCCGTATACCCGCCGCTGGACCACCGTGTGTACGCTCGCACGCTAGATGGTGTTTTCTCCTGGACAGAACGGGCGGAAATTGGACTCAGCCTAGTTCTTAGTCATGAAGGGTAGGTTTTCTTTTGTCCTTATATATATTTGACTTGAAAACAATTCAGTAAAATGCAGAGCTCGAGATTCGTTACGAGGTTCCCCCACGGGCCGATGAGCTGCAAAACCCAATTTGGCCTTTTACTGCGTCTTTTAATTCCCACCACTTTTTATTATTTCTCGTTTTGTCATAAGGTGGAAGGAACTGGACTTAACCTTCGCGTTTCATCAAACAGTTTGGACCAAAGATTTTTTATTAAAAAGGGTAGGAAAGTTGTTTGCCTTGCGTGGCTGCCTTACTGGGTATTGAATTAAGGGCCTGCAGAAGTCAACTATAAAGAAGACGTGTTCGATATAATTTAGATTATAATATGGACATCCTTGTGCCTTGCCCAAATCGTGTAAAGAGGACTCACGCAACAAGGCGAACTATTTGGTTTAACGCTCGTTTAATATACGGTACACCATTATGCGAGTTTTGTAATGACATACAGCTCCACTTTATAGGCTCACGTGCATGCACGCACGGGCACATGAGGTTATAAAGAAACATGAAACTGAATGCTACACGCATCGGCAGGGCATGGTGACACCATTGCTTGCCGAACGACGCAATAGAAGAGACACGTGTGGACATGTTGAGTGTTATGCCACCCCGATGAGTGCATGCGCGCAGATTGTGAGCTCTTGAGGGCTGGCTTAGGTTCACGGTATCAGACTCATCCCGGTCGGCTTATGATACGATACGGCGTACCCAAATGAACAACAGCACGATGACAAACAGATTTCATTTGCGCACCAATAATCTCGCTTTCGGCGTGCTGACCGCGAGCTTACGGAGATTCTTTTGCGCGATAAGCGAACTTTATCTGGTATTCTTTTTTAATCTACTGCGCTTATCAAGACCCGTCTTGTTGGTAAGCGCTTATTGAAAATCCGTCGTAATGTCGATGATAGCGTGCTAACATTGCGATGGTCACCGACAATTTAAGAGACGCCGGGCGTGGCCCATCCGGAGCGCAAGTTCGTCTGCTTCTTGCGCAGGGGTTGCGATGACGTCAGAACGCCGAGCTCTTATTGGCTGATTGAAAACAAATAGCGGGTACACCCCAAGGCCTCTAGCATTGAGATCTACCCCCTATCCTTTCAATCAAAGCCAATCAGAGCTCGTCGTTGTTCTGACGTCACCGCAACTCCTGCGCAAGAAGCAGGCGACTTGCTCTCCGCATTACGTTCACGCTTTTTGCTTCGTCATTCGATCTACGGCGTTCTGATCGGCTCACGCTGAAATCTCATTTATTAAGGATTGATGCGGTGGCGTTACCGTCAGATCTGCGCATGCGCATATGCTTTGCCCAACGCGAATCTGGATTCTGTGCATGCGCAAGGCCCATGCCTGGTGTGTGCAAACGCGGGCTTGTTTGTATACAGTGAAGTGGCAGTGATCGGGCGGCCGTGGCCGTACGAGCAGTAACGCCATCACCTTCGATGCCTTTGTCAATCTGCCGACGATTGTGCCACTCTTTCTTTACGCAGAGCCAAAGAAGATGATTCTTTTGCTTATACTTTGCGCGGCTCTCCTGGTCGGCCTGATCGCCGTCATGGTGGCCTTAACCGACGACTCACAAGGAGCGCGGGTGCCTCCAAAGCTTGGGATCGAGGCGGAATCGGTAGAGTCCGAAGTCGACAAGGGAGCGGGGACTACGACATCTGGGCGTAAAAATGTCAACATCAAGGCCGTTACAGACGCCTCTGCAAGCCGGACAACTGCACAGGCAGCGAGCAACACAGCCAGTACCACGGCGTCTTCGCTTACTGATACGGCATCCGTCATGGTGGCCTTAACGGACGGCTCACAAGGAGCGCAGGTGCCTCCAGAGGTTGGAATCGAGGCGGAATCGGTCGTGTCCGAAGTCGACAATGGTGAGGGGACCACGACGTCTGGACGTAAAAGTGACGACAGCAAGGCCGTTACAGACGTCTCTGCAAGCCGGACAACTGCACAGGCAGCGAGCAACACAGCCAGTACCACGGTGTCTTCGCTTACTGATACTGCATTTACTGTCGAGCCCACAAGTGATACGGAACAATCTTCTCCATATGACGACACGAATGCGAGATTTAGCAAAACGCATGAACTATGGAATGCCGCGCAAGCGACGACAACCCTTCAAGACGTTTCGGAGACCGTGTTAGCTTTCACTGGTGTTCATACAAGCGACTCCAGTAGTTCTCTAGAAATTGTTACTAATGATTTTCAGGGTAATACACTCGTGAAAGATAATACGACGCTTGTCAGTGATTCGGACGTTGCTTTTCCTGACAGAAGTGTTAATACAGGCGATGATAGTAGCACAACAGGTACGACTACTAGCAATGGTGAAAGTATTGCTCTGATAGAAGATAGTTAAACGATACCTGGAAGTACATCGGGCGTTGTTTCACCTTCCGCAGGCGTTAACACAAGCGATGCCAGTAGCACATTAAGAAGTGCTGCTAGTGATGGTCAAAGTATTGCTCTCGTATAAGATAGTAATACGGTACTTGGCAGTGAACCAAATGTTGTTTTACCTAACACGAGTGTTGATACAAGCAACATGAGTGATCCTCCAAATACTGTTTCTAGCTTTGTACACAATAATACTTTTGCTGAGTAGAGTAATACAGTACTTGGCTCAAATTCATTGGTCTAAATACGGGGCTCGTTCGATTCACCTCTACCTCCTGCACCAGCTGCTCTCAGTGCACAATGCCGTATTAAATTTACGAGTGCAGCCTATCTGAAAACACAACCGGAAATACATTCTCCTGCACTTTCTGCACCGCGCGCTACACCTTTCTACACCGGTACAGGCTGTGCAGGTAAATGACGTAAAAAAAAAAATAATCCATTTTAGCCTGATGACTGTTGTGTGTTCTAGGGCATCTAATTTGTTGAAGAAATCATAACATGACGGAGAGTAGGCAGAATTTTGTTAATTTTTTTTGAGTTTGCTGACCGAGCGCTTCAGGTTGGGGGGGGGGGGTCCTAAAGTTAAAGGGGTCATGAAACGATTTTCCTACTTATTCCTCCTTAGCTTTAATCCTCAACTCAAATGCGATTGTGAAATCACGTGGTTGTGACATTCCTTCGGCACCGGTGCGATGACTCCTAGCTTCCACCGTTCTTTTTATGCACACCATAGAACTTGTCATTCCCCAGTGACAATAAGTTCCGTTAGGGCACTCATTGGCCACGAACGCGAATCCAAATATTCGTCGACGGATTGATTGTTGACGAGCGCATACGTCCGAGTGACGCAGTTCTCGTGTCCAATGCGTGAGCTGGGCTCTGCTGACGTCAGTTTGGCGCCAGTGACGCGCTTTTGGAACCGCGGATGTATCATAGTGAAAACGCGGAGAGCTTTCGAAGGCAAGAAGGTACAAAATAGTCCGCTATATTTTCAAATGTTCGTACCGAAAAGCTGGCTTTTGACTTTCTAGCCTCTTTCTTTTGGCCAACTAAACGATATGCGATTAGTAAAGTCCCAATTTAAAATCATTAATCTCAACCCAAAATTCGTTTCATGGCCCCTTTAAGAAATAATTTGCCCAGGTATTATATATACTTTTACAATTTTCCTTTTGAGAGTGTCAATATAAGAAATTGCTTAGAAATGAATAGTAGACAACCAAATTTCATTTTTTTTACGCGTGCAGTGCAGTTTACGATTTTATTGCAAGAAACTAAAGTATGAATGCGAGCCGATTAGGGCAAAAACAAAGGAGAAATAAAACAACATACAATACAACACAGGTTTGTGCCATGTTAATTTTTAAAATTTTATTTCTCTTTTTCTTAGTGTAGATTAACACGATCTGACTTCAGTGCTTTTAAATTTTTCTGGCATAGCTCGGTCATTAAAACTATCAAACCATCAATGTAGCGAACGTATTTACGTGTCGCACCAAGTTGGATGTTAAAGTTTGGTGTTTGACGCTTACCCGTATGAATACAAACAGCCGATGTGTTTATCAGTGTCTACTAAATGTTGTTCTTAGTGCATTAAAAAAAAAAAAAAAGAAGAAAACTTCGGGCACCGAAAAGAATAAGTGCCACTTGGCTAAAACTAGTGTACCGCTTCCATTGATTGTCAACCTTGCGAACTCTTGACACAGGAACGTTCACACGGAGCGCTGTATATACACCACTCATGCTTGCGACGTCACGCTAAGGAATTGACGCTGGTTGCCATACATCGCGTGCGCAGCGCCCACAACTACGGAAGGTACGGTGCACCAGAAAGGGAGGCGTAAAATGCGCGCCGCATTCTCCTTGGACGGCTTGATCCCTCCGTCGGTCGATAACGCTAGGGGAAACATTTGGCGCAGGGGCGCCGTAAGGGCCCCCTATCCCTTGTCCTTGTCCTTCGTCTTTCGTTTTTTTTTTTTGCGCTGATTTTAAGTTTTTGTAATGCACCAACTAGCCCATGTTCATGTTTTTGTTGGTGTTCTTAGGCTCATATTTTGCCCACGCGCATCCAAAGTACGCGCTTGTGTGCAATCATTTAGGACGCGTAGTCGAAAGCGGTGTTTTCGTGGTGTGATTTCCAGAATAAAAGATGATATCGAGAATTTTCGCTTTCTCGTTTTGAAAACAATGCTGACTCACCACCACTTGATTGCTCGTGGAACAAAAGCTCGCACCACTCAGACAGATATAACTCTCGCCAGTGCATTCGTGCGTTTAGGCAATTAAGACTTCGGGGATGGCGTTTAATGACCCTAGTTTAGTGGCCCCTACAACGGAGACACAACTTGCCCTTTCTCAAGTATACCACAGCCTCCTATATACTGACGAAGCCTGGCAGAGATCGCCACGTGAAGCGGCCGCCGAAATGGAAAAGTTGGAGCGGCAGACAACGGATGAGAGTAGAGCCACGTGACTGGCGCCCCGCTGCGGCGAGACGCTGAAACAGACTTCTCCCGAGCGAACAAGTGTGTTTCGAGTCCTCACCGCTGCAAAAGCTGTGCGCTGACGTGCAGGTTCCCCGAGAAATGATTCTTTGATGCTATGTCCTACCAGATACTCGCGCTCCAAGTCAGCGACCGGGCACTCGAACCTTAGGCGATCTTTTGTCGAACTTTGCGTGACAAGTTCGAAAAAGTCGGACTTTGGTTGAACTCAAACCTTGACAGATTTGCGACTTTCGTAACCACACGATATTGCGGCGACGTCACGCACAAGCCAATCTCTGCAAAATATCGGCTAACAGGAAATTATTACCCTTCTGGTACCCTATATTAGTAAAACCAATTAATAGACGAATGGAGGAACAAAAGCAAAGAGAAGATTTCAATTTGTTTTTCAATATTGATTAAAACAAATGACCTAGGTGCATGAAGCGATGACTTAATACGGCTGAACCCTTCATATTAGGTGGTGGCTCGTGCCATCTAGCCAGTGTTTTTAGTTTGAACAGAAAATTTTAGAAAAAAATAGTTTGCGCACACAATCTACCATGCGTGATTAAATATTTGTTTTCAACCCTTTCAAGGCAAAAACAGACGAGAAGCTCAATGTACAATAATAAACGCATCTGCAGTTCTATTAACATTTTCTATTTGTGTGTTGTTTAGCGGTGTGTTATACTTAGCCAATGCTTCCGGAACAGAAAAAGGAATGCATCTTAAAATCTAAGCTAAAAAAGTAACTTCCACACTTCACTTAATTTTATTTTCATATTTTCCTTCATGCTTTTCGGCGAAATATTTTCCATCAAAAACAGCTAATAATTTTTTTTATTAATCGCCTGAAGACACTTGTGCTGAAGTCGGACGACATGAAAGTTTACGCAAATACCAAAACCAAAAAAAGTACGTCGTGCTTTGTCGACCTGAAACAGTGATCATCACCTGTCGCATTACATCAGGTGAAAATAAAATATTATTGGGATGTTTTTAATAACGCATGTTTGCTTAGCCAGAGCATGCGTTAATCACAATATTATATGTCTTGTACTTCCGGGTGTTGTGTAAGACTTCACTTTTGCAAACCTCATGCACACCTTGCCCATACGAATCAAACACATGTGTTATTTATTTTGAACTTTTTTGTTGGACACTCATTGGTCAGTTTCTTTGTTACGTCGCATATTCACTGCCACAGTAGCTTTTTCCGGCCTTTATACAAGAGCGTTCTTCAAGAAGGCTTCCGCTTTCAATATTGGACAATACGGTAGATTCCTATATAGTTATGATATTATTTCGTGCCCAGGGTACTTTGTTGTTTTTTAATGTTGTGTTGGTATCTTCGACAACATCATTAGCTGGAACAATCAAAAGAGGTGCACGTTTTGTCGCAAATTTTCCTCATTCGGACATTGTTGGTCACGAGAAATTAGGTACTGCATATTTAAACGAAGATGAGGGTCTAAATATTAATAGCAATACAAGAGTGATAACGGCCAATGGAAAAGGACACAGACAGAAAAAGCGCTCAGGCGATGTTGACGAGCGTTTCAATGAATTCAGTGATCCTTTTGAAGATAGACGAGGAATTGGGCAATTTGAAGACAGAGTGGAGGACACTGGAATTAAAGAACAATCATCATCGACAGACGATTCGATTCGGCAAGACACTCATAGTCACCACCGTGCATCAGCTGATATACTTGAAGATTTGGATGATGAAGCATCGTCCAGGATTCCGTTTGCCAACGACGAGGAAGCAGGGAATAGTTCAGTTCACGTGAGTAGAGCCATGGTTCAAATCACAGTCATCTACGAATCCTACTGCCCTTACAGCAGGCGGTTCATGTACTCACAGTTATGGCCTGTGTACAACCAGCTGAAGGAGTACCTTAATATTACTTTGTATCCTTTCGGCAAGGCTCAGATCTCCAACGATACAGACGACGACGGGCACACCGCTACCAATGTCTACTGTCCACACGGAATCAAAGAATGCCAAGGAAATGCGATTGAAACCTGCGTCATCAAAGTCGTCCGCGAAACGCTAAAAGCAATCAAGATCATCGCCTGCATGTCTGAAGACTCTGCACCGGACACGGCTGGGGAACGATGCGTCACGGCCACGGGCGTGGAATGGTCTCTGATCCAGTCGTGTGTTGCTAAACATGGGCAGGAGTACCTACTTGAGATGGGTGAGAATACCTGGAAAATCGAGCCAGACGTTAGGCGTGTTCCTCTGGTTGTGGTTGATGGAGAAACAAGCAACGCAGTCGAGGTGACGGCCCAGAAGGATTTATTTGCTTTGGTGTGCCATCGCATTGACGTGGATAACTTACGCGAGCCAGAGGCCTGCACTGCAAGACGCCGTCGACGTTAGGAAAATATGGAGCTCGGATATCCTAATTCCATGTGTTGTGTCTTCCGTTGCATTTTGGCATTTTACAGCTTTGAGCCTCAAGCTGTGTTCATTGTGTGGTTGCGATCATGTGAAGTGTCATGGCTCCCTTCCAACAGCTGTTTTATTCCTGTTTATGTTCAGGCGTTTCTGATGTGTTATTTTTCAATCTACAGGACGAAAATGTTAGCTCCTCTTGGAAAGCGATTGTGATTTGGACAAGACGTATTGCAACAATAGGTTTTTCGCCCCTTTTACAGCAGAGCTGTGCTCCATCATATGTGCAGGGATAGAGTGTCATCTGGTGGGAGAATATGTAAGACGAGACAACTGTGTTTGTTTGCGGGTGTTTGTTTATTAAGCTGGAATTAAGTAAGATCTGTATGACAAAAAAAAAAAAAAAAAACAAACGAGAAGCAACTTTGTCACGTAGTTATTTTTTAAAGAAAGAGAGCGAGAAAGATAAAGAAAAAAAAAGGGGGGGGGGTTCCAGCCGGCTGCTACAGTAAAATATTTTTTTAGGAAACATTTGTCGGAGATAAAAACAAAAAAAAAAATCAAGTATAAACTACAACAAATGCGTTGTAGCGTATTTTACTGCTTCCATTTGTGCAGAATGCATACATATCGTGTCTTGCACAGTTTGATAATCGGATCTATGCTCATTTCTCGTTCACAGCTTTTAAATGCTACCCATATCGGCATGAGTCCCGGCGCAGAATCAGCAACAGTTTGACTGGCCTTAACTGTATCAGGAACAGAAGTTTAAAAACGTGTCACCGCTGCGACATATGTGCAATTGCTATGATTTACACGTGCAATAAATGTTGTAAGACTGAAACTTTTGTCAAAAGCCATATCTTGATGTTCTTGGTGAGAAGCCGAATTTCGTTGTTGGCGGGAACACACGCAAATATACAAATAATCCTTTCCCACTGAGCCGGAGACAATGCTTCAGAATCCCAATGTGTCGTATACTGAAGGTTGATTTGCACATATTTTGAAACAATCCTGGATGAACCAGGTGTGTCTATACTCTTACATGACACCCACCTTCAGTTTGGCTTGGGAAAGTAAGCCTCTGAAGTTGGACGTGGGGAATAACAATAATGTGGTTAATAATGGAAATAGTACATCAACTGCTAGCTCCCAATACGTTCCCTTTCAACCTTTCGCATTAACATAGGTGTAGTCACCTAATTCCTTAATACCATAAGTATCACATCTACATCTGCAGTTAAAAGACATACAATTGACGAAAAGCATTAGCAACAGCGAAATGGTACCGCACTGGTAGATTCGAGGCTTACCCTTTCTGCTTCACCGAGGAGCGAACTAACAAAGCTTCGGATGTTGAATGATTCCGACTAAGCGGAGTTAAAGGGGGCTCGGTGTTTCTGTGCTTCCGCACAACAAACATGGAACCAAGATATTATGACTCCGCGCGTCGTGCTTGAGGCACGGGGAAGAATGCCGCCCAAGGGTATGTTTTGAGGCAAAGATCTCAAAACAGTTAGCGATAGTGATGGTGACAATTGTTTTTAGCTCTGACGTAGCAGAAACGTAAGTCGCCCGTACCATCAGGGCCTACGGCGCCGCGCCAACTGATGATTAGGATCCCGTGTTTTCGGAGTTTATTTTTCGTCAAATTCAGAGGGTGTTTTTCGGAGTTTATTTTTTTTTTCCGAAACTTTGGAGTCTATAGAAGTTCATTTTTGTTTGATTCCAAAATTTCCGAAATTCGGGGCTTAATTTCGCAGTGTTTCATATGAAAAATAAATAAATAATATCCAGGTGTAAATGCATGCTAGATAAAAAAAAAAAAAAAAAAAAAAACATAAAACGCGCTTATATCAATTAATATTTCTTCAGCCATGGATTTGGTGTTGGTGCCATTGCCATTGACAATACTAATTTGTCCCACGGCAAAAGTTGCACACATCTGTGGCCTTGATAAACGTCGATACCGTAAACATAAACTCCTGGAGGTAGTCGCTGGGAACCACGTATTTATCCCATCCTATTCCACTGCTTCCCCGCGGCCGCGCGAGGTGGAGTGGTAAATGATGTAATAGGGAAGTTTCAACTGCCTCTTTTCAATTTTATGCAATCTCGATGGTTCATAGCTTTCAGTGCACGTTACAATAACACAACCCCTCCTTGCTCTTAAAGGGACCATGAAGGCAATTTAATTTTTTTTAAAAAAGAAGGTGTTTTCGGAAGCATTGGGGTCCTGGCATGCCACACAATTTTTTCTAGAACTTTGTGACTCTTATTTCTGTACCTGCAAATAAATCTGTGAAACCGAAACAAACATTCAGATTTCTTCCCTTTTTCGCCTGTGGAAAGAGAAGTGACGTCAAGGAGCACTGTCGGCATCGGTAGGATTTAGTGCACACTCAGTGTGGTTCCCGTGGTTCGCTATAGTGCACGGCGGTCTGTGAAGAAAACCTGGAAGAAATGGGCGGCAACGCCGCGCTCGCAAACGAGTTTGAGCTCCCGTTCAGCGACCTCACGCCGACTGAACGGGAGATGGTGGTAGGGACGCAGAACTCTGGATTGGCGCTTTACGAAGGCGTCCCAGACCTACCACCAGCTCCTCGGTCGCCGCCTCAGAGCGACTCCGGCTGACGTGAAGATGCTGCTCAAAGTCTTCTGGTCGGAAATGCAATGAACAAATCCTGACACCGCTGTCCACAGCTCTACGCAAGACGACGGCGCGCAACCAAATGCTGCGCATTGCTGCATCGGTCGGCAGTTTATGCAAACTAACGTCGCCCGATCGACCACACGTCTTTAGCCGACCTTTCGCGCAACCTACTACTGCACATAAACGCGGCATGATTGGCGAGACACCAGTTCGCAAAGCAAACACGAGACGACGCACAAAACCAGAACCAAAAGTCCGCCGTTCCGGCGCTCGAACCTTTTTCTTTTTTTTCCACGGTTGCTCGATGCTTGTTACGCGCCCGAGGTAGCAGTGCGGGATGCGTTCAACCAGTGACAAACGGAGGGATCGCTTCAGATTATGCTTTTATACACGGTATGAAACCTATTAATTCCCAACTACAACTTTAAAAGATTATCCAACGTTCAAATGAACTTTTTTCATCACATCTCACCACCGAAATCGAAACCAAGAGCGCATCTATCGTTTGAACCAATCGCCAGACGAGGAGCCCGTTGTCGTCACGCTTCAACGGCGCACTTTAGTTCACCTTTCTGCCGCCGCCTCGGTGGGGTCTCAGGCATCGTTCCCGGCGCTATTATTACCGCGCCTGTTTGCTCGATTGGTGCGGCACCCAAACTTCTGTTCGGGCTAGAACTTGGTCAACAGTATCTGAGACGTGCCTGACATCCATTTCAATCGTCGAATAAAACTTCGAAACTGCCTTCATGGTCCCTTTGAAACACAAATAGTATGACCAAAACTGGAAACTAATACAGAGGCTTTTGTCGTGACCCAAAAGTACAATGACATGTCGTCCTGAACCTTGACGAGATCAATTCAAATCGAAGCTTTATTTTCCAGAAACACTGGAAGGAGTCCCAGACAAAAAGCTGCTGAGACAGCTTGACTGGGTCTTGGACTCTTATTACTATTACATTGGCAGCAGCATGGTAGTGCAACATTCTACTAGCGTAACATTTGATGAAACCAAAAATTGATTAAAAATCAGAACTTTGTAAAAATTATAGCACTAAGTTAGGAAACAATGAAGATTTAAGAGCGCAAATCTCGTTTGCTAATCGTGCATACACCAACTCATATTTACAAACAAACCGGAGCGCCCCTAGCGGACGCCACCGGCGAAGCGCATGCGCGATGGAGTGTGGGCAAGAAGCTCACCGCCGCCCATAAACAAACCATTGAAATGCGATGTTGTCGGCGTCGGTGTGAGTCCCCCTGCCCTTTTTCGCGTTCGAATTTTTGATTCTACGTCTTCCTGGCGATGTCTGACTACTTGAGCGGCCTCAGCAAAATTACCGAGGCTCGTTACACCTCAAAACTTCGCGTGAATAATGTGACATGCGGCGATTCATTCCGTGTGGACGCCGCAGAATGTACGCTAAAGCCTGATTCGCATAATGAGATTTCGCTCGCAATATTCAGTCGCGACGTCGCTCGGGCTGCAAAAGCGTGAACCGTAGCTGAGATGGTCGACGCCGGTACTTAAAATCGCAAGCGGAATCGGACCAAGTGAATCAGGCATAACAAGTCGGTGATGGCCACTGGTAACAATGGAATACACAGAAAGAATAAAACACACTGAAGAACGAACACAGACACACACAGATCTTTCAATGAGCAACGAACATTTATGAAATGCCCATGACGCTACGACCGTGAACTGCAAAAAATTGAAAGAAAGAGAACGAAAATAAAGAAAGCGAAAATGCTCAAATTTAAAATAAAACCAAATTGCGCACAAATTTTAAAATACCAAAATAAAACGATAGGACAATTATGGAAATGAACCCCTGAATAAAGGGGAAAAGGAAGAAAAAAAGAAAAGGAAGGAAATCAACCCCTGAAGAAGGAGAAAAGGAAACAGAAAAAAGAAAGAAAAAGAAGGCCAAAATTAATAATTGATCAAAACTAGCTTTACGATAACTCTGGCGCGAGGAACTCCAGCTATTTTGACGATAACGCCAGAGAAGGCTCAGAAACATTGTTCGCGGCGTATTTGATCTTAAATGCCTCAATTATTTCGCGCCCACACTGATCTTTATGTGTATCAAGCACAGTGGTGTTTGAAATGTTTGGGGTGCAATCGTGGCAGGTACGGGCATGCACAACTATGGGGTGGAATGTGTCCGATGATGCCTTGGTGACTTCTAAATGGTGCTCCCCAAGGAGAAAATTGAGATTGGCTTCTCTTTACATTTCAGGGTACTGGTAACAATGATCAACATCTTCTTGTATCTACTGTTTACATCGAGCCTGCTTACAAACCTTCAAACTTGCGTCTTTTGAGGCCTGCGCTTTCTTCTTATCGCAAGTACCGGGCCAACATTTGGCCTACGGGCTGGTGTCGTCTACAAGAGCAGACGACAAGCAGAAACGTTTGAAAGAGCAGACGACAGTTCGAACAACCAGGCGGCCGTTTGAACTTGAAGACGCAGTGAACGTAGTCCGCAGGTGGTCCCTACAACTTGATGGTTTTCCGGCGTTCATGTTGGAACAAAACAAATAAATGTGTTGACCACAAGTATCCGCGAATTCAATCCAAAGTGCTTCCCACCCAAGCAATCGTGGTGCGACGGCGTCTGGTTTTCCCTTTTCACGGCACATATCCACGTTCTCGGATGAACCAAGCACATAAAAACTGACTTTCAAACCTTTCTCGAATCTTTTGGTACAGTCCGAGTCGCGGCTTTTGACGAGAAGGCAAGTGTTTGTCTGGTTCCTTTCAAAACAACCCAGGAATACACGTCTCACATGGGGACTTCTGCCCACAACTCCAGACCGGAAGTGCGCCAGACGCGCCGCCACCGCGCCGTGACGTAACAGAGATGAGTTCGTGTATATGTTTATGTTGTTTGTGAAGCATTTATTTAAAACAAGTGGTACATTATAATGTAAAGTTTGTAAGTTGTAGTTTGTGCGGGGAGGACCCATGCTTCTCTGCGGCGTATGTTCACATCACTGCTATGCCTTACAAGCTCAGAAATATTGAGTAAGAAATCAATTAACAGTGTGGATGAGAAACGAATGGAACAAATTACACGATACTCATACATCCCCAGCATTCCTAGACACGGTCTCCTTGCGCCCTCTCTTGGCTATTCTCAGCGAAACGCAGTAAAATGATAATTTCAGCCTAACTACTGCAGAACTCCTTAAAGGGACAATGAAGACGATTTTATTTAATTTTTTTAAATGGTGTTTTTAGGCTTCTTGGGAACCTGACATACTGCCCAATTTTTTATAGACATTTGTGACACGTATTTCTGTACCTACGAAAGAATTGAATAAACCGAAACTGAACTATCTGCATTTTCATTTTTGGGCCTCCAAAAACGGAGGTGACGTAGGAGTGACGTCACATGTGAATAGTCGGTACCGGTAGCATTTAGGGCACCGAGACTCTGGTTGCCGCGGTGGGTTATAGCGGAGTTATTGAAATTAAGCAAAAAATAATGAACACATAAATACACTTACCGTGATTCGTCGCCGCTTCGGTGGGGACGGTGGGGACTCATCGCGCGTTGCAACGGAAGGAATGGCGTCCTTTCTCGACCGGGGTCGCTTCACACCTATGCCCAGGCTCCGGCTAACCTGAAGGTTCTGTTCAAAGTCTCCTGACTGAAAATGTAGCGAACAAATTCTGACGCCATCGCCGAGACCTCTGCGCAAGACAACGCTGTTCAACCGGAGACTTGGCAATGCTTCATCGCTTGGGAGGAGGTGAAAACTAGCGTAGCCCAAACGATCACGGGTCTTCAGTCGACCGTTGGAACATCCTTCAACAGTGCACAAATTGGGCATGACCACCGCTTTGCAGAATCCCTCGAGTGCCGTGTTCCAAAAGTAAACACGGCACCGACATCTGAAACCAGGGGTGCTATGTTGCGCTTTTTGGACTCCCAGGAGACTTGGAAGAGGGAAGTGACGTCAACGACTAGAGAAACGCAGATTGGATGTTGACAGAAGAAAACAAAATCAACATCCAATCTGCATTTGCTGCGTTGTTGACGTCACTTCCCTCTCCCTAGTCTCCTGGGAGTCTAAAAAGCGCAACATAGCCCCCCAGAATCAAAAGTCTCGCCCGTGTTCCGCGCTGTGTTCTTTATTTTATATATTTTGTTTGCCCATAGTTGCTCGTTGCCCGTTTCGCGTGCAGTGTAGCAAAGAGAAAAATAATTATGGTGTTTTATTTACGGTTTAGTTATCATTTTCGGTTCGATTTATAGTTTTCATGGTTATTCAAGTGGAATTAGAACAGTGTTCATAAAAAACACGAACCAAAGCGTGACCTAGGGCTGCCGAGGGCACGTTTCTCGTTTCGACCAATCGCTGACGCGTCTCTTGTGACGTCACGCTTCCAGGCCCCGATGGGTCACGTGACCTCCGCTTTTGCTGGTTTCTTCCGCAACGCTCGGGGCGTCGCCTCGATCGATCCCGGTACGATTATTACAGCGACTGTTTAATTGATTTGCGCGGCACACAAGCGCCGGTTTCGGCTGAAATTTGGGCAACGTGGCCTGAGACGTGCCGGGAACCCAGTTCAATCGCTAAAAAAATATCCGAAATTGCCTTCATTGTCCCTTTACGTTCCCCGGGATATCTAAAAAGGGCACTAATACACTCTTATTTAATACCTACTTGAACCTCAGGATTGTATACTTTTTATTCCTGGGCCCGATATAATATTGTTGCATTGGGTCCTATGGGCCACTTTGACAAATTTTTAAATTTCTTCTCACTGATACGAAGAATCGTAAAGTTCCAGAGGAATATAATAGCTGCCGACTCATAGTACACACGGCAGTTAGAAATTTCAGTATTTTAATTAAAACTTTTTATTCCTCGAGACTTTCAAATTCGGCCCGCTTTGCTCCCCTGTAAAGTTAGCACTCCGCCGTGCACAAAGAAGCTTGCGGCCAAGCTACCTTTACATAGGCTTATCGAAAAAAACATTTGTACGATGCGTTTGTGACAGCATATTGACTAAGAATGTGGCGGTTATAATATGACTTTATAATAATTAGATGTTTACAATCAAAATTTGTGCCCTGGATTTCAAATATAAGCAATTGTTATGCAGAGTCAGAAACACTTGCATTGTATATATTTTGCTTTGAATTTGCCTGTGTACGTAAAGTTTTAGCTCGGCTACAGACACAAACTGAACAAAATTCTTTCAGGCGTGTATAACTAGATATAACTAGAAATATAACTAGAACGGCGCGCCGCTGGCCGTTCGATTGTGTGTCTTTTTATCTATCTTATTTTATTTCTACATATATACGCGTATAAATAAAGAACACAACGACGACGACGTTGAGAGGATGACACACCGGGCGACGGCGGTGCCTCAATCTGAGCCCTGATGCTTGACTGATGTTGACTGGGCTACCTCCTAGGAGCCTGATGATTTGACGTTCGACCCCAGTGAACCCCAGCAAGCAACAGCGCCATCATGTTCCTGGGGCTCCTTCATGCTCCGATCGAACGGCGTGCCAGATCCCCATGGCTCGCTGCTGACCCGCCCAACCTTGCTCCACGAAATCTGGACTTCTGCGAATCGGACTGCCATCCTCCCCAATACCAACAATTCATGTCGTCGTCATCATGCATGTACAGGGTGTCACAAAAAAATAAAAAATTACAGGGTTTTTTTCACCGCAAATATAAACTACGCATCGCCGAACGCTCATTCTCCACCCAAAGGTAGCGCTAGAGGTCACAACCAGATGCCAAAGTTTCAGCCCGATCCGACAACTTAATCAAAATTTATAAGTGATTTTCTAAAACTTTCAATGAGAAAATGGAGCCCATTTTTGCCCGTTTTTGGTTTCTGGTGCCATAGAGCCCCATGCATTCGAAAACTCCGTCGGCCGCCATTTTCCCATTGAAATTTTCAGAAAATAACTTATAACTTTTGATTAAGTTATCGGATCCGGCTGAAACTTTGGCATCTGGTTGTGACCTCTAGCGCTACCTTTGGGTGGAGAATGAGCGTTCGGCGATGCCTTGTTTATTTTTGCGGTAAAAAAAACAAAAACGTGTAAATTTTTTTTTTGTGACACCCTGTATATACTCATCACATTATCATGTGCACTAGACGCGGCACCGCGGGCCTCCATGGTACAGGCTGCTGCCTTTCCGCGGTGCCGCGGCTCTCAAGAGCCAAATAAATAAAGACTAAGGACTAAAGACAAAATGATTTGCTGACCAACAGCCGGTAGCGCCTTAAAAGAAAGAACAATACTGTTTCCTCGTTTAGAGGCTACAAGTTCCAAAACTACACCATACTAGTGGCGCACATCACTGAATTAACATACGCAATACAGAAAATAACAGATTGTCTCTTGAACGCAAAACGGCAAAATACACATAATTGGGGAGATTTTTTGTTTCTAAAAGCCAAATTCAGAAACCTAAACTAAACTAATGTTTGCTGAAACTCGGGGTATATCGTGTGCATCGTTTCGAAAAAGTGTCTCTTGAACGCAAAACGGCAAAATACACATAATTGGGGAGATTTGTTTGTTTCTAAAAGCCAAATTCAGAAACCCAAACTAAACTAATGTTTGCTGAAACTCGGGGTATATCGTGCGCATCGTTTCGAAAAAGTATCAAACGAAAACACCACGCAACACATTTGACGTTGTTTCACCCCTCGAGACACTGGCTTGCACTGGCGCACCGACCGCCGGCGTAGCATAGCGCGTAGTCATGAAATGTTTGCGACTGGTAATGATAATGGCTTATTTGCCAAAAAAAAAAAGAAGACTCAGCGCGGACCTTAACTCCGTCAGGGCTGGATTCGGCGCTGTAGGCGTTCTGTATAATGCAAATGAGCGGAGTAAATGTATTCCCCCTAGTAAAGTATTTGGCCAGACGCAAACGGTGAAAAGGGTGGGAGGCCGGAGAGATGCACAGAAGAGGAGGTTCAGATAGCGGTCGCACGCTTCGAATTGTTCGTTTATCTTGCTCTATCTTGCTCTGTTTCAAAAGTAGCGCAAGGTTTGTCGATGCACGAGGCACGCGCAACGTGCAGCCCTTGGGAAGATTATGACGGCACAGTGCAGCACTGAGCTAGATTTCAGATGCCATGAATTTCCCAGAAGTGGCGCGCGGCACGTGCCTCGAGCATTTGTACAACAATGAATGGCGCCGCTTTTCCCAGGATAGAGGGGATTTATCTTGCTCAAGGTTGATACGCCACGTGTCATGAGAATTGGGAACTAAAACAGCGTGTCCCAGAAAGCTGGCCATGCATGCGTTCAACCGGAATTATTTGATATTTTAAAAATAAAGGTTCTGTGTGGTCTGTGTAGGAAACATCAGCAATATATAGTATTATTTTTTTGTAGTAATAGTATGTTTTTAAGGCTTGTTGTTGTTGTAGTAGCCCATACAAGGTGACAATGACTTAAGAGGGATTGAAATAATGCGCAATTAATTTAAGTTTAATGTTAAGTGGTAAAACTTTGCTGCAACGAGAAACAATACCAACGACCCGAGAAAGTTTAGCTATCAAATAGTTTACAAAGATAAGCGGTAAGACCCCTATCGTCAATGATCCGAGATTTGAAAGATAACTGCGGTGGAATTTTCCGGGGACCATTGACTCTGTGCGTTGATCAAACTTAATTGTAAAATACCGTCTTTATTTAGTTCATTTGGGGGAGGGGGGAGGGTTGGCATTGTCACATCATAATTCGAAGTTTATCGGATAAATTCGAATTGACCAAAAATTTTACCGTCGGGTGTTTTTCAAATTTATCCGAAAACATGGAACCATACTGATGATGCAACGATATCGCCTCCTAATTAGATATTGGTTAAGTCGTGTATATATTCATTTTTTTGTTACGTGAATACTGCTTTCAGAGGGGTTTGGCAATAGAACAACTTCGATATGAACATCGGAAACAAGAGTGGTAATTACGAGAGCATACACCAGCCGCCCGCTTCCAGCGCTTTGCCTCCGTGTCTTTGAAAAGAATACCGGTACGGGTACGCGATTCGTAATGTCCCTAAGCACAGCTGCTACATTTCAACTTGAAAGGCAAACAAAATCAACAACGCAAACAGCAAAAAAAAAAAAAAAAATTCTGACGTTTTTCTGGATTTGTGACACACCCTTTCTGCTCCGTCGCTATAGGCGAACTAAACCGAATCAAGTTGTGGATGACGAAGGACTCGGACTATGTTTACTACGTTTCACACGAAGTTCGACTGCAGCCAATCCTACGATTGAATAAAGCCAGTCAATCAACATCAAAAGTGCCTCGTCATGGCGCTCTTCACCTTTGTGCGTTTGATGTATCACCGCCGAAACCAATCACGCAAACCAAAAATAAACGCAGGATCACGCCGCACTCTTTGTGTGCGTTTGGTTTAGCCGGCGATATAGCAAACACACAAAGGTGAAGATTGCCATGGCGATCTGCTTGATTGGCGCCATCGAATCGTGGAGCGTTGGCTATGCGGTCGTACTTCATGGGAAACGGAGTAAATACACCCTTTCCGCAAGGGCGCAGCCATCTTGAATGTCGTCACTTCTGCTACGCGGTAAAATCGTCGTTTTGACCTCTCCGCGCCGCTGGAAGGTGTTTACGAAAAATGCGCGATCGTCGCACATTTCTGTTTTGCCTCACCTATATTTTCTCGCATTATCCGGGTTTAAACGTTTTATTATTTTTTTTTTGTTTTTGTCCTGCGTACCAGATACGGAACCCACGTGACTGGGAACGACAGGAAACAGAAAACGTCTATAAACAGCGTCGGAGGAGGCTTGATCCCTTGTATGTTTTCCGTAAGAAACAAAAGGATCACTCCGCGCTCTTGCTTGAGGCATCAGAAAAAGCGCCGCCCCGGCGTATTCTGAGCTGTTCGGTTATCCCTTTCATAAAATCGAACTCGAAGACCTTTCTAAAGACGGGCTTAACTTAACTCATTAAACGCTCAGAAAGAGTGAACAAAATGCAGGTGTAATCCCGCCTGAGAAAGTGTCATGATACGAGCAGCTCTAAACAACAACAACAACAACAACAACAACAAAGAACGTAATGCAGCGAGGAATGAAGTCCCAATTATTCATAAAACCCTTGTCAACAGTTATTAGCGCTATTTAGACGGAGCTGTGGACATCTTAAACGAACGTGATGGAACATCGTCACAAAAGCCATACGCAGAGAAACTGAGGGAGAGGAGGAGATTAGAGCGCGCGATCACTTTAGAGGCGCCAAGCTCTGATCGGAATGATTAGTGGGTGGGCGCAAAGGCTGGCTGCTTCTCTATCCACCGTCTCCCACCAATCAGAGCGAACAAAAGCAATTCCGTCTGCCCCCCGCGCAGTCTCTGGCGTTTGAACGCCGGAAGTAGGGGTTCGGCTTTCGAACGCCTTTGAAGGATGAATAGTAACAAAGGCAGCTAGTACTTCGCGTCGATTAGCAGAGCCGTGTATAGGAGATTTTGGTCGATGGGAGGAGCGGGCAGAGCCAGGGGTTTGCACCAGACGCAGATAGAGGGCTTGGCACGCTCTCTTGGCCAACGAGAATCCGAAAAGAATTCCCTAACGGTGATAGGGAGAAGCAGTTTTAATAAGAGAGTAAGGGTTAAATGTAGTAACTCTTCATTGTTGAAAATATGGTGCACGTGATGTTCCGATCATGATCATGCAAAAAGATGTAAGAAGTGAATGTGCCACTCGAACTGTTTTGCTCGGACAAAGTTTTATCGTTTGGACGACCAATTCCCGTCCCTCGGCCCCTGGCATAGGAATTATGTCGATCGTCCCGCTAGTCGCACTCTTCCACCATTTTTTTTTTGGATGACCGTGATTAAAACATTAGGTGCATTATATTTTCAGTCACTGAGAGTTACTCCGACGCACTTATTAATTTCGTTTCTCGCGACCACCGCCAGGGTATTATTTCCGGCTTCTGGTTGGCCACATTCGAATTTGTGAAGACGCCCTGGAACTATAGGTCGGCATTTTAAGCTGTCCTCACCCAAACTCACGATCACCATTTTTTCCGCAATCAAAACTCACGCCCACTCACAGTCACGATTTATTCAAAATAGGGTCATCACCCTCACGGTTAAACACAAAAGCAAAACTCAGTCGCCGTCATCATCACGGTCGTCACGCTCACAGATCATCACGGTCATCACACTCATAGGTCATCACGAATCATCAGACTCACAGGTCATCAGACTCACAGGTCATCACACTCACAAGTCCTCACGGTCCTCACACTCACAGGTCATCACGGTCCTCACGCTCATCACACTTACAGGTCTTCACGGTCCTCACACTCACAAGTCATCACGGTCCTCACGGCACTCACACTCACAGCTCCTCACGGCCCTCACACTCACAGGTCATCATGCTCATCATACTCACATGTCCTCAAGGTCCTCACACTCAAAGGTCATCACGGTCCTCACACTCACAAGTCCTCACGGTCCTCACGCTCATCACGCTCACAGGTCATCACGCTTACAGGTTGCTTTCTTCGTCTGTTTTTGTTCGTTTGTTTTCTCGCAAGCCGTTGGTTTGTCTTTGCGTGAGTCGTGTTGCGAAGAAACTACCCTAAAACAGTAAAATTCTGACCCACTTATCCAATTTGAAAGAAATGTACTATGTTTATGTTTATGCTCCGCACATTCTACCACATTTCGTTAACCCGGATTAATTACGAAAAAAACTAAATGCAAGCTGACGAAAGTGGGTGTGTTGAACTTTCGCCTGCTGACAAAGGCAGTGATAAAACACAAACGCGCCTTCCGACAGGTTACACAGACAACGTCGCAGTGATTAGAGCATCGACTCGCTGTGCATACCTCGCTCATTTGTACACAAATAAACGATTACTACGTATATCACCCACGTTTCTTTTTTTTTTTTTGTGCCACCCACACGTACTTCTACGGAAGTTTATGCAGCGTATATATAATAAACATATGCATCGACCAAATGTTTTTCTGTTTTGGGAGGGCGTTATTATTAGGTAGGGTGGTTTTACGTGACGTACCTCTAGTACGTCACGTACCAGAGGTATGCTATATCATATACCAGGCACGTAGCCAGGATTTTGTTTCGGGGGGGGGGGGGGGGGGGCGCCTTTGAAAAAATGCTGTATGAGAGGGAGTGGGGAGAGAAGGCCCCAGCAAAATGGAAGATTTCGGGGGGGGGGGGGGGCCCGGCCCAATGCCGCCCCCCCCCCCCCCCCCCCCCCCCTGGCTACGTGGCTGCTATATACTATGAGCAGAGGCCGCGGAGGCCGAGTTTTCCTTCTCACTCGAGTTGCTTCTGGTTTTGTTGATCGACCGTGCTTGCCGGAGTAGGCGGCGATATAAAGAAACATCAGTCGGCATTGTTTTTCAGTCCTCTTGGCCTTTATACCCCACTGTAAGCAATTATTGTCTTGATACATGCAGCCGTCCTTGAATCGGTTTCGTTTGGATTGGTTTAGCATGGACTCTGCTTGGTTTGGTTTGAAGTGGTTTGGGGGTTTGGAATCGCGCCCGTGTGTCTCCTTGTCGCGCTCTCGATCACGTAGGGCGCGCCACTTTTCATGTGGCAAGCCGCGTCATTTTTGGTGCGCAGTTTTATAATGGGCAATCAGTTCATCGAACAAGGTTTCATAGACAGATCGTATCATCGACACTGCGATGTTTCATGGCAGATCGTCTCTTCGACATTCGATGCTCGACAGAGCTTGCTAAATTTCGTCTGACGCTTTTTTTTTTTTTTTTACTCGGACGTCTAGACGACATTTCTCTTTCTCTCTCTTTCATCGACGCGGCGTTAGCTTCTTGACGTCTTGCGTTCTTCGCTTGTTCGTAGCGCACTACGGTGTCCGCTACGGACAGGACGCAGGTGGCGCAAGCGCAAATGCTCCTTGTACGCAGTGCGCTGTGCGCTTACGTTGCTGGAGTGGTGCGTGCGGCGTGGCGGCCTTTTGGATACGTTTGGCCGTTTGGGCGCGTGCTCGGCCAGTCTAGCGGATATTTGTTTACGTAAGGGGAAAGTGCCATATGAAGCTGAGACTCGGCGCTCAGAAGCCAGACGGCCGGACGTAATTGTTGCTTTCTGTCGTGCGTTTGGCTGCGTGCAAACTCGAAGCTCGCGAGATGCTGAATCATTCCAAACATTTTCTGAAGGGGGGGTTTCTCGACGCGGTGGTGGCCGAGTATACCGCTCATTTTTTAATATAATCATGTGAGGCTTATTTTCTGCCCAGTAATGTACGCGAAATACCTCAACTGACGTTTTGCATTCTCGTCTAGCAAGTGTTCCGAAAAAGGTAGTGACGTAGAGGTTAACCCATCGATTTCAGTAGTCTTTAAGAGTCGATGAGCGAAATATTGACACTGTTGTAGCCAATGTTACTGGAGCAAGCTCAGTTTCACAGCTCCTCCTGCGACGTGGGCTCAGTGGCGGTCACGAGAACTAGCAGCGCTGCAGTCGAGTCTTGCTTCCGGATTGCCTAGTCTGCCAAGTTTGAATAGCAATACTTGAGCTTGGGCAGTTGTTGATTCATACTAACATTTCACAGCGCAAGGAAACAGAGGCACACAGAAAAAAGTTTCAAACACTCAAAGAACGCTCAAAATGCGCTGACTCTGATCTCTGTGGTGTATTAAACTTCATCATCTTTTTTTGCTATTATACACATGGAAGTAAAAGAAAAAAAGGAAGAAAAGAAAAAGAAGAGGAAGCTCTCAACGCAGTGCATGGTAGCAGACAACGCGCGAGACAGGGAAGCAAGATCCGACTGCTGCGCCGCTAGTTCTCGTGACCGCCACCTGGGCCACTCGCCTCTGCAGACAAGAATAGGGAGCTGCAAAACTGAGCTTGCTCCAGTAACGTTGGTTGTAGAACTGTAGTTGTAGCTTGTAGAATCAGAGCTGGCGGAGATCTATCGTCTACGTCGTCTTCTTTGCCATTGGGCAGCTGATCGATTTTACGTGCTCGAGCTCTCGCTGGAAGCGTAATCCCCTTTATATAGTATTCAACAGTCCTCATCCCTGTGTACTGTAGTGAGCATTTCAGACCCGACATATCAATAGCTTATTATTATAAACCAGGAAAACGCAATATCTGTAAACACCTCCCGACAAAGAAAGAAAACGAGAGCTCGCTGTTCGCTTTGACCGATAGACCGATCTCACCAACCGTCTGGAGCGTGCGTGACGCAGCCATAGTTGTACAGTACTTCACAAAAGGCAACGGTAGTGCACGAGACAGATCGTGATCTACACGCGCAAGCCTACAGGGGCGTTAACCCTCGTGCGGAAAGACTACAGTCCTCGCAATGCATTGCGCCTCAAGCCCGGTTCACATAGTGTGCCTCAATGCCCTGTGCGCTTTGCACACAGTGCAAAGCGCACAGGGCACAGTGCAAAGCGCACAGTGCAAAGCGCATGCGTGCAAAGCGCAAAGTGCGCTTTGCACGCATGTCCGCTTTGAGGCAATGAAGGCACCCTAGGTTCACACATCTGTGTTCCGAGCGACAGAAACGGCACGAACGGCATGGCACCGGGACGATGCTGTTCGCATTACAGAGCTTGACAGATAATGCAATGAGCAGCTTTATCAAGCTGTTTCCGACCCGTAGACTTTTCTTCGAGGTGCATCCCGGCGTCGAATCACGGCGTCCACGTTCAGGTCCTCTTTCGTGGAAGAACAGGCCTGTTGACCGGGCTCTCCTGAACGAAGTTCTCGCTGCTGCTGGTGCACCACTTCCTTGAGGCGTGCCTTGGCTAACGCCGATGACAAGGTCAACTTGGCGTTCATTTGCAGGTTTTCGGAAAGCTTGTCGTCATGCAGCCCCACGTCAAACTGGTCACGGATCATGCGTTGTTTCATCTCACCGAATTCGCAGCGGTCTGCGAGGACGTGCAGTGCCGTAACGTACTGGTCCACGGACCTTCGGTGAAAACACGCACTTTCATACACGACGTTTCGTTCCTTAACGAAGTGCTCGTCGAACTTTCGATTGACGAGGTCGAAGTCTTTTGCCTCTTCTGCCAAAAGGTCGAACGTAGCAAAAATTCCCTTGCTTGAAGGCCCATTGTGTACAATAGCGTGCGGACTCGTGCCTCAGCGGTTCTTTCGTTGATGCCCGTGGCGCAGCGGTAATCGTCGAAATGTTCTATCCCGCCGGCCACTCTGTTGTGTTGTCGAAGTCCAGCTGTGGTGGCTGTCAAACGTTCCCGTAGGTGCCGGTGGTGTTTCGTTCGCCATAGTCTTTTACGCTTGCTTTCGCAAACCTAGACTAATGATACGCCCACTTCTGATACCATGTCGCGCCGCCGTACTATCGGCGTGCGATTGCGAGTAACGAAGAATGAACCACTCGCACGGGACGTCTGGGAAAAGGAAGCCCTGTGTTTTATTTCGTAGGCCCTTTTATAGGCGATCCTTCAGACGTCACCGATAACCAGAGCCCACCACTTGTTGCTTTGTCATTGTCACACTTCCACACTGTTATCACACGGATACCACAATTTAAGCAGTGAGATCTAGAAGAAATTAAGCTTCATATTAGGCGTAAAAGTGAATCGCATTAATATTAGAGTAGTACACTTGGGTTACTCATGGTCATACTCCAAACTGGGAGCCAAAATGAAGATGACTCGCATTTAAACTAGAAGTTCCTTCCGATTCCCGGCACTCATCTGACTCTGAAACGCAGTCGTTTTTCGATCAAGCTTCGTTTAACAATGTACAACGTGTTCGTTGACAGTTCAGAGAAGGTATTTAACTCTGTCAGGTTTCAAAGGAAAGCCGAAAGGAATGTACACGAGTGGCGTTGCAGCATGCGCTGTTGCTGTTACTGTTCAAACATTTGTTTTTGATCGAGTTACATGTAGCAGCCTGAATGAGAGAAACGCCTTTGAATGTAAACGGCGTTTTCTTGTTTTGAAACGCCATTCCTTGTTGTTTGAGCCCATCGGATAAGGTAGACGTAGCACAAGCGTGCTTTAGGGAGTGGTATTACTGTTGCTTTCGAATCTTCGAGAGTGGCGTTATCGTGTGTTATTAGGAGGTTGTTTGCTGTTCACGCCTGACGTGCATTCTGTGCGCTATGAAGACTCCATGCTGTAAGTGGGTAGTTGGGGTGGCATTCACGTGCCTGTTCGTAGGTCAGACTCTTGCAGATATTTACATCGGTTTAAACATTCTGAGCAACCCTAATAGTGGTCCGGATGAGAGCAAAGTCCAAGGCAATAAGAAGAGTGCTAAGAGGAATGGGTACAAAAAAAACCCTTACGATTATGGCAAGTCAAACACAGAAGATTACAGCAGCAAGAAAAATATTAAATCTCCTGCAAAGATGATTAAAACAAAGCCTACGACGACTACAACAACAGAGCCAACGACTACAACAACCACGGAGCCGCCGACTACTACAACTACGACAGAAGCACCAACAACTGTGGCAGTGGTACCAACCACCCCGGCTTCCTCATCTAACTTTATGAAGAACGCCGTAGTCCAGAACTCCGCAATGGTCCAGAGCGGAAGTTTCAACTCACTCAGCGTCAGCGTGAAGAAAGTGTTCGTCACAGTCATCTACGAGTCCCTCTGCCCTCACAGCCAAGAATTCATCAAAAGTCAGCTGCTTCCGACGTACAAGAAGCTCCAAGACCGTCTTCACGTCACCCTGTTGCCTTTCGGAAAGGCCAGGCTGAACCAGGACGGAACTACCACCAACGGGGCCACCACACATGGAGTCATCTGCGAGCATGGAGACGCCGAATGCGAAGGCAACAAAATCCAGACGTGCGTGGCGCAGGTGGCCAAGGAGACCCTGCAAGCCATCGAGGTCGTAGCCTGCATGTCCAACTACAAAATCCCCAACAGTGCTGCCAAAAAATGCGTGAAGGCAAGCGGTGTAAGCTGGACCATGGTACACAAATGCGTCACAAAGAACGGCAACCACTACGTGCTCCAGGTCGCCCAGGAGACGTGGAAGCTGCAGAAGAACGTCACCAGGGTTCCGCTGATTGCGGTCAATGGTGAAGTAAGCAGCTACATCCAAGAAGAGTCGCAGACCAGCTTCATGAGTTTGACGTGTCAGAAGATCGGCGGCGAAGGCACTGATCAGGAGCCCGAACCCTGTGCAGAGGAACGCCGGAGACGTCGTCGTCGTTAGAAAGGCTGACGCTGCTGAAGAGCTGACGTCGTGTAAGCCATATGCTTCCGTAACCCTAACGAATCTTTATAACCCTGTTGAAAAGGAACGATTGCGTATCTAAACAAGAATGGCCGCTTTATGATTTCTACATTTCTGGTGACTACGTAGCACGCAAAGGTGGTAGTTTTTAATAGTTCCTAGTAGTTTATTATAGTTACCAATATAACTCTAGCTACTTTGAAGAGTGTTGAGAAGACAGGTTATATGATAGATTCAACCACCGACTCCACATAAAAATATTCAAGGTGTTCTCAGAATATCAATTCTGTGAAAGATACTCGACCCCATGTGTATATGTGAGGGTGTATACGTATTACGGCTGTTTTTTTTTGTCTTTCGAAAAGCGTGCAGTAGAATGGCTTATTTTATCATGTATTTCGGAGACTTGGCCTTCCAAATCTCAACAAAACTAGAGTGCCTCCATGCTGACGTGTCCTTCGCTCAGGATAGAGCCTCTTGAATCGTCTGCTACGTCAGTTGCCATGTCGAGTCCAACATTCCGTCCCTTCATTTCCGTAAAGCTTCACGTGCTGTGGTGACGTTGAGCGTGAAAGTCAAAGCAGGCTGATCTAACGAGAAATACATACTAACTATTGTATTCAAGGCATTTGAATAAATTTAGTATGTTTGGACGTTCCTTCGTCCCTGCTGAACTTGGAATCATAAGGACGTCGCGTCGGCGCCATCCCCGGTAAAAGAGTATCGCCAACATGGAGAATTGAGAAAAGGCACTATTACTTATCGAAGAAACCCAGTGAAACCTAAATCAATAAGACATACTGTCAAAATATAGTTATCCTGAAAGTAATTGTCTTTGACAAGAAAATATTGTCAACTCTTTGTCTGGTTACATGTCAACTGAATAATCCAGGATTATTCTGTAAATAAACTCTTCAGTTCTCGGGCTCTCAAGCCAAACAAGTCCATGTGTAATATGTATCAATTAGGTGATTCTAAGAATATCTATGCGTTTTTTTACATTGAAATATTTTGGAGCCGTCGATTGTAGCAATATCTTTACAGACACCCGCCAAAATCGCTAATTAATAGTTTTGTTCATCCAATATATTGCTTCAAAGCTAACTACTGATCACTTGTCTAGTGGCACCCTAATGACAGTTCTGTTTATGTATTGTTGAGTTCATACACATAATTAAGTTTTGTTGCGCATGTGTTTTCTTGAAACCAATTTTCTGCACAAAAAGCTTTCTTATATTGTTTGGATGTTGCGGCTACGTAACTTGACTATTTCTAATAAATCGTTATAAAGTTTAATGCTTTAAAAGTACGAATGATCTATTCTCGTGTATTACGTTCCGTGTAAATCAACGAGTTCTTTTTGTTTGGTCGTTTGTTCTTTCGGGTCATGCAGGGGTCCGGAAAAAATAAAAATAATAACAACAACAACAGGGGTCCCGAAAGAGAACCCTGGGGAACACCTGAAATATCGTCAACCGTTTCTGCTTTCTTCCCATTACCTAAAACACGTTGTTTTCGATTGGTTAAGTAGTCGTAGCCAATGGTGAAATATATGCTCAGTGAAATCAGTGAAATATATTCTCTGGAATGTGATGATTTGATCAAAATAAATTTGTGCGGGAGAATATCAAGAGCGTTCCGAAAATCTAAGAAAATACCATCAACCTGAATAGCTTCTCCGGAGACATCATTATGATAAAAGTCTGAGTTGGAAATAAAAAAAAAAAAGATTACATTTTATAAAACAATGCTGGTAAGGGGTGAAATGTGTTAAAAATCTAGATACTAAACATCTATAAATCATTTTTCCCCAAATATTTTTGAGCGAGCACTAGGTCTGTAATTCTGAGCCTTCCTTTTTAAACTCGCCTTATCTGTGTACTGATATGACATTCTCAGTCCTTCACTCACTGGGGAGTTTCCCGCACAATAATAAATATCAAACAGCACATAAAGAAATTATGAAAAAATGCCAGAACACTTAGCACGCGATTGGTAAGTTTATCGGGTCCTGTCGCCTTAATGTCCTTATCTATGAGACGATGGATGTCATGCGGACTAAGCAATATATTATTTATACTTTTTAGAGTATACAAAGGAGACGAATGGGTGAGCACTGCGTTGTGAGGGATAGCATTTGTAAGTACAGATTTGAAATATGTTTTTTAAGTAAGAAGCTTTTCAATGGTCGTCTGTCACGTGAAACCAGGGTGTCGAACCGAAATGTTTTTCGTTCCGGTTTTCGTTCCGGTTCAGGGAAAACGGTTCAGCTCCGGTTCAACTCCGGAGTGAAAAAATAAAGGATCGAACAGGTTCGAACCGGTTCGTACACATATGCTACAAAGCCTATTGACGGAAGGAAAAGATAAACTATGAAAATTTTATAAAAGTGTTACATATATAAAGCAAAGTCTCACATTACTGTGTGGAACGAACGAGCTAGTGCTGGGGCACCTCGGGACGTAGGTGAAAGCGCAGTTCAATGTCAGGCAGCTGACCGAAGAAGCAGGACGTCGTCAAGCATATCCGGGGAAAGACGGCACCTATGAGACGATAAAATGAACTTAGGTGCAGAAACGGCTCGCTCCACGCTGACCTGGGTCCCAGACACTCCCAGGTCTACTTGCGCCAATGCGCAGAGTTCTGGATGGCGCTCCCGCCTCTCTTCCCAAAGCTGCAACACGTTAGCGTCCCTTGAAAGCCGCGGCTCCTTGTCTAGCATTTCCAGGAGGCATGCTATAGAAAGTAGGCTACTGGTACCTCGAACGTGCACTCCAACCTCAACCGTTCTTTCCTTGAGGAGCGCTTCCAGGGCGTCTTCCGGATCTTCTGGAGCCGCCGCAGTTTCAGAAGACAAGGTAGATTCTTGCTCGCATTGCAGAGCTGTGATCCGCCTCCAAGTCTTTGTCAAATGCAACGTGGCCCGGTACTTTTGGTCAGGGGGGAGAAGAAGGCGGTAGCGGGGATCCATGTACACTACTGCACAAAAGACATCCGTGTCAATAAGTTGTCGCTCCCTCTTTTTCATTGACTGGACCAAGGCCTTTGCTAACGGCGACGATATCTTGGAAGTGTCTATAGAGTATCTCAGCCATGCGCCGTAGAAATCTCCTAGAGTGAGCTGTTCCTTCTGCAATGGCGTCGTCGCCATTCTTGCCGGGCGAAGCGATACTGCGAGCGTTTCGACTTCCGCCCAAACGTCTTCAGTCGACCTGGAGCTTTCTTCTTTTGAGAGCAACCCTCCAGCGAAGCCTCTTAGTTCAAGTAGCCAGGTGAGCATATGCAGCGTGGACATCCACCGCGTTGGAGAATAAAGCACTGGTTTCTTCAATCCTAGCTTCCTGATCAGAGACATAACACATTGGACACGTAGTCTCTTAACAAGCGCACGGCTTTCTCCGGTTTGCGCGAAAATAAGTTTTTTTTTTGTTTTACATTTTCGGTTTATTTTTCAGGTTACTGTGTTTTTCGCCACGCACTTTTCACGCGACCTGACTTCGCGTATGAACCGAAAACCGCATTGGAAACATATCGGTTCTGCTCCGGAGCAAAAAAAATAATATTTTGTTCCGGTTCAACTCCGGTTCGAGCGAAAATCACGGTTTTTTCCGGTTTTCGGTTCACGGTTCGGGTTCGGTTCAATACCCTGCATGAAACTCATACAAAAAAAAAATAGAATGACATTCCTTCCCTCATATTAAATTTAGTCTGAGCCTTGTGTTTCAGACGGTCCATATAACTCTTAATTACACGAGTATTGTTGCCAGAAAAGTAGTAAGTCTTCCAAGAATTGAAGTTTCATATCAGGCATAAGAGTTCCGAACATTACTATTACAACGAACATGGTTTACGGTCATCATATGTTGAGCATAGAGCAAAATGAAGATGGCTCGTGTTTCTAGATTTCTCTTCAATTGTCTTCAGAGTACTCGACCTTGAGAAGTAGTCTTCATGTTTCATTCAAGCATGCGCAGTATATTTGTCGGTATTTTCCAAATAGTATTCAACTCTGTCGGGCTCGAACAACCGCACGGAATGCACAGGAGTGGTCTTCGAGGAGGCGTGGTAGCTGCTGCTGTTAAAAAATTTATCTAGTTACTTTTTTGTAGAAAGATGATGGGAGAAACGACGCCTTTAGTTGCTAACGGTGTTGTCTTGTCCTGAAACGCCACTCCTTGTTTTCCGAGCCTGTCAGATTGAATAGATATACCCCTAACGCGCTTTAAGAAGTGGTATTGCTATTGCTACCGGATCTAAGAGCTTGGCATCATCGTGTGCTCTTAGGCGGCTCTTTTGCATAGGTGCTTGACGTATTCTGTGGATATGAGAAGCCCTTGCTGTGGGTGGGCAGTCGGTGTGGCATTCGTGTGCCTTTTTGTTGGCCAGAGTCTAGCGGATATCTTCGACAGTATTGATAGTACGGCGAACGAGATAAGCGATGAAGATAGCAATCAATATCGCAAGGCTTATCCGAAACCTGGTCGAGCAAGATCCCCTTTCAAATTTAATAAAAAAGAAAAGAAGGATTCGAATCGACGCAAGGACACATCGTCAGCTCCAGCAAGGCCCCCAATGACCACACCAGCACCGACAACTACAGCAACCAGGGCAGCACCTACGGCTGCGGCTGTAGTACCTTTGACCCCAGCTTCACCGCCGAGCTCTGGCTTTGATTTTGGACTCCCAAACTCCGGTATGGTTCACGGCGGCAGTTCCCAATCGCTCAGCGTGAGCGTGAAAAAAGTCGCAGTTACGGTCATCTACGAGTGTTTCTGTCCGCACAGTCAAGAATTCATCAAAAGTCAGCTGTTACCCACGTACAAGAAGCTTCGGGACCATCTGGACGTCACCCTGTTACCATTCGGCAAGGCCAGGCTGGACCAGAACGGACCGACCTCAAACGGAGTCATCTGCGAGCACGGAAGCGCCGAATGCGAAGGCAACAAGATTCAGATGTGTGTGGCGCAGGTGGCCAAGGAGACCCTCCAAACCATCGAGGTTGTGGCATGCATGTCTAGCTACAAGGTCCCCAATAAGGCTGCCAGGAAGTGCGTTAAGGCAAGTGGCGTTAGCTGGACCATGGTCCATGGGTGCGTTACAAAAACGGCAACACCTATATACTCAAGGTCGCCCAGGAGACGTGGAAGGTGCAGAAGAACGTCACCAGGGTCCCGCTTATCGCTGTCAATGGAGAAGTGAGCAGCTACAATCAAGAAGAGTCGCAGTCTAGTTTCTTGAGTTTGACGTGTCAGAATATCGGCGGCGTTGGCACTGATCAGGAGCCCGAACCCTGTGCAGAAGAACGCCGGAGACGTCGTCGTCGTTAGAAGAGCGTATGCCACAGAGGTGACGACATCGTGTAACCCATGGGCTTAGAGCGTATGCCACAGAGGTGACGACATCGTGTAACCCATGGGCTTCGGTAATTATACATAATCTTTATAACCTTCCTGACTTAAAACAATAGTGTATAAAAAATAAATAGCCATGTGATGGTTCGCACATTTGTGGGCACGAAGCAACCTTAAGAAATGACAGTTTTCGACAATCTACATGATAACTTTAAATATTTTGTAAAACCCAATGAAGAGAGATGCTGCATTAGACCAGCAAACGATTTCAAATAAAAATTATTGAGTTACGCTGGGACACTGCGAATATGTGACAAGTTCGCGTACATATGGACATGTGCGGGTGTATCTTTTTATTCTTTCCCAATATTCCTAAGTCTCAGGAGTCTTTCAGTAAAAATTATTATTGTAGTATGTCTTTCGGCAGCTCAAAGATTTACGAATTACGAATCCGTGTATACTTCTGAAAACTAGAGTTGCTCTATACTTGCTTTATTTATAGTCTATGCGCTATCTAAACTCGAGATCGAAGATGGATGCACCCTGAGCTTCCGTTTAGGGTGCACCCACTTTTGTCGTCTGCTACGCCAGTCGCAATGTTGATTCCAACCTTCCGTTACTTCGCTTCTTCCAAGCTTTACATATTAGAGAGTTTTAGTACATCGTTCTAAAACCTCCGATACCTCCAATAACGATACCCGATAACGATACGATGCACGCACAAAGACGGCACTGGGGTTTCAGGTATTGTTAACGGAGTCATCGGAGCGGTCTACTAAAACTCTCTATTATGATGACGTTTAGGTGCGAAAGACCATGTAGCTTAATCTTGCAAAAATGCGTACACGAATTATGAAGAACTTTGGCGTGCTTGGAGGTTATTTTGTCTCTGGTGAGCGTAAAGTCAGATTGGCGACGCACCGGTGTCATTCCCGGTAAAAGAGTGTGCCACCCTGGAAAGAGTGCGCTAGCTGCTTATCGAAACAGTCCAGTAAAACCTGAACTGATAAAAATGTCTGTCAAAATATAGAGTTATCCTGGAGGTCATTGTGTTTAAAAAGTTTTTATTGTCAACATTTGGCACGGGTTACTTCTCACCTGAATAACCCAGGATTGTTTTGTAGGTTGGCTCTGTTCATTTCAGGGATTCTGGAGCAAAACCAGCACACGTCTGTTATTTATTAGTTTCTTTTAAAATATCTCGCCCATACTTTTTATTTTAGATTGAAAAATTTGCATGAAGCACTTGCTTATAACCTCTCATTTACAGACAGGCGTCAAAACAATTCATTTATAGTTTTGTTAATTCAAAATATCAACATTTTTAGTTCAATATTTTCTATTGATGTACCTCTAGGGACCGTTCAAGTTATCTTTTGTCGACTTCACGTACATATTTATGTTTTCTTGTTGAGTAACTGACCGCCTCAAACTAATCCTTAATAAAGCAAAATGCATAAGTTCTGTTTCATGTGGTTTGAAAGCTGCGGCCAGATGACTTGATGATTTGTAATAAATCGACATAAATAAGAATGTGTTGGAAAATACGAACGGTCTACTGCCACGTGGATCAGTTTAAGTGTAAATCACCTAGCTTTTTTTCTTGTTTCTTGTCATTTTGGGCTGTGCAATGTTTTCTTTTTCCTGTCGTACCTTCATGGTGTTGGGTATTTGATGTACGCATAACAAAACGAATAGAAAAAAAATGATTTGGTAGACTTCACCATGCATTTTCGCAAAGCCTTCGAAAACTGTGCTTGGTCGTCGTCCGAATATTGCCTTTGATAGTTGCTGCTATTGAAATAAATGTGTATGCAGAGTGTCTGATTAAATAAAATTCATCGACTTGTCCACTTGACAAGGTGACTATTTGTACTATTTACACCATTCATAAATTCTGCTTTGACTGCCGAGGGGTAGCCAGTATAGCTTTACACTCTCACTTGGATTCTAATTATAATTATATATGGGCATTGATGGGTTCGTGTAATTATAGGAGAACAATCACGTTGGTTGTTTTACAAGCAAAATATGTTTGTTAAACTTGCTTGTGAAATATTCCGAGCTGTCACGGAACGGAAATATGTACCGCCAACAGTTTAATCTCTACCTTTACAAAATGAATTTAAGTAACAATTCAAAGATCTACAGTTGTATAAGTATTATAACAGCGTCCATTGATATCTAGATGCAATGTAGATGCTAAGCGTCTTCATCTTCATGCCGAAATGAACAGTTGTTTAAGTTTCGTCTTAAATCGGTAAACTCTTTTTGTGTGCACCGCGATGTACAGACTCTCTTTGAATATCGTTCTTTCGTTGAACCAACCGCCTGCATCTTACTATTCTTTGCAGGAATTCTCTATAGAAGCAGTGGTCACAAGGTAAAGTAATATAAAAGAAAAATAAAACAAGTGTGAATACAGATGAACTTTGAATGTGGAAACCAAAACACAACAGCTCGCCTCAGACGCAATTACCAAACTATTAACCATGAACTCCTTTAACCCGGACAAGTTAAAATGACGTTAAAAAGAGAGGAAAAAAAAAAAAGAAAAGATGTTAGAAATTCACCCTGGGGATAAAACAAAATTAGATAGTGGCAGCCCCCATTTTTGTTATCGATGAGGGCAGGCTCACTCAAGGAATTAACATTATTTTTAACATGGTGTAAGTGTATTTTTGCGTAACAACGAAAACATAAAAGGCACACTCAACCATGCATGACCCCCCAAACTGTCTCGTCACAAAGGTCTTCATCTTTCAGCGCATCGCTAACGCCCCCCCCCCCCCCTTTTCCATTGTAAAAAAAAAAAAAAGAATTTCTTCTCCCGATCGCGTCACCGACGACGTACTGACACATTGCGTTCCGTAATTAACAATGTGGAAGGCCACTGTCACTCCTCTTGTCACCTTATCTCGGTGCTTTCCTAAGAGATAGCCCTTTGTGACAAGACAGTTTGGGTGGCGCATGCGTGGTTGAGTGTGCCTTTTATGTTTTCCTGGTTTCTGTTTTCACTATTAAACATTTAGTTGCGAGTCAGCGCTCGTCCTGTGTTGTCGGTTTCTTCTCTTAGTCTCCGTTGTTACGGGCTGTTATACTTACCTCATGCTAAACTTTCACCAACTATCCCAGCTCTCGACTTCGTCATTTTTATTTTTGCGTATTTGTCTGGAGCGATAACACACATTTTCTTCTCTCTGAAAAAAGCAATTTAATAAATATAACAAAAAAATCTAACAAACTTAAATTGGGTAACAAGTTTCGAATTCGATCCTGAATTGAAAATTTGCGCAGTAGTTCTCTCCAGGCCACGATCGACAGGAAGAGACGCTGCTTCAACGATTTCCTCCTATGCGCTACAATATATTTCTATTGGGTTGTACATCGCGTCCGAGCACGGCTCCGTGACTGGACGTACTTCGCCTGACTGAAAACAACTGGAAAGGCACATACTTCATTTCGAGCGTTGCGAGGAGCACAGCGGAAGGTAGGTGCACGAATTTCTGGTTTGAGAACCAGTACGTATAGTATATAGGTGACAGGCAAGGAATGCAGGAGAAGCTCCACCCCCAGCGCGCGCCGGGCTTTGCTTACACGTACGACGAAGTATCATGAAAAGGAAAAAAAATAGCTCTCGCTGGAGGCGGAGCCTTTAGTGGGTGCGTCACTGAGTATTGGCGACGTACGCGACGAAAAGCGTCGCTGTGTTCGGCGTTCGCGATGGGCCAAACGTTCACTGTGACGTCTTCATTTTGATTATTTTTTGCTTTCATCGACGTAAAGAAGAGAAATATCAGACTGACAACTTTGGCGGTATTTGGTTTAGGAATGCAATGATTCCAACTCGTAGTTTGCAACTGACAATGAGTGACCAGGATTAAACTCATGACGTCGCGGAAGAGGGCGCGACCGAAATATTTGGGCCAGAGCCGTTTATACTGAGAGAGCTAGCTTGGCCAGTGGGCGAAACTTGTTGCCCGCTAGTACCAGCCGATTTCGCGATAACACAAAATGGAGTTACTTCTTTGTCTTGTTTATTCCCGAGAAATCGCACAGAGTTCCTATGGGTCAGAGCCACAAAATGGCGGACAGAAGTACTCATCCCCCGGTTGTCAGACCACGCTGCTGTGGTTGTCAGGCTGTCAAAATCTCCTTAAGAAGGCCAAACTTTCTCAGTATAAACGGCTTTGTTTCGGGCGCTGTACGAAGCATTTTATTAAATTATACGCTCTCGCATCAAATCTTGTCATAGAGCTGAGTGATTTATATTCTAAAGTCACCGACAACTTCACCAACAGAGGGCGTGACGAGTATTGGACATCTCATTATCGCTCGTCATGCCAATGGGACGGTGGCATTAGCCACTAAGGATGCCGAAGAACGAACCACGACGCAAGAAGCGTGAACATAATGAACCACACCTGGCGTTTCTCAAAGCTACGCTTCAAAGTAACGACACTTCAGCCTTCTTCGGGCTTAAAATCATGGTTGCCAGTTATCTGGAGTTTTATCTGAAATCGCAGGAAACGTTTTTTCGTTTTCCAGAATTGTTAGAACAGTTCGCGACAGAGCGAGACGATATCGCCGGAGCTTCCTACCACCCTGTGTAAAGCTGAGGAAGTCGCATTTTTGAATTGTGACGATCGACAGTTGCGTCTGCTCAGCTCTAAGCACCAAGATGGCGGTGTTTACTAGCAGATCGGGGAACGGAGGGCGGATACTGTAACCGTAGCTCATTTCGTGGCTCTAGATTGGGTAGTGGCGACTGCTGGGGAATTCACCGTAAGTAGATCTCAGTTTTTGCACCAAGTTGGTTCGCCCGTTTGCTCGAGTGAATTAGAGATTGTCGGCAGGTGGTAGCCTAACAACAAGCTCTGATTCCTGATAAGGTTGAACGGAGGAACGGTTGGTCAGTACCTGATTTACTTGATAACTTTAATATGTGATCCCGGTGCCTGGGATAAATTAATCCATTAGTTTTTTTCTGAGAAACATTTTTGAATCACGAAGAGGCGAAGATAGCATTTACCAAGGCCAGAACACACATGAATAATCTATCTCTATATATATATCTATATATCTATCTATCTATCTATCTATCTATCTATCTATCTATCTATCTATCTATCTATCTATCTATCTATCTATCTGTCTATCTATCTATCTATCTATCTATCTATCTATCTATCTATCTATCTATCTATCTATCTATCTATCTATCTATCTATCCTATCTATCTCTCTCTCTCTCTCTATATATATATACATATATATATTTATTTATTTATTTAAGTGACAAATCTAAGCTATTTTTTAAAGTCAGATATATATTACGTGTTCGAAAGGCGCTTTTATAGTTCAAAATTTTGAGTAGATATAGCCAAATAATTACCAGTTGTTTCCACAAACATACACCTCCAAACTTATTGCTGTCGAAAAGGAGTTAATATTAAATTTAGGTGTGCCTTCAAGAGCAACTCACTGGAACCCTTTTGATAATGAATATAAACCACTCTGTATTTTTTTATGTAGGGTAAGCTTATTTCTGCTTTAAAATTCGGTGAATATGCTTTAATTGCCCTAATCACCATATCAAAATCTAAGCCTCTTAAGATACACACTGAAATCTTATGCCCAACAGTTGTCATCTTATCTATACCTAAGGATGCCACACAAACATACCTACAGAGCAGCACACTTTCATCCTGAAATGCTGCCTACCAACAAAGCAAAACAACAACAACAGCAGTGTATGGTGCCAGTCAGTCGAAAGTATCTTAGCCATAATCCTGCAAACACTTCGCTTGAGACGCACCGAAATTGAAGAATGGCGAAAATACTAAGGTGGCTTGCACATGCATTCTACCAAAATAGAGTAGGTGGTCATAACCACACACTGCTTCTTCGTAATTTTTTACTCGAGGTAGTTAGTGCGTAGTTATTAAAAATATTGAGCCCCCGAGTTCAAAGCGATCTATGCGTACTTCAGAGGTAGAGCGCTTTGTTTGTTTTTTCCACTCTAAAAAAAAAAAAAAAAACCTTTCTTACCTAATTATTTTTCATCGTATATCTCAAATAAATGTTTTAATGGAAAGCGCCGAATGGCAGGGACTCCGAATTTTAATACAAATTGTTTTTGAGACAAGTTGTTTCAAAAAGGTTTGATTTAAATCAAAGTGAAAAAAAAAAAAAACCCTCGATTTAAATCATAATTTTAAGCGTGATTTATAATATCATTTTAAACATGATTTAAATCAGGATTTTAATCGTAATTTGACTCAGGATTTTAATTTTTATTTAAATAATGGTTCAGATCAACTTCACGTTTACTCTGCACCCTGATTGTGCAGCCCTTGTAGTATGATGGACAGTTTAAGCGAAATTTTTATTAGCGGTTAATAATTTTTAGAGGCAATTAATCAGTTGGTATGTCTGAGTTAATAAATTATACAGACTGTTAATTGCATACATTTGTCAAACCAGACCACTTGATTGTTTGTCCGCAAAATTTGCAGGCTTTGTCCTACATGCACAAAAAAAAAGGTTTATCCCAGATGGACAATTTTAGCATATCCTTCAAATTTGAAATTTTAATGTTGTCAAAATATTGTCAATCGTAAATGAAACCATTCAAACTCCTCGCCATTCTGTTATTAAAAAACAAAACAAAAACAAACTGACACGAAGGGACCTCACCCGTTGTCTGATTAACAGGCAAGTCATTGGAGGCGCTTTCGCTCGGCCGTTTGGCTTCGGGCCTATTTGCATTCCGTATTTGGGCGTGTGTAGTTTCTGTGTCAGCGTTTGTGTTGATGTTGTTCCTGTCTGTGGTTTTTGTGCTTCATGCATCTGCAAATCAACGGGAGCGGAAGTCGGCTCCATCGATCAAACAATCGTCCCCGTTTGTTTCGCGTGACAGTCGACGAACGAGAACTCACTTCCAGTCCGATGAACCACGATGGAGCTGGCTTGGTGGCTACGGTATGCGCGTCAAATAACAATCAAAGTATCTTTTTTAGGCGTTACCATTTGTTTTTTAAAGGTACACTAATGCGTTTCGTGCAGGTGAGTTATGTGGTCAAGAGTACATGATATAGGAGGCCAATCGTCACAAGAAGTCAGATAACTAACTAAATGTGTTCATTAACTTTTTATTTAGTGAAAATTAACACATGGTTCTAGTTGCAGACTTGCTGAGCGTCGTCAAAAACTACCTAATCAGTAAATTTCAGAATAATATGGAGCGCCCGGAAGCGCGGTCGTACGCTAAAGTTGCCACTTCGGCAGCAGGCGCCGGGCTAGCGGCAGTGCTGGCGGAAACGTGTTACTTTTTTCGGTAACGTAGTAGCGTACTCGTTATTTTTTCAAAAACAGTAATGGGTAACGCACTTACGTTACTCCTTACTTCTTCCCAAAACTTAAAAAAAAAATTACACTTCACTTTTTTTTGTGTTTTTAGGCGCCAAGTTATGCGCTTTTTGAGTTTTTTAAAGTTTGGTTTTTAATTTTTCTTGTGAGGATTTCGGTGAAACCGTTAAAAAAGAGAAAGTAATTATGTCCAGTTTGTGCATAAACACGTTTCTTGAAATATGGTGCTATGCATACCTGTAACGTGAAAACAGCAAAACATTTTAATTCATAATTAAAAAAAAGTAACGCAAAAGTAACGTTGGTTACTTTTTATCGGTAACGGCAAAGGTAACATTCCTTTTATTTTCAGGTAAGGTAGGCCGGTAACCCGTACCTTTTATTTACAAGTAACGACTGCCGTACTTCGTTACTTTTTTTCGGTAACGTCTACGGTGCGAAGACGCGAATGATAAGATTATCATTCGCGTCTTTGAACCACCAGCCCTACTACACTTTTCGTCGCGCTTTTGCCTCCGCAAATCGTGACAATATCGCACATGCGGAGTGGCGGAGGGCGAATCGTTCGGGAACGAGCCGTTCGCTCTATAAGCAACTCACTGACACCCTAACTCAATGGCTGACCTCACCGTTCATTTTGTTCTCGCGAGAGATACGTTCGTTCCAGATTGTTTGGACCAGGCATGGCTTTCAGTCGAGTAACCCGAGGGTCTGCGCTTCGAGCGTCGTCGCTCTTGTGACGTCACGATTTTGCTTTCTACCGAGCCGACTGGAGTGTTTACGGACGCATTAAACGAACTCATTTTATTGTTTGGTTTCCTCTAAGGGTCTCTCGCGAGTGCCCGCTGATCTCTGTGAAAACAATGACGCTTCGTAAAAAAATTGGATTGTGTGTATGTTTTACCGCCTAGAACTTGGTCTGCCTCAACAGGCGACGGGTCTCGCAGCTGTGGGTGAGAAATTTACCCAGTGCAGTGCAACCGCTAGCCTGGGGTCGTTAACGTGCACCACGCAGTAGTGATAGACGACCGCACGACGGTACGATGCTCATCGAGGTCGAAACGGGCCCGCGGGCGGGGATTGAACCCAGGATCCGTGGGTTCTGCAGCGCGAGCTTTCGCTCCACGTGCTCCGAGCTGGTGTGCGTTAGCCCACTCGGCCACCGGCGCCGTCATCGACCTTGGAGAAAACAGATTGACGCTGCGGACAACGTCAATCTGTTTTCTCCAAGGTCGATGACGGCGCCGTATTCACACAGAAAGTCCATGCCGAGAATGACGTCTCTGGAACAGTCTTGTAGAATGACGAATTTCACAGGACACGTCTCGCCGTGAATTTCGACGCGAGCGGTGCACCTTCCGACAGGCGTGATGAGGTGTCCTCCGGCGGTTCGTATCTGCGGTCTATCCCACGGCGTTGTGACTTTACGAAGGTGGCGAGAGAGCCTCCCACTCAATACTGAGTAGTCTGCTCCGGTGTCAACGAGTGCCGATGCGTCGTGGCCGTCGATAACAACGTTTAGGTTGTTGGACACCGTTGCCGGGGCGTCGGTACGATGCGGGGCGTCGGGAGAGTGGGAGCGTTCCGGCGTTCTTGGAGGCTGTTTGCTTCCGTCGTTTTCGGCAACGTCACCTCCAGGCGTTGCCGCACTTAGTTTTCCCGGCGACGCAGGGGAGACAGGCTCTCTCGGCGTGGTCGTGGCGCTGGGGACGCTGAACGTCGTGGCGATGGGGAGCGGGCTTCACGGCGGAGAGACGACACTGGGGAGGGCGAGCGTCGCAGGTACTCCTCGATGTCGCGAGGGCGTTCGTCGTACCTTGGGCGCGGGTCGTTCGGGTGGAACCCGCGCAGCCCCAGTTGTCTGTAGGGGCATCGACGGTAAATGTGGCCGGCTTCACCGCAGTGATAGCACAACGGGCGTCGATCGGCCGTCCTCCACACGTCGGTCTTTCGTGGCGCTGCTTGTTCTGGGTGGGTGTGCGCCCGATCTTCCTGGCGTCGGGAAAACTGCGGCGCTGGAGGTTCACGTCGGGGTGGCGCCGTATATGGGTGAGCAGGGGGCGGCGGTCGTCGGGTAGCTGCGGCGTAGCTCAGCGTCGGTGGTTCGGGAGCGGCGCTGAGAAGAACTTTTGACTGCAGCGCCTGCTGAACCTCTTCCCGGACGACCTCGGCGATGGAGATTGAGGCCGGGCGCTCAGCAGTCGGCAAAAGCTTCTTAAGCTCCTCCTTTACGACGTCGCGGATGATGTCGCGAAGGCCGGGGTGGCTAGGGCTGATGTCGTAGCCAGATGCAGAAGCAGCAGCGACGCTCGAGTGCCGATGGTAGTGGCTTGCTCTCGCGAGGAGGGCACGTTCCTTGTTCGTGGCCTCCGTGACGAAATCTTCGACGGTGGATGGGGGGTTGCGAACAAGACCACCGAAGATGTCATCCTTCACACCTCGCATCAGGATCCGCAGCTTTTTTTCGTCGGTGGCTTGAGGGTCGGCGCGAGCGACCAGGCGCAGAACATCCTCGACGAAACGGGTGACGGTCGCGTTTGTGCCCTGGGTCCTCATTCGAAGAAGGTCCTCGGCACTCTCCCGTCGATATTGGTTGGTGAATGTACGTCTCAGCGCATCCTTGCAGGAGGTCCAAGAGATCAAGGAAGTCTCGCGATTCTCGAACCAGTGCCTGGCCGTCCCTTCGAGCGCGAAGTAAAGATTCTGCAGGCGCTGTTCGTCCGTCCATTGGTTGTGCTGGGCCACTCGCTCGTACTGCTGTAGCCAGTCTTCGATGCCTTCATAAGGCTCAGCATGGAAGGACGTGGGCGTACGGGCAGCGTCGGGTAGGACAACGACGGGTGGAGTGGTCGTCATCGCGGTCTTCTTCCTTGGTTTCTGTGGCAGGGGTCCGAGTTCCGGGGGCAGGCCTTGGTTGCGGCGACTTGATCGGGTGTCGGTGTTTTCTGCGAAGGGTAGCCTTCCGGGGCTGAGCACTTCACTTGGCCGGGATGTCTTTGTAGGTGTACGCTTCACGGGCATAGAAAGCGTTACCCCGCACCTCCACCAAAATGTCATGAATGACAAGTGATGAGGCGATAATAACTGAAGAAACTAAACGTTTAATGGGGCGAGCTTGTGCCCAAAAATAAAAAAAAGGAACCGAAGAAAGTAGAGCGTCGCGGGCGTCGAAGTCGGCGTGACAGCAGAGTCGAACGCTGGGGCGAAACTGACTGCGGCTCGCCACGCGGAGCCCCTTATGTACACGCGTGGGGTTCTGGAAGAATCGGCGTAGAAGGTTCTGCGTGTAGAACATTCTGACCTCGAACAAGCAACACGGTTCTCGAATTTACCAGAACATTTACGTCAGAGTCCACAAAAATGCGTCCCCGCGACCAGGAATCGAACCCTGGCGTTCTGCGTGGAAGGCACGCGCGATAACCGTAAAGCCTGGTTCACACAGTTGCGTTTGACTGCGTTTGACTGCGTTTGACTGCGTTGCGGCAGCGAGAAACCAGGACATCCCTACTGCTTATATCGCGTGCCAAGATGAATCCTTGAATTGAATTCCACGCTTCATTCGAAGCACAGATGTGCCGGTGACTCGCTTTCGGTTCTCGACGCAACGCAGTCAAACGCACTCAAACGCAAGTGTCTGAACCGGCCTTTAGACCACGAGCGCGCTGCCTGCTTGGTCAGCTGCGCTCGCGGCAATATACCTTCTGGCACACAGCAGCTACAAAGTTTACATTCTCAATGAAGCAAAAGCGTACTAAATGGCTATCTACATTCGCATGACGGACTGCCGCCCTGCATTTCCAAATGCAATGTAGGCCCAGTAGATATACCAGGTCATATGGTAAAGATGTCGCCTCCGATGATAAGAAGCGAATTCCACGCGGTCCCCATTCATTATTTCGTGCACAATACGTAGCCATATAAGCCTATTTAGCAGATGTAGGCCTTGGACGTTGTGCTTTTATCTTACCTTTTGTTTAGCACGAAGTTCCCAAGTACGCGCAGATGATTAATTTCATTCATATTTCCAGCCTATACCTTCTTTTTTCGACGTCCTATGGCGATCGTATCTTGGCCAATTGGAGATGCAAATCGGTTCCCTAAATGTCTGTACTGAAGCCTTAGGCGGTCTTCAAAGAACGAGAAACTATTACAAGAGACTATCACGAACCCCCACAAAGCTTGCACAGGTTGGTGGTTAGAACGCCGTGGTGTCCTGAAAAGTAATAGATTGTCGTGCCTTACTTCTCAGCGATGAAGTGAAACGGGGAAAATGACAAAAAGTCAAGCGTGAATGGTATGGCCATAGCTGTGTTCATACCCGACGAAATGAAACGAATGAAACAGCATCCTTCCCGTGTAGGATAAAACATAAACTGTCAGCGCAACAGTTACGAAATGGTTACGCTTACAACTACATTGCTTTTTTAAAATATGTATTATGAACTGCAACATAACGTCGCACATATAACATCCTTCATTACTTTTAAGACGCAAAAAAGAAAACAACACCCGCTTTTTGAAGTTAACTTTTAAGAGCTGCGAAGCGCTGCAACATGTGTCTCTTGCAACACCTGCTCGCGCGTATGTCTCCAAACAAAAGTTTTGATGATTTTTTTTTTTTTGGCATGATTGTTGTGGATTGAGACTGTTCTGCACTTGCGCATATCCCAAGACAGACTGAAATGCCGCAGGTTGTAACACAACTAAATTCCGCTCCTTCTTTTTCTCAGATTCGATCGGCTGGCTCGGAGATGACGTCAACTCGAGAGCGGACTTTCGGCCTTTCGAACACGCTAACATCTGCTCAGATGAGTTCCTTCGCCGTGGTGCTTCGCGTGTTTTGTGGCGTTATGAAGAGACGGTATGGTGGATTCGGAAAGTTTACCATCTTCGTGGCGCTCGTTTTCGTGTGCCAAGGTCCGTTTCCGATCCGATGTGTCTACGACGGTGATCCCAACATCAGGGGCCTTCAGTATAATCGTACACTCAAAGACAGTGTTGAGGATGACTGGTTCAGCGGGGACCTCCGAAACAAGCTCGGCAAGGACTCTCTCTCCCATGAAAGAAAAAGGAGAATACTAGTAACAAGAACAAAGAGAATCATCTAGATCCTAACTTCAACGGCGACAGGAAGAACAAGAGTGGTGGAGGCCACGAGGCAAGTGAGCCAGTCACGGCAGCAATAACGACAAAATCACCGAGGAAGGCACAGGGAGGAAGTACCGGTGGGACCCCTACCAAAAAAACAGAGCTACCCAGTCCCAAAAAGAACTACCCCAAAGCGACCGTTAAGCCTAAAGGACCAGGCAACAAGGGAAATCGCAAGATTACCGTGGACATCAAAATCAAGAAGGTCGAGTTGGTCGTCATATACGAATCTCTATGCCCGTACAGCAGACGCCTCGTCTACAGCCAGTTGCGGCCGACCTACACCCAGCTCGCACCCTACATCAATCTAACCCTGTTACCGTTCGGCAAGGCCCGCGTCAGGACCGAACGTGACGGTGCGGGCCGCAACATAACAAAGATCTCCTGTCAGCACGGCGAAAACGAGTGTGTGGGCAACAAGATTGAGACGTGCGTCCTGAGGGTAGGTCAAGCAAACCGTGACTGCCGTTCAGATTGTCGGCTTGCATGTCCGAAAACTCGTCTCCCCACAGAGCCGGCGAGAACTGTGCTACGTCCTTCGGCGTCAAATGGAGCTTAATCGACACCTGCTTTAAGGAGCACGGCGAGGAGTACGAACTTCAAGTCGCCGCAACGACCTGGAAGTACAAGAGGGATGTGACGCGGGTGCCGCTCGTCGTGATGGATGGCGACCAGGGTAACTATGTCAACTATCATGCGCAGAACGACATGATAGTCATAGTGTGTAATGAGATAAGAGCTCTTGGTAACAAGGAACCAAAGGTTTGCCACCATGAACGGCGTCGACGCCGACGGCGCAAACGTTAAACAGAATATAAGTTGTGCTAGGTCGAAGAGAACGCCAATTTTGCGGTGTTTGCGAAAACTTGCGGCAGGCACTGCCAAACTTTGGAAATAGAAGGCGTGGCTCAACATCCCGTCGTTTCGCGATTGATTTTTGATTATTTGTATTGAGTGATGCTACGATCTTATTGGCTACCTTGTGACAATGAGATGAAGTCGAGCTGGAAGTTTAGTATTCCGTTCGAGATGTGTCAGTGATTAATGCGGTCGCAGAGCGACCTCTCTGAAAGAGAGTTTGGATTATCCGTTCAGGACGACTGCTGTGGGAAGAAATAGGTGGCGGCGTAACCACGAGAGTGTGCCACCATTTGTGAGTTTACTGCCAACGGTGGTTCTAGAAATATTAATTCCAGAAGGAGTGAATAATATACTATATCTATCCCTTTCTTCATCGGCAGTTTTAAGACGTGTCAGTGAGTACTTTTGTTGTAACGGAATGTGCGTGTAGCTTCCGTGACGTGCACAACAGCGGGCGTGAAATCTGGGGGCCGCGGTGGCAGACTGCAGCATAAATGGATGGATGGATAAATGAATGAAAGAGCACGGCTGACTTTGAGTCGGGCGGCGGTTTGCGCCATCTAGTTGGTGTCTTTAGTTGTAACTGTTACAATAAACATACGTACCAGGTGCGATCAAAAAGCCACGAGTCTAGTTCCATAGGGTAAAAAAAGAGGGCAGCACGGTGATGCGTGCGTAGCTGTCGAGGGCAGCGACCTTCATACGTCGTTACGCCAAAGGGCGTTGCTCTGGGAGAATTTGGAGCTGGACTACACGAGTTTTTATGACCGAATGCGACACCACATTGGCGATTTCAGTATGAGCTGCAAATTAGAGGGAAGAGGGTACATCAGTATTACATTTAACATGACGAATCTGAAACAGATACGTTTTAAATAAATCGGCAGGCTTATGGTAAAAACAAACAAACAATGAGTTGTGCGAGCTGTTTTGAGTTTCCCTCGCGATTGAAGAACGCATGGGAGAACATCACTGGAAGACGAAGAGACGTCCAGGCGACCTTCCACGAGCTCACCTTTGTAAAATGTTGCCGGAATTTGGTAACTTGCGCACGACGCTTGTCGGAGAACCATTTAAGACATTGTTAACATCGGTAACATCGTCAATGTCTTCTTGCTCTTTTGTCAGATAGAGCTAAAGCCGAAGGGTCGCCATTTTAAAATCGAGAACAAAATTGAGAGCGAATTGCAGAAGGTGCTTCTCACGCTATATGGCGTGAAAATTACTTTAGGGGAGATAAAGATTGATCATAAGTATACATTTTATTGTATATAGGCTCTCTCAGAATGTTGTGATCGCACCTCGTACATACCACAAGATTAAGGTTTATTTTTCTTGGTAATAACTAAAATATTTGATACGACAATGGCTAGCGCTCTCAGACGACAAGCGGTACTTATAACTGCCGTCTGTGTTTTGTTTGCCGCCTTCCAAAGCCCTTTTGGGATGCTGGACGTTCCTTGTAGGCTTTAGTTTTAAGGTGCCCGTTTTGGTCGAATTAGTTAAATATGTTTAGAAACAGAAGCAGACCATCGTACAGTACGTTTATGCCCTGGGAGTTTGGAATCGTCAACAAATAAACGTCTCCCTTCTTTGATAGCGCTGTTGCGTTTGCCCGTCTTTGGGGAGATATCAGGATAACAGCTTCGCGACCTTCCAATTTTCTTGAAGGTTAGGGTTGGCTTTTTGGCACACTGGCGTTGTATCACTTTGTGTATCAGGTTGGAACTTTGGGACACACTTCCTAAGGAAATGTTCGAATCCTCCAGTTTGAACCTCAGCGGGTACACGAAAGCGGTGAAGTCTTCTGGAGCTGTCCGAAATGCTTATCAGGGTGGCTCTTATGCTGTGCCTCTGAGCCGTTTTTGTTTTATGGTTGTCCAATTTCTGTACAGCTTCTGTTCTTTGAAAATGCGTGCCTGGTGCGTGGTGACATTTATCCGATCCTATCAACACCAATCATCGGACCGCATGAGGACCTCGCAAGCTAAATCTAAGGTTTTGTTTTCTTCCTTTTTTATGGCTTATTTCAACTAGTAACTATCTTCTGCGGTTGCGGTCATGACGGACTTTTAAGATTAGTGTAGAAAAGGTTTCGTCACTCTTCTGTTCATTTATTATGGTACCATCTGTTGTTAGTATTGGTGCCAGGCGAGTCCCATTTGTGTTTGCTGGTCGACCAATACGCCCAGCTTGCACGCTTAGTCACATTTGGAGTGTGTCGCTAGCCTATTGTTTGGATTGTTGATATGTTTTCGTACATCGTTAATTCAATTTGTCATTAATAGAGCTATTACATTTTCACCCACACGATCGTCGCCTCAGCTACTGCTAATTACACGTGACTTGGCCCTACCATCTTTTCACCGGATCACCGTCGTTATTTTGTTTAAAGTAATTTTTTCGTTTTCTGGTAAATTTCTTAATTCCCGTACTCCTTCGTGGCACACCTTTAATAGCCTTGTTTTAAGGGCACTTATAAGAACGAACTTACTTAAAGTATCGGCGAATCAGCCCGCGATCTCAACTCTGCGCGTGTCCAGTAGCGCAGGCGATGGTTCGCCGACTTTTTAAGAGAGTTCCTTTTGAAAGCTTTTAACGTTCCGATAAAAAAGGGTATAATGTATTATTCCCAAGATAGTATCCGTTGAGAGAAGGGGAAAATTTTGTCGCTGCGCGTTGTCTTGCTCGTACAAACAAGTGCTTTATTCAAACACAGTTTATTGCTTAGCACTTCATGGCCAACATTTTGGGACATTCTGAGGAATAAAAAAAGCTTTTAGGGAAATGATAAAATTCTAGTTTATTTGCTTATTATGATACTCAGACGATTACAGTCCTTGGGAACATTACGATCTTCTGTAAAGAAAAGTAGACATTGATCGTTTTGGGAATGTAACCCATAATATTCAATGTAAAAAAAATTGTAGAGCCGTGAAATAAAACCTATACGCGTCCTAAAGTTAAATTACCGCTTATTGGTATTTTATGACTGGCGTCTAAGATATTTCGAGGAAACATTGCGACGTTTGTTGTTGTTCAGTTGAAATTTTTATTTTAGTGCATGCACCGAGACGTTGATTTCCCAGAAAGTTGGGAACAATGTCTTGCATGAGGTTGCTAGATTATTCGCAAAAAACAAAGCATAGTCAATACAATCAGAATAAAAAAAAAAAAAATATATATATATATATATATATTCTACAATTTTTATCAAATAATAACACACAATGCAATCGCTCTGTAATATTTGAAATATTGTCTAGGTTCATATACTGGGACTTTCGATGCCAAATGGATGCCAAACAGGCGTGTTTCAATTCCTGTGAGTATCATCCTGGGCCCCTCAATTATAGAAATTGTTCCGAACGTTAAAACACTTGGCGCGTATTTTAATGAACCTATGTGCTAAGATTACCACGTTAAAGAGGCCATGAAATTAATTTTGGGCTGGGATAAATTCTTTTAGGCTGGGATTTTACTAACCGCATTTCGTTTAGTGGGCAAAACGAAATATGATAAAAAATGAAAGACATTTACAAATCTTTGTAATGTGAAATTAGAGCGCAGCTCTCGAGGAGGAGAAGGCAAGGGTACGGAGTGGAGGGTATGACTTTCTTCCTCCTCTGTACCCTCTCCTCCTCCCCTCCTTCTCCTCCATCCCCTCCTCTCGTCTCCTCCTCCATTTTAGTTTACCCGCTAAATTTAGCGGGGAAAGTGATGTCACATGACTTAGTGTCACGTCACCTATGAACAAATTCAGATTCTCCGCTAGGTTTAGCGGGAAAATTGACGTCACGTGAACTCAACACCAATTCAACTCCCCGCTAAATTTAGCAGGGAATCGAATTGGTGTTGAGGTCATGTGACGTCAATTTTCTAGCTAAATCTAGTGGAGTAACTGAATTTGTCCGCTAAATCAAGCGGAGAAACTGAAATTCTTGGCTCAATTTAGCGGGGAATTCAATTCGCGACTCCAGCAACCTATAGGGGGCGCCACCACCAAACAAACATGGCGGCTGAGTCCAGGTCGCGTCGGCTCGGCCCGGCCGCCTGCAGGGGTGGCGCATTCAATTTAACAGATTTTCTTTTGTTTAATGCCCAATTTTATAGGTATTTGAACTGAGACGGTTAAGTGTAACCGGAGCACATAAACGGACAGACCATAGTTTTGTTTTCCGGGTTTGTTTTGTTATTTTCATGTCAAACTCTTGTTTCGGAGATTTCGTTCAAAACCGAAACTATGGGCTCCGGAGAGACGGTAATAAATTCTAATCAGTTTTGATCATCTAAGGAAAGCGGCGATGACTACAGAATTGTTTCACCGAGAGCAATTTGCAGCTAACTCGCATGCCTCGATCATGCGACTTGTCTGACCGTGAAATCGAGTTTCGAAATCGAGAAATCGAGCGCGGAGGGGCGCGGAGCGACCTGGACCGGCTGGTTCCCGGTTTTCCCGCTTGGTGGCGTCCGTTTTGCTGGAGTCGCGAATAGACCGATCTCACCAGCCAGTTTGACTACGCCACCGCTGCCGCAATGCATCGAGGGAGCTTTAGTCTTTCTGCACGTGCGATAACCTCGCTGAGCTCTGCACGTGTGGAGCATGAGGCGGCACGAGCCGTCTTGTGCACTGCTGCCTGCCTCCGGCGAACTAAAGTTATGGCGGCGTCACGCATGCGCCGAGCGCTTGGTGAGATCGGTCTATTGGTGTTGAGTTCACGTAGCGGGGACTTGAATTGGTGTTGATGTCACGTGCCGCCAATTTTCCTGCTAAATCAGGCGTGGAAACTGAATTTGTCATCTAAATCGAGCGGAGAAACTCAACTTCCCCACTGAATTTAATGTGAGGATCCGTCGACAAATCTTTGAATTCGCGTTCGTGGCCAAGAAGTAGTGTGACGGTGCTTATCATCACTTGCGAATGACGAGTTACACGGTGTGCTTAAAAAGCACGGCGGACGCTTGGAGTCATCCTACTGATGCCCTAGCACGTCACAACCACGTGATTTCTCATTTCGCTTTTGAGTTGATGATTAATTTAAAGCTAAGGAGGAAGAAGTTGAAAAATAATCTCATGAACCCTTTAATACCGCGTGTTTAGAAGTTATGAAGTGTGCTTGGAAAAATATACCAATTCAAACATTTATTGCCTCGTCACATAAAAATGCTTATATATAAGGCGCTTTTTCGACCCCGTCTGAATTACTGTAACGTAGAGCGGGGTACCACAAATATGCCAAGATTACACCTTCTTAAAAAGAAAGACTGTTCGCATAATGCTCAATGTTTTTTTCGATACACACATTCCCCCCCCCCCCCCCCCCCCCTATTTAAAGAGGTACGTTTAGTACTTGTCTCGACCTATATGAGTATACAATACTGTCACAATATAAATCTGCTTCTCGTTTCCAGTGAGCCTTTCCTTGAAAAAATTTAAAACCTGACAAATTATTTCATGATATAGGACATTCCTGAAGGGGAGCGTCGGAAAATGCCATTACATCGCACAAATTACGGGTCCCAAATGCTAAGGTATAAGCTTCCACTTGTCCTAAATAATTTCAGAAGAATAATTTGAAAAATAATGAAAGACTGGATCTTGGTACAGTTAGACAGCTTTGTCTACATTAAAATTTCGTATGTATTGTGGGATTCAGTGTTCTAAATATTTTGTTCTGTGGTAAAACATATATTATCTTTACAGTGACTTTCATGAGTCTATTGGATTTCGCATTCGCAATCCTTACTAGCGTGTTAACTGTAATAGAGTAGCACTGGAAATGCAGTATGCGTACACACACACACACACACACAAACACACGCACGCACACACACACACACACATACACACACACATATATATATGTATATATCTTTATATGTTTTTTTTCAGTTGTCATTGCTTCCCCCCTCCCCCCCTTGCCTTTGTTGTCACCGTGTGCAAAATTGTAAGGCTATAGGGGCCTTGTCAAGCAAAACATTTTTGACATTTTGTCCCTGCAACCTACATCAACTCTTGATGTGAAATAAAGTATTGATTAATTGATTGATTGAAATAATAATGAAATTTTAAGTAACGCAAAGTTAACGATCGTTAGGTTTTTGAAAGTGACGGTAACGGTATTCCGTTAGAGTTGAAGGGATCCAAAAAATCTGAGTAACGCGTTATTTGTTGATGAACTAACAAGCAACCTATTTCGTGATTTATTTTCGGTAACGGACAAGAGACTGTAATGAAACATCCCCACAGAGCTGCGCAGTTTCATTTTGAAATGCTGCCTACCTGCGGAGTGAAGAACACAACATCCGTGCCCAGTGCCAGTCAGTCAGAGGTATTTTGGCCATAATCCTGCAAACGCTTCAAGCTTGAGACGCACCGACCTTGAAGAATAAAGACAACACTGAGGCGGCTCGCCGATGCATTGTTGATTGCAAGCTAAGAAAAAACCGGAAATGCCTCTCAGAGGAAAATGTATTCCTACGCCGAGAAATGACAGCCAATCGTTTTCATGACGTCACGATTCCGTGGACCAATAGCGATCCTTTTGAAAAAAAAAAAAAAAAGCTCAACATGGCTGCTGGCCTTAGCAACGCGACGCTAGTTTCTCGTGACAATTATTCTGCTTTTTTGCACCGTGTTTTACGTGCCCGAGGTTACGCCACGAAATCTTAATGGTATCGGCTTGCGTTTGCAGCAGTTTTTGCGCGACAACGTGAGAATCCAGCGACGCTATCGCCAACGAAAATTTCGAAGCGGGCGCGTGGCTTAGCACTGCTGAGAGGTGAGAAGCTACGCCGGACGTCGTCTGCTTCGTTGGATTTCTGTCGCCTCTGCCCCACGTTGCTACTCAACATAGTACCGGCACCGCTGCTTCAATTCGCTGTGGTTTCCGCGGGGTGAGCTGAGATTACCGTGCACCTCAGTGGGATCCATGACGGAAGACAAAGAGAGCGGGGCGTAGGGTGCCTACATGTCTGTCTGTCTCAGGGTGAAGACATCCATTGTTGCACTGAATGTTCAGCGCGTGACGCTCTCGCGCACTCGTTGCGTGACCTGGGCGCTAAAATGGCGTCTATGCATTAGCCAAAGCTACGCGCTCGAGCTGATTGACACCGGATTGCGCGTACCTAAAAATGCATAAAAAAACGATTGGGCGTAAAAATGGCTGAGATGTCACCACTCAAGCAAAAGCGCGCGTGTGTATGAAGGCACTCTAGCGGGGCGCGGTGGTGGTGTCGATGACTTAGGAGGGTGCCGATTTGTCAAAACCCGAAAAGTATAATTATTCTTGTTTTCTATTCATCCAACAAAATAAAGGCACACATTTCGTGCGCAAAGCCCACAAAACTAAGTAAATCACTAAATATTTATTATTTGCAGGAACTATAAGTGCTTTGTTATTTATAATTTTGGCGAGAGAAAGGTTGGTTTCGTTTTCGCCGCTTTCCCTCAATCGAAGGCGCTGGAAGACGGTATGTTAGACAGTATCTTGGACAGAAAATGAATTGGGAAGACGGTACATTGGACATGACATTCTTTCTTTACTAAACAGCTATTTCGTTGACAAAAACGTATTCTAACTTATTTAAACGTCCTGAATGAATTAAATAAATATTGTAGTAGTTTAAGACACGTTTACTGGAGGAAGAAAAAGCAACGTTGCTAGCGAACTACTTTCTCGACGGCGGAGGCACTTCAGATGGGCGCAATGCGCTTGTGGATGGAGCTAAAAGATTGTTCTTAGGTTGCATCCGAGATCTAGGGGCTGTTGATCCTACCTGTCCAAGGGGACTCAAGAAAAAGATTATAGAGAAGTGGAGGCGATGACCGCACACTGCTTGTTCGCCAGCTTTTACTCGAAGTATTTGAGGCGTAGCTCTTAACCATATTGAGCCCCCGAGATCATAGCAATTTACGCATCCGTTAGAGGCAGACCGCTTTGTTCTCGTTTTTTCTCACTCTAAAAAATCAAAATAAAACAAAAATGGCTTTCTTATTTAATGATTTTCTCAATGTAAATCTAAAATGAATATTTAATGGAAAGCACCACCGAAAGGGAAAAGGTTGAGCGGCAGACAATGAATGAGAGGAGAGGCATGTAACGGGCGCCCCGCTGCGGCGAGACGCCGACACACACTTGTCGCGAGCGATGGAATGCCCGCTCGTGCTCCTCGCGTTCCTCGCGCTACCGCTTCTTTTCTCGTCGGGTTTGAAAACATGTTTCGGGACCTCTCCGCTGCAAAAGCTGTGCGCTGAATACGAGACTCCCCGAGAAATGCTCTCTGCTAGCTGATCCTCGCGCTCCAAATCTGCGACCGGGCACTCTATGGCTCCGTCGTCAAACTGCCCGGCTTTGTGCGTATAAAGAAGGCTACGTTTAGATCTACCCAGAGCCGTATATGTAGAGACTTTGGCCATTCACTGGGAAGTAAAGGAGACAAATCAGGAGCCGCCATTGGCCGAAAGCGAACTGTGCATGTTCCAGGGCGTCTTCACAAATTCGAATGTGGCCAACCAGGAGCCGGAAATAATACCCTGGCGGTGGTCGCGAGAAACAAATTTAATAAAAGCGTCGGAGTATCTGTCGGTGACTGAAAATATGGTGCACGTGATGTTTCAATCAGGGTCATCCAAGATCATAGTGGAAGAGCGCAACTAGCGGAACGATCGATACAATCCCGCGGCCAGGCGCCGAGGGCCGGGAATCTGCCGTCCGAGCGGTCACACTCTCTCTGAGCAAAACAGAGTTCGAGCAGCACATTCGTTTCTTACGTCTTTCTGCATGATCATGATCGAAACATCATGTGCACCCTATTGTCAACCAGGAAGGGCTACTACATTTAAATCTAACACGCTTATTAAAACCATATAACCTATCAATGATTAAAACTGTTTCTCGCTACCACCACCGGGGGATTCTTTTCGGATTCTCGTTGGCCAAGAGATCATGTCAAGCCCTCTTTCTGCGTCTGGTGCGCGCCCTGACACTACCCGCGCCTCCCATTGACCAAACTCTCTCTATACACGGCTCCGGGTTTACCTAGAGTCACTGGTCTACCCACACGGCTCTGGGTCTACCTAGAGTCACTGGTCTAACCACGAATCATTCGAACCAGAACTTTTCGTTCTGACGTACCCGCGCTCTCTCGTTTTCTCCTCTCTCTCAGTTTCTCGGCACATTGTGCGGAGGGAGGCGGTGGCGTATCGAGGTTAGGTGCGTACTTGGGTTCTATGGCCGTGCTTTTCAACGAACGGAACGTGCAAAAAAAAAAAAAAAAAGTTCGGAATAAGAATTTAACGCAGATGGTTGATTTTTTCGAGCGCGTAATATTTCGACGAGCCTTACACAAGAAGCATGTTGTCTTGGCCATCCGACGGCTGGTTATTTTCCCCCCGTAGCATGGGGCTAAAGTATCAAACTGTCCATTAATTCTTCAACCTTTAAATGTAAATAAATTTATATAAAGCTTAGTATATTTCCTTTTGCTGTTCTCAGAATATCGGCAACCGTAAATGAAGCAATCGAAACTCCTCGCTAATCCGTGATTAAAACAGAACAAAACAAACAAATACAAACTGAGAGGGAGGAACTTCGGTGGTTGTCTGATTACCCGAGAAGTCATTGGAGGCGCTTTCGCTCGGCCGTTTGGCTTCGGGCCTATTTGCTCACGGTATTTTGGCGTGTGTGATTTTTGTGCCAGCGTTTGTGTTGATGTTGTTCCAGTCTGTGGTTTTTGTGTGCTACGCATCTACGAAAAAGCGGGAGCGGAAGTCGGTTCCATCTATCAAACAAACGTCGGTATTTGTTGCGCGTGACACAGTCGATGAATGATTCACTTCCGGGCCGAAGAACCACGATGGACTTCTGGCTGCGGTGCGCGCGTCACAGGATATAAAAGGTATCTTTTTACAGCGATGCTGTTTATGGCTAGGGTTCCGTGGGTTTTCATGTGCGTCAACAAAAACTCAGGTCTTGAATTTGATGCCCAAATCGCTTCATTCTATGCTGATGCTTATACGTCTCATTACTTGAATAGGCATTTTCAGTAGATTAGTTATCAATAGGCACAATTTTCAATATCAGTAGACTCTCAGGTAGACAATAAAGGTTTCTCAAAGATTTGCCGCTGTGCGACCCGCGTCGGCCATGTCTACGCTCGCACAGCCCTCTCTTTGTTGTCGTTCCAAGCGCTTGCGTGCCTAGTTTCCTTTCCTTTGCGCTTTCCCGGGCTGGCGATCCCGTCGCGCGTGTCTACTTTCCGCCGGCTGGCGGTCCCATCGTGCGAGTCTAGCTTCCTCCGGCTACTCGGGGCGGCGATAGTTGCCCACGCGAGTGTATATAAAAAAACCGGAAAGACAAGTTGCCTTTCTCTATTTTCAATTTCACTTCTCTTCTCCCGTCGCAATGGGGAGGCCGCGTATAGTCCAGTCCCCTGAAGTGCAACGTGCCTACGAAGAGCAACGGCGGGAACGGCAACGATAATGTCAGTGGCGGCGGCGGTCGGCAAACACCACCAATGAAGATCGTGCACAAAACGACGAGACAAGACAACGAACGTCGCGGGGTGGAGAACGCATCACGAGGACGCAGGTACAATGCTGCTAAAGTGGACAAATTTAATAGAGCGTACGCTAAATTCAAAGGGACTTTCTAGACAGACAGTTTGGAAAGGAAGAAAGAGAAGGCCAAAAACAACCCACCGACCAAGAAAAATAACGACCCACCGATCAAGACAAGTAGTGACAACCGATAGACAACAATAAATGTGTGTGCATACCTTTCGTCATGATGACCACCGATCAAGACAATAGAGAGTTTTAGTAGACCGTTTTCGCTTTCTCGCTCCGCTCTATGGAAAGCGGAGTCGCCATCGCGCATGCGTGACCCGCTCTGGGATTTGAGCGTGAAGCGTCAGCTCCGCTAGCTCCGCTTTCCTTGCCATTTTAGGAAGCGCGTTCCACTCTCAGTAAAGTTTCAGTAGATGGTGTTTTTGTCTGGAAAAAAAATTCGAAATGGGTGCTCGCCACTTGAACGCATGCTTGGGAGCGCGTTTGACCGTTATGAACCTCGCTGTACTAAGATGGCTGCGCAGACTTTGTTTGAAACGGCGTCCTTAAGAAAACGTTTCAGGGTGGTCGAGAACCTCTGGCAGCTTCGGGACATCGCTGGCTGCAATCCTTTCACGGCCGCTGAACGGTGGCTGTCTTGTCTAAGCCAGCGGGCTCGATTTTTCTATGCGAGATGACGACAACGACGTTGAGAGGATGACACACTGGGCGACGGCGATGCCTTAATCTGAGCCCCTGGGCCTCGGTTCCTCGGAGGCGGTATCTTCTACTTTGGCTGGGCTACCTCCTTGAAGCCTGATGCTTTGACCCCAGTGGACCCCAGTAAGCAACGGCGATATCATGTTCCTGGGGCTCCTTCATGCACCGATCGAACGGTGTGACACATCCCCATGGCTCGCTGCTCACCCGCCCAACCCGCCTCCACGAAATCTGGACTTCTGCGAATCGGACTGCCATCCTCCCGAATTGCAACAACCCATTCGTCGTCATCTTGCATGTACATACTCATCACATTATCATTTTTCCTAGACGCGGCACCGCGGGCCTCCATGGTACGGGCTGCTGCCTTTCCGCGGTGCCACGCCTCTCCAGAGCCAAAAAATAAAGACTAAAGACTAAAGCCGTCGGCAAACGGACAGATATTTTGTTAGGTTGCTTTAGGCAGCAAGACAGTGCAAATTAGCGAAAGTGAGTGCTCCATTTATATTTCTACCTTTTTTGTTTTCCCAATGAAATGAGTTTTTTCGTCTTCGTATGCTTCGGTTTGTGATAGGGTACCTTGGTGTTTCTGTACACTGCGCGACATTGTTACCGGGAACAATCAATATCCTGTTTTTATTTTTCACCTTAAATACGAGGGGCTGACATCAAACTATTGGTGTGGAATAAAGCGCTCGTTTGGGGCACTAATCTGAGCGACAAACTTTCAGCTCTCTCAACAGCTGTCAAAGAAATAAACTGCAAATAAAAGCGATTTTATCGTGTTCGTATTAACAGGAGCGAAGTGTATGTATCTGCCTTGGGGGATGAGATGAAACCATTTTGCTTGGCTACATTTATTTTCATTTCTTTTTTGTGTCTTTGAAATTGCGTTTTTCGGCTTAATTAAGCCTGCCTAGTTTCAGCCTCACCTGTGCTACGGTGTTTTCTTGCAATAGAAGGCCACGCAACACAGGCTACTTTTACAATGCTGAAGTCAACAGAAACACTGTAATTTGATTATATGCAATATTTACACGCACATCTGAGAAGTAAAATGGGAGTCGTTTGTAAATACTTAATATTAAAAAAAAAAAGAAACATGCTCATGATCTTCGTAGGGTTCGTCCAGCTGACAAATTCTACCGTCTGCGCACATCACTGTTTGGTGCTTCACGACGAGCACCCTCTTGTGACCAGAAAAGTATGACTTCTGATTCTTTGATTGACGGCATGGACGTGCTGTGCGGTCAGCAAAACCCCAACAGTTGTCCAGGGGTGCTCTCTTGTCTTTGACGGCCTAATAAAAAGAAGAAAAAGGCACTCTTACAACACGGCAGTATTTAAACACTACCAAAACATGTGATATGGGACTTGTTGCTCATATAAGATAAAGAGTATTTCCATGGTAGGGTTGCAAAAAATGTGTATCGTAAATTAAAAAAAAATTGTTTCTTAATTTCGCTAAACTCTGAGGCCGTCAAACTGTGCATTCAAAACGAAACTTCTGAAAAGTGTTCTAGTCTACCGCTATTGCTTAGAAGTCGAGTGTTGTGTTTGATACATTTTGAATTGTTTATGCCTGTCTGGTTTTCACCAGACAAAAACTTGACATGGAATGTTCTTTCGACCGTTTTTGGTAACTCTTTTCAAAACACCGCTGGGTAACATATTCGGCCGCCATATTTTGGGCATCGGTTTTAGCGCGAGACTTGTGACTAGAACCGTGTTCATATTCAACATTGACGCAGCATTCATGTCTACTGCATTTAGACTCGCATCTGCGACAAACAATGACGCAGCTCTCTTGCTCCCTAGACGCTTGGCCAAAATTAGGCGGCCTTGAAGAATAGGGGCAACATAGCATCACTTTTAAAAAGGCTGCATTCAAGTCTCTATTATTTTCTAAATCTACCAAGGAAATCCAAGGCGAACAGTTCCGGAGGAAAGTTAAGCAATTCAGAAATTGCGAGTGAATATGAATAAGTAAAGTTGAGAGGAATGGTTTTTTTGGTGCGGCTAGCGAGTGCTATGCTCGTGGTGAACTTTCAGTGTCATTTTCGACAGGAGGACGCGTGCACAGGTATAATCGGCGTTCAAGCACGCGCTCCCGTACATCTGATTGCATTGCCATAGAAGGCCCACAAAAACGCGACGACTTTACCGACACCGCGTTGGTTGCAAAGTGATACTCGTTCACTTCGTATGATTATGCTCTTTTGTGTTAGATAGAACTCAAATGGAATGGTTTACTTTTCACTCGTGGGACGTACGCTTTACTTCTTCATTTGGCCTCTTTCAAGCTGAGGTCAAGGCGAAAAACATCGACGCGTATTGAGCAAGTGCAGAGATCTCGAGATCTAAGCGATCACGCTAAGGACGCTGAGGGAAGTCCACTCTGCAACCTGTAAAGCGGAGCGCACGCTCACTCCGCTAACTATACGCTCCAACTCAGAGCGGGCTACGCATGCGCGGTGGGGGCGACGCTTCTTCCAGAGCGTAAAGTAGAGCATAGAGGGCTCATAAAAGTGGCCTACTAAAACTAACATATTAAAAACCTCGCTCGACCTGTCCTGACACTGCCCATGTACACCTTGTTTTTTTGTTTTGTGCCGAAACAAAAGTAAAGACGTAAATTATTGGCGTATCAAAACGAGTAACTTTTTACTAGACAGAGAAGCTGTGCTAAAAACAATGGAAACACGAAATTTACACAAACCATGCAGCGTCTCACCTGTGAGCACAGCTCCAGTTTCGCCAGGGTCAACCCACTATGTTTGTTCATGTCAGCGAGCAGGGGGCCGAAAGTCTCGTTGATGTGAACCACGATGAGGTTCTCAATACTGAAGAACACCGACAAGTTCCGTCCAAGCGCTCATCCAAGTTCGAACAGACGGTTGCGATAGGCCAGTCGACAAAGATCCATGCAAAGCGTCTGGCCAGATTGGCAACACCCTGCGCCGATCTGTCGGGTGCTGGGATTTGGAGGCCTACTTGCAGAGCAGCCTAGGTTCTTTTTTAAGCGGGATTGCCTCCTAAATGGTTTCTCTTCTACGTTGGCAATATCCAGCAAACCGCGTTCGGAAAGGAAGCTTCGGCGCTTCATGGCGTGAGGAACACAAATCATTGATTCGATGTCTCGCCAGCTTCATCGCGTTAGTAGAAGTCTCCTTCATTGAGAACTGCGGGGATTCATCGTGCAGGTGTCTTGCTAGCCTTGAGCAACACTGTATACTCGTACTTCGCCAAAGGGTCTACTCAGAATGCGCAAACTTCGTCCTTTTCTTTCATTTTTCTACTTCGAATACGTTAATCTGTTTCAGTTTTAGTTCGAGCGGAGCAGAAGCTACAAGAGCGAGTGCCGCCCTTTCAGCGTCATTGAACAGCACGCGCGCTCGTGCAGTGCAAGTACAGTGTACTAGTGCAAGTGCTGTTTAGAGCAACATGCTCATTGTTATACCTTCGGCTTCACTCGCTCACAGGGTGGAACGATTATATTTATATTTTATAGCGTAATATGCTTCGGGTGTGTGCCTACTCTTTTGTGTTAATTATTCTCGCCTTCGTTTTTACCACCTTTACAAACACGCTCATTCTCACTTTCTTGGTGTTAACGTTTAGTTTTTCTGTCTTACTAGTACTATAAACGTCCACTTGTGGGGCTACGCAAGTGAATTTATCGAACGCTCTCAAAACGCTCATCAAATGCGCGTGCAATTGTACTGAATCCTTATACAACCGCGCTCGCAACCGCTTTGCGAACGCGGATCCGCTTCCAGTGTGAATGAGCCCTTACGCTGAAGCAAAACGGTCTACTAAAACGCGTTTTTGGACCTCCGCTTTCCATTCCGCTGAAGCAGGCCGCGCATGCGCAGTTTGGCACCCTCAGAGCGGAGCGGAAAATGGAAACGGTCTTCTAAAACTCTCTAATAAATGTCCTCGTTCTTATGTTCAAAATTATGTGTCACGTCTGTTTCGTGTGCTAAGCAGCTTCGCTGGGCATCCGCCTTCACAGAGTGGAATGGCTCGTGATTTTTTTTTTGGTCAAACATCTCGCTATATTTTCACATTTCTTTTTTACAATTATCACTGAAAAAAAAAAAATGGTTGTGGACGAAACGTCGCTGAACTAAATGGCACGGGACTCCCTTTTTGACATCTGCGAACTCAATGTAGTCACTTTCCGCAAGGAGCATATAAATCGGGTAGCTCCTGATTTCCGAGGTGCCCAATGTTCTGCAGGAATTGCAGCCAGCCATTTGTCCCGATCCGCTTGATCTTTCGAAACTTGTGCAGACTGCCGCACAATGCCACTTTCGGATGCACAACCTGTGAGGCAGCTCTTCACGCAACATCTTGGGAGCATTCTTTTCGGACCCGATCACGGGCATTCATCACGGGCACTCACTACTCATTTACAACTCTTCAATGAATAAAATAACTCATCTTAAAGCGCAGAACAGCGAGCGGAACAAACATAACTGCAAAGCAATCGCACGCAAACGGTATCCGCAATGCTGTCGACAATGCCGTCTGCTGCGTGCGGCCAAAAAAAAAAAAAGAAACGAAAATTACGGTTGGGTGTAGCCACGTGACTTCCGGCACTCTCTCCTCCTCTATGCACCTCCGACCTCCGTACGCAGGTTTCAGTTTCGGTTTCGAGCAGTTGCGTTTCTTGGCTTTATTAAAAATATACCTGACTCTGTAGCAAAATATTAATTCGGTAATCTTCTGACACCATATAAAATCGCCCTTCAATTTTTTTTTGGTGCTGTCAGCGTTTTTGTTTAAGATACGTTCATGCCAGATTGTTCCGACCACGTGACTACCAGTCGAGTAACCCAGGGTCTGTTCTTCGGGCGTCGCCTCTTTTGTGACGTCACGATTTTGCTTTCTGTCAACACGACTGGAGTGTATTCGGATGCATAAACCGAACGAAGTTCATTGTTTGTTATCCCCAAAGGTTTCGCGAGTGCATGCTGATCTCTGCGAAAATAATGGCGCTTTATAGTCAGTGAGGTATATGTTCCTTAAGCCTAATGTGAGTCGTATAGACGCCTTGCACACACGCCGTATTTTTTACAGCCGCCATTGCTGACCTTTTCTCGTCTTACCCAGATGCCGAGCCAGTGAAGTGGGCTTCGACGAGCATCCGCAAAAGGTCAATGCTGGGGAGGAAGACACGCTAGAATAAAAAAGGACAATAACCCGCACTGCTGCGGCCACAATTAAGTGATGTAAACGTAATAAGAAAAAAACAAAAATTGAGGGTCGTTTTAGCGGCGCCCACGCGCAGCTGCCGCAAAGAGTCTATACAAAAGGGTGGCGGATTTTTACGGTTCATAACAGTTTCTGCCATGTTGGCGATTTTCATCATGTGATGTGGAATTAAATTTCGTGACTCCTTTCATTGGCCCTCTAGAGCCGCGGTCACACTACTTGTACGTCATTAACGTTATCTCAGGCTCTTTCAATAGAAAATATACAAAAACGAATGATTAGAATTGTGTATGACCGTTATATTGGAAGGAAATATTTTTACCATTATGAAACGTTACTTGTTCGATTTGCGTTGCACAAGCTTGCTGTGCGGAGGCAATACAGAGATTTTATATTTCTTCACAAAGTTGTACACGGAGAAGTGAATTCAATTGATCTGTTGCGTTTTATAGACTTTCATGTTCCGTCAAGGGTCAGTAGGAATGTGCTAACCTTTTACCCATCTTGTACGTCATCTGTGTCTCCTTTATCGAGAATGCAATTAGCATTTAATAAGACCCATCTTGACATTTTTCTTTGTTCACACCAGTTTATGTTTTATGTGCGAAAGTGGATGTCCTTGAATTACCTATTGTAAGGCGGGTTCTGTATAGTGTTTCAGTTTCTGTTAGCTGTTTATATTTTCATTGTGACATGTATTTTAATGTTTGATATAGTGCTGTGTTTTAATTTTCTTTGATGTGCACCACATGATAGACTGTAAAGTTGTTTGTGGGCACGTAAAATAAAAATTTATTATTACATTATTATTATTACCAAAAACTCTCTGCAGACACCATCTCAGCCACTTCCTTGTATGAGGGCCCTGGTACACTGGGGCCCTCATACAAGGAAACTGTCCGCGGAGATATGTTCGAAGCATACATACATGTATATGAAGCAATCGTGCTTCGGAAAGACTTGTCCGTAGATAATTCTGTCGTTCTCTCTTCAGCGAACAGCATGTCTCTTGCACGATGTGTGACCCTGCCGCTTTGAGCTGTAATGCTCTCGAGCACACTGGCCAGCGAGCGTGTCGATGGCCTCTGCTGGTGGGGATCAATGGCCGAGTACGCTAGCGCACCGCGGCTCGGAGCAGGTGGAGTGAGAGCTCGCGCTGCGGAACCCGGGGTAGGGTGTATAGGAAGTATTCACTGGACGTCATATTTGTGGGCGCGGTTTAAAGCGCATGCTCAGAACGAGCTCACATCAATAGGCTGCTAAGACCGCCACTCTCAATGGTGCGGAATGCACGTTGCAAAAGAACTGTGGAAGCTCGCCATCAGCACGCGCTCAGAATTCGCGCACACAGATATGGCCGCCAGTGAATACTCCCTATTGGAATGGGGAGGTGTGCCGTCCGGCGGTCGTGAGAGCGTCGCGATGTGCAAACATGCCGGTGAGGGCTCTGTGGGGCAGAGCGAGGCCATCCAACGGCTGACAAAGGCCTGGCGGTCGCTGCGGAGATGTTTTGTTCGGCCCAAAATAGGTCGTATTCTTGGTGTGTTTTTTTTTTTTTCTGGTCGGTTTTGAGAAAGAATAAGTTCCATCCTATCTCACATTCCCGTGAAAAAGCGTGTCTTGCACATGTGCCACAAGCTTACATTTATATCGCAAATGATGTTTTGAAGTGGACAGTTCGTTATATCGTCTCACTTTAATTTTTTTCTTTCGTTGTGCTGTTATAGAAGAATAAATGTCCATCTAATTTTACATACCAGCATTAAAGAAGCGAAGTTTGAGTATGATATGATATGCGATGCTTTCCTCTCCACTTTGGTTTCAAAGCTCTTTTATTTACTTCTTCGGCTGCTGTACATTTTGCGGACCTTTAAATACCTAGTTTTTGCTCTGGTGTAAATGCACTTTCTCTGCGCCGCATGGATTTATGCGAGCAAAGCTTTCCTTGACCCCTACATTTTCAGTCAAAATTTATAGGCCAGGGAATGTCTGAATTTATTTCCTCCTAGTGAGCACACATCACATTGTCACGAATGAGAATTGATGAGGCGACGAAAACTGGAACAAACTAATAGTTTAATGGAGCGAAATTGTGCCCCAAACAAAAGAGAAAAAGGCTAGCGTCGCGGGCGTCGATTGTGGCGAACCAGCAGGATCGAACGCTGGGGCGAGACTGACCCCGACTCGCCACGCGGAGCACCTTTTGTACACGCGAGTGCTTCTGAAGCAATCCGCATAACATTCTAACCTCGAATAAGCAACAGGGTTCTCGAATTTACTAGAACGCGACATTTACAGAAATAACAGAAAGGTACTTCCGCTAACAGGAATTGAACCGTGGCCCTTTGCGTGGGAGCCAAGCACGATAACCGTTTGACCATGGACACACTTGTATTTTTATTGTGCAAAAACACACAATACGCACCAACCACAGCAAACAAGTGAGCATATCCAGCAGTGCCCGTTGGCGGTGCTAAAACTCCTTCATGCCCATTAGCATATCCAGCAGGCCAATCCGCTCAGGCGGGGTCTCAGTTTTTTCAAGAACACTTTTTGCCTGAATTACAAGCTCAATAAAAAATGCGCGCGCCGATTTTGGTTGAATTTTAGCATGTCGCACCGCCGAGCGAGATCGCCGTAGACTGCAGAGCCATAGCGCCATAAACATGCCATATGTCACGTTAACCCCCTTCCCTAAAGGGAGAAACCTAATTGTGAAATGGTCAACGCATATATCTTTTTTCAGGCTATACGCTGTAAAACATACAAAAAAAGACAGCGTCCCAACAGTTTATGAACACTTTCTCGTTAGTTTCCGGCTGCCGGCAACGCAGGCAGTTTACGCCCCAAGGGACATACAACCCACGCTGCTGAAGCCAGACCTTCGCTGGCAAAGTGGAACTGTGCAGCCGTAAGAAACACAATTTGACAGCCGGCGGCACACACATTCTCTTAACACGGGTTGGTACATTTTGGCCAGGCCCTGAGACGTACTGCAAACGGTAGAGTGGCACAGGACAAAAGACATCAAGAAGGTCTCGCGTCAGTCTTTTACGCGCGGCAGTCGTCAGATACTCACGCGTACATCTTATGATTCAATAAATGAAAAGAATCAACCACCTCCTTTACGAAGCCAACACGTTTTGCGGGGGGGGGGGGGGGGGAGGCAAATTTTGAAGTTATACTAAAAGACGGTAGGGCTCCTGCTAGTCAGGCCTGTATCATAACTGGCAACAGTGGGTTCTGTTGATCACGCAAAAAAGAAAATGAAAAACAGTTCTTCGAACAAAAAGATGGCCTAGCCCGACCCCTCCTTTGGAGACTCGACGGAAAAGGTTATCACGGCACATGGGTTCACTACCCAGCAACCAAACAAACAGTGCAAAAGCTCTGTGCTCCTCTGGATGTAGCTCCTCGTACGCCACATGACTTGCAGAATATACAATATCTTTGCAGTTAAAAATACGATACATGCAGCCGCGCGAGTAAAAATGGACAAATTGCGGTTACGCCAACCAGATGTCTTTTTCCTAAAGTCTTCTACGACGCACTCCCAATACAATGTTGTGCTCTTCATGTGCTGAAAGGTGGTTCTTAGATACTTGCACAGAATTGTGCTCCATCGTATTCATTCAAACTGGGCTGGCGTTGTAGCCCACTCACCATGCCACATTCCAGAGGATTTCTCTAGGTTAACAGCAGCCCCCGTTGCCGCACAGAACGAAGAGCACAGCTTTAAAACTTCCCTAACACTTCTCTTGTCAGCACAAAATAGCGCGATATCATTCGCGTATGACACTACTTTCGTTTCAACACAACCCATAAAAAACCGCGAACTTTCTGGCTTTGAATGACGCTTGAACAAAAAGGCTCTAAATACAACGCGAACACTAAAGGGGACAAGGGGCATCCCTGCCTTACAGAAGCGACACAGGTATTTCAGGAGTTAAAGATTTGTTCGACCAGCTTAGTGGTGCACCCAGTATACGCCATACGTATTCTCTCAAATAAAACTTTCCCAACATTCGCCCTTTTTAGAACAGCCCAAATAACATCATGGTGAACACGATCAAATGCCTTCTGCATATCTACTTGGATCATTGCTACTTGGCCGCCTTCACTACAAACACACTTTAATATTGACCACGTTACATGAATGTTTCACTGTATTGATCGGCCCCTAATCCCCCTTGTTTGCTGCTCTCCAAATAAATTTTGAATAATATGCTGCAACCTACCAGCTAAAGCGCGCGAGAGAATTTCATAGTCAACAGTACACAATGTAATGAGTCGATACTCAGTTACACGTCTTGCCTGCGTAGCATCGGGCGTCTTTGGTACCAACACAGTATGCGTCTGTACAAAAGAAGGCAGCAAAGCTTTAAGGGAGTACGCTTCACGAATAACCTCTAAAAAGAAAGGGGAAAGGGCATTCTTAAATTCCTTAAAAAATTATCTGCGCCATCCATCAGGCCCCGGTGTATTATGAGACGAAAAGCCGTCAGAGGTGCGCTCAATCTCATGGAGGGTGATCGGCTTTTCCAACCATTCTCTTACATCATATGATAACTTCGGCACTCCTCCCAGTAATGCCGTGAGCTTATCTTTGTCTAAAATAACATTAACACCACCAAATAGTTGCGAGTAATATTCAGTGAAAACGCATTCAATAATATTTTCAGCACGCGCTCGCACAACTGCTCCACGGTAGCGCTGCTGATGGAGAGAATCCAGCTTCGCCTTTTGATTCTTAATTTCTTCCTCCACTACACCTGGGCAACTGCTTTTAATTTCGAAAAGTTATTTCCAATACATTTGCAGTTCTTTCTCCTCTCTTCTCGCCTCGTGCTGTAAATACGAAGACCTTTCAATCGCAGTTTGCTTAACCTCTTCCTTAAAATACTCCTATTTTTCAAGAAAACATGTTTCTTTTTTTGGGATTGACGACGCCTGCTATGGTCGATGGCAGGTTAAGAGTAAAGTGGAAGCTCCTCACCTCTTTCCATCTTAGCAGAGCGAACACTGGGAAAGAGGTCGCTCCTCTTCAGCGTTCACTTTGACAAAGGAGAGAGAGGTGGGACAAGCTTTCACTTTATTCTTAACCTGTCTCCGACTATAGTTGTGTTAGCAGACGCGGGGCAACCTCAGGGATCTTCTGCTATTTCACCACCGTCTATCGTCGTCTGCCATGCCGAAGAACACGGACATGAACGCCTTCGTCCGTCTGCTATTCGCCCCCGTATAAAAAACTTTTACAACGCTCGCAAGACACGACCATGAAAGCGGTGTTCCAGTGTTCCATTATGCACGGGCGACGGTCCAATACAAGTGTCTGTCAGTGTCCGTGGATGTGAGGTAAAAAACGACCGAGAGGACTGAAAAAAGGCAAGAAAATAAATATGCAATCATTTCAGCTTGTTATTTTTTTCTAATGGCATCCGCGAGTATCTTGAAATAGCGTCATGACGCACAATTAAAACGTGGCGTAAAATTATTCGCTTTGGCAGGCCAGCTGCACGGCAAAACTTGAGAGCTACTTGCCTATCGAAGCGAAATGACGGGTACATACCTGGAATAACTTTATCGATCCGAACGCCCGATGGCCTCCAGCCAAATGGCTCGCAAAGTTTTACCTGTGTAGGCATCTTCTCGGTATTGAAACCATGGTCGCAATCCCGACGGTTGCACCATTCACAGAGCAGCGGGGCTGCTTTTATGGAAACCAAAAGCTTTATTCAGCATCAACACGTCCAAAGAAAGAAATCAAGCCAGATCGATCATAATAGTGAACGTGGGATGCAGTACTTAGCCCAGTCCGGCTACAAAAACAAGTGCTCGCACAGCGCCTCCGAAGGCGCGTACTTACGACAGTTGTTGGCTGCAAACCATGTCGGTCAATGAGATCTTCCTCTAAACACTTCTGTAAACTCAAAACGACCCGCACTCATAAAAATTGACGAGCTACGATCGTTCAGACCTCCGCAGACGCCGGCAGCCAAGTATGTTAACGTTTTAAACCAAAGCAGGAGAAGCAGCCTTAAAATACATTTGAGAACAATAAAGACTCCAAAAATTATTGGGCTTGTGTGGATATTTATATAGCGTGTAGTTGGTCAGCCATTTCAAAGTTTCGATGAGTCACTCGCTGTAGGTGAGCAATTCAGCCGGTGCAGTATCACTAGAAGCCTTGGGTCTTTAACGTGCACCACGCAATAGTGATACACGTCAACACGCCGGTACGATGCTCATCCAGATCGAAACGGGAAGGGTTGGGGAGTGAACTCAGGATCCCTGGGTTCTGCTGCGCGAGCTTTTGCTTCACGTGCTCCGAGCTGGTGTGCGCTAGCGTACTCGGCCACCGATCTCCCTTAGATCACAAAAAAATGCGATTTCGCTCACATACCCAAATGACAAAGAAAGCTAAAAATAATCTTTGCCTACTTGAGGTCGACCAACGCTCCAGTTCTGGACATACCTTCTGGCATACTGCCACTACAAAGTTTACATTCTCAATGAAGCAATAGCGTATGTGTGGTGTCCACATTCACATGGCAAGCTACCTGCCGCCACCCTACATCCCCAAATGCAATGCAGGCCCAGTGGAAATACCAGGTTATATGGTAAAGAAGTCGCCTTCAATGATAAGAACAGAGTTCTACGCGGCCACCATATTAATTTTCGTTTAACACGAAGTGTGTTAGCAGCAAATTGACGTGCCGCATCTCAAGTACGAGCAGACGATTCATTTCGCTCATATTTCTAGCCCCTTCATTTCTTTTCTTCCGCGAGCTGAATTTTGTTTTATTTATAATCCAAGAGAAAAACGCATTTTTGGCACGTCATTTGGCGATCGTATGTAGACTGATTGAAGATGCCCCGCGGTTCCTAAAAACTTGTATTGAAGCCTTAAGCTGTCTTCACATGACGATTAGACTTAGCCACCACAAGCGACTATCACAAACCCCCACAAAGCTTGCTTACGCTGAAGGTCTGAAAGCCGTGGTGTCCTCAAAAATATTAGATTCTTGTGTTTTACTTTTCAGCGATGAAGTGAGCCGCTGCACTCTTTCCAATTTATGCATTGATATGCCATAAGTTTGAACAAGTGCAGCGGATCGTATTGCGTTTTTTTTTTTTTTTTTTAATATCGTCGCTTACACTTATTAACGGCACTGTTCTCGAAGGCGAATCTATCGCCACTCAAGATCCGGCGTAAAGAAAGGAGATTGAAATTCATTCACATGGTTCTCAAGAACTCTCTACAGAGAGATAAAACAGTACCAAAAGGCAAAGTCTTTTTTTTTTTTTTTAAGTTTCAGTGTCGCATGGGTTGTCTCCGGCGTTTCCATTTGTGTCATTGTGGCTTTTTGCTGAGTAACATCTTGTTTGATATGTTGCATTTTTAAGCAGGCAGTCCTGCCAAACATTGGAAAGATTGTTTTGTGCAAATTGAATATTTTCCTATCCGTGAAGTGTGTGTTGTCTTGGCTTTTGTTTGTATATATATATATATATATATATATAGATCTTATATATATATATATATACGGTATGTCCTCATCCTATCATACCCGCGAGGGTAACTAATAGTATATTAAAAAATACGTGAAACTAAACCATAGCTTTCTTCCTACCGCCCAGAATTATAAATTGATATAAATGTCTATTCAGTGTACTTCGCGCATACAAGTATTTGACTTAAGGGTGTAACAACTTATACTGCGACAGTTTGATTGCGATTTCGTGTTTCGAATACAATCTTTTGACTCTTTGAAGTGAGACTGAAAGTCGTGTAACATCCTTATACTTTATAAAAAGGCGTCTGCAGACATCAGTCCACGCGATGTTTCGTGGCCCTCGGTCCCGTGAGCAGTACCTTGACAAGCTATGCGTTCGTGTGATCGTTGCCGTGCGGCTATCAACGTACGCCAACACCGTCGTTGGTTGACATCGCGCATTCGAATAGCATGTGTTGGGCAGGGACGCTTTTGATGCTACGTGCAATAAGCAGTGTGACCCCGGCTTAAAAGAAAACTGAAGCGGTTCTGTATTTTAGAGAAAAACACCTAAATCGTCTTCATTTGGCCGCCAGGATCTCGAATATCGGGATTATTTTTCAATTTGGTGCACGGAGGCTGCAGAAATTAATTTCTCAAGTACCGCTGACGCCCCTCCTTCCATGGGGCGTGACGTCATATCATGAGTTTTCGAAATCTCTGCTCTCGCGCATCTTCAGTGCCTGTCAAAGGTATGCATGCGCACTCTTGCTATTTTCAAAAAGGTCGAAAAGAGACGTCATGACTGGTGTCAGTGCGGAAAAATATACCAGGGCCCTATGTTGCACGCTTTGGACTCCCACGGCGACTATGGAGATGGAAGTGACGTCAACGACGCAGCAAACGCAGATTGGATGTTGAGTTTCTTTTCTTCTGTCAACATCCAATCTGCGTTTGCTGTGTCGTTGACGTCACTTCCTTCTCCATAGTCCACCGTGGGAGTCCAAAACGTGCAACATAGGGCCCCTGGCAGGATCGCAATTACTCAAAGTGCCCCACGAGTAATACTAAAGCCCCTCCATGTTTCAAAAGTAGCGCAAGGTGCGTCAATGCACGAGGCACGTGCAACGTGCAGCCCTCGGGAAGATCATGGCGGCACAGCGCAGAACTGAGCTAGATTTCAGACGCCATGTTCTCCCCAGAAGTTGCGCGCTTCGCGTGTCTCGAGCATTTCCGCAACAATGATTGGCGCCATTTTTCCCAGGATAGAGGGGCTTTAAAGGAGCTGTGCAACGATATTCAATTGGAATGTTTTTCACTTTACACGAGCTTACTGGCACTAGTGGGACTCAAGGATACTCGCATGCAATGCCACTGGCCAAGAAGCTCCTCTGTTGCGGTGTAATTTCAAGGACAAAAGCGATCATTTTCATTCAATCTCTCCTTTGCAAAATTCGATGACGTAACGTGGGGATCGCAGTACACCCATATGACGATATTTGAATGCGGTTCATAGATTGGACCCGAGCATTGCGTGGGCACTCGATTTGGGCTCGTGATAATTGATAGCTCGAGAAGCATTCGGGTAGTGGCCCGTGTCCAATCGCTGCAACGACGACAATAGCCGAGCCATAACAATGTCTGGAACTCAGCGAGTGTCCTGTGCTTTTCCAACCCCAGCGCGTGGCTATGATCAACATTGGCGGCATATATACGGCTCCAGATCACGTGGCCGCTTGTTCTGGCTGCGAGTTGAGGGCGTGAACGCTGCTCGTTTTTCTTTAATTTTTTTCTGTGACTTCTATTGCTTGGGGTGAAAAACGAACGCGTGTTTCATAGGTCATTAACGTCAGGGATCCGTTCTAAGCGGTATTTGCGCATAGTAAAAAAATTGTTGCATCGCCCCTTTAAGTAACACGCGTGTGGCGGCCCAAAGATCCTAGTATGACGTAACAACTGGTCAGAGTTTTTTCGTGTTTTCTCACGTTTAGTTACACCTTCGGGGAAAGCGAACGTAATATTCAGATTCATGGGATAAAAATCCACCGGAATTCACCTATAGCTCGTTTTTTTTTCAAGAAGTGTTTCAGCTTCCCTTTTACATAACGCAGACGCGCGGCGCTCATATCAAATCCATATCCTTCGCTACTTATAAGACGCAGAAGGGAAAACACCACCCGCTCTTTCAAGTTAACGTGAAAGAGCAGCAGAGCACAGCAACATCTGTTTCTAGCAACATCTGCTCGCGCGCATGTCTCCAAACAATGTTTTTTTTTAATGATTTTTTGTTGCTTGATTGTTGTGAAGCGAGACTTTGTTCATCGCCTACGCGCATCACAAGACGGCCTGTAATGCCACAGGTCGTAAAGCAACTAAATACCGCTCCCATTTTCCGATTGGATTACCTTGGCTCGGAAATGGCGTCGAGCGATCTCCGAGCCTTTCGAACGCTTCAAACACCTGCCCAGATGAGTTCCTTCGCCTTTGGTGCTTCGCGCGTTTCATGATGGTTATGAAGAAACGGTATGGCAAATTGGAGAAGTTCACCTTCTTTGTGGCGCTCTTTATCGTGTGCCTAGCTCCGTTTATGATCCGACGTGTCTACGACGGAGACCGTAACATCAGAGGGCTTCAGTATAACCGTAACACTCAACGACAGTGCTGAAGACAGCTGGTTCAACGAGAACCTCGGAACCAAGCTCGACAAGGACTTTCCTTCCCACAAAAAGAAAGATGACAAGGGAAATCAACCAGACCTTAGCGACTCTGGCGATGAACACAGGAACGTGGGTGTTGGAGACAACAAGGCAGGCGAGTCAGTCACGGCTGCAATAACCGCAATACCACCGAAGAAGGCACCAGAAGGTGGTACCCATGTGACCACAACGAGAAATACGAAGCCGTCCAGTACCAAAAAGGTAAACCCGGTACACAGTACCAGAAAGACAAAGCCAGGTGATGGTAAGCCATCCATTCCCAAGAAGTACCCCAAAACGACCGTTAAGCCAAAAGGACCAGGCAACAAAGGAAACCGCACGGTTTCCATGGACGTCGAAGTCAAGAAAGTCGAGTTGGTGGTTATATACGAATCTCTATGCCCGTATAGCAGACGCCTCGTCTACAGCCAGTTGCGGCCGACCTACACCAAGCTCGCGCCCTACATTAATTTAACCCTGTTACCGTTCGGCAAGGCCCGCGTCAGGACAGAACGTGATGGTGCGGGCCGCAACATAACCAAGATCTCCTGCCAGCACGGCGAGAGCGAGTGCGTGGGCAACAAGATTCAGACGTGCGTCCTGAGGGTGGTCAAGCAAACCGTGACAGCCGTTCAGATTGTCGCTTGCATGTCCGAAAACTCGTCTCCCCACAGAGCCGGCGAGAACTGTGCTACGGCCTTCGGCGTCAAATGGAGCTTAATCGACACCTGCTTTAAGGAGCACGGCGAGGAGTACGAACTTGAAGTCGCCGCAACGACCTGGAAGTACAAGAGTGACGTGACGAGGGTTCCGATCGTTGTGATGAACGGCAAACAGGGTAACTACGTCGACTATCACGCACAGCACGACATGATAGTTATAGTGTGCAATGAGATAAAAGCTCTGGGTAACGAGGAACCAATGGTTTGCCAGGATGAACGGCATCAACGCCGACGGCGCAAACGTTAAAACGGAACTCAAACTGTGCAACGTCAAAGTTGACGTTAAGGTTGCTGTGCTTACAAGAGCTTGCGGCAGTCACATGCAAACTTGGAAAATATAGGATGTGGCCCAACATCGCGTCGTTTTGTAATTGGTTTCTCTTTATTTGTTTGTAGTGACGCCATGATCGTATTGACCACCTTGTGACAATGAGATGAAGAGTGTTGTCAGTTTAGTATTCCGTTCGATGTGTCAGTGATTATATAACGGCCACAGAGCGACTTTTCTAAAGAAGAGTTCGCATTATCCTTTCCGAATGGGAAGTAATAGATGGTCGTGTAACTACGGAAGTGCGCCGCCATCTGTAAACTATGGTACAAAAATGGTTCAAGACAAGTTTACTTCAAAAGAAGTAAACAATAGATATCTACTCCTTTCTTCATCGGCAGATTTAAGACGTGTCACTGAGTACGCATTTCCGGTAGTGTGCAGCTTTGTTGTAAAGAAATGTGCGTGCAGCTTTCGTGACGTGTGCAGCAGTGGGAGTGAAATCTGGCGGGCGTGGCGGCAGAGTGAAGCATGAATAGATGTATGGACGGATGGATAAATAGATGAAAGGGTACGGCTGACTTCGAATAGGGCGGCGGTTTGCGCCACCTAGTCGGTGTCTTCCGTTTCAACTGTTACAATACGCATACATGCAAGGTTATTTCAAAAACGGTTACGAGTCTACACAGGTAAAAATATAGATCAGCACAGTGAAACCCGGGTAGCTGTCGACGGCAGTAACCTTCATTCATCGTTACGGCAAGGGGCGTGGTTCTGGGAGAATTTGAAGCTGCGCTACACAAGTTTTGTTACGGCATGCACGAGCACACTGGCAATTTCAGTATGGACTGCAAACCATGGCGAAGAGCCAACATCAAGTTTACGTTAAACTTGGAAAATCTGAAACAAAAACTTCTTCAGTAAATCGGCAGGTTTATGGGGAAGAAAGAAAAAAAAAAGGAACTATGATTCATGCGAGGTGTTTTGAGTGGTACTAGCGCTTCAAGGATGGGAGAACAACACTGGAAGGCGGAGAGAGGTCAAGGTACCTTTCCAGTACTCTTGAATATATTTGAAACCTCTTAGATATTCATACTGTTGCTGATATATAGGTTGATAACGTACCGCTTAGAATTCTGACAGAACCTAAACTTCTTGTCCCTTGTAAAGAACAGACACTGTAAAACGTCCTGGATATGTTGACATACAGGTTGTCGATAATTCTGTTCCCCTCCACTGATTCCTCAGTTTTTTATTGCGAACCTTCATAGCGTGCTTATCAAGGCACCAGATATTTCGCGACTCAAAGTTCTCATTCACATGACATTTTTCGATTTCTTACGCTGTAAAATTCCTCTTGGAGACATGCAGTTATCTCTCGTTATCCGATCTCGTGGCCTCACGCATCTCAATTAGCTCACATATCACTGGCTCACCCATTGATAGATTGCGGGCTTCTCTTAATGGTGTTCCTTGTAATCCATCACTCACCGTTTTATTTGTGAAGATCATACCCTTCTCAAAGCCGCAGTCACACACTCGTACGTCACAGAAAAAACATGGAGTTCATCACTGCAGACATGATGAAAGAATTGTCTGCGGACACACCTGAAGCATCTTCGAAGGATATTTGCTTCATACATACGTATCCTCCGAACTTGTCTTGAGACAATTTTTTGTGAGACCAATGCGAGAGGACCGTCATAGAAGAAACAAACACGAAAATCATACAGTGTCGGCAGATTGACTTTTGTATGATGCATTAGATGTGCGATCGCGGCCTAAAGCGTTGTGTACTTTCGCTAAATACCAGTTAGAATGAATCCTCGACGTTGCTGACCTATGAAACAGGTTCTAGTTATTATCCAGACGCGCTGGAAGTCGCAGAAAGCATCAGAGAAAAAGGGGCAGCGTCCATCTCCTCACCTCACAGCCCGACCGAGAACCCACGCTATCCGGTGATAATTCAATGCCGCCAGCGTTCATTATATAGGCGCGCGCCAGGGCTGATAAAGGGGTGGCACGGGGCTGGGTTCCACATGTTAGGGAGTTTGGGTCTCCCCAAGCAGCTTGGGGCGTCGCACTTCGCATTATGATTATAATGCAATAAACGCAAAGGTGCAAGCGAGCTGGACAAGAATGACAATAACAATCCATGGAGAAGAGGAACAAAGGGGACAAAGGAGACAAAGGACAAACACAAATCTCCCAAACACATCTTGGTGACTGGTGCGCGACCGAAAAAATCCGCCTGGTTTTTTGGTCGCGCTCCAGTCACCTAGCTGTGTTTGAACATTTGTGTTTGTCGTTTGTCCCCTTTGTTCCCTTTCTCCAGGGATTATTATTGTCATTGGCACTTCGCATGCGCAGTTCGACACCCCTGGCATCTCGGGGGACCCAAGGTGTCGGGAACCCCTGTTCTAAAACTTTTAATTGCTAGACCTCGGCTATTACTGACATTATTGAGTTTTAGGATAGGAGCACCCAAGCTTTGCGTATACCTATTCTAAAACTCGCCATTAGAACCATTATCCCAATGCTCTTCGAGGTATTGACTCTTACCAGCCCAAATATTTGCCTTTGTTTTTCGTCACAATGAGGCGATCCCCATGATTGCATCAGCACTACGGTCCCCACGGCCACGTCATCACATTTTGCAATAGAGCGACTAAAATAAAAGGTCGGCTTTTAACCTTAAACTTACACAGCGACCAAAAAAAAAAGGAAGAAGGAACAAGGTACTTTGGAGAATGGCGCTTAGTAAGAGTAAACTTTGGTCGAACTCAGACTTGGAAGTAATCCGTTAGAAGTAACGGGATTACTTGTAATTAATTACTTTTCTTGTAATTTAGTAATTAATTCGTTACTTTTTTAAAAATGTAATTTGTAACGTAATCTCATTACTTTTTTCAGTAACGAATTACTGAAATTACTCGTTACAATTCTTCCGTCCTGTCAAAGGGAGAAATAGAGTGGAAGAAGGGCGATGCAACGGCCTTCGCGCTTTTAGCATGGGAACACAAGACTCTGATGAGGTTCTGGTGAGGGAAAGGAATTCATGGAAAGCACGACAGCCCAGCCAGAGACCGTTTCTCGACTCGTTCGTTGGGTCAGCCAGGCTGAGAAGATTTGACACTCTACAGAAAGGCAACAGGCTTCGACTTCTTGGAAAACGAACGGATGGCTGCGAGCTTACAAAAGAGCAGAAAACGAATGGACCATAAAACCGTGGCGTGCGGTTCGTCTCGAGTGGGACCGTGGGCAGAGTGACCGTGGGCAGAGTGACCGTGGCGCATACGTCCGCTCCCTTCCTCCCCCCCCCCCCTTCCTCTACCCTCCTTCATCCCTCCCCACTCCTCCGCGCCTTGTTCCCCCAAAACAATTTTTTTTAACGAAACCGTGCTTTGCTTGTTGATGTTTCCGCCTATACACACGCTCACCCCGCAAACAGAGAGGCAGCTCTAATGAGACATCGACCCTGCTCATCCTCGACAGCGCTGTGAAAGCTGGATACTGGCTGGGCCAACCAGCTATGGGGCTCCTGTTGCTTGACTTCACACTAGCGGGTACGTAGGGCAAAAACCGGAGGAATGCGATGGTGGCAGTTCATTTGAACAAAGAAAATCTAGCATCAGCCCTGCTGTCAGTTTAAACAGTAACTTTCGACAGCAGGCAATAAGCTGATCGGGGAGCACAACAAAACGGCTTGGGACATCCAAGCTGAGCCCGTATTCTTAGAAACAAGAATGCTAGGGTTCTCGTCAGCGGATTGGGCCTGCGGGAACTTAGACCAAAATTTTAGGGAAAGCAAACATAGCCCGAGTTTTCTGAGAATAAACGGTGACTCACTTGAAGACTGGAGTTGTGAAGCCGCCTGTAAACGTGTGAAAGACATGAAGCGTGCTGTTCACTGAAAATTGGCCTGTTTTTAATAATTTATAGATGGGAAAGTCAGTTCAGCTGAGAGATTGTGCAATAATATTTCGTGTGACGTCATGGTTCTGATAAGTTTGGGGATCAAGAAAGAAGATCAAGTGGGTCATTCGGTCGGAGAACAGCCTTCATCAAGGAGGAGTCTTTGAAATGTTCCCAGAGGCAAGTACAGCATCTTGCTCTCACAGCTAGTCCGTTTTAGTAGGTACACTAGCCCCTATTTAGGCTAAATGCAGCAAACATAGAAAAACCATATCTTCAGGGAAATCGTGTTTTGAAGCTCGCCGACGCCAAACTCGGATTGATTCGAATGGTCTGCATGCGTGCCTCCACCGCCCAAGTGCATTCGTCGCATGTTCATAGGATTTAGTTCTATCCCGGTTGGACAGCGCAAGGCTCGCTTACCTTGAGCACCTGTTCAAGTTCTTTAAAACTTTATAGATTCGTTCTCCAAAAATTATTAACCTAAAATATTGGGTAGAAAGTAATGAATATGTTTATTTCTGATTTAATTTTGATGAGGCCCAAAAGTTTCCCCTTCGAACACGCAGTATATAGTGTGTCTTTTTCGTATTCCTTTGGAGTAACGTAAAAGTAATCGAGTAAAGTAACGAAGTAATTAATCGATTACTTTTTACGGCGAGTAATTTGTAACGGTAATTCATTACTTTTTAGGCCAAGTAATTGTAACTGTAATTAATTACTTTTTTGAAGTAACGGGCACAAGTCTGGTCGAACTAGTAAGCTTGGGTAAAGTGAGAAACATTTCAAACAAGTATCGTTGCACGGCCCGTTTAAAGGGAATCTGAACCAAGGAATTTATTGTCCATAATAAGTGGCGCACGTTCTTTCCACGAGCCAGCAGCCGCCGGTGTGCGCGTGCACACGCAACGAAAATGACGTCAAACACCATACGGCGGCGGTCCCACGGCCCCAACTATAATACCGCTGGCAGCTCTGCTAACGCTCCTGTTTGCTGTGCAAATGTCGCGTCTCTGCGCGTGTTACGCATTTCGTTCTTTTTGCAAATAAATCGCCAGTTCATCATCACTCTTTTAGTGCAAAATATGATACGCATTTTTCAAAACTTAACGCACAATAAGAAAACAAAAAGTGCAAGTTATGACCAAGTTTCTAGACTTGTAATGCATCCAAGACGCGTTCTTATTTTTTTATTGAATAGAAGAAGCTCTCGTCTAATTTCGTGTATACGTGTTTTTCTTAATTAGCACGCTCACAGTTTTTAATATTTATTCAAAAAGAGCCTTTTTTATGTGATTTTGAAGTCTCGTAACTCACTTTCACATCATAACGCAGCAACGACATTTAAGGGCATGCTTGTGGTAAACATAGGAACTCAGAATACGAAATATTAGAAGTGCAACGCCAGTTGTTTTCTTGTAAACACAACTTGATTATGGTAACATTTCTAAGAATTCCCTTAACGCGTTCTTGGTTTTCTCAGACAGCGTTCTGGCATCTGACCTAAGTTTTTTTAATTGTATGCTAGAGGAACTGAGCTGGTTCACTAGAAGCGTAATTTTTTTGTATTCATATTCAGATTTGTTTAAAATATGTTTAAATCATGGGACTATTTGAAGCTCGACTCTGTACGCAAGAAATCGGTTTCAAAGAAGAAGGCAGCTATTTAAGCAACGATTCTTTAATTAGTGCTTTTCTCATTCTAAATAAAGTCACGTTCTATGATTGTAATTTTTTGAAAGCATACTAATTGTCCTAAATAGTAAAAAGGACCTATGTTTTAGCAGACGACGCGCACTTGCGCCATCTTTTGAAAGATGGCTGAAATTCGAGGTTGTTCAGGCAAAGTGGCGCTGATTCTGTCCTTGACGCAGAGGATTCTGTTCTCAAATATTTCCTCGCGCTACTTCCTCGTTTTTGCAGTAAGTCACAGTTAATCTTGCAAGAAAAAAAAAGAAGAAAAAAAACGAGAAGCGCGTTACAAGGGTCACGAGCAAGTTCTCGAAAACGCCTAGTGCCTACAAATAAGCTATTCAATGCTGTCCGCCATGTTCCGACACCACGAAAGGTGCAAATATTGAACTCCATATCATGGTGACGACGAAGGAGAATTTTGTTTCCTCCACTCCAAGATTTTTAACAGACATTTTTTTTTTAAGGTTCCAGCTTTCCAACCGCGCTGGTTCTATTTTGTTCGCCATCGTGCAGGGATTTGAGATTTTTAGTTTTAACGTTACTCTACTCGTAGACAACTTACGGAGAGTGTTATGTGCAGACCGCAGTGACCGGTCCTCATAGTAAGGCAACAGACGGCCAGTCATCGTGGCTCAAATCTGAGGCTCAGGAAAAAGGTCTAATGAACCCCATTTTCATGAAGTGCTCTATCAAAAACGTTGCACATGTGCGAAACCCTCACTAGGTCGCCTTTCTTTGGATTCATTTTTATTTAATTTATTCAAATAAGAACAATGTCAGACGATCAACTTTCATGGTGTTGGTTTAATAATGCAACGTCTCCAAGCTTCCACTTTGTGCTTTACACCAACCATGACTCTTGTCCTTTGAAACTAATTATAAGCAGCCAGGTCCGACTAGGGTGCCTTCATGTGCGCTTTGCTTGGGTTGATGACATCTGGCCATTTTGTTTCGAACGCTTATTTTTATTTTTGTTCTGAAGCGTGTGAAAGAGCGTGTCCCTGCACGCGCTCGTGGCGCTGACTGTGCTACGGCGACATTTTGTTTCCTGCGATTTCTTTGTATTTTCCCTGTGAGCGCGTGCTGTCGGCATCGGGTACTACAAACGATGGCATCACCCTAAACAGAAGTACATTGAGGCACCCTAGGTCCGAGGTCCGACTTGATAGAAACAGCGACTTAGCTCAGACTGTGGGAAAGAAAGCAATGCCAAAGCCAGCGCTAGAGCTGAGTGGCACTCAAGCCGTGTCTCAAGACAGTCGCGCGCCCAACCTTTCGCAGTGCTTTCTTTCACTCAGTCTCAGCTGAGACGCTGTTTTAGCAAGCCGGACCAGAATCACAACTCGTGAAGTTTCCTCACGCTTCTCTTTCGTTATTCGGAGTCCTCGCAATGAGTGTTGCGAAATAAAATCAAGCGAGATGCTCAGTGCTGCCCTGACATGTTCTTCCATAACCGGGCTAGAGAGCGGTTTCCTAGTGACCTTCACTCTCGCCGAGGAGCACTGGGACTTCTTTAGCCACGTAGGGGTGCGACCACACAACCATGCCCAACGCCGCCTGAGTCATCCTGAACAACTGTTCCCCGACCACTGCGATAGCAAATGTGTGAAATTATACTTGCTTGAAATAACTGTAGTGAGCCGACTGAAATAGGTTTCTTTCGGCTTACAATAATTCAATGTTTGTCTATACAAACTTGTCTTTAAGCTTACGAAGAGAAAGACGTGCTCCGCATAAGTCCCTGAAGGCAGCGGGCCTCATGACCTGTGGGTCTAATTACTCTAGAAACTTGTCCAACTCAAGCCCTGAGCAAAGAGGACAACATGGTGAAGAGGAGGTGCCTCTCCGAAAGAATTACAACGCTGTAGGAGCGGTAGGGTTACAGCGACCCCTACAAGCTGCCGCCGCAGGGAGCAACTACTCTTGGTGCAAAGGCCGTAAGAGATCGCGCCTCTTCACTCTAGCCGGGCCACCGCTCTGCAAACTGCTGAACGAGGCAATGTCCACTCACACAGGGGTGTTTGCTTATGTTTTTCTACGTTGCGGTATAACTAGGTCTGGGCACTTGATCTAATAACCTGCCGAAAAATCAATTATTGATTTAAGCGCGATTAAATTTTTAACCAGTCAAACCGTTAAATTTTGACAAACGAAAACGTAAAAATTTAACTCTTTCACCTCGCAGACGTGTACGGGTACACCTGTTTGAAGGCAATCTTTAGGTGAACATTTGACCTAAAGTAAACTTTAGGGGCGAGAGGTGTGACTCGAAAGAAGTGGAGAAGGTTATATGTGCCCCCAGCCAGAGCCGTTTATTGAGAGAGTTTGACCATACATTGGTTTGAATAGGCGAGCATCTCGGGCCAACCACAGGCCGCGAAACAGCCCCTAGCGATGGTCGCGTGCTCTAAATTTGTGCCACGACTATACTTCGTTTCACCTTATGTGCGAGCGAAGGCAAAACTGGAAGCGCGAGCGCGGAAGCTCCGTGCGTTCAGGCTTTGCTCGAGCGCGCGAGCTGGGGAGAAATGCAAAAAGCGCTGGTCTCGCGCTTCTAGCTTTGGCTTCGCTCGCAGGTAAAGTGAAACGAAGTATAATTTGAGCCGTGCCGAGCGGAACTCCGCGTCTCAAGACGCTCGCGCACCCCACCCTTTGCACTGCTTTCTTTCAGCCAGTCTCAGGACGCTGTTCTAGCAGTGCAGACAAAGGCATGGGCACGAGCGCGTGGCTTTGAAAAGTGCCTCCTATGCACGAGGTCTCGCACAAACAATAGCGTTTCGCTGAGCTAGGCTCACGCGCCTGTGCCTTTGTCTTCACTGTCGACATTTGTGAGATGGAGTAGAGGTCTCCTGATTGGTCGACGCTGTGTCACAAATTTAGTTTACGCTCTAAGCGTGGGGGGAATATTCGGCGCTGGCGGCGGCCTTTGCTCCGCCTATTGTCCAAACTCTCCTAATATACGGCTCTGCCCCCAGCCACTTCAACGCCATGCGATTCTCCGTTTAGCGCAAACAGCTGAGCCCATAGACCTATCACTAAATTCCTGTTTCCTTATGCAGCTGAAATAACAATTTGTGAGTGTGACTAGCCTTTCAACTGTTCTCAAATACACATCAAAGTTGATTTAAAATCTGAAATTGTACATTTTGCCGTTTATCACAAATTTAACAAAGGCAAACAAAAATATCATTTTGACTTTTTTACAACTATGATGCATGGGAATGTACGAAACCTATTAATATACCTATTGCTATATTACCCAAGCATCAAGGAGAATGCAGGGATTGGTGTTCAACGCGCCGCACGTGCTGACGTCAGCCGTAGTAACTTTTCTAAAGCAAATACCTAAAACAAATGGTACCTTGCACGCGCGTTCGTCAACGCTTGATTTTGGTTATTCACTCCGCATCATTTATACGGGGAAGGCGTGCGCGTGTGGCTCGTGAAACACCAATCTCTGCATTCTCCTTGATGCGTGGGTAACATAGCAATAGGTATATTGATTAATTATTCGATTAAAATTGACGCCCAGTCCTAGTTATAACTTAGTCCGCGGGACATCAGTGCTTCATATTTCGCATGCAAATCTACTCTATGCCTCATTCGAACCACGAATGCCCCGTAGACTTTGAACTTAAGGCCTGTTCACACGATGCATTTTTCTCGCGCATCTAGTGTCGCGAAATGTAGTTTCGCGAAATGGTTGCGCCGTCTGAACGGGTGGTTCTCATTTGAACCCGTTCGCATTTCTACCTTCTCGTTTTTACCTTCTCATTTCAACCCAGCGCAAAACAACTTTCGCTTTTCTCCCTTTCTCACTTAAACCGTTCTCAAAACATACTTTCGCGTTTTGACCGCTCTCAGAACTACTTTTCTCATTTTAACATTTCTCGAAACATACTTTCTGGTTTTGACCATTCTCAAAGATACGTTTTCTCGTTTTAACCTTTCTCATTTCAAGCTTACTAAAACATAATTTCTGGTTTCGACCATTCTCAAAACGACTTTGCTCATTTTAGTCATGTACGTGATCAGGCTAAGGAAAAGCAATAATTTCAGCATACACTCACGGGAATCCGAAATAAAGGAACCAATGACATAATGAAGTCCAGGCACCTGAAGCTTCATTGCGTCTTGAAATTAGGGCTGGGCGTGGCTTAAAACGTTTAACCCAATTAATCTCCACCGTTTAATCGATTGATTATTCGATTAATCGGTCTCGCTCATTTTCATACAAAATATTAAAAAAAAAAAAAAAACTTTTTTTTTTGTTGAATCTGTGACAAACGGCGGAATATACCATTTGGATTTCGAATCAGCCTCCATGTGTAGTTCAGAACAGTTCAAAGACACTCACGCTCACAGGTTATTACTTCAGCTGCATGAGGAAAAGAGGTTCGTTAATATTTTGCGGTAAGAGCAACCTCCCTCGATTGTTGACAATAGTCTCTGCTGCGCTAAATGAACCCTCGAACGGCATTGAAATGGACGGGACACGTGCAACCTACTGCAATTGTCTTGAGTTACAAATCTCGCCCCTACAGCTTAATTTAGGCTAAACGTTAGCCTAAAGTTTGCCCTTCATACAGATGTACTCGTCCACGTCTACGTGGTGAAAGCGCAGAGTTTTTACCTTTTTAGGTTCGTCAAACTTTTACCGATCAAGCGGTTAAAAAAATTAATCCCGATTAAATCATTAGTCGATTAATCGGTAGGTTAATCGATCAATTTCCCAGCCCTACTTGACATGCATCTTGGAGAATGACATCTAGAGGTCATGCCAATTCACGGCATGAGGAACGACACAGGCAAATATACAATGATCGTAGATCTGTAGAATTACTCTGACACCGGTTGTAAATAATTCGATATCCTCACAGGGCATGCCAGATGAGCCTAATTTGCATCCGATGACTCCCAACCGAAATGAAGAAAAAAAGCTGTGCCTGGTAAGAAAGCGATCAAGCCACGCACAATTCGTACATGCACATTTCGAAGAAAAAAAAACGAAAAAAAAAAACGCCGCAGCTCCCAACGTTGGTCTGGGTTATGGCCTGCACAGCCCCCAACATTGGAGCAATGAACAGCCCCCAGCGTAGACGTGATCATCTCAAAGAGTATGCATATAATACTCGCATTCTCGACGTGACCACCGAACCCACATTAATCCAACATCATGATCTCGGAATGTTTCTGCGGTACTTACAATCAATAACACATGACGAGCACAATGATCCATCCGCTCCACAAGACGACAAATCAACGACGTCATCAACAGCGCCAGTGGAAAAATGAAGTACCAGCGCTATCACTTTTGAAACTACGTCACCGTGTCACCAGGTGCCCAGGTAACTACGTCAAAAGACTCGGGGCGGTACGCAGGCATAAGGAAAATTGTTTCATGGGCAATGCACGATATGGTGCCAATTTGCAGCATCCTATGTACCACCTTCGCTTCATCTTCAAACTTCACCCTCAACTGTTCCTCCTTCTTTCTGTACCTCACTGTCCTTTGTTCAAATACGGTGTTCAAACGAGAACGGGTTCAAATAAAAAAGGTCGAAACGCGAAAGGTTAAAACGCGAAGGGTGTTTTGCGAATGGGTTCAAACGAGAAGGGTTCAGACCAGAATGGGTTCAAATGAGACGGGCATAAATGAGAAAGGGTTGAAACGCGAAAGGTTGAAACGCGAAGGGTGTTTTGCGAATGGGTTCAAACGAGAAGGGTTCAGATCAGAATGGGTTCAAATGAGACGGGTATAAATGAGAAAGGGTTGAAACGCGAAAGGTTAAAACGCGAAGGGTGTTTTGCGAATGGGTTCAAACGAGAAGGGTTCAGACCAGAATGGGTTCAAATGAGACGGGTATAAATGAGAAAGGGTTGAAACGCGAAAGGTTGAAACGCGAAGGGCGTTTCGTGAATGGGTTCAAACGAGAAGGGTTCAAATCGGAATGGGTTGTTTCGAGATACACCCGCGCCGGATCCGAAAAGGACGCGCGCAGGCACGTAGCCAGGAGTTTGTTTCGGGGGGGGGGGGGGGGGGGGGGGGGGGGGGCGCCCGCCCATGACAAAATGCTGTATGAGGGGGAGGGGGGAGAGGAGGTCCCAGCAAAATGGAAGATTTCGGGGGGGGGGGGCCGGGCCCCATGGGCCTCCCCCCTGGATACGTGCCTGGACGCGCGCATCTAAAAAAAGTTGCGCGCACACCTCGCTTCTGGAGCGAGCTTTTGCTGAAACTTTGCCGAGTCCTGTCAATCACTCTGAGGGCGCCGCCAATGGCCGCTCAGAAACGCTCTCACGTGGCCTTTGAGGGGGGAGCGAGCTGTTTGAGAAGACCACTTCACTGCCGGTGTTGTAGCCGAGCCAAATCCGAAAAAACCGAAACCACGAACGATGGATACTGCCGGCGCTTCCGCAAGCACGTCAAGCAGCACTGAAGGAAAAGTGAGTAGCATATCGGAAAAAAATCCAGCGATGGACGAAGACAATTAGCGGAAGTTGGCGAGATTAGAATAGTGCTCATAGCGTTGTTGTCGAGACAATACCGCTGGATAAGAGACCATTGACTAAACAGAAAGCAAGTTTGCTTTGTTTACAAGCGAACGTGAAACCATGTGCGCTCTCTAAACAGTTGGCACAGTAAAATTGGGGCAGACATGGGCGCCGAGAAGTAACCAGATTGGATCACGATCATCTGGTGGGCTAGTTGGTTGATCATTATGTTGAATTCACAGCGCAAAATGACAAGGAAGGATAGACAAGGCACACAGGATAGAGCGCTGCGCAGCGCTCTATCCTGTCTGCCTTGTCTATCCTTCCTTGTCATTTTGCGCTGTGAATTCAACATAATAACCAGATTGGGCACGTAGCGTTTCTATGAATACCATGTGCATTGATTGGAGACGACGACGACGACGATGACAGGAGGCTGTGCCGGGTGACCGCGGCGCTAGGTTCTGGCCCTGAACATGAATGCATGCGGGGTGGAAGCCGTCTACCTCGACTGGGCCACCCCCCTGGAGTCGCTGCATGCCTTCACCGAAGCGAGCAACCGCACCGTCATGCGCCAGGACTTCGCCCTTAAGAATGTATATCGGACGGCCCGCCGAGGGTCGCCTTGGCTCTTTGGCCTGCTCGCCTGGGCTGTCACCGACCTCCAGGACTCACGCGGCGGTTCTGAGGAGCGGGTCGTACTCATCATGCATGGCGTCTTCGTCACCGCCGTGCCGCCAGGACTTTCCCAGCCCCAACGCACGGTGGGGCCTGCGGACGCCACCCCGGAGAGCTTGCCAGGACACTTCTGCCAGCTGGACGGGGGACCGGCCCAGCGAGCAGCCCACTAGGAAGCACTGGGCCCTCATCGCCCGCAACATCGGCCCGCGCCCTCACCCGCGGGCTTTATTTCACATCGTCAGCACCTCTCTGTCATCTATACGTCTATACGTCGTCGACTTCCCCTTGTACATATCATCTCATAATCATCATCACTAGACGTGGCACCGCGGGCCTCCATGGTACGGGCTGTCGCCTTTCCGCGGTGCCACGGCTCTCCTGAGCCAATAAAGATTATTATTATTATTATTATTATTATTATTATTATTTGGCAATGAATCGGCTGCGTACGGGCTCGGCGCCGGCACATGTCCTGCACGTACAGGTTGCCGCCTCAATCGGCTTTGCGCACATGCGAGATCGCTCCAAGTAGTGCAGTATGTGAGAAAAAAAAATTAAAGTGAATTGACTGCATAAAATGCGCAAAACAGGTCCCCAGATAAATAGCGATCTGATTCGGAGCGCCACATTATGGTCAACACCGAAACTATTTTCGCGAGTCTAAACGTCATCGTTGTTGCACGTGAAACGGTGCGTGTGAACGAGCACATTTCGCGAAACTTGAGTGTCGCGAAACTGTTGCGCGCCTAAAAGATGCATCGTGTGAACAGACCTTTAGTGTACAACGCTGGCAAAGCTGCTTGCTCGAGCATGGGGTTTGATCTCGCAGATATTTTGCACGTGTTCTCACGCAAACGAAACTATAAATGAAGCCACGCACCCGCGCCAGTTACGGAGTATAGACCCTTTTCATGGCAAACGCCACCAGGCGGTGCTATAGTCTTTGACGTCCCAGAGAACTTCCGGTTCATAAAAAGAATGAACAAAGCCCACCTTAATACCGTTGCTTGAAATGTCGATGAAACGTTTAACCACCAATTCTCCACGTGAACGCCAAGAGAACGAAGAAGCCCGAGATCTGGTTAACATTTTCAAATATTCTTGCAAACCAAATTCTCTCCTTTAAAACGTTAAATTGTCCAGCCGAGGGTCCTTGTTAAATCTCCAACTTTGATGTACCTGTAGCATTTATGCTTTCTAGCACTGGTAAAATAAGCAGGCTCGACAGGGTCGCAAGCACGGAACGACCGGAAGTCGCTTGGGACGCAGGAGGCAGCTCATGTTTGTAAACAGAAAAAGGGTCTATACATCTTCCCATAAAAGCGTACGAGGGCGCGTTCATTGCTGTGTTTGTGTGTTATGCACGCGCGCTTTCTGGCTGGCTGCAACTGCGATCGAGCGCTGGCTGGACTGTGATTTAGCATGCGTAGACTGTGCTTTTTGTGAACAGTGGAAACGTGCATAGATGGCGAGAGACAAACTGTCGTTGTAAAGTCCCTCGATAAAATTCACGCTTACAAGTACCGCCAACCATTGTGGTGGAAACGCGTAAGACGCGTGTTACGACAGGGTGCTGATCCGCCGTCATTCACTTCCAAGGGCCGCTCATTTCAGTTCAGCGCCGCCATTTGCTTCCAAGGGCCGCTCGAGAACAGGTCTCGAGCACTGGCGCATTTGACGCTACTTGCAGACAAACGCCAACACATCGAGGGGCTTTATGTCCCTGGCGTGGTCTCTGGCCACCTCGGCATTCACTGCCGAGACTGTGGTTGGCGCGGAGTGGCGACCCGCTAATACGAGAGATTTTTGAAGCTGTAAAAGTCGGTTGATTAGGTGTTTCTATCTGTCAAATTTCTCAATTATCGTGAAGACAGCGTGTATATACCTTCATGTGGTCTACGGTTCGTTGTTTTTGAAAAGAGAAGACGGTCTACGGTGTTGTGCCTTTTGAACGTGAACGTGCAGACGGCCATAGGAACGTGAAGACACACTGAACTTTCGATAATCTGGACCGCTTGGCGGTTCTCCCGTGTACATGTTGTAAAAATAAAAATAAATATTACGACAACAAGTGTGCGTGAGTTAATAATAAAAATAATTATCCTTATTTCCAGACATACATGTGTCTGAGGGGCTGTGGCAAAAGAATACAAAAGGAAATACGGCAAAGACACTTAAGCCTGCTTACGTGTGGGAATGCGAAAGCATTGTAGTCCCTTTGGTGAAATGTTTTCGATTTATTTTTTTTTACATGCGTTAAAGTTATTTCTGCTGATTCGGTGTGTGACGCGCGGGAGGCAGCACCCGCCACCTTCTCCCCATTGGCTGCGCCGTCACTTTCCCAATGACGCACGCACTTGGTCACACCTTCAGTCAGCCAGATGGTAGTGACGGGACGTGTGCAGTGACGCACGCACTAGGCACACCTTAGTCAGCCAGGACCGTGGAGCCACCGTGGCGTCGACAATAAAGAAAAAAAAAAAAAAAGCAGCCGTGGCGTCGGGGAGGCGTGCCCGTCTCGCACCGCGGAGGCCCGGGTTCGATTCCCATCCAGACCGAAATGTAACAGAGTTTCTCCCTAAAGCACCATTCATTTACTTAGTTTATAGGAATCTTCGTGAAAAATGTGACGTCAATCCGGGTATTTCTAATGTGTTTTTACTCTTTGCGCCATCGGCAATTTTGGTATCATCTCTCAGTCATGCCGCCGACGACAACAACGGATTTTCGCGTTATGAGGCAAGTAATCTTTAAGCATTAAAAAGTCTTCTGACCAGGCCATCAGTCCCTTTTTACAGCATTCAACAGTGTAAAGGACCAGTGTCAGCATAAAAAGCAATTATACATAAAATAATCAAATTGACATTAGCTAAGCATCGTAGTCACAATAATTAATAATCAACGTCATCAAAAGTTTGAAATGGAAATCATTCACATCACCATCACTGAGATCACATTCATTACTATAAAATGTCAGCGTTCTGTCAAATTCCCCATTTCTGTAGTATATTCGAACATAATATATATATATATATATATATATATATATATATATATATATATATATATATATATATATATAGAGAGAGAGAGAGAGAGAGAGAGAGAGAGAGAGAGAGAGAGAGATAAGAGAGATTTATATACATGTAAGACGTTGGTATATTTTTTTCAACATCAAATTATCAACTAGTTTAATTATTAATGAAAAAAAATATCAAAAGCTCTATAAAACAGACTTTGAAATCTGCCACCCACTCGACTAACAATTTTTAAGTTTAGGTCACAGGGACTAAAAAATACAATTTTACTCTTTTCTTGAACATGCAGATTCTTCGACCTCGGCGTACTATTTCAACAATATTTAAGGTGGTTATTTATAAGGTCAGATAACTGATAATCAAGTTTAATCAAACTATCATCAAAATGATTAGTTATATAGAGCGTCCCTCTGAACACCCGTCTTGAAAAAAAGTCTGCTGTTGCTTGTTTTATCATAGATCAAAATGCATACTAAAAGCGCAAGGCCATGGTTCATGGTTTGCGCTTGATTGCTTTGACCTGGGGACAAAAACGCACTATAAGATGTTGAGCTCCGTGACATTGTGCTTTTTGGCTCTCTTTGACTGGCCTCAATGACCTGTTATGCCAGCTGCGCTCCGACTTACAGCGAAAATGAACTTAAACGTTTACGTCGTGCAAAACCTCTTTTATTCATGAAATGCTGACAAGGCACGTCTTATATATGTTCTTTATCGTTTGATAACCTTGTTCATTGATTGAATGACTATGTTTCTAGTGCTTTAATATTTAAAACGATAGCTACTGATTTGTGAGCCTCTAACCAAATCGCTTTGCCAACCCTGCAGCGTGGAACAAAGCCAGGATAAAAAAAAAAAGTGAAAGCCGTTTACAACTCCCTATAACGCCGAATTGGAGGGCAGCTCTTGAGGAGGAGGAGGGAAGGGTAATTAGGGTAGGGTATACCCCTCCTCCTCCTCCTCCCCTCATTCTTCAATCTCCTCCGGGGGGGGGGGGGGGGTCACGTGACCTCGGAGGGAGGGGGGTCGTGATCTGTGACCTCGGGGAGGAGGGGGAGGGGGTCACGTGACCTCGGGGGAGGGGGGTCACGTGACCCCTCAGGTCACGTGACCCCCTCCCCCTCCTCCCCAGGTCACGTGACCCTCCTCCCCCATGTCACGTGACCCCCCCCCCCCCCCCGAGGTCACGTGACCCCCGGGGGGGGGGGGGGTCGCGCGGTGCATTATGGGATATTTCCCATAATGCACCACGTGGTTACGCCGACGCCGACGCCGACGCCGACGCCGACGGCGACGCCGACGGCGACGCCGCTCAAGCCGGAAACGGGCGCCTAAAGCCTGGTTCACATGCATTAGAGCGGCGCGATTTCTGCCGTCGCGGCGCTCTGGCCAGCACCAGCGATTGAGCGGCACGAGCGCCGCGACGGCAGAAATCGAGCCGCTCTTTGCTCGAGCGCGCGAGCTGGGGAGAAATGCAAAAAGCGCTGGTCTCGCGCTTCTAGCTTTGGCTTCGCTCGCAGATAAAGTGAAACGAAGTTAGGCACTCTCGATCGGGTCGATGAGCTGGCTGGGCTCCGCTTCTGTGCGAACTGGGCACTGCTAGCACCACTGGCACGTTTGCTGGCATTTGTGTCAGCGGGAGCACGCGTTGAGCGCTGAACGTGCACGGGCGAGCAGCAGAAAGGAGGAAATTAAGAGCAGAGGAGGAACATCACTGACACGAGCCTGCTTTCTGGCCACACGGATGAGTGCCGCCATCTAGTGGTTGAACTAATGGCTTGTTCAAGATGGCCGCCGTGGGACCGCCGCCGAAATGCATGGGCTTCCGGTCCAAAGGAGAATAAAGACAGGCTTTTCATCTCTACAGGTGAACGCTACGTGCTTGTTAGACCAATTAATGGCTTACCTTTTGCACCAGACACCACTGTGTAGATGAAAAACTTGTCTTCATTCTCCTTTGGCCCGAAGCCCATACATTTCACTGTCATCTTAACCGCGAATGGAGGTCTTTGACGTCATTTTTTTGCGTGTGCTCGCGCACACCGGCGGCTGCTGGCTCGTGGAAAAAGCGTGCGCCACTTATTATGGACACTAAATTCCTTGGTTCAGTATCCCTTTAAACAAATCTATAGAACAGCGTATAACTGTGATACACCGCGAACACGCCACACGCCACCTGCGACGTTTATATTTTAACCTTTACACCAGACATTATTCGGCTTCCTACCTTCATGTGGGATGTCAAATTCTCTCACATCTTGAAAAAAAAAAAGGTTGCATTTAAAAGACACATGAGGAGAGTGTATACCTGCACTCTGAAAAATCTGGTGCGTCTGCTTTCTCAGAAAACACACAAAAGATATTTTTAGACCTGAAAACAAAAGAAAAAAGCGATTGTGTTGAGAGTGACACCAAGAATGACATTCCACGTGTTACGTCATGCTTAGTATCCCATTGGAGACCATTTTATTAAGTCTAAAAAAGAAAAAAAAAACACATTATCTCACTTCCGTAATTTGCGGAACTCTGTCCGTAGACTGCAGCAATCGGTTCTCCTAACTGCTGAGCGGGAAAGTAGACGCACCAGATATCTTACCCGAATAAAATCCACTATTACTATGCATTGATTTTTATAATGACCGACAGCTAAAGAATTTCAGGGCGTGACTTTTAGTGTTCACGTTCACACTTCGCCCTTTGTGGTTGGTTCTTTGACGTGCTTATCAGCCAAGGCCGCAGTGGATTGACCACGGAGTGCTAATGAGATGACCGGGAGTGACCACGCCCTGTAAATATGCTGTTTACTGGATCCCCGTCAAAAAAAAAAGAAAAATAGCATACTTGTTTTGCATGAGAATACAATTCGCAACTTTCAGCGATGGTGGTAGCGCGGTATGAGAATCGCGCTCCCTAGCTCCTGGATGATTGGCCTCATAATAAACGGGCTTGCCTACACCTTCCTAGCGTGAAAAAATAACGTAAAGCTCTAATACTGCTCGTATATAGCAAAACTAGAATTACTTAGGTGTCGCAGACCCAGCCTCGTACCGCTGTTCTACGACGATCTTCCAGATAACAGCCATTTTGATAGGCAGCGGTGCGCCCCCTATAGGTCGTGAAAGTTGCGAATAAACCCAGCAATTCAAACCACCTTCGCATTTGAACAGAAAGCCCGATCTCGGAAATGGGGGTGCAAAACTTACAACCATTTGACCCACGTATAACACACCAAAATTACATTCCGTCGTCCAGTCCACTGACTTCGAACTGACGATGCCAACTTTTACGAGCGGCTTGATAGCTGTGGGATATAACTTACTAAATAGCTAATGTTCGCATCAAAAAAAAAAAAAAACAAAAAAAAAAACCCCCAAAACCTCAGGTTTTGCAGCAGGGCGAACAAAACCTTGAGTGTTTTCCTGTAGTTTTTAATGCGTATATTGGCTATTTTAATAAGTTGTATCACTCGGCTATTAAGCCGTTCGTGAAAGTTGGTATCGTCGGTTTGACGCCAGTGGACTGAACGTCGAATTTTAGTTTTTGGGGTGATATATATGGAACAAGGTGTGTAAGTACTACGTTCCCTATTTCGGAAATTGCAGGTTAGCAGTGGTACTACACCAACTAATTTTCGCATCTAGAGCTAAAGCATCGGAGCCCATTGGGGCAGACTAACTTCCTGCTGTTTGGACACACACATAACACAATTACTTCATGACTTCCATGAATCGCCGCGACACTCGAGGCCGCTCCTTTTCCGCATGCTTGTTTCGTCCCTTGTCGATGATGTAGGCCTCTCTTGACAGCGTAACCATTGTCCTTCTTCTTTTTGAACGCACGAACACCTGCTTCTAAGCACACAGCTTCGAACGTCGTCTGCGCTTCGTGGAATAACGATGAAACATGCCCGCTTTCGCTCGTTTCTTATTGGAATGGCTGTGGTGTATTTGTGTCAGGGTCCGCCTTCAGTTTTGTGTGCCTCCCTCACTAAAGACTCCTTGGAACCTGAATCAAGAAATGTACAGAGTTATCGCAGTGACGACGAGCACCAACCATCAACGGAATACGACACCTCGTCTTCCACACCGGGAAAGAACCAGACTGAAATTGCGAACCCCAATGATTCTGTCGTCAAAGCAAACTACTTTGTTTCAGTTAGCGTTATAAAGCGGGTTAGGATTGTTGTGGTTTATGAGTCACTCTGCCCCTACAGCAGAGACTTCGTCTACGCACAGTTGCTGCCGACCTACTCCAAGCTCTTCCCCTACATCATCCTCACCATGTTGCCCTTCGGCAAGGCGCTCGTCAGAAACGAAACCGACGGTAAGGGCCACAATGTTACCACGATCTCCTGTCACCACGGCCCAAGCGAATGCACAGGGAACCAAATCGAAACCTGCGTACTGAGAGTTGTCAAGAGAACCTTGGTTGCTGTCCGAATCGTCGCTTGCATGTCCCAATACTCATCACCTCACCTTGCTGGACAGGGATGCGTCGAAGCCAACGGCGTCAGATGGAGCCTGATACACGCCTGCGTCAAGCGACATGGTAATGAGTACGAGCTCCTGGTTGCCAAGCTAACGTGGTCTTACCAGAGTGTGGTGACTCGCGTTCCTCTGGTCATCGTGGACGGGGACAAGGGCAACTATGTCAACGGTGAAGCACAGAAAGACATGATGGGCCTGACGTGTGATCGGATCCTAGCAGATGGTAACGAGGAACCTAAGTCTTGCGCCTTAGAACGGCGCCGACGTCGACGCCGAAGACGTTAAACGAACTCAAGGGTGCAAGCCTGAATCATGGTTTCAGCTCGTGGAACTGGTTAATGGGTTGTCCCGCGCGCCTTTCAGAAATAAATAAGAGTCGCTTCCAGCATGACCTAAACAGATTTTTTTTTTTTTGCCCGCCTAAAAGGTAATGACAATTATTAATCTTTTTTCTAAAAAGAAAAAAACAAAAAACAACAACAAAAACTTGACACAGCGGAAAACAAATCCTTCCGAATGACGTGATTGGCCTCGACGGACGTCATTTCACCCATGTGACGGTATAATAATAACAATAATGACACAATTTTCGCTAATTATCCTTTTTAAATACTCTTCTTCGACAGAACACTTCAACTGTGTAGCCCGTCAACATCCAGTTAAATTTTTCCGCGTGCTTTTCAGCGCTTACATGGGAAAACAAATATCCTTAAAAAAAAAGAAAACTTTTTATTATCTGATGGCAGAGCGGTTTCTGAGTACTTACAGCCTTCAAGAAGCTAGGAAACGCAGCAGTGACATGGTGTGTTCACGTTTTTTCCTCCGTAAATTATCTTTCGGCGTGCTTGACGTCCAGTCCCGAAATCCGATTGGCCGCGGACCTATGAGGTACTTCGAACTCGTCACGTTCAGCCTTTCTGCAGCCTTTCTGTAGCCATCATTGATTGTAGTTGCGAGCCGACCTTGCAGCGACTCGATATCTCTTCGTCATGAATTTCACCTTAAAAACGCTGCTCTTGGCGCTTCATTTTAATATATTAAAGGGACACTGAAGTCATTTTTGAAAAAGGTCGCTTTTGATCTTATTTTATTTAAAATGTGTTAGTTTCCACATATACCAAGTCCTGTATTACAAAACCGCCTATTCATTTCAGGGCAATAGAAAAACATGTGGACTCTTTTTTCTCGCGGACTACATTGCGGGGACCAATAAAAGCTCTATAACACGCGCAGATTCCGAATGATTTTATTATAACTCGTTTCGAAGAGAGTCTGATAGGTACACATTCGGATAAGACTCCTCTTTTTCTCTGCGGGTGAAGTCATCGCTTGCAACTCGCCGACGAGCGCCCTTTGTCGACCACTTTACTCGGAAGAAACTTCTTCCCAAAAAGGGCGTGGCGCGATCTTTGAAAACGCTTTTAACCAGGAAATAAGCTGCGCACGACTGTGATTTTGGGTTTGTTGGGATGCTTAGAGCGTCTAGATTGAGTTGTCATCACAAAAGGATGATCTCAGAATCGACTTCAGTGCGTTAACATTAGAACGCTCGTTTTGATGAAAACCCGGCGGTGTCTTTCGCTCTTCAGCGCCGACGAAAGGGCAACCCTACGAACAGATATCTGGTATCACCGGGCTTTGCTAAAACAAGAACAAAAGAAGCTTGATTTAATGCACGCTCAAATCTTAAATTCACACCATATAAAAAAAAAATCACGCAGCAAAGGTGGTAGATATATACGATCGAATAACCTATAATGACGCCATAATAGGAAGTTAGCGCGCTTTATGCCTATAGTGACCTCATACCATTAAACTAAAGAAAGGCTATATTGAAATTAATATTGATTGCCGCCGGGGGTCCGTTCAAAAGCTATCAAAATAAAAACATATTTAGACATCTTCTTGTTAATCATAATGTGTTGCATTCCGAAACTTGCACGCAACAGAACAAAAATCTCACCGCAGCAACATATGGAGCGAAACAAGATTGCGTGGGAAGCGAATTCGCAATCAGTCAAAATATATGCCACACGTTAGCCATACTAGGTCTTTTTCAGTACAAACATAATTCAAATAAATACATTTTTTAAATGTCAATGTGGGCACTTCTGACTTCTGGGTATTGCAAAAAAAAAAAAGTGTACAGCCTCTTGGATATAGTTCTCTACTTTAGCTATTTTTCAGTGAAGTTTGATGTTGTCAGCGAGCTTCAGCCGGTGTGGGCTTGGTGGGGAAGCGCCTTTGGCACCAACCCGGGACCCCTTTTGCCAATTTTATCAAATGAGCAAACGAAGCCGCTAGAAACAGCGAAGTTCAGGAGCTGCGCCTACACTGGGCTAAGATGGCCGCCTCCGATTGCGGAACGGCGTTTCAACTAGGGGTGTCGCGAACTTTTGTCGAACAGGATTTTTAGGTTGAACTTTCGGGATTACACTAGTTCGAACCGGCTCGACGTACCTTCGAACTTCTAACCAAATTCGACCGGTTAGACTTTGCTGACAGTGTGGTCAGACCTTGATACAAACATGTCTATGATGATGATGATGATGATGAGGACGCGGCTTGTTCCCTTTGAAACGGGCGAGCGCGAACTAAGTTCGTGCCCAAGCCTGGGTGCGAGGAGATCTTAATGCCCCCTGAGGTGGATCTTATTCCACCAATCTTCAAGTCGTCGTTTAGTGGCCACTACAAGCCTGTGCCGGCCACTAGAAGGCCCCTTTATCTGCGTAGCTGCAGAGCTTTGTGCATCAGAGGAGTCTGCTTGGTTGCGCCCGATTTCAGTAATTGTGAAGCACAACGCCTCAGCGAGCACTAAGGGGCTCTGCAGGCGTGGGCACCGGGACGGCTGAAGTCCCGCACAATCTAGCACAACGTGCTCCACCGTTTCATCGTAGCCTCCGCAGACCCGACATGCGCTCGAGGTCACCGTAGCGTGAAACCGGCGTCTGTAAACTAGTGTCCGGAGGGCCCCGACGCGCGCCTCAGACAACAAGCGGCTGCCCAGGCTGTTGTCGTACAGCAGTGCTTCCGATGCGATGGTTGTTTTGTGGGTCAGGTACACTTGGAGCGTCAACTTTGTTTGTGCGTCTCGGAGCCATTGTTGGGCCTCGTTGTCACGGTCTTCCTTCTTAACCTCTGACGCCCATTCCCTTTCTGATGACGCTTCAACGGGGTCAGAAAAAAACCCATACTTGTGCTCAAGTTGATGAAGGCGCTTCTGCTAGCGTGTCCGCAGCCCCGTCAGGTGAGTGTACATAAACAACCTCCTGGCCCACCTGCAGCTGTCCATATGGCGAAGACGCCCGTAGTAGGTAATTTTGCTGGTCGCCTCCCGAGCCTCAAAGGAGGACCAGCCCAGCTCTCCCTGAACTGCTTCGTTGGCAACCCCTCCGTGGCAGCCCAATGCCTGGCGTCCAATCTCTCTCTGTTGGCGTTCCATATGGGCTCGGACATCACCGAAAACGCATACTACGGCATTTCCAAATGTCTAGGTTTGGAGAATATTTTTTTTTTACGCGAAGGGTTACTTTAATTTTATGAACAATTGCAATTAAAAGAAACTAATTCTAATCACTGAGGAAGTTAATAACCTAATTTTGTTGTACTCTTTTAACTGAAATAACCAATCAGTGCTGCCCCTAATTTATCCCTTAGCAATCACCATCCAATCCGAAGCCAACTGACCAGCCTGTCGCGCACGCGCATAGCAGTCGAACCTGAGTTGAACCTTTGTCGAACTTTTTACAAGAAGTTCGAAAACGTCGAACCTTGTCGAACTCTAAAATCGACCGGTTCGCGATATCCCTAGTTTCAACGTTGACGACGTATTGAAACCGCGGCAACTGCGTCCAAGACAGGCAGGTTTGGCTGCCGGGTGCCTGGGTGCCTTCTGTGCCGAGTTCGGTTCTGTTTTCCGATGCCGTGTGCCAACCGGTAATCAACGTGGTTCTGTATTTCTGCGTGTCAGCAACATAGCAGCAACATCGTGATGGCAGTGTTGTGCGTTGTGAACTGAAGACTGGAATTATCGCCGATGTGACCGTGTGTTCGCGTATGAGTGGTGTAACAACAAGATGAGCTGTCGGGCATTGATGCCGCTGGCCGGGCCGTGATCAGAGGGAGTGGGGTGTCGCAAGTTTTACATTCCGGTTTACATTAAAGAGCTTTAAACCGCTCGAGGGATTACGGTGCAATCGATCGACGTGCGGATAGTCATGTTGGAACTTTAGTCTGAACCGTAGCTCCTATCGTGCAGTGGGCAATATGACTGTCATCTGCGATGTCCTGTTGTCTCCTCCCCGAGAGCGATTGCGCTCTAGGGAAAGGACTGAACAGTATGAAAATATGACGGAAAATACGTATTTACAGTTTGGAATTTTAGCTTTAAAAGAGAATGGTAGATCAAATTGTAAAAAAAAAAAAAAAATCTTTCAACCTTTTTACTTTAGTGAATAAGGAAGAGCAGCGGAGCTGTAGCTTCTGTTCTCGGCGGTAGCTTTCCAGGCGAGCGATCTGCTATTCTTTCATGAGGGAATCTGAAGCGCTCGTCGCAGTGGAACTTTAGGCGATAGCGGCCTCGCGGCGGTTGCGAAAGAATTCGCGCTGCTGCGCACATCGCCGCTCGTTCCGTTCCCGCTCTTCTTCCTAAGAAATGTTGCCGCCATCTATGAGCGACGGCGGCAAACAGACAAGCGGTAAACACAACACTCTGGACAGCTACCGCCACCTATGAGCGACGGCGGCAACCAGAGCGTTGTGTCGGCCACGGGTGTCGACAATTGTTTGGTACCGGACACGATCTGGGGAAACTAGCCCTTAACAGCTCCGCTGTAAAAGCCATCCTTTATTTTGCTGTTTAAATATACTACGATTCCTGGAGAAACTGCCCTCCAAGTGGCGCGCTGGGATGAGCGCTAGACGTTTTCGAGCTCGCCACGGCGTAGCTCCGCACACTTAACACCTGTCGCAAGTCGCGGCTTTTACTGCATTCAAGTTGATCGAAAAGCGATTTCTCTGCCCGTGAAGCTTCGCTTTCACCTGAGTGAAGACCCCCTCTACAGAGATTAATTCAAGACGACAATTGCAGCCGAACGCGAACAGCACTAACAGAAACAAATAATACAATAGAAATACTGGCTACGACGGGCCGTGCGGGGAAGCAACCACGTGGCTTCGAAGCCCAGTGGAGCGGCTTGATTTATTGGCTGTCAAATAATTACGGCATAAGCGTTTACTATTTACTAAGAGATTCATCCCCTGGGCCGTTCAAAATACTCTCAGAACTATGGCATTACTTAAAAAAAGCTACATGCTGGGAGTAATATTTATTGCTTAGGTGATCACCTATAAAACTCGTTCTTTCAAAACGACCAGTATAAAGGGCGTAAGCGCCGAGCTCGGGAGTAATGATCGGGTTAGTGTGCTGTTGTATTGATGTTGGTCTTTCGTGTATGTGTATGCACTCAATGTATATGTTCAGCTGAGGCTATACTCCGTTTCACCTTATGTTGTACCGCAGCGAAGGCTAGAAGAGCGAGCTCGTAACGTTGGCAGCTGCCATTAAAGGGATACTGAACCATAGAATTTAGTGTCCATAATAAGTGGCGCACGTTCTTTCCACGAGCCAGCAGCCGCCGGTGTGCGCGAGCACTCGCAACGAAAATGACGTCAAAGACCTCCATTCGCGCTTGAGGACAGTGAAATGCATGGGCTTCGGGCCAAAGGAAAATAAAGACAGGCTTTTCATCTCTACAAGTGAAAGCTACATGCTTGTTAGACCAATTAATCGCTTACCTTTTACACCAGACACCACTGTATAGATGAAAAACTTGTCTTTATTCTCCTTTCGCCCGAAGCCCATGCATTTCACTGCCATCTTAAAGGGGCTATGCAACAATTTTTTTACTTTGCGCAAATACCGCTTAGAACGGATCCCTGATGTTAATGACCTATGAAACACGCCTTAGTTTTTCACCCGACGCATTAGAAGTCCCAGAAAAAAATTAAAAAACAACGAGCAGCGTTCACGCCCTCAACTCGCAGCCAGAACAAGCGGCCACGTGATCTGGAGCCGATTATATGCCGCCAATGTTGATCATAGCCACGCGCTGGGGTTGGCAAAGCACAGGACACGCGCTGAGTTCCAGACATTGTTATGGCTCGGCTATTGTCGTCGTTGCAGCGATTGGACACGGGCCACTACTCGAATGCTTCTCGAGCTATCAATTATCACGAGCCTAAATCGAGTGCCCACGCAATGCTCGGGTCCAATCTATGAACCGCATTCAAATATCGTCATACGGGTGTACTGCGATCCCCGCGTTACGTCATCGAATTTTGCAAGGGAGAGATTGAATGAAAATGATCGCTTTTGTCCTTGAAATTACACCGCAACAAAGGAGTTTCTTGGCCAGTGGCATTGCATGCGAGTATCCTTGAGTCCCACTAGTGCCAGTAAGCTCGTGTAAAGTGAAAAACATTCCAATTGAATATCGTTGCACAGCTCCTTTAACCGCGAATGGAGATCTTTGACGTCATTTTTGTTGCGTGTGCTCGCGCACACCGGCGGCTGCTGGCTCGTGGAAAGAACGTGCGCCACTTATTATGGACACTAAATGCTATGGTTCAGTATCCCTTTAATGCGCGAGAGTTTGTGCCGCCGAGATGTGCCCCAGAGCAAGGAGCTCGCGCTTGTAGCCTTTCCTGCGGTACATCATAAGGTGAAATAGAGTATTAGCCCCGTGCGTGACCGAAAGCGTCGCTGTGGTCGGCCTTCCACGATTGGCCGAACGCTTGGTCCAAACAGGATAGTAGAAAACTCACGACTCCGGCAAATCGTGCGGCGCTCCGCTTCCGGCCGTCGGGGGGAGACCTCCCCCCACTAAAAACTGCTGGAGGGAAGCTTCCCCCCGCTCAATCTCCCCCTCGCTTCCTCCACGGCGGCCTTGCTGTGCTCACCACGTGGGTCCGGAGAGCCACTCACACGCTCTATTGGCTCTCGGTCAATCGCTCAAGGCCTCTGCCGTTTTTCAAGTCCCGAAAACGGGAAAGGGAACGACACGAAGGTGAGGACGCGAAGGCTTTTCGCGCGAGGCGAACGCGGACCAGGCCATTGTGGACCAGGCTCCTTCTATTTTCAAACATGGCGTCGGTGGTGACCGTCGACGTGGACGGCGTGGTGGAAGCTCATCGTTCCTCGTAAAAGCGCTATCCTTGACTGTGAATTTTCGTTGTGTGTCGTCATGATAACCCAGCACGTATTAGAAGGGAAGATCCACCTACTCGTGCGGCGATCTCGTGGTGGCACTCTCAAGACAGCAGGAACGCCCGTGCCGTCGTGTTTGTTTACTTCGACTACAGTGGTGCTTTCTTGGCATTTGTGTCCTCGAACATCACCCGGATTTCTTTTTTTGGCGCATTCCATGCGTGTGCTCAAGTTCAAGGTATTACTGGTGCGTACCGTATAAAGGATGCGAATTTTCACGCGTTTTCATCACCCGAAAAAGGTGATTAGTGTTAGCAATCCTGAACGCTCGCAACGTCTGTCAAATTATATATTCTACGTTGCTATATTGCTGCTAAGATTACATCGTCTTTTATAATCGTAGAAAAGGCGTGTGGCGAGGTTTGTACTGCTGGCAAAGTCGTGTATTAAAGTCGTGATCGTGCAAGACGGCGTACTGCATCTTTTTTTTCTTTTTTTAATGCACTATACCCTTCAAGCGTATCCTGAAAAAAAAAATAAAGCTTGAGGTCATTGAAGACGGTGTGTTTATTTTCTGTTACGCAAGTGAGTGGCTGCGCGTCCCCTTCTTTTTAGAGGCACCGCTGAAACAGCTGACGGCAACGCAGAGGCGGTCGCCGTGGTGCCGACCCGCTGCCCTTGTTGCAGTGGTAGCTGAGAGTGTACGCGCGGCGCAGAGCGGTCGTTCCGATCGCTCCGGTCACAGCGGACGCAGTCGTGGATAACGGGTTCGTTTCAGATGTCTGAACCAGCCTTTACAAAGCTATTCTAGGCGCACAGCAGATCTTCGTGACTACGCCGTAGCCGAAACCTCTGGCGCCTCGGGCTGCTCCGGTGAGAACCCCGCGTCGGGCACGGAACCGTCCGCCATGTTTGTAAGCGTAGCTGGGTTGCTTACTATTGGCTAGGAGCAAGAGCTGAAGCTCGTTTCTTATTTGCTGTTGATTCGTGTGGTTCCATGCGGTTGCATGTGTGTGTACACGTCGCGCACAGTTGTCGTTGAAGTCGCAGCGGTTGCATTCGTTCGTAAGCATAGTGGTCGCTCCGAACGCAAGTGTGTGAACGGGCCTTTAGAAGGATGGACGCCCGAAGCTGGACCTCCTTGGCCTTCGAGCCGAGGCGACGGCGGTACGCGAGGGCGTTGGCGAGGTCAGCCAGACGCAGGTGGCGTGTGACGTCAAATCTGACGAGCCCGACGTCAGAGAAAAGTGGAGGAGGCGAGGAGAGAAGATCGTGATCGTGAAAATTTTCACGACTCCTGCAAAAATTTTCACGACTCCGACAAATCGTAAAAATTGAAGCGTCCGCTTCAATTTTCACGATTTGTCGGAGTCGTGCGTTTTGTAGTGTCCTGTTTGGACACCCCTTAAGACGTCGGAAAGGGGATTTATCATCGACGGAAATAAGAGGAATGAAAGAACTTTAATTTTGACGGTGTTGGCAGTGTTCCTTTGAGAGCGCAATGATTTCAAGCTTCCACCATGCTAATAAAAAACGCCATCGAACTTGTTGTTTGCAAGGTAATGACGTCACAAGGGGGAACCACAGGAGGGCGCCACCAAAACATCTCGCCGCTAATAGTGGAATGCGTAATGTATGTACAGTCGTCGTCAAACTTATACGGAACACGTGTGGAATATTGAATGCAGAAAAAAGATAAAATATGAGAGAACTGCGCATATTTATGTGAACTGAAGGTATGCTACCGACATAGTGGGACAAAAAGAGAATAGGTTAAGGCTAGCGCCAGCTATGCACGCACACATAGAAAAAAAATATAACAAGCCAAGATTAGGCTTAGCATGTGTTTCAGATAAGTTTGCTGAGCACTGTACATGTGTGTATAATAAAGGTGCACGAAGTGTAATGTTGGCGCGAGCAAATAAAAATATTATTACCCAAGCATCAAGGAGAATGCAGGGAATGGTGTTCCACACGCGCCGAAAGTGCTTGCGTCTGCAGCAGTAACTGTTCTAAAGCAAAAGCCTAAAACAAATGGCATCTTGCACGAGCATTTGTCAACCCTTTATTTTGGTTACTTTGAATCTTTTATACGGCGAAGGTATGCGTGTGCGGCGTTTGCGGCGGCGCGGGCGTAGAGATTTTAATCACGCACTCGAAAAATCCACGGAACCCTATACTTCGTTTCAGCTTCCGTCCGAGCGCAGCCAAAGCTACATGTGGCCGGAGCCAATCACACGCCGGCAATAGGTCACGCGATCTCGCCTGCACTTTTTTATCACTCCGCTGCGCCACTGGTCGTCCGCGCCGCCCGTGCTCGCCGATTATTTCGTCTGCTACTGGTGTATCAACGGTATCGTCTGCTACAGGTTTAAAAAGTGCCCTTTCACGTTCTGAAATTTAGTCAGAGGGGATGTCAGTACGTAGGCTGGCCGCTGGCGTCTGTGTCCGAGCTTTCCACCTGTTCGGCATAGTTTCGAGATGTAGGTACACATTGCAAGGTGCCCGATGGCGATGACCCGGCCGTTGATGTTTCCTTGTATTGTCTGTATATACCAGGGCTCGAGGCGCAGTCCTTTCCCCCAGCTTCTCGGCGTTCAATGTGATCGGCAGGTAAATGGGTGCCCTGATTTCGCCGCGTATCAGTGAATTGTAGTGGCCCGGACGCTTTTCTAGATTACAACGCATCCGCGGTACGACGTGGCCGGAGTCTCCTGCCGAATTTGAAAGTAGACATTCATCACGACCTCTCGCGCCTGAAGCCCAAACGTGCCTTTGCGAAAGGACGTTTTGAAGCGACCCGCTGAGGAAAACAGCGAAGCACATGATTCGGCCATTACGGCAACGAAATCACACAGAAAAACCGAGCGCTGCAGCCGTGTTGCCAGAGGATGTGCGTGTTTTCACCAGACCACATGCATTTACATATATTAATAAAAACATAAACTTCAGATATTTAATTCGTTTAGTTGCAAATCATTCTCTGCAGTACAAATCTGGAATATTGTGCAATGTTTACGTAAGAAAACAGTTATTTAAAAAAGTATTACTTTTGCGGACTACTTTGTCGCGCGTAGGAATGCTCTTCTCGAAGTTGCGAACCGTCCCTCAGCCTTTGGCTGCGCTCGGACGGAAGCTGAAACGAAGTATAGCCGTAAACAGCTTCGCTGTAAAAAGAAATGAAAGGTTACTGCGTGACACATTGCAAACGATGAAAAAAGGAGAGTGCAGAATGCCGGGTGCATTCAGAGATGACATCTGTGCTTTGAACGCAAAACTTGAACTTATCGACAGAGAACGTTATCGCGGAGCGTTGGGGAAAGCGGGGCTGGCAGGCTGATAGCTGGGGGGACGCCCACTAAGCGTGCCCTAGACCTTGAAAAAAGGAACGCACACCACATTGAGATAGCAGAACTAAAATATAGTGAGGCAGTTACCAGGAAACAAACAGAGATAGAACGCGCCTTTTACGACTATTACAGCACGTTGTTTGCTCATCTGTTTGTTCAAACAGAGCGTTAAAAAAAAAAGAATTTTTGTCTTGCACCTAAAAAAAAAGACCATGCGTTTACTTTCCCGCAGAACCCTTGAAGAGCCAATCACCGCAACTTACGGAGGCAGCTCAGCGAATGACAATGACGAAACATATATTTAGATGAAAAAACGCAGTCTGAGTTGTGACATTAAGCAATGCAAGCTTGACGTTTTTTGAACCTTTTCTGGCGCGTCCGCGTTCGCAGACTAGGATTGTCACATTTATTGTTGCGACAAGTAGTGAATAGTTTTATTTACCTTCGAGATGTCAGTGGACCCGTTTGTTCGAACCGTCTGACAGGTGAGACTGCGTAGACTTCTGCCTGAGTTAATTGTTTCTTCGGCATGTGTGCCAGGTTCTCAAGGAAGTTGTAGCGTCATGTAAAGTTTTGGCAGCCAGGTTCTTTTTCGAATATTTGAGCGAATTGTCCAGCAAAAAGTTATATAGGGGTTCGGTTGCGTTATTTTTCTCGCACCTTTGTACATAACCTTGTATTGTGCAGGCCCAGGACGTGTTAAGGGACGTGTTAATCTTAAAGCGTGTTAAGGGAATGCTCGTTCCGCCTGCTCTTAAGTTTCTTTTTCAAATTACACACCGGCACCTTAACTGTAAAGACATGGATGAGGAAAAAGGGACTGTTCGTCCCCTGGGGCGACCACTGTTTTTTGTGTCAAAAGCCCAAGAAAATCGATCATGTATTCCTGAAGTTTTGGGATGGCGTCTTTTCCCGGGACGTCCTCTAACGCATCACGAAAAAAAATATTTTCCTTTAGACATGCATTGGATTCGATACCTTCACGTTGAAAACAAGGACGACGTGCCCTTTGATATGATTATGTTACTAGGACTGCATAGTATTCGGAGGTCTCAGATGGCGACGCCCCATACCGATATTGACGCACGCGAGGCTGGTGAATATTTCGGCAAGAGTATTGCCTTGATTGTTGAAGTACACAAGGCACAGAGCTGCGTGCCAGAGTGGATCCAACGTGTGGAAACTGGAATTCATTTGAGACTATTTTAACTTATTTTACTAGCCCAAGAGCCTGCTTGTAGCTTTGAACACTGCCATTTCTTTTTTTTTTTAACTTTAGACTTGTATATATTGACTTGTAAAAAACGGCAATAAAGAGACAAAAATTAGTAACGCGGAACAAAGTCGTCGGATTGCGGAACGCGCGGTCTGGGGTTCGATTCCCGCTGCGTCGCTTGGTAATTATCGCTATGTATAATTAATTATGGGTAAGTACGCTTCTATATATTTGTATGCTTATGCATTTCCTTCCAACCATGGGCCATGCTTGCTTTCTGTTGCCTCAGCCTATGCTTAACGACTTCTCGTTACGATCAATCGTAACGCTTTTCGCATGAAATACAGCCCATAAACACAACGTGTTAAAAATATAAACATTGAGCTTCACGCATGTTTGCAGGCTGCGCCTTTATTTTTGCTCTCGTAATCAGTGCTTATAAAGTCGGACTGACGCTACACAACTTCACCGATCCTAACCAAGTGTTTCGTAAACTTTGAGCTTTTCTGAGTTCCTGCTTCTGATAATAAAAATATCAACATAGAAAGTACCGGTATTGTTCATGCGGGTGACGCAACCAAAAACCAACAACGACACATTTCTAAATAAAGTAAGTCGTAATACTCTCTCGCTTCCAAGCGCGCGAAATAAGGGGCATCTTGACTGCGAAGATAGGCTGTATTCAATATCAGCCTGTGACATTGATGTCAAATACATTTTTTTATTTATTTACTTGAAATACTGTGGACCTGTCGGTCTACACAGGAGGGGAAAAACACAACACACAAAAGACAAGGATCTTAGTCATGCAATTAAAACGTGAAGCGAGCGCAGGTAGGTTCTAGCTACCCACACATGCTCAAGATATACAATTCCACATGCAAAAGTTAACTAAACAATTCATTCAGCTGTGCTTCAAATAATTCAGGACTACAACAATTGACAACATGTCTCTGGCAGTGTTCCACTCAATAGTAGTTCGGTAAAAAAAAGAGTATTTAAAGACATCATTTTTGTACTGGAGTCTGGTAGGGTGAATATGCTTTTGTATTGCTCGTTCTTTTGGTGCGTGATGTTGAAGGTAAGATGTACAGTTCAGGATTAATCTTTGTCAAGCCATTAGCCACAGCGTATAATTCTTTTAATCTACACACTTTCCTTATTTTTTCTATACAGTCAAGCCGCACTTCATTTCTCATTGCCGTTACCGACTCAGTGCGCCTGTACTCAGAAAAAACAAACCGAAGTGCCAGATTCTGAATCTGTTCAATTTGCGCAACCTGCTGCTTCTTATATGGGTCCCATACGCACCCCGCGTATTCCAAAATTGGACGTACATAACATTTATATGCAGCTAATTGAACATCTCTTTTGCATGTCTAAGATGCCTTCTAAGAAAGCCTTTAACTTCAGATAACCTTGGCGCTTATGTAATCCACATGACTATTCCAGTGCAGGGCATTAGCTAAAATAACTCATAAATACCTAAATTCTTCTACTTTATTAAGTTCAACGCCGCCTATAGAATAGCGGAAGTCTAAGACTTTTTTTCTTATTTGTAATACAGCAAGAGACAGTTTTATCAAAATTAATTACCATACCCCATTTCTTACTCCACGAGAAGATTTCTTCCAGGGACTGGTTGCGAATTTCCTGGTCCTGAACTTAGCCAGTTTTTAAAAGACCATACGGTCGTCTGCGAACAATTGAACTTGAACAGAGGAAGGTAAATTTCTTGCTATATCATTTAAATAAATTAAGAACAAAAAGGGGCCCTAACACTGATCCTTGGGGTAATCCTAAGTAAACTACTAACGGGGGAAAACAAACTTTATTACAGCTAATATACTGCATTCGTCCTTCTAAATGAGAACGTATGCAAGATATGAAAATCCGATTTAATCCTAATAAGTTTAATTTTTGTGCTAATTTTTCATGGGCTACCTGGTTAAAAGCTTTAGAGTAATCCTTAAATATTACGTCAACCTGATTTAGTTCGTTTATTGCTGATTCAAGCTCATGTGTGCACTCTATTAGTTGCATGACTGTCGATAGACCCTGCCGAAACCCGTGCTGGTGTTCATACAGTAAGCTATTTTTTCTAACTAGATATCTATATATTTAGAAATTATATGCTTCTAAAAATATTTGCAGCATGTCGTTGTTAAGAATATGAGGCGACAATTTTGAAGGTACATCTGGTTTCCGGACTTGTAAACGTACACAGTTGTCCCAGATAGCCAGTCATTTGGTAACTTGCTCTGAAGAAGGGACGCTTAAAAAATTAAATATAAATACCGCGACACCCCCTCCTCATATCTTCTCAAAATGCGTTGGGGATATTGTCTGGTCCGGATGCTTTTTTATTGTTTATAATTGTTTCGTTTTACGTTCTTTGGCGAAGAAGCACACAGACAACCTTTCGTGCCGGAGTCAGGCTGAAGACTGACGTCTCGTTTATTAGATATAAAACGAAATAAAAGAAAGGCGCCTCTGGTACGTACGGGGCGCTCAGGTTACGCGCGAAGCGGGGAACGGATGTTTAGATCTCGGGCTCCGCGCGAACGGTTGTTCACGCTCGGTCGCTTTGGACTTTGGAGCTCGCTAGCGTCGGCGCGTCGGCAACTCCATAAAATCCCTCTTTCTAAGGGAGCTTCGAAGAAGTGCCGAAACGGTCTGGCTCTTTTATACATCGGCCGTGCCGAGAATGTTTGTGAGAGGTGTCGGCGCACGTTTCCTCGGGCCTCGTGGTTGTTTCGGGGAACTCTTCGATGCATTGTTTATCTTGTTGATCGGGGAGAGGAATTAAATGCGTGCGATTTCTTCGGATCTCTTGACCCTCGGACGTTATCCAGTAAGATCGTGGTGTATGGGCCTTGTTCTGAACAACTCCGGTTCGCTTTAGGTCAATGACCCAAACTCGCTCTCCAGAGCCGAGTGGATCTAGTTGACGCACTCCGTGTCGCCGGTCGAAGTATTGCTTTTGTCGGTTCCTGTTTTCTTGCTCATAGTGACGCAGTTCTTTTTGGCCGGGTAGCTTTGGTTCCAGGAGCTGAGTGGCGATCGGTACGGTTGTACGCATCCTTCTCCCCATGAGAAGTTCTGTCGGACTGTATCCGTTGGGCAGAGGCGTTGAACGGTAGATCATGAGCGTCTCGTACGGATCTTCCGTTTTGCTGAGTGATCTCTTTATGATCTTCACCGCAGCCTCCGCCATGCCATTGCTCTGCGCGTAGCGAGGGCTTGATGTGATGTGCTTAAATTCGTAGGTCTGTGAAAACTTTGTGAATGCTGAACCTGTGGTTCCCGCAAACTGAGGACCATTATCAGACACCACTACTTCTGGGATGCCATGCCTCGCAAATATCGATTTGCAGTGCAGTATTACGCACGCTGCTGTGAGGCTTTCTAGTCGGGAGATTTCGGGGTAGCGAGAGTAGTAGTCGACGACAACCAGCCACCATTTTCCGTGAATGAAGAAGAGGTCTATCGCCACTCTCTCCCACGGTCGACTAGGAAACTCTGACTGGATGAGGGGAAGCTTTCGGTTCTGGCCAGTTTTAATGCACTTTTCGCAGTTCTTGACCAGGCGCTCGATATGATCGTTTATCCTCGGCCACCACACCGATACATTTGCCCGTGCTTTGCATTTTCCTATGCCCATGTGCCCTTCATGAAGTTGTTGCAGGATATGTGGACGGCAGGATTCTGGTACCACTATTCTCGAACCATTCATGAGAAGGCTGTTTTGCACGGCAATGTGATGACGGTACTCGTAGTACTCTTTGAGGTCTGTTCCGAGATCTCGACGATTTGGCCAACCTTTATGGCTGTAGCTGGCGAGTCTTTGGCAAACATGGTCGTTTTTCTGTTCTGCCGTTATCCATTGGAGACTGGTTTGCGTTGCGGGTAGTGACGTCTCTACGTGTCGAATGAAGCAATCGATTTCTTCTTGAATCTCTTTGTCTTGCTGCTGTGGAAGAGGGTTTCTTGACAATGAGTCAGCTGCTTGGAGTTCCTTCCCCGGAACGTGGACAACTTCGAATGAGTAGCGAATTAGACGCATGCGCAGTCTCTGAAGACGTGGGGTTAGGTCGTCCAATGACTTTGATCCAAACAGAGAAATGAGAGGTTTGTGGTCGGTTTCCAGTACAAAGTGTGTTCCCACGATGTTATCTCGGAATTTTTCGCATGCCCACGTGAGTGCCAAACCTTCTTTTTCGATTTGGGCGTACCTCTTCTCTGTTTCGGTGAGTGTTCTGGACGCATTGGCAATGACGCGATATGACCCATCCTCCTGCTCTTGACGCAGCACTGCTCCCAGGCCGTAGGATGACGCATCTGCCGATACAATCGATCGTTTGTCTGCGCCGTAAATTCCGAGAACGGGGCAGGTTGAGAGGATTTCCTTCCACTTTGTGAAGGCTTTCTGCTGAGGATGTTCCCACAGGAAGTCCACTTTGGAACTGAGCAGTGACGATAGCGGATGCAGTAGGTCAGACAGGTGTGGCACGAATCGTCCTAGGTATGTCGCCATACCCATGATGCGCTTGACTTCTTTCTTTGAAGTCGGTATGGGCATCTGTTTCACTGCGTTGACGATTGTCTCGTCTGGACGGACACCGTCGCTGTCTACTTGATGACCTAAGAACTTGATACTTGTCACTCGAAAGACGCATTTATCCTCGTTGAGCGTGAGTCCTGCTAATGAGAGTCGCCTGAGGACTTCTCGCAGACGTTGCTCATGCTGCTCGGACGATGATGCCCATATCAAGATATCGTCCATGTGGCAAAGTACTCCTTCCATTCCTTGGAGAAGTTGTGTAATACGTCTCTGGAAGTGTTCTGGAGCCGACGTTATTCCGAATGGTAGGCGATTAAAACAAAATCTTCCAAACGGAGTGATGAATGTCGTCAGGAGTCGTGACTTCTCTTCTAAAGGGATCTGCCAGAACCCAGAATTCGCGTCCAGCTTTGAGAAGAGCTTGGCTCCCGCTAGCCTTCCCAGCGTGTGCTCCACAGATGGGATGGGGTGATATTCGCGTTGAATGTGTTTGTTCAGTTGTGTGAGATCAACACAAATGCGAATTTTGCCGGACGGTTTGGGGACGATGACCATCGGCGCGCACCATTCAGTAGGTTCTTCTACTGAAGAGATGACACCTTGCGACTGCATACTTTCTAGCTCTTTCTGCGTTTCACGATACAGCGAAAGCGGTACTCTTCTCGGTGATGCGATAGCAAACGGCGTCGCGTTAGGTTTCAGCTTGAGAACGTGAGCACCTTCGAGAGATCCCAGTCCTTGAAACAGGTGAGAGAACTCTTTCTTCGGTTCGCAAGCTTTGTTCGCAGTCATGCAGATTTGAGGGCCAAGCCGAAACTTTTCGATAGCTGGCTTACCCAAGAGAGGCTTGCGAAGTCCTTTCACGATGTAAACTTCTTCGAGTACTTGTTGCCCACGGCAGTTGAGCTTCATCCAAGCTTATCCCGTGACTTTAAGGGGTCGTCCGCCTGGACCATGAAGTCGGCGTTGGGGCTCGGAGAGCTTGTGGCACTTTGCGAAGACCTTTTGAAAGATGGCAGCTGGTAACACCGTTTCATCTGCTCCAGTGTCTATTCGGAAAACAACAGGAGTTTTGTCGACGAATATCTCGATGTCCCATTTTGCTGCTTGAGGAGAAGCTGCAGCTCCTACGAATCCTTGTTCGTGTACGAGGGAGTTCACGGTAGTTGAAGATTTGCAGACTGTTGCAAAATGTCCCTTTTTCTTACACCCGTTGCAGCCTGCGTTCTTCGCCGGACACACGCTCCTGATCCCTTTTTCTGGCTGCTATACGGTCAACGTTAGCATCCTTTTCTTTTGTCGGTCGTAGTTCCACTTGTTGCTTCTTAATCACTTCCGATTGTCGCGCAGCAGCGATGGCCTTCTGCAGGTCCAGATCAGGATCCAGTTGAAGTTTCTCCGAAGTCCTGCTGTCCCGAAGACCAACAATCAGCCTGTCGCGGATCAATTCTTCCGTCAGTGGTCCATAGTTGCACGTAGTGGCTAATCCATGGAGAGCCGTGACGTACTCCTCGACGGTTTCCGTCTCTAGTTGCGATCTTGTGTTGAACATGGCTCTCTCATACACCACGTTTCGACGAGGAATGAAGTAACGTTCGAAGTTCTTCATCACCTTGTCGAAGTCTTGAGCCTCGGTGTCGGACAGCTTGAAGGTCTGTAAGACGTCTTCCGCTTGTGGTCCCATGATGTAAATGAGAGCGTCGACTTGATGTGATGATGGTCGAGATGCCAGTCCTGATGCACTGTGGAAACGCTTGAATCTCTTCTTCCACGCCGGCCATTCGTTGTAAAGCTGAAGGCTTCGGTGGCGAGATGCGAAAAGTTGCCGTTACCGTTTGTTCGGTAGCACCGCTGTCGGCAGAAGTTGAGGGCTTGTCCATTGTTCCTTCGTTTGTAGTCGATCCTGCGCTTTACTAATTATTAGTAAACTCGCGGAGCGATCCCACTTCTGACACCATGTTTCGTTTTACGTTCTTTAGCGAAGAGAACACACAGACAACCTTTCGTGCCGGAGTCAGGCTGGAGACTGACGTCTCGTTTATTAGATATAAAACGAAATAAAAGAAAGGCGCCTCTGGTACGGGGCGCTCAGGTTACGCGCAAAGCGGGGAACGGATGTTTAGATCTCGGGCTCCGCGCGAACGGTTGTTCTCGCTCGGTCGCTTTGGACTTTGGAGCTCGCTAGCGTCGGCGCGTCGGCGACTCCATAACAATAATCAAAAGTAAATTAAAAATAGCACTTTCTGACTAAACCAACTCTGGCATTTGCAAGTCGTTGGGTATGTCGACAGGGTCTACCGGTGGGTCACGTGACACCGTAAAGACAGACTGGAAGCATTTGTTGAATTCGTCTGCAATTGCAAAAAGACAAGAGACCACTTTATTATTGACTAAAACTTGCGAAGTTTCTTCCTTCGGAGTCGAAAATAAAAAAACGCCAAACGTTCTGTGCGGATTCCGTCAAAGTTCTGTAGGGATTCCCTCAAGACCCGTGAGAGCACATTACCACAGTAGCTTTCCTTTGCTTGCGACACAAAATCCTTTCACTGTCGTTTTAAATTTGCAATCTCAGTGGTGTTTCTAACTTTGTTTTTCGTTCGGCGTTTTATATTTCGTTTTAGTTGCAGAATTTCCCTCGTTATCCAAGGATGGCTCCTTTGTGCTCTCACTTTCCTTGAAGTAACCAAACGACATGTACACGAGGACAAAATATTTTTAAACTTTCTCCACAGCTCGTTTACATCAGAGAGACGACTGAAATAATCAAAATGCTCTTCTAAGTAGTCAAGAACAGACACATCATCCGCGTTTTGGAAATCGTGAACTAGGACTACGGGACGGGTGTTTTGGGTTGTTTACTTCGAGAGTTACTATAAAAATACCAACATCTTATGATCTGACACTCCACCTATAATATCAATCTCGTCCACTTCAACCATATTGCTAACAAACAATGAGTCTAATGGTGCTTGACCAGTATTTCTTTCTCGGTCGGACCCTTCACTAACTGTCTCAGGTTGAAACAAAAAACAATATCAAGATGCAGTTCTGAAGACAGTACCTCATTTTTAAACACTTGGCTAGTTGTCCAATTAATACTGGGCAGTTTAAAGTCTCCCGTCAAAATAATCTTAGCTTTGTCACTAAATTGTAGAGCCATTTAGTGGTATAAATCTTCGAAAACCTTTGGCGGAGTATTTGGGGGCCTATAAACGGCACCTATAATAAATGTATTTCCCTGGATTGTTACTTTACAGTTTACACCATAACATCTCGCCCATGATAAGGCAATTTATTGGCACCAGATCTATCGTGTCTTTAAAAGTGATAGCCACACCACCGCCTCTTGATCCTCTGTCTTTTCGAATAATTTAGTATGGAGGTGGGACAATTTCATTGTCCCCAATACCATCGTGCAGCCATGCCTCCGTAATAACAACAATCTGGGGGTCGTGAGACAACAAGATCATTTCCAGTACGTCTACTTCATTTAATATACTTCTAGCATTGAAGCTCAAGGTATTAAATAATTTCAGCGGGTGCTTACTAACTGATTTGTGGCGTCACTTATTGTTAGGGTGAGCTTGCTGTTTGTTTGCTATACACATCTGCCGATTGATGTCGTCCCACAAAAAATATTCTTGACAATCTTTATCTTGTCATGAATCAAGAAAACTTTTATCCGTTATCACGATGCCGCTTCCTGCATGCCCACAACTTCTTGCGCCTTTGAAATGTCATCCAAGAAGAGTCGTGTTCAATTGTTATTTTACTCCCTTTCAGAAGTCTGCATTTCTTTAGAAGATTATCCTTTTCTGCGGAATCAAAGAAGTTAACAATGACGGATCGATTCCTGTCAATTTTTCGCCAAACGCGATGCAAGCGTTCGACAGTGTTAACACGAATTACAAGCGTTTCTTCTAAAACACCATCTAGTACCTTTGATTTTAACGTATCTGCCATTTCATCGTCGTCTTCTGGAATACCAAAAACCATAAGGTTATTTCGACGGGTATAATCTTCTAGACTGCGAAGCCTCCTCTGACATTTAAAAAGGTATTCTTGTAATGACGTGACGCTTTGCTGAAGACCCACCGACTTTATCTTTAACCTCTTTAGTTTCTTGGACCATTACTTCGATCTGTTGAACCCTTTTACACTCTAAAAAACAAGTGTGTATTGTTACACCCTTTGTCCCATATAATACACCCCAAAACTTCAATTCGACGTACAGCGCCCTACAGTCGAACAGACGGCCCCAGATTTTACGAGTGGCTTGATAGCCTGTGTGCTACAACTTATTAAAATAGCTAATGTACGTTTTACTGACTACAAAAAAAAAAAAAAATTAATCGGGGCTTTCTTGGCCCTACCGTAAAAACTCGGTGTTTTCTTTATGTGGTCTTTGATACATACTTTAGCTATATAAAAAGTTATATCGCACCGTTATCAAGCCCCTCGTAAAAGTTGGGGCCGTCTGTTCGACTATTGGGCTCTGTACCTCGAAATGACGTTTTGGGGTGTATTATATGGGACAAAGGGTGTAACGATACAGCCTTTTACGCCCTTTTTTTAGAGTGTAGATAAGCTGTCGAATTCGCTTTCAAACTGTTGTTGACTAGTTTTTATTGCTCCGAGATTATTTATAATCACATTTTGTGTAACCACAATAGCCTTCACCATTTCCTCCATCGTAAGTGGGGTGTCAGTGCCCCCCTCATCAGGCCCCGGTTCAATACGATGTCCCCGCATAACAATAGGTCAAAGGTGACATGAATACACTCCTGTAACAACAACACACACGTCCGAAGGACATGGCCGAAAAAAAGGCACATGCTGCTTATACGTTTACAATACAAGGAGCGATCATTACTCACCTGCATGAAAAACATTAGAGGGTTATCCATCGCTCCCGGTGAAGTGCCACCGTGCCCTCTGACGCTGAGCAGCCAACGCGGCCCATTTGGAGTTTCGTAGGCGGGGGCGGGACGTGTTGTCAATGTTTCTCCAGTATTCGCAATGTCGCTAAGCACCAGTGGCTTGAGCGTGTTGCCAGGTTCTCTGCTGATGTGCGAAGGGGCGTCGCTGATTCCATGTGGCTGTCACCACAGTCGTGACGAGGCGGCTAGGTGATCCGTTGGATCGTTCCGTGCTGTCGGCGTTGCGCTGACCAAGCGCTCCGTTGGGTGGAGCTGCAGCTTCATGGTTCCGCTGGCCGAGCATTCCGTTGAACCGAGCTGCAGCATTAGCGAGCCCGTAAGTCCAGCCAGGGATATCAGGACACTGCATGAAAAGCATTAGATCCATCATTCCCGGTGAAGTGCCACCATGCCCTCTGTTAAATAAATAATGTAAAAACATTAAATAAATAATTTTAAATAAAATTTTTCCTTCAAACGAAATAGGAATACATAATATACCTTGATCTTACCGGTCAAGTGGATATGCATGCACATAATGTGTATCCACGGCATTCTTCCGTGGTTGTAGTAGACATTACACTCTTTTTTTTTTTTGGTTGGCATGTTAGTTTACTTCAAATTCTGTCTTTTAATGTAATGGTGGTCTCGTCTTGAGGTTTTTAAAGCGATACTTTAAGGAGCTCCTGTCGCAGAAAAGCAGGCGTAGGCATTGGTGGGACGAGAGAATCCTGATTGGTCGATAATTAATTAATTTGCCTTAAAGAAAAACAAAATCCAAGAATTTCAGACGGACGCGTAATTCGAATCCACTACCCTTTTGTTGCAATACGCGTTATTGAAAATCTACAACCTCCATCGCATACACAATTATAGTCACCTAAAAATATAGGGGCCCGATTTGATTTGATGTAATGTAACATTTCGTTGAAAAATTGGGTTCGCTCACTGGCTTGACAAGGGATTCGCCACTGAGCGTCGAATCAAATTAAAGTCACACATTATAAAACGTCCATGAGCATCGACGGTGAGAGACACATCAAAGAGAGGGACAGATTTCTTAAGGAACAAAAAACAGCCCCCTGCCGTGCCAACTGCATGCGTTACACATACCTCGTACGAAGTAAGGAAGGGTTGTAGCGCCCTCGTAACTTGCTCTTCCTCCGACATTTTTGTTCTTGTATGGCTAAAAAGTCTACTTTCTTTTCGTGAAGCGAACGTAATAGCTGGTACTGTTTACGAGTAGAATTGAAACCCCTAATGTAGAGTGTTCCCAGCGTTAAGCCAATAGTGGAAGAAGTTGGTAATCTGGATGCAAACATTATTGGGGCGGAGGAGAAGGTTTGCAATGAAAAATGGTTTACAACAATTTCACGCGAAACTTAGGAAATGCAAAGCTGTGGCAACAAGTACGAGCAATTATTCAGATTTAAGGAGAAAAAAAAAAAAAACTGCCGGTAACTGTTCTCTATGTGAAAACAACCACCTACTGCGAGGGTTGCTCTCGTCGGCCATCCGGCGGAGTTTGGGGCTTGCGTTTCTTTCTTCCTTGCGGCTTGCTCCAGTCAGGCCCCTCGAGGTCTGGGTCTTCCTCCTCGACGCGATCTAGCGGTCGCTTGAAGGGATTGGGGATGTCGTCCATTTCCGAGTCAACTTCGGAGGCATCGTGTAAAGAGCGGTCATTCCCGTCGACTGTCTTCTGTTGCTGGCTCTTTGAGGAGCCTGGAGCGGCACTGTCGATGTCTGCGCCATTTTTACCGCAGGCAGCTGTCTTGTCGGCTTCGAGAATTAATGCGGTGCATGGTGTCTTCGTTTTGTGATGTGTCTCGTTTGACAGCACCTGAAGGTGTTTTGGTATGGGTGGGGGTTGGATACCCAGTGCCATCTTCGATTTTCTGAGGCTTCTGCCTCATCAAAGAAGAATTCCAAGTTGTCTTCCTCGGGAGCCGGCCGCATTACAGTGGCGTACGTCCGGATGCAATCCTTTTGCTCGTGACAAAAACAATGGCACTTATCACAGCAAGGGACGCGACATTCTCGGCGGATGTGGCCTGCTCTCTTACATCGAAGGCAGAGGGGTGCTTTTCCGGGAACAAGAACGAAAAGATTGCTGCCCAACAGACGCAGCTGGTGTGGGAGGTTTCCCTTGGTGACGCGTTTGTAGTATTTTGATTTGCACGAGATGGCGCTACTTGACATCTCCTTTTTAAAGTAGCCATCTCGTGCATCCATGCAAAAGAATAAAAGGGACAGTACGCGACGGGGCGACGGCATGAGCCACGCGTGATCTGCGGCCTCATCGGCCAGTCACCAGTGTTCGCCCCGCTCCTGAATCCGTCGGTTGTCCTTTCTTCTCGCTCCGGCGACCGTCCAGGTCCGCTCGGGGCATGTAGTTTCCCGGCTACGTCGAACGTGAGTCACCGGCGCTTGCGTCCAATGTAGCCAGGCTTTAGAGCACCGCCGCGTCGGCGCAGAATATAACAGCCTTCCTTCGGGTTCATTCTCACAAGCCTTGTCATTATCTGAACATTCTGGAAGCCTTCCGCCCTCCCTGTTACTCGAGATACTTCGTTGATTTTTCCGTAAGGCTCAAGGGCCCTCCGAACTGTGTCGTCGCTTATGTGAATAGGTATCCAGTGGAGCCGTATTCATACCTCGCACTCCTCAGGATTGATGAGCAGGCATCTTGTTTCTTTCACCGCAAGTTCCTGAGCTTCCAGAAGTTTTCGCTTCACTGTCAGGGAGTCGAAAGCGAAGAGCCAGACATGGTTCATCTGGTACGCGCCGGCTCCAATGAGGTCATTTAGAACGCCGTGGCGTTCCATTTCTCCCCGAAAATCGTCAATCTTGTACGGGCGTCCGGTGATGTCGCAATGAGCCAATACAGAGTTCAAAACTTCAGTACCTGCAGGGCAGTGACGGCAGAATCACTCGGTAGGTCTCTTGAGACATTTCAGCAGATGAACCACGGCCTGTGAAAGCCGTTGAAGACGCTCCACGGGAGCCCATTTTTTTGCGACCGTTTCGAACGGTGTCACGCGCTTCTCGGCCACGCAGAGAACCTTGCATGGCAAGGGAACAAGCGAGGATCTATATTTAGCTATCCCGTTTCACTCTTAAAGGCGACGCGTCCTCCTGTAATTTTGTTTCTTCCCATTAACTGTTCGAAAGCCAACGCGGAAGCGGAACGCCGAACGCCTTGATTTCAAACACCGGCGGCCGGTGTTCAGCGGGCGCCTTCAAACCTGCGGAAATCAAAGCGTGCGCCGTGTTTCGCCAACCCCAGCGCTTGGCTATGATAGATATTGGCGGCTTGTAATCGGCTCCAGGTCACGTGGTCGCTTGTTCTGGATTCGTTGTCTCGTGTTCTGCAAGAAAGTCAATTCACGTGCGTTTTTGTAGACGTGTTTGTCTCTATGTTTGTCTTTATGCTTCGCCGTTCCGAGGCAGTTGAACTACATGAGAAGATGGTGGATGTTTTCCTCTAGCTTTAACATGTTAACTAAATGGTAAATTGTAAACAAAACCTAGCCAGGGCCTTCAATTCCTCTAGAGTGTCCAGAGCGTACCTTCCGTCGTAAAAAAGAGCCGGAAGAATTGGCGCCTGCACATAGAAAGTCGAAACCTTCACCGAATGTGCCCTGAATAGGTCAGTTTTATCTCGTGAAATTTGAAAGCGCAGTTTTGTTTTGTAAAAAATAAAGCGAAGAAAAAAACAAAACTGAAGTGAAGGGTGGGTGCGTTTGCGGAAGACCGAGTTAGTGACGCTATTTAGTTGTGCCCACGCTATTAGATTACCTCAGTTGTGGAACCCACCGGGGGGTGGGGGGGGGTCTATTAGGCCCGAGCCCGGCCTTCGACGCGCTGATTGGACACCATCCATAGCCGAACATTGACACAGCAGCACTCGTGACCAATCTCACGCCTCGATCGATCTGACTGCGATGACGCGTGCGGAGACCTTCTGTCTCGGTGGTGTTGCTCTGGCTTGCGTCAACATGCAGCATGCATCGCGCACGTGTCTATACTTCGTTTCAAGCTCTAGACGCAGCCGACACTACGAGCTTAATGGGACCAACCAAGTGGCGTCAAAAGCTCAACTCACTGAACTTTTTCTATTTACGATTGGTCCAGAGATGATAGAACACGCACAGAAACATGAGGAACGCGATTTTGGTGCGGTTTTGACGCTGTCTGATTGCTCCCATCAGCTCGTAGCGTCGGTGGCGTCTGGACTTCAGATGAACAGAAATGCGGAAGTGAGGCGTTTGAACCTTGCCTATGGTCACTGTATACGCTCTTTACACTCTAACAAAATCTGGAGCGTCTGACTTTCCCGTAAAGCCCTTTTCGGAGAGTCGATCGCTGCCTATCCACAGGGGGCATACGGCGAATGAGAGGGCTGCATCATGTATGGGCCTAGAAACAAAGGCTGCATCGCGATACTGAGCATAACGCTCTACCGTGTTCAGTGTCACCGCGCATACAGCATTCTTTTTTAAATGTCTTTACAATGCATTTAGCCGAATCATTCGCCGAGCTCTCTTCACGGATTGAAGCGATCGGCCCTTCCAAGAGCGTTGTGGGAAAGCAAACACTCCGTCTCCCATAGCCGCTGTCACCATCTAATCAATTACGCAAACTACAGTTTGCAGACATGTTCGATGCATACATAGGGACGAAGCTGACGTGCTTCAGACATGCTTGGGGAGTGTCCGCAGTTAATCCTGCCATCGTGTCTTTAGAGAACACCGTGTCTTTTTATATGGTGGACGAGCAGTGGGACTGAGGCTTGATTAAGGGTGTACACCTCGCCCCAAAAGATCTTGGGATGTGCCTTTTCGTTGTCTTGGGGCCCCTTTTCGCATATACTTCAGTCTCACGTTTTTATCTTCGTCTTCGTTTGTTGAAAATCGGCGCCTGCACGTAATAATCTAAACTTTTCGTCAAAGGTGAATGTTGCAGGTCACTTTTATCCTGCAAAATTACGAAGCGTAGCTTCCTTTCTGTAAAAAATAGTGCCAAAACCTTGCCAGGGTCAACGGCGGACGGTCGTGCACACGACCAAGCCAAGTGGCGGAGTGCGTTTGGCGAACGTATTGATTGATGGCGCCGGGAGCAGCGTCGGAATAAAGTCCCTCTTTCCTGGGAAACGTTGCGCCATTCTTTGAACAAGCCACCGCGTTCCCTATTGGCCAGTCGTCACGTGACATCCTGCTTTCGGTTTTGGACTTCGGGTCGTCATTACTTTCCCAAGGTTGTTGCTACGCCGCAGCTAACGGGCTGCCGCGCCTGTGTAAAAGTCGATCGGAGAGCCTTTCAGTGTTCCCTCTGGAACGGAAAATGAACCTCGGAGGAAGATCTTGCTTCACCGAATCTGCCGAAAAGATTTCGACCCGACAGAGGATCCGAGTTACTCCGGCGGATCGTATCACGTGACAGCACAGATTGAAAAATGCTGGACGCGGGTTTGTTTTAGAACGCCAAGGAACAAAACCCTTACCCTGGAGTAAGATTGAGTAAATTTTGGAACGCGGCCTACGTCGCATTCACTGGCGGCCACAGCTGTTTGCGCGAGTGGTGAGCGCGAGCTGATAGCGAGCTTCCAGTTCATTTGCAACGTGCATGCGAACACTCCCTCGGCCAGGAGCGCGAGCTAGCACGCGCTCCTGGCTTTGAGACGTGCATTTCTAGCGCGCGCTCTCGTTCTGCGGAAGAACGCTTCAAAACAGCGACCTCGAGCTCTCGTGGTTCTGGCGTTGGCTGCGTTCTCTTCTTAAAAGTGAACGGAGTATAAACAGCGCCCTCAAAAATGGCGTCCAGTGTCAGCGTCCAGCGTCCAATCAAGGGCTCTGCAGCCCTTCGCACAGCAGTAAGCCATTTTCACTCATGCATTTAACGCTCCAACAGGAGCCGCCAAGTTATGCGATGTTGGTGCTCTGTATAAAGCTCACCAGGGAAGCAAAAAAACGCTGTTTAGGGCGAGTTATCCACACCATTCCACCGTAAGCGCGAGCACTGCCGACTTGGCATGCACGGACGCCCGTGCCGTGGAAGAGGTGTTGCTCAAAACGGCCTGCTCCTGCTCGTGCTTGGAGCATCGGCGTCACTCCCACGTACGGCTGCGTGTGGAGGTGTGGAGTACGGTCGCTCGTCAAGTGTGGCGTACGTGCTCGCGTACCATGCTCTGTTTCGCACAAAGTTCATAAGCTTGCAACGCTCTCGCGGCTGCGGACGCAAGCATGTGGATGTATCTATACGCCGATTCAACATAAGTGCGAGCGAAGCCAGTGCGACAAGCACGAGTATGCTTTCTCTCCATACGTTAAAAATAAGTAGTGAATCATCTGAAATCGCGGAGAATATAATTGCAGTTGGCGGTTTATATGATGAATAAAAACGATTTGCGATTCCTGTGAAGCCGAAGGGGCGGACAGGTCTCTACGAGACACTGACCGATAATGCTACTCGGTAGGAACGATTGGGACTATTTTCCAAAGCACTTTTGGGACCCAGGTTTGGACAAACAGATTTAGATGGCCTTCAGGAAGGTCGGATGCGAATGAGGGCTCTAAATGAGGTCATTGCTGTATCAGCCGGCTCTCGGCTGATAAGGAAGTCAGTCCGACACTGCTGGCTAGGGGGACGCAACAACCACCAAGGTTTATTTGGCATCGTTTATATAGCCGAAAACAGGGAGGTGGTACCGACGGCATGACTCAGTGCTATAGAAGACATAGCATAAGTAGCATGATAAGATTGGCATGCGGTACGATATCGGCATGATACATCGCCTTTTGTTTAGTAAGAAAGACATAAAATAACCTAAGTTAACAAACGACAAGGGGAAACAATGCTAAACAATTTGTTCGAAATGCTGCCCGTACTGCAAGCGCTTGGGTGCAACCGTAGCTCGCATGGATCTTCGAGGCGCTGGTGGGGCCGCGTTTGGTGTTCCACCAACAGTTTGAGGAGTAGTCTGCGCAGGAGGAGTTTCTTTGGCTCTTGGATGAAGTTTCATTTCCGCTCCGGCGTCTTCGAAGTCACTGACATCGCTGTCAGCCACCGTTACTTCAACCATCACCATCGCCACCATCATCAACAACATCCTCGTCATAATCACCACCTCCATCACCTTTGCCATCATAATTTTAACGCTTCTAATGCTGGGGTAGAACTATAACTACCAACGCACATGGCGGCAGGCTGGCAGACGCACACGCGTAAGGGTTTTTACCTATCTGCTTTGCCTGGCACGCCGTCGTGTGCGCACCAATTTAAGTGCAAATAAATCACTCACTCACTCACTCACTCACCGTTGAAACATGGGTCGCTCGCGTCCACCGTGACCGAGCTAAATGCGACAAAAGCGCCACCCTTTATCATTTGTCTTTACTTGGGTCACCTTGAACTTTCAGACGCATGTTTTAGCGTAAAAACCAACGGGAAAAAACTTTTTTTGTAGCAACTTTTATTGGAGTTTAGTACAAATTGAGGGCGCGTGATGGTTTCTAAAATTTTTAGTTTGCAAGGTTTTGCGACACAATTAATATTGTTTTTATACAACCATGCCTCAGCGGTGATTTCAGGTAGCACGTCCCGACCTAGGTGCATTTTAGCTTCGATAGTAATGCGCGGCGCGTCCGCTGGGGAGACGGGGGTGGCGCCCCTGTAACCTCTCCCACCGTATCTGTTTCGGCGCCATAATGGCCGATGAAAGCCATAATAGAAGTCACGTGCAGTTCCTCGAGTGGCCGCTGTGGGAGAAATGGCGGCGGTGTGATCGCCATTAGCGCGGTTCTGGTGGACAGGTCGGTGCCACTTTTTCAGAGCAGTCTCTATGGCAGTTTCCCAACTGAGTGTTTTAGTAACGTTGCTGTCAGCCAACGTTACTAGAACCACTCAGTTGGGAAACTGCCATAGAGCCTGCTTTAAAAAAGTGGCTCCGTTCCGTACTCGAGAACCGAGCTAATGGCGATCGCAACGCCGCCATTTCTCTCGCAGCGTCCACTCCGGGAACGGCACGGCTGCACGTCGAGTCGGGCAAGGGCCGGTGGCGCCATCTCGCAGGGCCATCCCGCAGTAGCAATGTAAAGCAACTTTCATGTTTCAACTCGTCGCTAAAGGGTGGCACTTTTATCGTATTTAGCTTGGTCTCGGTGGACGCCAGCGGCCCAGGTTTCAAAGGTGAGTTTCCCAACTGAGGGTTTTAGTAACGTTGTTGTCAGCTGAAGAGTCGCGATTGAATGTTTCCAATGTTGCCAGAAGGTGCTGACGGTTCCGCCGTAGTGTTGTTCCACTTTCCGTCTCAACGTTGTACGATCTAGGCGCAGCTGTACCCTTGACCTTAGCCTTTGAAGACCAGGCCTTACTCCTCACTCGGACGACTTGTCCTTTATAAAGCGGCTGGAGTCGCTGCCCTGCGGTCTCTGGCTGGCGATGCTTCTTGACGGTGGATGCCGGCTGGAGGCTGAAGTTTGGAAGGGGGATGTATCATGCTTCATTTTGTTTGGCGGAGGCTTCTGCGGCTTTGCAGGTTTTTTCTGCTTTCTGGAGAGTAAAGGCCTTTTCCCTCAGCATTTTCTCCCATAACTTTTTGTTGTTAGTGCCGAAGACGACTTGATCGCGAATCATTCAATCAGAAAGTTGTCCGAAGTTGCAGTACCTTGCTTGTTTTCTGAGGTCGCGAATCAACTGCTTCACCAGTTCCGCCTCGTCTTGCGTTCTTGTCCGAAAGACGTATTTTTCGTACACCTCATTCTGCTGGTCCACGCAGTAGTCCTCGAACTTTGCGACAAGCGTCTTGTAATCTTCCTTGCTTTCACGCTCAGCGAAGGCGAAGTTATTAAAGATCTCTAGAGCGTCGTCCCCGGCGATGGTCAAAAGTAAGATTGGCATGCGGGACGATATCGGCATGATAAAATTGCCACACTTATATGACGAGAAAAGTCCACACGATCGCCAACACGCCCGCTCCAGCTGAGCGAGACGTCGAGACGCTTGGGAACTTTCAGAGGGCGCCTCCGTCGGAAGTCGGAAGTTAGACGTGGGGTAAGGACGTTTTTGGAGGAGGAGGGAAGAAAATGCACCGCTTTTCCCAGATACAGGGGCCTTTCATCGAAAGGTGTAGCCGACCAGCGAAAAAAAGCAGACGACACGCAGACGACACGCAGACGAAATCCGTCGGCAGCAAGAGTACTGTTAGCGCCGTCGTTATGCAACCGCATTTTCTTTTATTGTTGTTACTTCAAGTTTTGCTATCATTGTCCGCGTTTTACCTTAAACCAGTAGACCACGGTCGTCGCGAGCAGTCTCAATAAGGAGGTAGCGTCATCTACCAATACGTGCGCCAAACGCGCATCGTCACTCGACTCGGTCGTCTGAGTCGCCGTCCGCCATTGACCCTGGCCAGTTTTTGGGCCCTATTTTATTACAGAAAGAAAGCTACGCCTTGAATTTTTACACAATAAAAGCGACCTGTGAAATTCACCTTTGACGAAACGTTTAGATTTCTACGTGCCGGCGCCGAGTTTTACGGCCCATTTAAGATCGAGCCTGGGTATTTCAGACACCCTATATTTTTTGCCCAGAACGCTGGGCTCCGTGGAGCGAACGTTCACGGCGACATTCATCCGGCAAAAATCTAAAACGACGCGCCGCCGCGTATTCGTTCACCACTGAACTTCATGAGACGAACAAGCTGTGAATGCCGCCAACTCGAACAGCGCGACTGTCAGTGTTGCCAAAGGGGAAAGTAAATATTAACTGGAACCAACGACTTATAACGCTTTGTTTAAACACGTCATATTCGTAAAAAGCGCGCTACAAATTTGACGAAACGCGATGGGACTCCAAGCCTACACTGTCAAAATTAGAGTGCAATCGAACCAACGTTACGAAAACACTCAGTTTTCGCGCTGCAAAACCCAGGGATCGTGGGTTCAATCTCCCCTGCCCGTTTAGATATGAATGAGCGTTGTAACGGCGTGCGGTCGTGTTTTACTACTGCGTTGTGCACATTAAAGACCCCAGGCTTGTGGTCGTACTGCACTGGCTAAATTTCTCATCTACAGCTGGGAGACAAGTCGGCCGTGGAGGCAGACTCAGTTCTAGGCTGTATAAACATACACACACCAATGTTTTTAACACTCGCTTAAGAAACTTGCTTTTGAAGCCCAAAGCGCTCGCGTCCATCGAGACCGAATTAAATTAAAATTTAATACGATAACAGTGCCGCCCTTTAGCGACGAGTCAAAGCATGAAAGTTGATTTATATAGCTACTGCGAAATGGCACTGCGATATAGCGCCACCGGCCCTTGCGCGACTCAACCTGAACTGGAGTCAGAGTGCTGAAACTACAAGTCTCGATGGTGCTATGATGGCAGCTCAATTTTTTGGTTGTCCTTTTGAGCGTTTGTTAAGCATGTTTTTTGCATAAAACCAAACGAAAAAAGATATTTTGGTAGGAATTTTTATTGAAGATTAGTAAAGAATTACAGGCGCATGGTGTTTCTGCAATCACCGTGTACCGTTATATTTTTTCCGGTTCAGTTCCAGTTCAGGAAAACTTTAGTTTATAAGGTTTGTGGCACAATTCATATTGTTTTATACAGCCTTGTCTCATCGGTGACTTCAGCTATCGCGTACCGACCTGGGCGCGCCCTAACTTTGTTGGTAATTCGCGGCCCGTCCGCTTTGGAGACAGGGGCTGACATCCCTGAAATCCTTCAACCGTATATGTTTCGGCCCCAAAAGGGCCGATTAAAGGCAAGATAGAACAGTCACAGCGGACGTTATCGAATGACGAACCAATACAAGGAGCCGTGCAGTTCCCCGAGTGGCCGCTGCGAGAGAAATGGCGGCGTTGCGATCGCCATTTGTTTAGAGTGCCTTCATACACACACGCGCTTTTGCTTGAATGGTGACATCTCAGCCATTTTTCCGCCCAATCGTTTTTTATGCGTTTTGAAGTGCGCGCAATCGGGTGTCGCTCAGCTCGAGCGCGTAGCTTTGGCTAATGCATAGATGCCATTTTACCACCCAAGTCACGCACCGAGTGCGCGAGTGCGTCACGCGCTGGCACATTCAGGGCAACAATGGATGTCTTCACGCTGAGACAGACAGACATGTAGGCCCCCTACTTTTGTTCGGTTCTCGAATACGGATCGGTGCCACTCTTTCAGAGCAGGCTCATAGGCACCCTGCAGATCTAGTTCAGTGCCGATACGCGCGCCTCTCGCGGCGGCGTCGCGCGTATTCATCGGGAAGCGACCTCGGCAGCAGCTCGACTGCACGGGTACACCGGCGGGTGTTGCAAGGTCGACATGCCTGCTTGGTAGTGATAGACCGAGTCTGCCGAACTTCAGATTCAGCGAAGCTCGGCACATGCCGAACGTTTGAAGGAAAGTTCGGCAAAGAATTGGCAAAAATTCGGGAAACGCCCGCGTGCACGCGCGCAACGGGTCCGCGGGGCCGTGAAGTGCAAATGGACGCCGTGCGGTCGTGCATCGTACAGTGTAGTACTACCAGCGGTTACGTCTTGGTGCGGAGTATATGGTAACTGTGTGTTTGTCAGCCTCTGTGGGTGTTGTTTTCTTCAATATTTTCTGCCTCTGGAACAGAAGGTCGTCCAGGAATTTACGCAGTCTACTGCGCAAGTGACAAATGATGCGGTACATTCTCGATAACGTGATTTGCATTTGATATATCCAGTGATGCACGGTAGTTGCAACAATGACTGACAAGTAATTTAAAGCACTCCTCATATTATAGCAATCCTGTTCTTGGCTCACAAGAAGCTTGCGGCAAAACAAAATAATATTGCTTTTTAATTAGCGTTATTTCGCGGTTTTCATCTGTCCGCATAAATCTAAACACAGAACTATCATACGCGACGTTGCACATCCGACATTTCTAACTCCTAGACGTCCGCGTGTATTCTAACATCAGAAATCGAAATTTTAAAAGTTAAAAACGAGACGTTGCGAATATGTGGCGCACACGTTCATGCAGAGCTGGTGTCAAGTGACTCAAATCGAAAAACATGCATATTTACAATAATATTGTTATCTCTCTGGGGAACGCTCAGCAGCCGTTGAATTCATTTTCGCGCAGGAAGCGGTGACTCGCAGAGAAAGTAAGAACACAGTGTTACCGCCTTTATTTCAACATGTAAGTACACACTTGCAGGCTTGTGCTGAGGAGGCCTCAAAACCGTAACTCACGTATCGTGACTATGCCCGCTACCCCACTACCACCCAACCTCGTTGTCACACCCCTTCTGCAAAAGGTCACTGTAAAATTGCCAGTAAACACACAAATATGACACTGATACAATTATCTTGTAGAGTATAACCTTATATAGTAACAACTGTGTCAATATGCACTAAGAAAAACTTTTTTTTTTTTTGTAAAAACGAATTATCAACTTTTAGGTGTGGCAACAATATATTTCTGTTAAATTTTTAGAAATATTTAGCAAAACTTTGGCTTTGCCGAATCCTAAGATTCGGCGCCGAAATTTCGATTCGGCAAAAGTTCGACCCATGACTACTGCTTTGACTACCACAATTGCGGATGCGCGGGAGCAGCGTGAGTGGCGGCGGAGCTCTACTGGCTCTACCGCTCTCCCTGCGCGGATGCAGGGTGCCTATGGCAGTTTCCCAACTGGGTTGTTTTATTACCGTTGGCTCGAACCTTCGAACTTCGGAGCCAGGAGGAAGCCAAACATTGTACTATGTCCTGATTGGCCCGTGTCCTTCGCCGCACGTCGGCCACTTCCGATAGCGGCGTTCGACGGGTGAACGATATCTAGCTCAGTTAGATTTGTGGCGAACAGCCAGCTTTTTGACGCCGCAGCAAGAGCGAACGCCGCAGGGCAAAGTTCGTAGGTTATTCGACGCATATTCGCTACATGGAGTTCAGACTTAATAACGCGCCCTGCATTACATATTCGACCGATAACTAAGGGTGTGGGCATGGAGGCCCGAAATCCCGGAACGAGAAATTAAATTAAAACGTATACTTAACTTTCAAAAAGTAAAAAAAAAAAAAAAAGCAGTTTAAGAAACGCAGGGTATTGATTAATTTTTTCACGTGTCTTGCTTCGTGATTGGTTCTTTGGTGCCCTTATCGCAGGCCTGCCAACCCGAGGGAAATTTCCCAGATTAAGATAATACTAATTTCTATGTGAGAATAAGGAAAATCTTCCTAGTTTGAGGGAAATTTTGGGCAGCGTATATATCTGAAATTTATAGGTCAATTAAGATTTTTTTTTTGTCGAGATAGCATCGAATTTCAGCAGCTTTGGCTACATTTGGGTTATTTCCTCTAGCTGTTTGTCGGTTTGTGGTGCAGCCATCTGGCAACACTGAGGAGTACTAGGCTAGGTGGCGCAAGATATCGTCCGTTATAAAGGGTACAGCCGTTATAGCATCCATCCATCCATCCTACCTTTTTCGGCCAAATCAGTTTTCATCGCCCCACAACGTTACCTTTGTCGCCTTCTGTAAAACTATGGAGGCAGGTAGTTGCCAAGTCAAAATTCTGAGAGCGAAACTGTGCCTTCTCGAAAGAAAAAAATCTTGAGTACAAGAATACTGCAATGCCTGGAGATATAGACTTACCATGACTAATAATATTTCGTGAAGTGCCGTCATGTTGCGTGTGTTCGAGTTTGAGAACTCTCGCTTATGTTAACCTTTTATTTGGTACTGACTATTAAAAAAAAAGCGCTAATGAAGTTATTAAAGCAGCATCAAGTTCTGATGACGTGCATAACATCTCACGCGAAGATAGGGTTTCGTTCGTCAGTTTGAATCTCCCGGTAACACTTCCCCTCGCCGGATTTTCTTTGGCCACGGTTTCGACCCAATGAACTAATTTATTGCGAAACGCACGCGAGGCGTATAGGTTATGCGTAGAGCAAGTCGTCTGCTTCCTGTGCAAGGGTTGCGGTAACGTCAGAACGACGCCGAGCTCTGATTGGCTTTGGTTGAAAGGAAAGTAGGTAGACCTTAATGCTTAATGAAAGTGGGTAGACCATGATGCCTTGAGGTCTACTTATTTTTTTTTTCAACCAGCCAATAAGAGCTCGGCGTTCTGACATCATCGCAACCCCTGTGCAAGAAGCAGACGAACTTGCGCTCCGCATATAATTCTCATAGTAAAAATGGAAGTGATGCAGAAAACAACGAATATTTAGTATTATATAATTATTTTGGCAAGCGAGGGAAAGTTCCACAGAAATAGGAAAATTTCAGACGTCCGCAAGGGAAATTTTGACTTTCCGTGTTGGCAGCCCTGTCTAACCGGCTCATGCTCTTATCGGCTCATATATGGGAGTATGGTTAAGTGAGGGAAAAAAGTATCTAAAAAACATAAAGATATTGTAATAAAGAAGGGGAAACGAGATTTAGCTATACTCCGTTTCACCTTATGTTGTACCGCAGACAAGGCTAGAAGCGCGAGCTCATTGCGTTGGGAGCTACTCTTAACGCACGAGAGCTTGTGCCGCCGAGATGTGCCCTAGAGCAAGGAGCTCGCGCTTGTAGCCTTTTCTGCGCTACATCATAAGGTGAAACAGAGTATATTACGAAACACAGGGCACTCTGGAACTATAATAGGTATGAAGTCGTTAGGTGTGTGTGGAAGGGAGTCATGGTGCCAGGACTGTCATTTGAGAATGCGGTATTCGCAACTTTCACGACCTATAGGGGGCGCACTAGTGCCTATCAAAATGGCTGTCATCTGGATGATCGTCGTAGAACAGCAGTACGAGACGGAGTCTGCAAGGCGTGAGTAATTCTAGTTTTGCTATGTACGAGCAATATTAGAACCTTAGTCTATTTTTTTACGTCAGGAACGTGTTGGCAAGCATCTTTATTGTGAAGCCGATCATCCAGGAGCTAGGGAGCAGGATTCTCACACCGCGGTACCACCATCGCTGAAAGTTGCGAATTGTGTATGAGGTCAGAAATCCAGGCAGGTTTAGAGATACAGCAAAGGAGTGTGGGTAGGTTGGCATTGGGGGCACATGGGAATACACTAAATGACGGAGTACAGGGGGATATGGGTCGGGCATCTTTTGAGAGTAGAGAAGCGATCAGTAAAGTAAACTTTGAACAAAGACTGGCTGAAATTGAGGATACACGGTGGCAGCGAAAGTGCACAAGTATCTATATATGAAAAGTCTAAACACTAAGTGGACAAACCGAACCCGCAAGCTGAGATTTAAATACATTCAACGAGATGGAGCCGATCAGAGCATATCAATAGAAAAGGGAGTAAAGGAAACTGAGAGGAAATTGTGGGAAGAGAGAATGCAGGGGAAATCAGCTTTAACAATTTACAGGGCACAAAAACATGAAATAAAGAAGAAACAGTTGTATGATAATTCATTGCTGTTTGAAGCTAGAACGGTGGTGCTAAGAATGAAAACATGTAGGACTAAATACTAAGAAATAGACACTATAAGCGACATATGCAACCGCGAAAGGAAAACTATAGAACATGTAATTTTCAGGTGCACGAGGCTTCGTCCCACCCTCTCGGGGGGATGATTACGGATTTGGAGGGGGAACTGGGATTTGCAGACATGGATGGACGAATGGATAGGGAAAGAGTTATGATAACTAAGAGGAGATTGGAAGATTAGTGGAAAAGATCTAGGGAGGGGTAAAAATACAGATAAAAATAAGCAATGAAAACGTTTTAAAAAAAAGGGGGGGGGAGGGTTGTGTTAGAACAGATTTCATACAAATTTTAAAATAGAAGGGATGACGAAATGTTAGGCTAGGTGGCGCAAGCTGCCGCCCGTTACGAAGGGTAAAGCCATTACCATCCATCCATCCAGCTTCAATCTCATTGGCTGAGAAGCGATAATGAGATGCTCGAGACCCGCCACGCACTCCATGCGCTGATAAAGTTGTCGGTGACTACAAGCTGACCCAGCGGATCTTCCGCTATAAAACGAGCCGCAAACATCGGCGCCTGCGCATACAAAAACTCAAACTTTCACCAAATGTGTCCCGAGCAGGTCAGTTTTACCCTGTGAAATCTCAAAACGTAGTTCTCTTTCTGTAAAAAAAGAAATTGTTAAGAGTGGGAATGCGATGGCGTTATAGGGTTCTGTTCGCAATACCCTCTCGTATAAACACGTGCTGGTCCCCATGCCGTGCAAGCGTGTGTGCGTCGTCTAGTAGGTAGCGTCACGTGTCACGTGACGTCACACATGGTTGTGACGTCATAACCCTTATAAACAAGCTAAATTTGGCGGTAAAAGTTTCCGCTAAATGTGGAGGGAAATATTTCCGCTAAATTTGGCGGAAAAAGTGTCCGCTAAATTTGGCGGGAAATATTACCGCCAAATTTAGCGGGTTGATGAGATGAGATGAGTGCAGTGCAACCACTAGCCTGGGGCTTTTAACGTGCGCCACGCAGTAGTGATTACACGAACACGGGCCGGTACGAAATGATCAGGATGAGTTTCGTACCGGCACGCGTTCGTGTAATTGCTACTGCGTGGTGCACGTTAAAGACCCCAGGCTAGCGGTGGTACTGCACTGACTAAATTTCTTATCTACAGCTAAGAGACAAGTGACCCTTTGGGGCCTACTTGCATTATCGCTGTCTTAAAGTCGGAGGTAGAAATAGTCGATGTTAAAATGCCTAAATGCGTATTAAATTCGGGTAAAATTGCAAATATAAAGGCAAAAAGAAAAAAAACAGCGTTTTACGAAAACGTAACTTTACGTTCCAGTTCCACCGACGCAAGGCGGAACGGCGGCACTCATTTGTTCCCCCCAAAAAGAACGCGTTCCACAAACGTCGTTCCGTGGAAATCCCGGTCTGTACAACACTGTCTCGCCATATCTCGAAGGCAGACGAACCTCACTCCATATTTAGACACGGAACGTCTAATTTTCCTTTTTGTTTTTTGCTTTACAATACTGACAACGTATGCACGCCAACCCCAACTTCAACAGTGCCTTTGTTAGACGATGAAAGACGACGACACAAGTGTCACTTCGTCGGAGAAACGCCACGTTTCCACCCGTGGGGCTTTGCGCAGGTGTCAGGAAGATTTCAGCCGTACGCAGATGTCAGACGACGAACGCGCGGGCTCGACTTCGACCCCCGCGAGTGCCGCTTCGATCCTGCAATGATGCGAAACGCAGGCTGCTCTTTATCTCTCCGGAGAAAAAAGTATCTACTATCATTCCCGAACACATGCACGGATAACAAGACCGCAAGACAACGGCTTTCCGCCGCAATCGACGGCCATTCTCCAATCTGCTTCAGATACTTCCTGACGGATCAGGTTGAGACATTTGAAGAGAGCCATGACAAGACTGGACGGCTTAGCCGTGCTCTGCCTTGCAGTGATCATCTGCTTTGCGAAGTCCCAGGAGACCGGACGACTTTTCCCAGAAGACCTGCGCTGGACTAACGAGATTGGCGACAACCATCTCGATACCGGACGCAAGGTGAATGTCACCCTTTTCTACGAGTCCATGTGTCCGTACTGCAGAGAGTTCATCACGGACCAGCTGTATCCTACGTACGAGCTACTACGAGACTACATGGTCGTGGTGCTCGTTCCTTTCGGTAACGCTCACATCGACAACAAGACCTTAAGAAACGGCAAGACGTACGTCTCCATCACCTGTCAGCATGGCGTCAACGAGTGCAAGGGCAACAAGATCGAGGCCTGTGCCATAAAAAAGTACAAGATGACTAGTCTGTGGTTGCCTTTCGTGGCCTGTATGTCCAGGTTCCCGGATCCGCACAAACAAGGCAAGATGTGTGCGGACTCGTTCCATTTGGAGTGGCCCGCTGTGGGCCAGTGTGCTGATGGCAAGGAAGGACAAGATCTCTTGTACCAGATGGGCAGACTGACCGAGGATCACCGTCCTCCAATCCACTACGTTCCGTACATTGACTTTGATGGCGTCCACGACGAAAAGGCTGAACACGAAGCTCGAGGTAACCTCCTCGGCGTCGTTTGCAAGAAGCTCGGGGAAGTGAAGCCAAAAGTTTGTTACGGTCATTAGGCCGAATTTGTTCTGTGTTTTCACTCGTATCCGTTTATTATTATAATTTCGATTTCTTTATACAAGAATAAAACGCGCAGTATTTAGACATCGCTCGTACTCTGCTTGGATACTCAATTTAAGAAATGGTGGAGGAACTATAGAGTGAGACAAAGAGAGCACAATCAGGGGCGGTCACCTTTTTTTGTTTAACTCTTTTTTCTTGAAATGCTGTCATCGAAGCAACAAAAGGTGCGAAAACATAATTATTGTGTTCACTCTTACTGTGCAGTGCAGAGTTGCAGAATGATTACGTTCTGAGAAATAATGCGCGGACTTCGGATCTAGCCTTTTGAATTTATTATCGAATCCATCTCTAGTCCTCTTTTTTAATTGCATGATTTCGCATACATTCTTGGATGTTGTGTACGGTGCTTTTAACGGCGTGTTCGGACACGTGCACGACAAAACTTCCGACAGATCGTGGGAAACTTTGAGAAGATGGTGGAATCCGACCAGCAGCGGGCCAATCCCTGCGTCCCGTCTATTCGCGTAACGCAGTTATTGGCCGTCGCCTCTTCGGATTAGGCCATCTTTCCGAAGCCTCGTACGACTCCTCGTTCCGTCATGCATTTGTCTCGGGCTTTATTGTTGGATGCTTTGAGCAAACGATGTTCTGCTGGTGTTTGTTGACTAAAATCATGCGTCTTGCTTGCCTTGTGCAGGGATCCGCAGTGTGGTTTCTCTCACTGTAAATATTCCGAAATGATTGCAGTAATTGTGTTGTGTTTATTTTTATACATCCGAAAGTTATTCAGCACCAATGGGCGACTTGTCTCAACTGTAGATGAGAAATGTAGCCAGTGCAGTATTACCGCAAACCTGGGGTCTTTAACGTGCATCACGCAGTAGTGATACACGACCGCACGCTGGTACGATTCTCATCCAGATCGAAACGGGCAGGGGTAAGGATCGAACCCAGAATCCCCGGGCTCTGTCGCACGAGCTTTCGGCCCACGTGCTCCGAGCTGTTGTGCGCTAGTCCACTCGGCCACCGAACCCCCTGAAATGAAATGAATGCAAGTGGTTTGCTGGACCCGCCTTTAGTCGTAGACGATGCTGCAGTTTGCTCACCGTGACATGGCCTGAGGGAGTTCATGCACACCTGAAATGAATAGTTTTTATTCAGTTTAAATTTATATAATTGTGTCTCAAGGGGAAACCAAAATAAAATAAATGAAATGAATAAAATTGATCTCAAAGAGACGCTCGCATAGAAGACAAATACGGTATTGTTTTTGTTCTATAAAAGTATTAACAACGAAACTTGTGAGTTTAACGTTCTTCTACAAGGTCCCATTTTTTATAGTTATGTAAAAATACATATGTTAAAGCCATGTTCTTCGGAGCAGCATTCATCTATATGCGAACGCCGAAGATAATTTCCTTCCGGAGATATAAAATTTCGAAGCTCGTGGCGTGGAGATTGTCAAGGTTTCGCTCAGGTACTTTGCACAGCCGTCAATTTCACACCGAAGGATGCACGTAGCAATACTATTTTTTTCTATTTATTTTATGAAGGTTTAGAAAATGTTTACGTAATATAAAATAAAATTACAATAAAAGATTTTTATGGCAACATATTAACGGAATAAGTACAAATAAACACGTTTCAGAGACACATTCAGAAATTATTTACGAACGATCTACTTTATATAAAACAATGCAAAATAGATCAAAATGATCCTCTTTAAATGCATTTTACGAATCTATAATAAAAAATATGACTAGCCGTTATTGTCGCTTAGCTAGTGTAAAACCCTAATTATTTTCGCGGTCCCTATTTTCCGCGAATTGGTCACGAAGGACATAATCACGGCCACTAAATTTCGCGAATTCCAGAGACCTGCATCGAAACTCTTAGGGACCGAAACTTTCGCGTGCCCTTAAATTTCGCGAATATTTCAGTTCGCGAAATTCACAAAAATCAAGTGCTTGCGAACATGAAGGGTTTTACAGTATTAATGCAGAAACACTGCTCATTTCTCTAAATGTGGTAAAAGTGCACTTGAATATTAAAAAAAAAAAAGAAACTTCACTTTTTTTTAAACTTTTCTTTACAGTTTCCAGTGGCTTTAACTAACTTGCGATGGCAATTATTAAGTAAGGCACGACCTACTTAAAGGCCCACGACCAGACCCGAGATTCTGCAAGGCAGAAGATCCTCCTCACCCTGGTGGAGGAGAAAACAGGCAACGGTGGACAGGGTAGAAGGGGGGAGAGGAGGGAGCGGGGAAAAGTGGAAAGCGCGGACCGGTAGTTGATCTTTAAGAGAAAAAACGACAACCAACCTTCACTCAAATTGAGAGCTTGTCTTCGGTATAGGGGCTTTTCCGCACGACGTAGGCCCCAAGGAGACATTTTCTATAACGGCAAAGGCTCTATAGCGGTGCTGCTCTATCGTAGGGTGTAAAACGTTACGGTGTCCCTAGTTTAGCTTTATATTTGTGTCCGCTTGCGTGGCCTACTAATACCCCCCCCCCCTTTTATTTTCTTCTTCAAAACACGTCTCTTTTTTTTTTTTTTTTATCTGGCGCCGTAAAGGCTTCGATTGCCTTATTTCTCTATAATATGGGTGTATTTAACAGTCTTCAATTATTCCCGTCATGCTTCGAAGTCAAATGATACCTTTGACTTTATTAATTGTAAAGTTAAAGGAGCTGTGCAACGATATTCAATTGGAATGTTTTTCACTTTACACGAGCTTACTGGCACTAGTGGGACTCAAGGATACTCGCATGCAATGCCACTGGCCAAGAAACGCCTTTGTTGCGGTGTAATTTCAAGGACAAAAGCGATCATTTTCATTCAATCTCTCCCTTGCAAAATTCGATGACGTAACGCGGGGATCGCAGTACACCCGTATGACGATATTTGAATGCGGTTCATAGATTGGACCCGAGCATTGCGTGGGCACTCGATTTAGGCTTGACCTTTGACTTTATTAATTGTAAAGTTAAGTGCTAAAGGTAATTATTTACGTAATTGTATCAAACCCCTATTTTTCTTTTGTTTTCTATATTTGCCGTTTGGCAGGAATCAATATTTATTTATTTATTTATTTATTTATTTATTTCAGTACCCTCAAGGCCCTGGGGCATAAAAGAGGGGAGTGGTACAAAAGAAATTTGGAATACAAACAATGTACAAACACTAGAAGCCAAGCGCTAAAAATGTTTAAAAAAATGTGTAAACAAGTCAAGAAATTTATAGAACAAGGAAAACAAACAAAGAAAAATATTATTATAAGTAAGCAGTCAGCGCACTTTTAAGGCGACAACTCTTTGACTCTTTACATGGGTTATCGCATCCAGTCATAAGATAATTTTAAAAGCTCCTAACCTCTCGATACATTTGGCCAAACATCAATATCGATTTGAGAAACTGAAAAAAAAATAGCCTTGGATGTCACCAAGCGAAAGTTCAGTGCCCCACACAGAGCCCGGCAGGCACTTTTCAACTTCCTGAAACTCGTTTTGAAAAGGTACATCCGGACATCGTCGGGCATTTGCCGGAATCACAAGGCCAAAAATATATCGTTACGGCTATTGATCGTTTCACGCGATGGCCAGAGGCTCTTCCCATTCCAGACATCACGGCTCAGTCAGTTGCATAAGCATTTTCACAGATGTGGATTTCGCCATTTGGAACGCCAGCAACTGTCACCACGGATAGAGGTAAGCATTTTGAATCTGCACTCTTCAATCAATTCACATCTCCCTTCGGTATGTGCAGAATGAGAACCACATCTTATCACCCAGAGGCAAATGGATTAGTTGAAAGGTTTCATCGTCCACTCAAGACCGCACTCATTGCCCGACAGGCTCAATCCCACAGGACCGAATTGTCACCTCTGGTGCTTTTGGGACTTCGAACAGTCTTCAGAGGTCAACTTTCATGCTCAGCCGCCGAAATTGTTTATGGAACGACACTTCGCCTACCGCAGGAATATTTCATCCCTCCTGACACAGTCATCACTCCCGACTAATCCAACTACGTTCACCGTCTCAAAGATGCTACGTTGCCATTACGCCTCCCATCTAAAAGACACTCATCAACACATACTGTTTTCGTTAACAGCGACCTTTCCGTAACCACCCACGCTTTCTCACTGAAGGGCTCTGTGCGCCAGCTGCCTTCAAGCACCCTATGATGGTTCATTCCAAGTTTTCAAAAGAACACCAAAACACTTTGAAATACTGTTTAACGGCAAGCCTGAGTGAATATCAATTGACAGACTCAAACCTGCGCAAATCGAGTCGCCTGATCCCAACTCACCGACAACTTACGTGGGCAAAGCTGCACTCCGCAGCGTACTTTTTTGCCCTGAACCGTCTCGCCGACTAGTAGATGATTACTGTGGCGGCTATCCCGCCAGCCGGTGACCAGAAAAGGAAGAAGTCCAAGAGAACCCTTCTGCTTTTAGGTTTGTCAAACTGGAAGACTAGGCCAGCAGTTCAGCCGAATTGGAATTAATTTAATTAAACGTCGATCGGTAAAACATCAAGACGTGCTGAGTTTCGTAGTACCTTTTTCAGTTTATGGTGGTGAAAATTAGTTGTAACAATACATTTTTTATTCAGAGCTCTACTCTTGGTAGAGCGGGTCAGTGGCAAAACTCGGCACAAAAGTGAAGTCTAAAAATTGATACGCATTTGTATATTTGCCACCATATATTTCAGGAATTAGCTCGTGAGCTAAGTTACCAGTTACTGTAAAAATGCAGCTGAGTTACAGTTACAGTTAAGTTACAGTTACAGCTACCGGACATTTCATGTCACATAAGAGGTTTGAATTACGTGAATTGTAACTAACAAAGTAATTAAAATACTTTTAATTAGTTGGCGTATAAAGCTCGTTGGTGATTTGTTTTTAGATTTCTTACGCAAGTATAACTGTGAGAGTGTCGTCTGTGACTTCCAAAACGGAGGCGACGTGAAGGAAGGCCTAAGTAAATGGTGCCTTGAGTGCAGGGAGGTTAGGTTCCAGCAACCTGCTATCCGTGCTTCGCTCTACCAGTGTTGGCGTTGAAGAAACACGCACACGCACACGCACACACACACGCAAACGCACACAGACATACACACACACATACACACACACACACAGCCTTAGCTATGATTTTTGTGTTCGTGGCACTTCACGTGTCTCATGTCCTCGCAGAGAAAAGTTGCGTATCTCCTTTGCTCACTCAGCAAAGAATCAACCAACATTTTGCCAACAAAAGAATAAATACAGAAACAGTTTGCTTAAAGTTTGCCAGAAAAATACATCTGAAATGCTTGCGAACAGTTTTTACAATTTTAACGTGAAACGTTCTTCGGCCATTTGCTCCGGATTTTGTGAAGCCGTGGGCTGTGACATCCCAAAATGTAACGCCCGCAGTGTTGCATTATGGGACATCACAGACCTACACACCCATTCAGGTTCTCCGCTAAGTTTAACGGGGAAGTTGAACTGGTGTATAGGTCACGTGACATAAAGTCACGTGACGTCAAATTTCCCACTAAATGTAGCGTGAAAATTAGGGATGCCGCGAACCACCCTAGATTCGAATTCGAAAGGTTTCAATATTTTCGAACCGAACTGATGTTCGAAATCGAAAGGTTTCGATTTTTTCGACCGTACGGAGGTTCGAATTCGAAAAATTCGCAACTTTCAAAAATCGTGGAGTTTCGAAATCGAAAAGTTCGAAGCTTTCACGGTTTCTAAAAGTTCGGGTTCGATTATTTCGAATATTGTTTTACTTGAGGTTCGAGAAATTCGAAGATTTCGAACTTTCCTAACTTGAAAATTCGAGAGATTCGAATGTTTCAAATTTCTTTGGATCTGAGATTCGAAAAATTCAAACGTTTCGAATTCTTATAAACATAAAGTTCGATGAATTCGAAGATTTCGAAATTCTTTCTACATAAAGTTCGAAACGTTCGAAAGTTTCGATTCTCTTTCAGGGCTAATTTAAAAAAAAAAAAAAAAAAAAAAAACTTCTAAGGTTTCCAATTTCTTTGAAGTCAAAGTGAGCAAAGTTCGAGGTCCGGTTTTAATGTTCCGCCACAGTTTCAGTTTCAAATAACGTTTTCACGCCTCACTGGTTTTCACGAAATCAGGTTTAGAAAAGTTCGCGTGTGATATTTAGACTGCGCGAAGTTGGTCAGGCAATTAAATGAGACGACGAGTTTCCCGGATGTGTTGGAATATTTGCCAGCGCAGAGTGACGTTTGACCATAGATCAGTAATTGTGACCGCCAGCCCGGGGTGGTCATTAACGTGCATCACGAAGTAGTGATCACACGAACGCACTGTTTAACGATACTCATCCAGTTCGAAACGGCCAGGGGCAGGCAGGTGGTTGAGGCTCAGGAAAACCTTGAAGCGATCTGGCAAACCTGCCTCCTTACCCCCTTGCACGCTGGTAGTAATCCGATCGAACGCCGCCCAAGTGACGCTGGCATATAGTAAGTTTAGTTTGTACATGATGCAAAACCCTGAGACTGGGAATGAAATTTGAAAGAAAAAGTGTAAAAAGACAGAAAAAAGGGGACAGGATAACGCCTCAAACTCAGCTCTGGGAATGAAATTTGAAAGAAAAAGTGTAAGAAGACAGAAAAAAGGGGACAGGACGACGTCTCAAACTCAGCTCAGGACAACGTCTCAAACTCAACTCAGCTGAAAAGTCAGCTCAGGACAACGTCTCAAACTCGACTCGGTTGAGTTCGAGACGTTATCCTGTCCCCTTGTTTCTTTCTTCTTACACTATTTCTTGCGAATTTCCTTCCCAGTCTCGGGATTTTGCATCATGATCAACATATATCAGCTCGCCTGCACCTTGACAATTTTTTTGTTTGTAATTGCTTTGAAGGTTTATTTTCCGGGACGGAAGAAACGCCGAGCATAAAGCACAGAAGCTGATACAACTTGAGGTCGAGGAGCGTTCTACCATACCAGTGGCGTCGGAAGAGGAAAAACGGGCGCTCCAGTCTCTCTCTCTCTCCCCCCCCCCCTGTTAAAGTAAACAATGCGGGGAAAGAGGGCATGGTCGAGTTTATTTTAATCCGAAATTATTTAGGCATATGTATAGCTACTGTCGCTCTTCACTGCATAAAAGATCGCGTAGATGGTCATTGTTAGAAACTCGTTGTCAGAAGGCACTACTCGTCACATGCTCGGTGGCTCGGAAGTTCAAAGCTATGTGTTTTCGACTTAAATAACTGGGCCAATGGTAAAAAAATAATAAATAAATAAACATAACAATAAATTCAAAAATGAAAAGCTGGAGAGAAACAAAAAAACAAAACAAAAAAAAAAAACTATCAAGAACCCGCCGGAAGTGTTGTATTCTTGCATATTCAGAGGCCCAAAACTATGAAACAAGTGTCTCCTACCAAAATGTGTACAGGCCAAAAGAAACACGTCACAGGAACGTGAAATAAAAGAAAAAAAATTAAATTTTTTTTTTTTTTTATGACGTGCTGAACTTGAACAATTTTAGAAATCTTCTCCCATGAGTTAATGTATTCCTCAACGTGAAAAAAACAATAAATACATTATTTTGTATTCTGCAGATGGTAATGATTATATACTGTCTGTGGTGTTAATTTAAATGCGATACCTCAAACAATGTAGACGAAACAAATTACCAAGTTTAGGGCATAATTGCCCGTAGACACATGTTTGGATATTTCTTCGAAACTCGTCTTGAACAACAATAATCATATCTTAAGACGACACTTACCTAGGCTATACATAGATCATTCTTAAAAAGTTTAAAATCTCTACCATAAATAGCTTCGGCTATAGCGCGCTTCAAATATGGCACAAACGACAATTGTCGAAAACCCGTCGTCCTTCCTGGCTCCTTCGGGAATCTATTTCTTTGAAACCAAGCATGCCAGATGATTGAAATAAACGGCATTGTCTTTCGCAAGGAATGCGGCACCCCATGTAAATTGAAAAAAAAAAAAAAAAATTACGAATGTACCTCACTGCTTGAATCCAAATGAAACCGCCTGCCGGTCTTTCGAAGTTCGACGAACTTCGAACTTTACCCTAAAAGTTTGAAGTTCGTCGAACTTTAGATTTTTCAGAAATCGAAAGTTCGACAATTTTCGAATTCTTTAGATTAATAAGTTCGAAAGTTCGAAACTTATCGATTTTCTTAGCGTAGGAAGTTCGAAAGTTCGAAAAGCTTCGAACTTTATAGTGCAAGAAGTTCGAAAGTTCGAAAATCATCGAATTGTTTAGTCTATCAAGTTCGAAAGTTCGACAGCATCGAATTTTGCAGCGTAATAAGTTCGAAATTTCAAAAAGCGTCGAACTTCTTAGTTTAATAAGTTCGAAAATTCGACTTCCGTCGAATTTCTTGATATAGAAAGTTCGAAAATTCGAAATCTTTCGAACCTTTCGAACCGCTTGATTCGATCATTGAACCTTGGGTTCGAAAAAAGTTCGCGGCATCCCTAGTGAAAATTAACGCTCTGTGATCTACACACCAATGCAGTTTCCCCTCTAAATTTAGCGGGGAAATCGACGTCACGCAACCTAATGTCACGTGATGCTAGAACGTTTCACGTATGCAATACAATAGACCCTTCCTGAAATTCCCACAATGCATCGCTCAGACCCCCCGTGGCCCCTCACGAAGCAGAGAGTTGTAGGGGCATTTGATGCACGGCCGGTGCGGCAGCACGGACGTGTGTTAAGCCCGAGTCGATTGGTGCCTTTGCGTGTCCACGAGACGGCGGCTCTCGGCCTTGACTAAGTAGGCATTTCTCATATATACTTGGAGCGTTGTGACATGCCAATGCCTGCTCCGTATCGTTCCACCGACAACGTTTCCTCGACGCACGTTTCAACGACAACATTTCATCGCTGCTCATTTCATCGACCACTACTACGGTGCCCGATCGGGCGTCGGAACCTTAGTTGTGCTACAATCGAGTTCTGGTCCGTCTGTTGTCTCTGCTTCGAGTGACTTGTCGGATCCACTCACCGTCGACAGCACCGAACCGAGCCGCAACCGTAGCGCGTCCCCGTGTGCGAACATCGGATACCCATAATTCCCGAAGGGGCGCGTTTTTTTCCCACGCAAGGGTCTATTGCCCAGCAATTTTTGTCCCTTCAGTGAAATGCATAAATATCTCGTTTCTCTATATTCACTGACAGCTGAAGAAACACAGAGCGTAATGAGTCTCGGACATCTTATTATCGCTCGTTCCGCAGCCAAAGAGATGACGCCATTAGTCGACAAGAACGGCGAAGAACTAACTACTAAGCGAAACACGTGAATATAACCGGCCGCGTCCGGCGTTTTTTAAGCTGTAAGGGACAAAATGTCCTAAATTGTTGTTATTGCTGTTTTTGTTGCGGTACCAAATGAGTTCTTGATAACGAGTTGTCAGTAGGAATTGGTTCTTTTTGGTACATAACCACAACCATTGAGAATGAAATGATTCGCACCCATGTGCCCCGTGGCTGATCTGTTCAGAGCGTCTTACGACGAACAGGCGGTCAAAAATTCCAAATTGCTGGGTTGGAGGTTTTAACAATGGGAAGTTAATCCATCTTAAAATGGCGTTCTGTCTCTCTTTGAAGATGGTCAAATTGGCCAGTTCCTTCGGCTCTTTTTAAAGCGAAAGCATTAGCTGTCCCATGGAGCGAAGCCAGCGTTGTCTGCAACCGTCTGTAGCAGCGAAACGGCAGCTTAATTCCCATCTGTAGCAGCGAAACGGCAGTTGAATTCTCATTGGCTGCGACGCGTCATGTGGCTCCACTAGCAACGGCGTCATAATTGCTAAGCTAGGAGCCAGCCGAACTGCTGGCGGTGCAGCGGGAGGGGGGGGGGGGGGGGGGGGGGGACGCGAGTATGCGTCGTCAACCGGTTCTTTAAGGTCGTCCTAGACGTCATCCTCTCGGCGTCGTCCATCTGGTCGTTCTATTCGTCGTCCTCGAGGCGTCGTTCTCGAAGTCGTCTTAGACGTCATCCTAGAAGTCGTCCTAGATGTCGTTCTCTAGGTCGTCCGAGAGGTTGCCCTCGGCGTCGTCGTCGACGTCGTCCTAAACTTTAATACCTCTAGAAACATTACTCGAAAACATTTCACCCGCGGTACTATAATGCTTTTGCATTCCTACACGTAAGCAGTCTTAAGCGTCCTCGTGTAATCTTTATTCTCAACTGAATGACGGTTATTGAAACTACTTCTGCGCTAGAATGTGCTCATGCCGAGTTTAGGCGGTAACATTTGGTGCTCGTCGTCATAACATATACGTATAGCCATGTCACATGCAAAAACAAAATGCAAACGACAACACGAAGTCTGCTACGATTCACAGCGGTAGCTGCTGCGTTGTGGAAAGGAATGTTGGAGGAAATCTACCCTCAGTCGGTGTGCTGTACAATGTTTGCAATGGGTTTTTTGCTTTCGGTGGAATGGATGTAGGAGGCGTGAGTGAGAAGACGTGTGCTTTGGTGGAACGATTGTTGCATGTGTTAGAGAAGGACACAAGATAAGTGCTCTCTTTGGCTGAAAGTCAGAAACGTTCTTTCAGAACGAGGGCGCTTGTCACCACGCCTGCGGTGGAAGAAATGAAAGTGGGTATGCGAGCTGCTTTGTAGAGTCGCGGAGAGTGCACGAGAACGGAACCCGCGGCGGCGGCGGTGGGGAGGCGAGGGAGCGTGTCCGCACAGCCCGACCACGTGGGTATTTTGCAATGGCGGCTGCCCGAGGGGTAGGCGGGGGTGGGGGCAGGGAGTGCGTCGGTGGAGGAAGAACAGCGGTGGCCTACAGAGGGAGAGGGAAGGGGAGAGCGGGAGCGAGAGCGAGCCTTGTCGCGTATGGGAAGTGACTGGGAGAGGGAGAGCAGTACCACTGCTGTAGAGTGCGGTTTTGCGTTCGTACATGAGCATTTTTTCCCCCAAAAGAAACCACTAAAACCTACAGCTATAAAATAAATTAAGTTGTCTTGATTATTGTAATAAACCCGGGGAGCATAAGGTGTGTGATGCATGTATTTACGCACGCGTTATGCTTTGTTGCGCTGTGTTACGAAATTCTTCTGTTGGTTTCGGAGGCGTTGCACACATGACGCATTCATGTATTTCCCGGGTTTCTAAAAATGATTCAGAAAGTTTAACTTTATTCAGAACCCGTGACGTCCTCAGATCACGTGACGAGCTACGCTTCGTCATTCGGAAGTCACCTACGCGCACCGACAGTCACCTACTAGTGCAGGTTAGTCATACTTCACCGAGCCTTTTTGCTGTTGGATTCTTCTTCTGGCAGCGTAAGCGATCGGTTGGTGAATCATCAGCTTCGTCGGAGCAAAGTTAGCGGCCCAGCCGAACCGCGGTGACGGGCATGGCGCTTCTACTTCAAACTATCAGATTATACTGCCTCCCCTGTCCACTGGATCTGCGGTGCTGAACACCATCTTTCTGCACGCTAACATCCGCGGGCGCGCCTACCGTGTCGAGGACTTCGGCGACGCCCTGGGCCGCCTGGAACTGCTCCCCGGTCTCGGCTGTGACTTTCAAGTCACCTGAGGGTAAGCGGATGACCCTTGCGGCGGGCGACCTCGTCATCAAGGGCCGACGATGCATCGTCGTCAACCCCGGCAACCGCGACATCCGCGTCAAACTTTACTGGCTCCTGTACCATGTCCCCACGACGAGGTGAAAGCCGCACTAACCCCTTACGGCACGGCACGGTGACCGAAATGGGGACCGAGAAGTGGCGGTTACAGGGCGTCATGGACTGCGAGTCGATGACGCGCACGGCCGTCATCCGGCTCAACCCTTGATTGGACAAACTGCCGCATCAGCTGCGTATTGCCAGAGGGCAGATGCTCGTCGTGGCGCCGAGCAGGGCACCACTCTGCCTGCGCTGCGAGCGGACCGGCCACATCCGCCGTGACTGCCGGGTGCCGAAGTGTCAGTCCTGCCATCGGATTAGTCACGACGCCGCCCACTGCGTCAAGACCTACGCTTCGGCAACGGGGACTGGATCTGGCCAGGCCAATGCTGAGCACCTCATGAAGGAGGCGGATGTGGAGGAGACAATAAAGGGGGCGGTTCCCTCTACCGGGACGCCTGTGAGCCTGTGAGCGGAGCCTTCAAGAAAGTTGTCGTCAGTCGTCGTAACACCCGCTCAAGACGACTGATGTCGCCACCGCAGCGAATCTTGACGTGGCGTCAGCCAGGAAGGACGAGGCGACGACAAGGATGAATAAAGTGGTGACGAGAGACGTGCCGACGAAAGCGACTGACGGGCAGCAAGGCATTGAAGTGAAGTCAACACTGTCGAGAACTGTGCGCTCGCGTCAAAACGGCCGCGTGAGACTCCAAAGGTTGTCAACGAGTCAAGCCAGTCTGAACCACCAGGGAAGACTGCACCGCAGAAAAAGAGCGCCTCACGTCCTTCCCTGAGCTCCGTGCCTGGACTCAGAAGCCCGGACAAGCCGGCCGGCTGATGCGGCCCCGAAAAAATAGTTTTAGAAGGGATAATAACAGAGTTTATGTTACAGGATGTTGTTAATTTCCAAAGGCGTATCGAAAGTGTATGGTATACGCATTTTCACTCCTCAAGCTATGCTCGCCTTGACCGGGTGTATGTGTCTATTGAAGAACTTGCTTTGACGACTACAATGTCTTACCAGTCTTTTTTTCCGACCATGCCCTTGTCTTCTTTGTTGTCGGCGAGAAATATAAAAAAAAAACACTGCTTCCGATGGGAACTGTGGAAGCTTAATAACAACCTTCTCCAGGATGAGGTGCTTACTGAGAACATCGAATTATTGTTCAGCGAAATGCCTGATGAGAATAGCATGGATGGATGGTATAACTTTATATACAAAAGGTTAGGAAACCAACGAGTCCCAGACGGAGCCCTTAGTCCAGGGCTCCGTTGGCTTCTCCATTACGGCGGGCACGCTGAACCAGCTCACGCTGGTCGATGAGCTCTGGGCTTCACAGGGCCGCCTCCCAGGAGGTTGGGGTAGGGGAAGGAACGGGGGTGATGCCCCTAACCGGAGGGCTAGGGCATTCCCAGACGGTGTGGTAAACTGTGGGGCGGGGATCCCCACATCCCGGGCAGGTGCCCGGGTAGCGGGTTGGAAAACAACGGTGTTTATGAAAAATATTAGCAAAGGAAAGAGTTTGGATTGGCCTCCAGTCCATCGCCTCGGCCCGGGTGAGTTCGGGTTGGGGAGGATGAAGTGGTCGGCGGCTAGCAAGGTAGTATTCTGTGACGAGTGCGTATGTGTCCAGGATGGTGTCTTTATGTCTTGTGGGTACATTGGGGTCATTCGTGTCCTGTTCGGTGTTCGTGTTGGGGCCCTCCCACTCCGTCCCCTCCGGCAAAGCCCGGTTCATAGCTGCAGCTTGGGCAAGCGCATGAGCGCTCTCATTGCAGGGTCGACCGGAGTGTGCTGGGGCCCACAGAATTCGGATGTCTGGTGTAGAAGACAAGTCCGTGGGTATTGCGTTGATTATGTGTGCCGCGCGTGGTGAGATAGTGTTCCTCGCATACGCGCGACAGCCAGCTTGGGAATCGGTGATGATCGTAATCTTGTGGGAAGTTTCGGTATTGTGCGAATGAAAATAGCACCGCGAGTGAAAGGTGAGAACGGTTTAAATGTGAATTTAATGGTGAATTCTGCTCGCAGATCTAGAGCGCTCCAAAAACGCTCTATTTGGAGCGTGCATATTACTCTCGCAGATCTGGCTCGAGTTGGTCATCTTCCGCTCGTAGATCTCTGGTAGATCCCGCTCCATGGAGCGCCTCCAACCCCGCCGAACTTGCTCCGCGGTATTTCAGAGATCTTTGCGGAAGTTGACAGAGCGCGACTATGTCATTTCCTTTTAACTCGGCAAAGCGCATGCGCGGCGAGGTTGGCGAGATCACCGGGCCGGTCGGGCCGTCGAGTTGGATCTGTTCGGATGCGTCGGTTGTTCACGCGGGATTGGGTCAGCTCGAACGCTTCTACCTCGCGTAGATCAGGGATACAAAGCCGGGACTGGAGCGTGGTAAATCGTAAGCGCTGACATCTGTGATCGTGAGAGGAAGAACGAGAAAAAGAACGAGGGAGGGGGGGGGGGGGACAAAATCTGGAGGCAGTCGCAAGGTTAGGCCTGTTCATTCTGCAGCCAATGATTGTTTACCTCTTTACACTGCATGCCGCCGGCGTTTTCTCGTGCAATAAAGCAAGATCAGATTAGGCAACGACCGTGCATGTCATGGTTTGTTACCCCTTTGTGTTTATTCAAGTCTTACCAGCAATCTGAACTCCACCGATGGCGATCGCAGTCCGTGTCCCGCCGCTTCGAGGCGGCCGAAAGGTATGTGACGGTGGCGAACGCGGACGTCTTCCTCGTCATTTGTGACACGGGCTCCACGGTACGGACATTTTCGCCCGGCCTGTGTCGCGTGTTATTTGTGCAGCTAAACAGTGAGAGTTGTGGCTGGTTGCCGGAAAGCTCAGTCGGCTGAGTCGTCAGTCGGCTTGTCAAGTCCGAGCAGCTGCCATTTTGAATGGCCGACCGTTTCGGGCGAATCGGTCGGTCGCTCTAAAAATGCGTGTCCCTCCTCCGCTCGTCGATTCGGAGCGGGTCCTACGGAGTGGGGTTTTGCCTCCCTCGCGGATTTTGGAAAGCGCTCCGGATCTACCAGTAGAATTAACCATAGGTTATGCGCCTTGGACCACTCCAGCTGCACCCTTGCATACTGGAAAAAAGCTTAGGAAAAGCTGCTTCTCCCGGACCTTCAAAGGATTTGTAAACTTGAATGCGAAAATCCAGGAAGGTTTGCAGATCAGCTTAAGACAGTTAAAAATAAATTTGCCGAAATAGAAGCAGAAAAGTATGAAGGCGAGAATCCCGCGCTACGAGTCCGGGATTCTCGCCTTAAAAAAAAAAAAAATATATCCCCATTAATAGACAAGTATTTTTTCGAGTGTTGTAATAGGAATCGTTAGGAAAACAAAAACTGCTAAATGAGGATTTTTTTTTTTTTAGAGACTTGCTGAGCTTTGTTATTTCCTGAACAACGGGAACGGCAGTGTACCTACTATCTTGATCTTCTAAAAATGAGGTCACGTTCACGGGGCGGTGTCATTTTAATTATTGCTATCACATAAGGTCAGAACCCAAAGTAGTCATATAAACAAATCAAATCTAAAACTGTCACTGGCAAGTTCACAGGTTCTGTCCCCCCCCCCCCCCCCCCCCCCGTCTTACGTTTGGCTCAAATGCGTTTGAGACCACTGGCTTAGAGCATCGCTAACTTGGTCGTCTGCGGACGCGCCCAACTTTGACTTTGGCAAGTTTCTTGCTTTCCGTCGACCGCCATTTGCCCACTGAAAAAATAAACAAGCATAACTTTTGAATAAGATAGCGGCTAGTTCTGACATTTTGGCATCTGGTTTGGACCGCTGGCACTACGTTTTGGCGGAGAATGAGCGTCTGGCCATGCATAGTTAATTTTTTTGCAGTAAAAAATTAAAAGGCGTTTACAAATCTCTGCGATGCGAAATTAGAGCGCAGCTCTTGAGGTATTTTATGTTGCGATATACCGTGCTTTCTGCACCTTCCTCCTCTTCCGTGTCCTCCTCCTTCTTCGTACACTCGTCGTATCCTCCCCTCCTCCTCCTCCGTACCTTCCCCTCCTCCTCCGTACCCTCCTCTTCTCCTCCGTGCCCTCTCCTCCTCCTCTGTACCCTCCCCTCCTTTTCCATACCGTCCTCTCTATTCCTCCTCCTCTGTACCCTTCCTTCCTCCCCCTTCGTACCCTCCCGTTCACTTCCAGTTACGCCGACGCCGCAAAAAAACAAAAAAAAAAACAAGAGAAAACAAGAACGAGCGCCTAAAGACGCATTCACACTGAGCAAAAAACGCGCGTTGCGTCGACGTCGACGCCGGCGTCGAAAAAAGGGATGCATTCAGACTGGGCCCGCCTGGCCCACCGCCGTCTGCGTCATCCCGAAAGATCCCGCGTCCGTCGAGAGAGCACGGGAATTTCTCGCGTCTGTACTTTTCTTTTTTTTTTTTTGTTTTGTTTCGTCTGCTTCGTCGGGCGTTTGCCGCCAGTTTTGCGCTTGGCGGTTCGAGTTCGACTACGATGGACAACGGCGAAGACTATGAGGAGGATGTGCTGCTCACAACACTTCTGGTGTGCACAGTGAAATACAAACGGAGGCAGCAGCGTAGAAGACGTTGGTGGGTGAGGCCGTTCCTCCTCGACCGTGAGGAGCACGGCCAAGCTTGTCGTTTGGCGGCCGAATTGCGCGCTCACGATGAGGAGTACTTTCGGGAGTGAGTATATTCCACACGTTCAACTAAAATTGCTCACAGTCAGGTAATGTTCTCACAGTCAGGTAATGTTGCTTGTGATGTTAATAAGCCTTAATTTCTACAGCTACAACAGGATGCCTCCGAGCACTTTCGACACCTTGCTCGAGCTGGTGCGTGACAAAATCAGAAAAACAAACACTAACTGGAGGAAAGCCATCACGCCCAAACAGCGGCTAATTGTGACACTCAGGTGAGACAAGAAAAGGTATTCTGCTTAAATAACGAAATTAAGTGTTTTAGACTAAAAGTAATTAAAAACGCACTTCAGTAACGAATTAATTTCTCCGGGATCACGTCAACTGCTGCGGGCGTCAGGTACGTGTACGACGTAATAATGCGCGAACTAATTAAAAACTAAATAAATATTTTGTGTTAAGTATGCGTTTTCCCGCATTCCATTCGGAGATTTCTAGCCTGTCCTCTCTTGACAATTAATACTCTTATTTATGATTTTCAAACCTTGAGATTGGGCTAGTGAAGTTCGCTTCCTTCACAGTCTCAAATTTTCTCCATCTCAGGGCTTCAAGTTTTCTTCAGGTTCAGGTTTTCTTCCCAGTCTCAGGGGTTTAAACATCATGATTAATACGCACCAGCTCGCCTTCACTTTGGCCATTCGTTCTAATAACTTTATTCTTTACTATGTGAGACGCAGGTTCCTTGCTGCTGGACAATACATCCGCGGTGCCTCATTTAACAACTGCATGGGCCGCGCCACAGTGTGTGGCATCATCCAATAAACTTCCCAACACTCTGGGATGTCTTACAGCCACTGTACTTGACATGTCCACAGCACGCAGATGAGTGGTTGCAGGTCTTTAACATCATGGACTTTATTGACCGAGTATTGAACTCGCGCATGGGGCATTTAAAGGGTAGCGTGTTACTTTGGGAGCATCAGTACGAGTGATGTAATGACTGAATCGTAAAAACAATTATCTCAATATGGCAGAGCTGATGTCATGGTCTTTGGTTGATGCATTTCAGTTAGGTCATACACACTGCAAAACAGTAGCATGTATATAGCATTGTGCGACAGGAAAAATAGCAGAACAATATCATTTACATAAAATTGCAGAGCTCCAAACCAGCCAAGCAGAGAGCAGGAGGTAGGTACTAAATATTTAATTCTCTAGATTGCTTCGGAATTTGAGAAGACCTGGAACTTCCCACACTGCCTGGGGGCCATGGATGGTAAGCATGTTGTGATTGAGTGCCCAGGCCGCACAGGCAGCCTGAACTTCAACTACAAAAAGACGTTCAGCAAGTTGATGCTTGCCATCTGTGATGCCAAGTACAGGTTAGTGCAATTTAACAATTTTATAGGTAATATTTTATTGTTTAAACACAAGCATTTCACTTGTTGAATTGTCACTCGGGATGACAGCCAAATTTACTAAGTATTTTTTCTGCACTCCACACTCTCTGCTTATGCATAAAGTGAATGTGCACTATAAAAGCAATCAGCAGATTTGGCAAAGAAAGAAGTTTTTTTGCACCGAGGTTTTGATGTGTGTATAAAAATTTGCAGGCTTATCTTTATGCATTCTGCATAAAGATACAAAGTATTCTTCAAAACCAACTGCCAGGCTGATTCCATATCACATGTGGAACACAAATAATTTTCTAAAAATGCATCACTTTAACTAGCTGCATCTGAAGCAGTTTGGCAAGTCGAGATCATTTCATAAACGTATGCATATATCCATATTTAACTTCTTTTGCAGGTTCCTTTATGTGGAGATAGGCCATCATGGAAGTGAGAGTGATGCAGGCATTTTCAGACGCTCAGATTTCCTACAAGCTATTGCAGAAGGCCAACGGCGTCTCCCAACAGCAAGCTGGTCTGGGGAGTAGGAAAGTCCCCTACTTCTTTGTCGGGGATGAAGCATTTCCCCTGAAGACGTTCGTAATGCGACCGTTTCCAAGAAAGAGTAAGAAAGCGAGAGCGAGTTTTATTTTTCCGCTCACTGAGCAACTTAAAGCATTCATAGATGGTTTGTCTACTAATCTTTGTGAAGAATGCAGTTCACTTGCTACGGAGTGCCATTCACAGACGGGAATAGAACGGGAAAACACCGTATGCTGTTTGCTAATCGACCGGACAGGAAAACACCGTATGCTGTTTGCTAATCGACCGGAAAACGCTAGTAGTGTCGATGAACCAGGTGCCACGGCTAAGCAAGATTGGATGCAGGCTAAAATTGTGATCGTCTGCTATTTCATGTTGGAATCTATAAATCGATAACCCACACTTTGTTTGCAAGTCTCAAGTTGTTCTGCTGCCATACACAAGCCGATATCGACCGGTGGATGAAGGGGTACTATGGACAAGCATGTCACGAGACCTCTCGCCATTTGCAATTTGGCGAGACATAGTACTCACCAAAATATTGCCCAATTGCAAACTCGCAAACAGGTCAAAAATGTCTCATAGATTCATTATGTGCAGGTTGTGGTGCCACATCCAATCAGCAGCAAAGAACATTCTCCCTATCACCTTGACCAAAATTAGACCTCGAAACTGCGAACTTAAATGGCATTGGTGATGAAAAGAGACATTCAAAAAGGAAATGTCAATTCATGCTATATTTCTGTCTGTCAATAGATCTCACAGGAAGACCTCCCAGGGTCTTTAACTATCGGCTGAGCAGAGCCAGGAGGGTAGTGGAGAACTCCTTCGGCATACTGGCACAGAGGTGGAGAATACTGCGCCGGCCATTCGCTGCAAAAGAAGAAACGACGGACAGAATTGTGGCCGCATGTGTGGTCCTCCATAACTTCCTGATGAAACACTCTGAAGTGTCTGAACGCAGCTATGTGCCCCCTGGATCTGTGGATGGGGAAGACTGGGAAGGCGAGCTTGTCAAGGGAGAGTGGAGGTCAGAAGAAGACGAAGGGTCTGGTCTTACTGATGTTCCACCTCGGGGCACGAGATGCACTGAGTATGTATATAGTATGTTGGTATGCAAGCTTGCCTCTCATTCGTTCTTTTGTGAAATTCCAGCCAAGCTTACAGTATTCGGGAGTACTTGTCTATGTACTTTGAGATGGATGGCAAAGTGCCATGGCAGGACGAGTACCTTGATAGACACTGAGCTGACACAGGTATTTCCCCTCACATCTCTTGATTATCAGGAAAATTACAAGTTCCATACATAGTGATGTCTCGTTAATATGAACCCAGTGAATATGGATACCCCGCTATATGTATGGACAACATTTTCAAGGACGTACTGAGTCAAAACATGAATTTGTCTTGTTTTTATGAACAATGCACATAATGCTTTTTTGAGGAAACACAGGTGTCAATATTAACAAGACATCACTGTACTGCATGTAAACTTTGGGCATGAAAATTTTTTTTAATGATGACAAATTAAATTTTTTATATTACAGCCAAAAGAAGTAACAATTTAGGATGATGTGAAACTCTATTGAAGATCCTTTTACACAAAAACATACTAAAATAATATAGACAAATTAATTTTTGCAAGCAGCGACTTGAAAAATAATCTGTAAGAACGGATCATGCGTATGTATTGCCCCATGGTGATGGTTTGATGTATACAAATCACAAAAAATCGTGCTCACAAAATATTCTCTAAAACCGCACGTCACACAACTTGTGAAATATCAAGCCTGCCAAAATACTCTTTTACAGTAACCACAGATAATATTTCCCAGGATTCACACCATGGGATATGTCCCCATTATGACACATGGAGATTGATTATTTGCATTGGGAGGGTAACTTATTGTGTGTGTCTATGAAGACATCTCTTTATGTCAAGTGTTAAGATAGTGACTTCTCCTGTCCAAGTACTGTTTGCTGATAAAGCCTAGTTCTGCCTGATGATCTCTTCAGCACATACGGTCTTGCAGCAGATATAACCAAGTGCTTCAATAACTCTTCTGTTTAAAATACAATTTATTTAAAACCTTACGTGTTAGGAATGCACAGAGTTGAAAGTTGCTGGATTGAACACAAAAATATAATGAAGCCCAAATAAATGTAAATATTGCACTTAACTAAACAATTAACGACGCAAAAAGAAAGACTGCAGGAGCGGCTCTGGTAATTCTGAAACTGAATAGAAAAAAAAAAAGATTGGCACTTGCCTTGCCAGACATTGAATCATATAATTTGTCTCTAGATTAATGTAGATAGGTATTGCACTTGAATAAAGTAAGCAGGTGAAAGGTTATGCATTTACCAAAATATAGGTCAACCTTTTTCCCTTTTTTTTTTTAAACACAGCCGTGCATTTTTAGAGTACCATAGCAACGAGGTGCTTACTGATGAAGGGGAATATGAACATTGTGTATGGTTAAATTGTTGGCATGGGATGGAAAGTAATGAATATAGTATATTCCACTGAAATAATGTTAGAATAAAATAGTTTAGAGTACCAAAATTGATGTTTTCTTTAAGTTGTAATGGTTCTATTCTTTCCACTTTACTTCACCAATTGACTGCACGATAAGAAGCACATTTAACAGAGCTAACTAACACGTCAGAACAGACCAGGAACATGAGGAATATTGCAAAACTTTGATATACTGTCGGCGTTTGATAAAGATCAAACACCGACAGTAGTAATCGAATAGTAGTACCTTATTCGAAGCTGTAATTGAAAGTTTCAAACAGTGACACAAGCCTACTGTAGCAATCCGCACGAGTAGAGGGGCCTGAGCCAGTATAGTTTCAGTATTAATACATAAAAAGAAAAAAATAATGAAGTGAAATTAAGCTTTCTGAAAACTTGATCCATGGGCTATGTTGCTAAATAGGTCGGTCTACGTATATTCCAGTGGATGCAAAAGTAATTTTTGTGTCTTTTCTTATAGAACCATGCAAACCTTATTTGTGATACATGTGGTCTGTCTGGGTTGGCTCCTGCAGCCTTCTTTTTTGAAATTCATACGCAATTTTGTCCGTTTCATGGAGAGCTGCCACCTGCTCCTCAGCTCCAAGAATCCTCACTTTGGCAGCAAGTGCCATGCAGTGGAAGTGCACACTGTCCACATTGGCTTCCCCTTGCTGCCGCCTCTTGTGGAGTTCCCTAAGCCTGCTGATGCAGTACTGCATGGTATCTTCACAGGGGTCATGTTTTCTGCAAATGGGAAGGAGTGTAAATTTTCCTTGTTGTCTTGTATGTTTTTTTTTTAACTCTTTTGTTTGATTAAAGTGAATGACTGATTGATTTATGTTGATCCAAGAGCATAGCTTACTTAGAGTCCCTGGATGAAGACGACCGGGCTCTCTTTTGTTTTGGTTTCGTTGCCCCGACAGCTGACACTGCCACACTGTAAATAAACATATGCCAAGAGAAGCAACAATGTGTCTCGGGGAGGGAGGGGGACCTTATTTTTGTTTAACGTGAAACATTTTTTGGCTAGGTTTAAAGCGTGGCTGCGAGGGTCGCTGCTGATTGGTAAACCGGTGGGAGAGGAGTGAGGGGTACGTTGCTGATTGGTTAACGGGGAGGTCATGTGACCAGGGGTGCAGTGGGTTAGAAAGTTCTGGAAGATCAGGTTTATCATTTCAAGTGTATACATGCCACGCATTAAATTATCTGATGAACAGCGCTGTGAACGTAAACGTCTGGGTGAACAGGCTAGCCATGCTGCTAAACGAACTTTGCTTAACGTATGTGGTGCTAGAACGTTTCACATATGCAACACAATTGCCTAGCAATTCATTTTCAATTAGGGCAACTCTGAAATTGTGGGCATGGCTATGGAGTCCCACAGGGCAGCTGCCATCTTGGATCCCCGTTCAGTTGCCCCTGGTAGTAATTCGAACAAAGTAAACATTACGGTGTGGGAGCCCATGGTTTCGATTTCCAAGCTAGATTTTTTCAATGAATTAATCATATTCATACTTGTTCCCATACAAAATGATGTGGATACAGAGGACAACATATAAAGCCCAACAGTTGGTGGCCTGCTAACCCTGTCTTGGGAATATTTAGTATATAAATTATATACAACATGGCCATTTTCCATGCATGTAATTGTTTAATAAATTTATAGCTACCACCATGCAAGTAATAGTGAAGAAGTTCACTCTCTATGGTTGAATGAGCACTTCCTAAACCTCCATTTCCTTTAGCTGCAAATCTTAAAACCATAAGGAAAAAACAAAGGCTGAAGATTTAAAACATGGTTGAATGCACAAGCCTCATTAGCTTCAAGAGGATACAGAAAGTAATATGGTGAGACATACCCAAGATCGGCGTTCTCTACAGGAATGCTAGGATAAGAGAAGAGAGAAAGGGTAACAAGAGGAATGCATGTGAAAGCCCTTGCCATATTAATAATTCTGAAGTGTATACTTCAAGCACTTTTCAGCTGACAGCTGCAAAAGCAACAAGTGCAAGCTATCCCACAATCCATCCTTTAAAATTAGCTAATACCATGCAAGCACTCCTTCAGAGATGCACATCTCAAAGCCTTGATCTGGTGCCTGTATGCATGCAGCCTTTGCTGTCCTATAGGCCGAGGGAAAAATGGAACATAGAAAGTTTAACATAGTCAATTGAAAAAGGGCCTATGCATTTATCAGGCTGCCTTAGAGCAGAGTAACTTTTTCCTGCATGCGACAAGAATGTAGCAGATGGCAACTTTGTCCCCCTATGTTTACATGTGGCAACCAGTGTACTAGATTTTGTCAGCATTGTCATAATTATACAATTATCCCGCTATGAACACACAAACTTACACATTAATGACCTGCTATATATTTTTAAATAACCCTGTGATCACTATTTCAACCTCTTGAATTACTAGCCTGCAAAAGCATATGCAACAGCAAACGAGAACAAGTAATCATCACTGCCACCACAAGGGGGTCACATGATATTCATATATATCACCTTCCTGCTTGACTCGCCAAGAAACACCAGGCTGATACCATCCGGTGCTTCTTGGTGAGCCAAACATTCAGGAACCTCCAGATTGGACTCAGAAACTTGTGTCGCAGTGATATACAACTCTTCGGCAACCTCAAAATTGCACGCTGTTTAGAAAAATTCCGGCGCCGCCCACATCAGGTGTGGGCATTGCACCTGCACATAAACCGCGTATACAGAAACAAGATCCACATGAAATAAAGTGTCTGCACATACACTGCTGATAGCAGTGCCACCGCAGCGGCGTAATGTCGGAGCCATGCTGGTGTTTTAAGAAACGCGGGAAAATTTCTGCACCACCCAAAATATAATTTAAAATATTTTAACACAAGAGCAAAGAACTGTCATGTGTGCACAGGATACAGTAAGAAAAGTAGAGGAAATATGTAAAAACTTACATGTCATTGCCCTCTACAATGATCTCCTCAACGTCTTCATATGGAGGCTGATCATGATTGATGCTGAAATCAAGAGATGAATATACCCCGGTCAGTGACCACACACTGCAGCTCTGAGAAAGGATCAGCATAGTTGGAAATATAAAAACGAACTATCACAGAGGGGCAATCGCGGCTTTATGCATATATGTTATAAAATACTTATTTCAGACACTATACTTCCGTCGCATTCTCGGACGCATGGCTGCTATTTATCACATTAATTTCATTGTATGGCAACACAAGCCCATTCGGGTTGATCCGGAAATTAAAACAAAGAGTACCAATTTCACAGCACTCACGGAGGACTTGGTGTTGTGGGGCTTGCCGTCGTGACGTTCGTCCAAACTCTGAAATTAATCGAATGGTGATCGCATACGTCCGACTAGCATACAGGGAAAATTGTAGCTTACCGTGCTTCCTCATTCCCGCTGTCGAGCAGAGCCCGCATTCGAGCGAAGTAGGCCCACCTCACTTTTGGAACTTCGCTGGCTCCTGCACCGCTCCGCTGTCTGTTCCGAGCATCAACTTGGATTCTGGTGTACTTGTCTCTCGCATTTGTGAATTTACTTTCCGCTACGTGACCTGTATCAAGGCGGCCCGATACTAAAACAAAGATGCATCAGTCGGTCATATAGTCTACCGCCAATGCGAAAACTTTTCAACTTACCTTCCATACCGAATTCCGATCCAATTATTTTCCAGATGCTCGATTTTAGTGTTTTGTTCTTGTAGTCCGGATGCCGCTTATCGTATAATAGATGGTAGTCTTCCACCAGATCCAGAAGAATCTCCAAACTAAAAGAGGGACCGGGTTTCGTTTCACACGACATTTTTGGCGCCCGCTGTCTGCTTCGTCTGCTTTGCGCGGGACGGCGGGAGGTGCACGGGAGAACGAGCCCCCATCAACCCCGTCCGGAAACCGAGCGATACGTCATGTCCTGTCGCTCTCTCATTGGCTGCGTCGAGGGAGAAATTGGGTCTTGAGGCGTCGTCTCCCTGCGTCGTCGTTCTCGCCGCGCAACTTTTTTCAATACAAAAATAAGCAAAAAATTCCCCCCACGACGCGCGTCTTTCCGCTGTGTGAATGCACCCTAAGAGACGCGCTCTAAAACAAGAAAAAAAAAACTTGCTTTTTTATGAGGCAGGGGGACACCCTGTGCAGCAAAGTGAACTAACAGACATTTTTATGGTGAATTCGGGTGTTCGCCTCTAACCTCTGACCTTGATTCAGCAGAGCACTCCCTCCTCGCCGCCAGAGCTACTCGGGATCCTTTTCAGCCGATCACAACTGCTGGGTTCAGAGCGCTCTGACATTCTCAGACCAGTCATGAACTTCTTGACATCAATAATGAATAAAAAAAAAAGGTTTTACAGCGTACGGTGGACGATTAAGTAAAATTTACGCTCCCAACGTGATGAAATAACTGTTGTGGCGTAAATTCTTTTACGTCTCGGCATGTAAAAACAAAAAGAACAACAGCAGTATGCGAATTGATTTTTGCAGAACGGAACGAAAGCCAATGCTTGGAAAGAGTTGTGAAATCATCGATTTTTGGGGAGTGAACGCGCTGCGATAGCGGTCATGCGTACGGCAGAGCAGGCAAATATAAAACGGTTAATAAACTGCATTTTTCTCAGGGCGAAATATCGTGCAAGCGGGATATATCACGTATCGCCATGTGACACAAATCACAGTGCATTACATTCGTCTTTCCATTTATTTTACTACACAAACCTTTAAATGCACTTTCACCAAACCTCAAAATTTCTTGAAGCGACCACAAAACCCGGTATAACAGCGGCGAGCTCCGCGAGCTGTTTTCGTCGGTCAGGCTTAGCGGATTCACCGCCGTGAGATGAACGATCTCGTGAAAGGACTGGGAATACTTCACACGTCGACTTTTCTTGTTACGGTCACAAACGAATGTCGCCCCGTCCGGTGTAATCCTCGCACCGTCGAATGCACAACCGCTTTGTAGAACCACACATAAATCACTGTCATGCCGGACCCCGCACACCACCACAGACCGCTGCAGGCCATCGTCAACAAAACCACGCGATCCCCGTCCAAGTACCACATGACACCTGCGCCGCTCCGCACTCCGACGGCTACCGACGGAGTGCTAGGGAGCGCTCTGAGAGGGAGAGGCGTCCTCGGAATGAACCAGCCGATCAGGCCACAGCACTCTCTTTCCACCACCCGATCTCGCGCGCTCTGGAAAGAGCGCTCGAGAGCGCGCAGAAAGAACCACGCGAATTCGCCATTAGAGCGGAGATCTTAGGCGCCCGTTTCCGGCTTGAGCGGCGTCGCCATCGGCGTAACCGCGCGTTGCATTATAAGACGTTTCCCATAATGACGTCACACGTGACGTCATGTCTAAGGTTACGAGGGTCCCGAGAGTTACGAGTGACGTCACGACGGCCACGAGGGACGTCATTGTGGGAAACGTCCCATATTGCAACGCGCGGGTCACGAGGGTCACGAGTGACGTCACAAGAGTCACCAGTGACGTCACGCATGACGTCACTCGTGACCTGCGCGTTGCATCATGGGACGTTTCTCATAATGACGTCACATGTGACGTCACTCGTGACGTCACGAGGGCCACAAGTGACGTCACGACGGTCACGAGGGTTACGAGTGAAGTCCCGAGAGACGTCACGAAGGTCACTCGTGAAGGTTACGACCTTCACGAGGCCTCCACGAGGGTCACGAGCGATGTCACGAGGGTCACGCGTGACGTCACGAGGGGAAGGGAGGGAGAAAAAGGAGAAGGGGGGGAGGAGAATGAGAGGAGGGGGAGGAAAAGTAGGAGAGGGTACAGAGGAGGAGGAGAAGCATACCCTCCTTTCCGTACCCTCCCCTCCTCCTCCTCAAGAACTGCGCTCTAATTCGGCACTACAAAAAGTTGCAATCGTCTTTCTTTTCTTTTTTTTTTTATTTTAGTGTGGTTTGTATTGGGGCTCTAGGCTCTTCGAACAGAAAGTTGGAGCTGAAGTTCGTGGAGTGCGCCAATTCGACATCAGCGAGAAAAGCGCGGTGTCATCGTCGCGAGAGTCCAACCAGCGAGCTCCGCAAACTTCGGTCGCAGCTTTGTGTTTGACGAGTTTAGGTCCCCGAGTAGGCCCAGGCAGATACACGTCCCTGGGCCCAGGTTGCTTTCAAGGGTGTCCCAAGAATAAAAAGCATGAAATTACCGCTTGCAAGCTTGTTATTTAGTAGTTTCTTTTTGTGTTCGTTTCGCAAAAAAACATAAACAACGACAACAAAAAATACAACAATGGTGTCGTGCACTGCATAAAGGAACTGAAGTTAAAAATTGGCCGCGACTTTGACCTTCAAAGTACTGTAATGCACGAAATGCAGTATTTAAGAAGCGTTCGTTTAAATTTACTTAGATGACTACATAAAGATAGGTCAGGTGACGCCGTGTCACGTGACGTCAATATTCCCGCTAAATTAAGAGAAACGTAAGTGCTGTGGAGCTCACGTGATGTCGTGTCACGTGACCTCAATTTTTCCGCCAATTTTAGAGCGGAAACTGGATAGGTGTATCGATTGCGTGACATCAAATTTTCTGCTAAATTTAGCGGGGAAACTTAATTGGTCTGTAGGTCCCGTAACGTCAGGTCACGCGACATCCATTTTTTTTTTCTAAATTTAACTGGAAAAGTGAATTCGGGTATAGGTATCGTGATATCAATATCCTCGCTAAATTTAGCGGCGAATTCATGGACGGACGGACGGACGGACGGACACAAATTTAGGATTGGAGAGTAGCGTTAAAAAGCATTTCATGCTTTAAAAGCCCTCGAACAGTTCCTCAAAGTGGTCGCGGCAAACCGGACACGCATATTGATAGGGGTATATCAAGCCGCTGCTCCCTGAGCGGCTCACTTTAGAACTACACCCTGTGGGATTGTTCAACCTTATACTATGGTGCCTGCGAAGTCTTCGGCTGGTGTGTTTAGCGTCCTATGCTGTTCATACATCAAAGATAGTCCCGAAGGGGCAACAAACAACGTCACAGAAGCCGAGGTGTCATGCTGTTGCATGTCGCGATCCTGGCGGTTGGTCGTAGAAATGCTAATAAAAAGCTGCGAGTAGCACAAGCGGACGCCAGTGTCGCTGTCGTCACGGCGTCCCAATTTCTGGCTGCCGAAACTTCCGTGGACTGCCGCACTGGAGAGTGACCTGCAGCAAAATAGGTAGGCGTCTGCCACATAGAAAAAAAAAAAGCTGAGGGGTGTGAAACCCAATGTATACATACAAGAAAACATGACTAAGCGTAACCGGGAGCTGCTATCTTCAGCAAAGGAATGGAGAAAGACAGCAGAGTACAAGTATGTCAGGCATAAGAACGGAAGCGTACTTGTAAGAAAGACTGATGGCGAACGAGCAGTTGTTATTCGTTGCGAGGACGACCTAATTAAGATTGCTTGAGTCTTTTTTTTTTTTACTTTGTACCTACCTTTGACGAACTGCCCTCTTAATAAATGGCTGATCGGTGTTTTATAGCTCCCCCAGAAGCTAAAATTCCATGTTGACCATGAACGGTTCATAAAGGAGCTGTGCAACAGTTTCCGTGCTTTGCTTAAATAATTTGGGAGTTAGTGTATCGACCTTTCTGAAGTAAAGAACAAAAAACCGCTTTTGCCTGCATGTCCTAGTTTTTTTATTTTAAAAATAGACAAATATTGAGGTTTTCGGCACCTCTCAACTCCTTCACCAACTTCCGAGTCACGTGCGCTGTGACGTCAATGGGGTTTGCGCGGGGTTCCGGTGAAGCTCTCTTTTTAGAGCCATCAGTGAGCAGCGAGAACTCATCCGCTCGCGACCGCGTGACCACGTGCTGGCGCAGCGCGAACAATATGGTGAAAGGAGGAAAGTCTCATCCGGGTCCGGCCATACCCGTCCGGCTCTGTTCCCCTCCCGCTTCGGCTTCTCTCGGCTGTTCGCGGTAGCAGATAGAGCTAACGGTTTTGTGGACCTAGGATAGATGGCGCCACTAAAACTCCGTATAATAAAAGTTTTGTCGATGATACCAGCTTTTGGCGCATTTATATTTATGTTGGAACGACAAGATTTATAGAAAAGTTACCTTTTATCGAGCAGGTATTCGCACAATTTGCTATCTTTCTACAAGACCCCCATTGACGTCACGCCGCGTGTTTCTCATGGCCGCTGCCCGCGGCTGCAGGTCGGGGAATATTCTCATATTTGTCTCGCGATTACGCGGCGGAATCGCAACGTTTCAAAGAAAGGAGGTGTGTTTACTATCCTTTGTGACAAGGTGAACAATGTCAAAAGTAGAAGATGCCAATTCTTTCAACGTTAAAATCGTAGCACAGCTCCTTTAAAATGTTTGCATGTGAACGCACAATCGGCAAGGAATAGAGCGCCAGATATTGAATTGCTACTCGACCAGTTTGGTTTTTTGTTTGACTTTGCCATGCTAACTGAGACATGGTATTCAGATAACGATGATGTACTTTGTTTGCCCGCCTACAACACCCACTTCCTAAATCGTACCTCCAGGCGTGGTGGGAAGGGGGGGGGGGGGGCTTTGCTATTTAGGAGAGATATGCATTGCGAATTCTTTATCGATTATAGTGCTGTTACAAAAGATTACTAGGTATTGTGCGTGCGCTGCAACCAAAACGTATTTGCAGTGTTTTATCGCCCACCTGATGGCAATGTTGCGTCATTTTTTTTTATTTCTTGATTTCTTTCTCATGTTTATGAAGGACGACAACTACAATGTTATAGGGGGATCGGTGGCCGAGGGGTCTAGCGCACACCAGCTCGGAGCACGTGGAGCGAAAGCTCGCGCTGCAGAACCCATGGATCCTGGGTTCAATCCCCACCCCTGCCCGTTTCGATCTGGATGAGCATCGTACCGGCGTGCGGTCGTGTATCACTACTGCGTGGTGCACGTTAAAGACCCCAGGCTAGCGATTGTACTGCACTGGCTAAATTGCTCATCTACAGCTGGGAGACTCGTGGCCCGTTGAGGCAGACCAAGTTCTAGGCTGTATAAACATACACACAACCCCAAAAACTACAATGCTATTTGCGGCAGTGATATGAATATTAACATGCTTGTAGACACTGTTATGAAAAGAGAAATGCTCAGGATAATTAATTTAATGGTTGCATTAATGCATTCTCAACACCAAGACGAATAACACTGTTTTCTGACACAGCCATTGATCTGTTCATAACCAAATTTCACAGTGATGTCATAAGCTATGACTTAAGCGATCATCTTCCAATATTCCTGTCTGCAGAGATGTTTTCTCGAAAAATACTAAGAAATCTAAACTATATTTTCAAAACATAACTAAAGATAAACTAGACAACTTTCAACGATGTCTTGCCTGTACTGATTGTAATGATTTATTTAGAAAAGACAGCCGAGACCAGGCTTATGATAAGTTAATGGAGCTGTTTCGTGCTTTATATAATAGTTATTTTTCATCAAAACCTATGAAAGTCCTAAAAGGTGCTCGCGCACAATGGGTAACACCGGATTTATTGAGTAAAATTAAGAAAAGGAATGTATTCTATAACCGTTTCTTGAAAAAGAGAGAGCCAGAAAAGGTTAAGATTTTCAAAATCTATCGAAATAGCCTAACAAGAGAACTACGAACTGCAAGGGCGCGCCATTACTTTGCCCTGTTTCAAGCATCTGAAGAGCGTTTGGAAGATATTGTGGAGAAACATAAACGTTGTGCTACACCGAAACCGTTCGCAGAATGCTGTTGAGAAGCTGAATATAGATGGCGTAACGTTTACAGGCAGTCCTCTAGCAAACGCGTTTAATGATGTTCTTGCTAACCAAGGCAGTATTGCTGTCGGTCGCAATCCATGCAGATACATTGATGAAAGCAACGTAAGTTCTATATTTCTTGAGCCGGTTGTTCCCCCGGAAGTTATATATCTAACAATGCTATTAAAAAACAGTAGTTCTACCGACGCCGACAATATTCAGATCCGACCAGTCAAATATGTCATAGATCTTCTCGCTCCACTACTAACACATTTTTAATCTTGCTACCGAGATAGGTGTATTCCCAAAAAGAATGCAATTAGCCAAAGTACTAGTGAAACATAACAGAGGCGTAACAAACGAAATAGGCAATTATCGTCCTATTTCTATTTTACCTGTCTTTTCTAAGGTTTTCGAAAAAAATATTGCATAGCCGACTAAGTTCATTTTCGGATAGGCATGGCCTGCTAAACGCCGCACGATTCGACTTTAGACAACATCTTTCCACGGAAGCAGCACAGAAAACATTTATCTTGAAAAACTTTGAGAATAGAAACCTAGTTTTAGGAGTATTTATAGATTTCACCAAAGCCTTCGACTGTTTAAACCATAGTATCCTTCTACAAAAACTTGAATGTTATGGTTTTCGCGGTTGTGCGGTGACACTTTTGAGTTCATACTTAAAACGTAGACAACAATATGTGCATTTAAATGGTTTTTCTGTCTTGGTCAAATCAATTACTTCCGGTGTTCCCCAAGGTAGCATATTACGTCCGCTCCTATTCAACATATATCTGAATGATATAGTTAACATAGATAAAGAAGCTAAACTCTTTTTATATGCCGACGAGCCAAACTTACTTATCAGTCTTGCAAATAAAACATTATCAAAATTAAGTTTATGGGCAAATGAAAACTCACTGAACATTAACACAACCAAAACGAAAGCCGGTATATTTCGTCCTAGAAATAAACAAGTCTCGTACAACACTAGCCTTATCTTAAATGCGTCACCTATTAAAATTGTGTGCTCTTTTAAAACATCCGGTGTTATTTTTTCTGAAAACATGTTGTGGGACTGCTACGTAAATCACGTTATCAGTAAGTTATCTTGCATCGTCGGGTTGGTCAATCGTAATCGCTCTGTCTTGCCAATTTCTGTACGACTACTTATATACAACTCCCTCTTCTCCTCATACTTAAGTTATTGTCACCTCGTATGGGGCACGACCACGTCATCAAATTTAGGAAAGATATTTTGACTTCAAAAGAAAATAATCAGAATTGTATGTAACGCTCCGTATGACTCTCATACTGCCGGCTTGTTTACGCGCTTTGCAATTATTACTGTATATAATTTATATAATTCCATGCAGGTTGAGCGCTAGTTTTAAAAACGAAGAAAAAGGAATTCTCGTTTTCTAGCTGAACTCTCAGCACTGACCAAAAACATTCAGGCCTATCCCACTCGTCACACTGAGTATTGAAAGATGATCCCTCACAGAACAAGTTATGGTAAACAAATGCTTAAACACACCCTACCGTATTTACTCAACAACCTCACAAGTAATGATTTGGACCTTAGCTAAATAACTGTGAAATTTGTACTGGCAATACTAAAAGTAACCACGAATAACTGTCGAGCCACTGTATTTCATTTTTATTGTCTATCCCTGTTTTATAATTTCTTTGTTGTTCTTGCTGCCGTCTGTTTTGTCACTGTAGTAGAGCAAGTCGTCTGCTTCTTTGCGCAGAGGTTGCGGTAACGTCAGAATGACGCCGAGCTCTGATTAGTTATAATGCAATTCAATGGAAAGGTGCAAGCGAGCTGGACAAGAATGGCAAAAATAATCCCGGAGAAAGGGAACAAGAGGGACAAAAGACAAACACAAATCTCCAAACACAGCTAGGTGACTGGTGCGCGACCGCAAAAATCCGCCTGGTCCGGGTTTAATTGCATTATAACAATAACCTTAAATTTCAAGCTTCACCCTTGTTCGTGTTAGACTGGTGGCTGCTGATAAAACCCGTTTGCTCTACTGACGTCTAATCCCTGGTTAGCTGAGTTGGTAGAGCGCTCCACCTGTAATGGAGAGGTCCCGGGTTCGATACCCGGACCAGGCGGATATTTTCGGTCGCGCACCAGTCACCTAGCTGTGTTTGGAGATTTGTGTTCGTCCTTTGTCCCTCTTGTTCCCTTTCTCCGGGGATTATTTTCGTCAGCTCTGATTGGCTTTGGTTGAAAGGAAAGTGGCTAAACCTTAATGCTAGATGCATTGAAGTCTACCCACTATTCGTATCTTTCAATCAGCCATTAAGAGCTCGGCATCCTGACATCATCGCAACCCTTGTGCAAAAAGCAGACGAACTTACGCTCCGCATATAATTCTCATAGTAAAAATGGAAGTGATGCAGAAAACAACGAATATTTAGTTTTATATAATTACTTGGGCAAGCGAGAGAACATTTTCGCAGAAATAGGAACATTTCAGGCGTCCGCTAGGGAAATTTCGACTTTCCGTGTTGGCAACCATGTCTTATTGGCTCATGCCTCAATCTCATTGGCTGAGGAGCGATAATGAGACGCTCGGGACCCGCCACGCACTGCATGCGTTGATTAAGTTGTCGGTGACTACAGGCTCACCCAGGGGACCAGCTCTAAAACGAGCCGCCAAAATCGGCGCCTGCGCATACAAAGCTCGAACTTTTACCAAATGTGCCCCGAGCAGGTCAGTTTTTCCCTGTGAAATCTCAAAACGTAGTTGTTTTTTTCTGTAAAAAAAGAAACTAAAAGCTTCGCCTTTAAGAGCGGGACGCGACAGCGTTATCGGGTTCCGTTCGCCATACCTGCTCGTATTAACACGTGCTCGTTCCCAAGCCGTGCAAGCGTGTGTGCGTCGTCTAGTAAATAGCGTCACGTGTCACGTGACGTCACATGTGGCTGTGACGTCACCCTTATAGACCAGCTAATTTTGGCGGCAAACATTTCTTCTAAATGTGGAGGGAATTTAGCGGGTTGATGAGATGAGATTTAGTGCAGTGCAATAACCGCTAACCTGGGGTATTTAACGTGCACCACGCAGTAGTGATTACACAAACATGTGCCGGTACGAAAATGATCTGGATGAGTTTCGTACCGGCACGCGTTCGTGTAATCGTTACTGCGTGGTGCACGTTAAAGACCCCACATGCTAGCGGTTGTACTGCACTGGCAAAATTTCTCATCTACAACTGAGAAACAAATGACGCGTTGGGGCGTACTTGCATTAAGGTTGTCTAAACATACGTACAAGCAACACAATATTTTCCCGCCAAAATTTAGTAGGTAAATCCTATTATGCAATGCGCGCAGCCACATGTGACTACACGTGTGAACCACGCAGCAGCGCGCGTTGCATTATGGGACTTTTTGGTCCCGCCAATGCCGACGCTGACGCGGAAGCTGGAAATTTTGCGACACGAGCTCCTAGCCGCTGTCGCTTTAATACGGAAAAAAAAAAAAGTGCCGAAGTCAAGGATGGGCGCGCTCGCAGACTACCGAGCTAGCGAGCTATTTACTTGTGGCGCCATATCTACCAATAGGCGCGGCGAGCAGATGAGGAACTCTGTTGTCTGCTCGTAAAACAACAACGCCGCGAGCAGACGAGGCACTCTGTTGTCTGCTCGCTGCGTTGTTGTTTTTCTAAAACAGGAACGAAAACTCGTTCCTCGTTCCTTCCCAATCTTGGAACGATTTCACGTTCCAGTGGTTCAAAAGGAACACATTCACGTTACATTTATAAGACTGGAACATGTCGTTACATTAACGCTACTTTTGCGTATTTTATTAAAATATTATACCGTATATTCCGTCGGTAAAAAAAAAAGAAAAAAAAAACGAACGAGTGAAAACATCTACATCGAACTACGCAGGGTTGGGCAGAAATACTCAAAAATGTATTTGGAAATACAAAATTCTGGGATACATTAAAATAGTAGCTAAAATACTTATACTAAAATATATCTGTAAAAATCTATCGCGATACGTATCGGAAATACATGTTAAATAGAGGCAAAAAGCCTTTGGAAATACAAATACAGGAATACATTTTAGGGAGGGCAGAAATACAAATACAGAAACACTGATACTGGAATACATTTTTCAAATTTGTTTGAGACACCAACTGAGATGAAGCTTGAAGTTTGAAGTGGAAGTTTTTGATCCCGAAATTAATTTCCCGTAGGCTTGGCACTTTGCCTTGAAGGTAGTGGTTTCGGACGACGAGGAGTCTTCAATGATCTCAAAAAAACGTTCCATCAAGGACTGACCGCGGTTCCTTCCCTGACATCCTGTCTGTCTGGCGAGGGATGCGAAAAGACTTTGACCTCTAAATAAAATCTGTCACCCTAAATTCCATCAAAACGTCACCACGCCCCTGTCCAATAAGGACGCCCCCGTCAACATTGATCACATGACGTCACAGTGGAATGAACTGGTATTCTTTATCTGTAGGTGTGGCCTTGAACATGAAACTTTACCACGCTGCTGTCTGAAAGGACAGTACGTACTTTCGTTGTAGGTAACCTCGTTGAAGATCCTTCAGGCAGTGCCATTTGGAATTTTTGAGAAAAGTGGACCACCTAAAGCATCCTGAAACACGTCTTATCTTCTGTTACGATTCAAAAAACGATACGATGGCATCCCAGTTGTGAAGGCAGTGAGGGTCCTTCCTGCCGACCCTCCGAAACCGACGCATGGATTGCAGTCTTTCCAAACAGATACCTCGTGGATTGCGACCTGATATTGCCGGCACAGGTGCGAGCTCTCCGAGAAACAGCGCGTTCGAGACGAGTCGCAGGTGTACGAAGTCTGGGTCGGCACAGCGAGGCCACGTCTGGCCTCCTTCGTGGGTGTCGGATCACTAGAGCAGCGGGTCACGTTCACGTCGGCTGATGACGTACCCTTGAGCCGCGCAATATTACGGGCGCACCCGCAGACGCATTCGAATAAGTGTTGAACTTAACAGCGTGAGTCATCCTACTATTTCAAGTCAACCACCTCCAGGCTCGTGTTGCAACGGACTGTGACTCAGCTTTGCCGGCTGGATGTACTGTGTCCGCTAAGGCAAGAGAGACGGTTAGCAGCGGGCATTGGATGCCAGAAAACAATGACTCAAGAAATCCCTACCTAATGACCTGCGGCAGAATATGCTCTGACTCCACTCCTGGCACGCCACCTGGTTCGAGTCCCCGACTAGGCAACACTTCTCAGAAGAGAGAAGAGGACGCATAGGAAAATAGTTTCGAGAATCGGAAGGAACCTTGATCAGCATAGTAACAATGCATCTCTTTGACCCTGGTTCCCTCAGAAGTAAAAAAAAAGAAAAAAATGCGTTCGGACCTTTTTTTTTTGTTTTTTTGGGGGGTGGGAGCATTTCCCAAGAAATGTAACGAAATACATGTTATCCTGATTGTATCGCGATACAAAGAAACATTCCAAATGTATTTCAATACAGGAATACAGATATCGGTGAAAAAAATGTATCGCGATACAGAAATAGAGATACGAAATTTATTTATGAAATACTATCTCGATACATTTGTATCGCGATACGTGTCGTGCCACCACGATGACATTTGTTCCAGTCATTTGTTTTCTACTACCTCTCGTACAATTCCCATCCCTTAAAGTCGGAGGTAGAAATAGTCCATGTTAAAATGCCCAAAATGCGTATTAAATTCAGGTAAAATTGCAAACATATAGGCAAAAAAAAAAAAAACACGGAAATAAAAAAGTCGTTTTCACGAAAATTTCACTATACGGTTTAGTTCCACCGACGCAAGACGAAACTGTGTCACTCGTTTGTTCCCCCCAAAAAGAACGCGTTCTACGAACGTCGTTCTGTGGAACGCCGGTCTGTACAACACTGTCTCATCATATCTCGAAGGCAGACGAACCTCACTCTATCTTTAAACAGGGAACGTCTCATTTTCCCTTTTGTTTTTTTGCTTTACAATACTGACAACGTATGCACGCCTACCCCACCTTCAACAATGCCTTTGTTAGACGATGAAAGACAACGACACAAGGGTCACTTCGTCAAAGAAACGCCACGTCTCCACCCGTGGAGCTTTGCGCAGGTGTCAGGAATATTTCAGCAGTACGCAGATGTCAGACGACGAGTGCGCGGGCTCGACTTCGACCTCCGCGAGTGCCACTTCGACCCTGCAATGATGCGAAACGCAGGCTGCTCTTTATCTTTCTGGAGAAAAAAAAAAGTATCTACTATCATTCCCGAACACATGCACGTATAACAAGACCGCAAACAACGGCTTTCCGCCGCAATCGTTGGCCATTCTCCAATCTGCTTCAGATACTTCCTGACGGATCAGGTTGAGACATTTGAAGAGAGCCATGACAAGACTGGACGGCTTAGCCATGCTCTGCCTTGCAGTGACCATCTGCTTTGCGAAGTCCCATGAGACCGGACGACTTTTCCCAGAAGACCTGCGCTGGACTAACGAGATTGGCGACAACCATCTCGACGCCGGACGCAAGGTGAATGTCACCCTTTTCTACGAGTCCATGTGTCCGTACAGCAGGGAGTTCATCACGGACCAGCTGTATCCTACGTACGAGCTACTACGAGACTACATGGTCGTGGTGCTCGTTCCTTTCGGTAATGGTCACATCGACAACAAGACCTTAAGAAACGGCAAGACGTACGTCTCCATCACCTGTCAGCATGGCGTGAACGAGTGCAAGGGCAACAAGATCGAGGCCTGCGCCATAAAAAAGTACAAGATGACTAGTCTGTGGTTGCCTTTCGTGGCCTGTATGTCTAGGTTCCCGGATCCGTACAAACAAGGCAAGATGTGTGCGGACTCGTTCCATTTGGAGTGGCCCGCTGTGGGCCAGTGTGCTGATGGCAAGGAAGGACAAGATCTCTTGTACCAGATGGGCAGACTGACCGAGGATCACCGTCCTCCGATCAAATACGTTCCGTACATTGACTTTGACGGCGTCCACGACCAAAAGGCTGAGGACGAAGCTCGAGGTAACCTCCTCGGCGTCGTTTGCAAGAAGCTTGGGGAAGTGAAGCCAAAAGTTTGTTACGGTCATTAGACCGAAGTTGTTCTGTGTTTTCACTCGTGTCCGTTGGTTATTGTAATTTAGAGCTTGGCTACTCAGTTACGGGCTTGAGTTGAGCTAGTTGGTGCATTACTAGGATAGGGCCAGCTTGAACTTGGGAGACGAGAAAACGTAAAAAACAGAGATAGAAGAAAGAGACAGAGATAGAGATACTGCTGGCTACTCAGTTTAAGAAATGGCGAAGGGACGTATGGAGTGGGACAAAGTGAGCACAATCAAGCAATCGGCTCTTTTTGTTTAACTGTGTTTTCTTGAAACGCTGTCATCGAAGCAACAGAAGGCGCGAAAACATAATTATTGTGTTCGCTCTTACTGTGCAGCGCAGAGTTGCAGAATGATTACGTTCTGAGAAATAATACGCGGACTTCGGATCTAGACTTTTGAATTTATTATCGGTTCCATATCTAGTCTTCTTTTTTATTTGCATGATTTCGCATACATTCTTGGACGTTGTGCACGGTGTTTTTAACGGCGTGTTCGGACACATGCACGACAAAACTTCCGACAGGTCGTGGGAAACTTTGAGGAGATGGCAGAATCCGACAAGGAGCTGGCCAATCCGTGCGTCCCGTCTATTCACGTGACACAGTTATTGGCCGTCGCCTGTTCGGATTAGGCCATCTTTCCGAAGCCTCGTACGATCCCTCGTTCCGTCACGCATTTGTCTCGGGCTTTTTCGTTGGACAGTTTGAACAAACGATGTTCTGCTGGTGTTTGTTGAATAAACTCCTGCGTCTTGCTTACCTTGTGCAGTGATCCGCAGTTTGCTTTTTCTCACTGTAAAATATACCGAAATGATTGCAGCAATTGTGTTGTGTATTTTTTTATAAATACGGAAGTTAGTCAGCACCAATGGACGACTTGTCTCAGCTGTAGACGAGACATTTAGCCAGTGCAGTACAACAGCTAGACTGGGGTCTTATACCCCTGTCAGACGGCGTTTTAAAGGTCCTTTTTACTAAGCTCCTTTATAAAATCGGCGAACCAGCGCACGCCGTAGAGCACGTGCACGCGCCGTTGAGCACGTGCGCACTCCACATCGCGAGTTGATTGGCCGATTTTTTTAAAGGAGCTTAGTGAAAAGGATCTTTAGATCGCCGTCTGACGGGGGTATTTAACATGCATCACACATTAGTGATACACGACCGCAAGCCTGTACGATGCTCATCCAGATCGAAACGGGCAGAGGTGAGGAATGAACCCAGGATCCACCGGGTTCTGTCGCACGAACTTTCGCCCCACGTGCTCCGAGCTGTTGTGCGCTAGTCCACTAGGTCAGCGATCCCCCTAAAATGAAATGATTGCAAGTGGTTTGCTTGACACGCCTTTAGTCGTAGACGATGCTGCAATTTGCTCACCGTGACATGGCCTGAGAGAGTTCATGCGCTCGTGCAAGGAATAGTTTTTATCCAGTTTAAATTTATATGATTGTGTCCCAAGGGGAAACCAAAATAAAATAAATGAAATGAATAAAATTGATCTCAAAGAGACGCTCGCATAGAAGACAAATACGGTATTGTTTTTGTTCTATAAAAGTATTAACAACGAAACTTGTGAGTTTAACGTTCTTCTACAAGGTCCCATTTTTTATAGTTATGTAAAAATACATATGTTAAAGCGATGTTCTTCGGAGCAGCATTCATCTATATGCGAACGCCGAAGATAATTTTTTTCCGGAGATATAAAATTTCGAAGCTCGTGGCGTGCAGATTGTCAAGGTTTCGCTCTGGTACTTTGCACAGCTGTTAATTTCACACCGAAGGATGCACGTAGCAATACTATTTGTTGTATTTATTTTATGAAAGGTTTACGAAATGTTCACATAATATAACAATTACAATAAAAAATTTTTATGGCAACATATTAACGGAATAAGTCAAATAAACACGTGTTAGAGACACATTCAGAAATTATTTACGAACAATCTACTTTATATAAAACGATGCAAAGTAGATCAAAATGATCATCTTTAAATGCATTTTACGAATCTATAATAAAAATATGACTAGCCGTTATTGTCGCTTAGCTAGTGTAAAACCCTAATTATTTTCGCGGTCCCTATTTTCCGCGGATCGGTCACAGAGGACGTAATTGCGGCCACTAAATTTCGCGAATTCCAGAGACCTGCATCGAAACTCTTAGGAACCGAAATTTTCGGGTACCCTTAAATTTCGCACATTTTTCAGTTGGCGAAATTCACAAAGATCAAGTGCTTGCGAACATGAAGGGTTTTACAGTATTAATGCAGAAACACTCTCATTGCTCTAAATGTGGTAAAATTGCACTTAAATATTAAAAAAAAATAGAAACCACTTCTTTTTAAAACTTTTCTTAACCGTTTCTAGTGGCTTTAACTAACTTGCGATGGCAATTATTGAGTAAGGCACGGCCTACCTAAAGGCCCACGACCAGACCCAAGATTCTGCAAGGAAGAAGATCCTCCTCACCCTGGTGGAGGAGAAAACAGGCAATGGTGGACAGGGTAGAAGGGGGAGAGGAGGGAGCGGGGGAAAAGTGGAAAGGGCGTACTGGTCGTCGATCTTTCAGAGAAAAAACGACAACCAACCTTCACTCAAATTGAGAGCTTCTCTTTGGTATAGGGGCTTTTCCGCACGACGTAGGCCCCAAGGAGACATTTTCTATAACGACAAAGGCTTTATAGCGGCGCTGCTCTATCGTAGGTTGTAAGACGTTATGGTGTCCCACAGTCCCAGTTTAGCTTTATATTTATGTCCGCTTGCGTGGCCTACAAACACCCCCCCCCCCCTTTTTTTATTTTCTTCTTCAGAACAAGTCTATTTTTTTTTTATTTGGCGCCGTAAACAGTCTTCGATTGTTCCCGTCATGCTTCGAATTCAAATGACACCTTTAACTTTATTAATTATAAAGTTAAGTGCTAAAGGTAATTATTTACGTATTTATGTCAAACACCTATTTTTCTTTTGTTTTCATATTTTCCGTTTGGCAGGAATCAATATTCATTTATTTATTTATTTATTTCAGTACCCTCAAGGCCCTGGGGCATTACAGAGGGGAGTGGTACAAAACAAATTTGGAATACAAACAATATACAAACACTAGAGGCCAAGCGCTAAAAATGTTTAAAAAATGTGTAAACAAGTTAAGAAATTTATAGAACAAGGAAAACAAACAAAGAAAAATATTAACGTAAGTAAGCAGTCAGCGCACTTTTAAACAAGTCAAAAGACGGTATGTTTACTAATTCCGCGGGAAGGCGATTCCTCTCTGAAGATGTTCTTGGAATAAAAGAGTTATAATAGGCTGAGGTAATGCAATGAGGAATTCCGATATTAAATTGATGATCTACGCGCGGCGAGAGGAAAACAGGATTTAACATTAGTTCGTTTTTTAGCGAAGTATCGGAATGATAAATTTTATAAAAAAAAAATAAGCAAACGAGATATTTTTCGGCGTAATGAAAGAGCAGGAAGTGATAAATTAGTTTAAAATCAATTTACATATTACATCAATCCGTTTTCTGTGCGATGCGTACTTTTCATAAGAACGATTTGGGCCGCGCTCTTAATGATATAGCTGAGTGCTTCTCCCCAGGACATGACTATCATATACTGTAAACGACCTAATTTTCGCGAATTTCGCGAATCGCCTACAATTCGCGAAAAATAGGTCCCGTGAACAATTCCCGTAAAATTTAAACGCATTGAAATCTATATTGAGATCCCACCGCGTTGCAAAAATTAGAACCCGTGAATTATTCCAAAACTTCAGCTTTTACCTAATGGCGAAATATTGAGCCCGCGAAAAATACGTCGTTTGCAGTGTCACGATTGACAAATGATTAGGCGGCGAATAAACGGAGAAACTAGTCGTTTAATGGGGCGAACTTGTGCCTAAAACAAAATAGAAGAAGGTTAGCGTCGCAGGTGTCGATGGCGGCGAAACAGCAGGATTGAGCGCTGGGGTGAGACTGACTGCGGCTCGCAACGCGGAGGCCCTTATGTACACGCGTGGGGCTTCTGTAACAATCGGCGTAGAAGGTTCGGGGCGTAAACTCTTCGCACCTCGAATAAGCAACAGTGTTCTCGAATTCACCAGAATGCGACATTTAGAGAGATACCAAAAGGCGCGTCCGCTCCCAGTCATCGAACCTCGGCCCTTTGCGCGGGAGCCAAGCGCGATAACCATTCTGCCACGGGCGCCTTGCTCAGGGATGCGCGAGGCAATATTTGACAGCAATGTGTACAAAATGTAAACACACATCAACAAAATCCTCGTTGTTATCGACTTTCATCTTTATTTCATTGTACGGTACGCATGGATGCTCAGAGAAGGTTGCTGGATTGTTCGTCGTCACACAATGTTGAACACCAAGATACCGACTCACCAGATACCACTTTCCTCGCCTTGTTTTAGCGTTGATAGACCATTCGTGAGGACTTCGGGCTTTACGGTAATGTGCTGGGCCTATAGTTCTCAACTGCCGGCAGTAGTGGCGTTAGCCGAGAGTCCTTCGTGAGCAAATGGCCCGGGGTAGAAAAGGGGAGCGAGATTAGGCGACAAAGCAAGCAAACATAAATATCAAACTAAGCAAGGGACAGCATGACTATCCATACCCGACGATTGAGCAGCACCACTGTACAGCCTTGGTCGGTTGTAAATGCCTCCTTGGACCTGACGTCGTGCGGAAAAGCCCCTATGACGAAGACAAGGTAGATCTATTTGAGTGTAGGTTTGTTGTGGTTTTCCGCTTAGGGAGGTCATATGTTACTCAATATTTTGCCACTACTAGTTAGTTAAGATCACTGTAAAACGCTAGGAGAGTTTAAAATAAATAAAAGATGGAGATTTTAAATATTGACGTGCAATGTTTCCATATTTAGGGAAATCAGAGGCGCTTCATGCATTAATAACACAACTGCATTAATAGCTGAGTGGATTCGTCCTATATGTTCGTAAAATGCATTTAACGATGATCGTAATATATTTTACGTCGTTTTATACGAAGTCGTTCCTTGGTCAATAATTTGTGAATGCGTCTCTAAAACATATTTATTTGATATGTTTCGTAAATATCTTTGCATCAACATTTTCTGTTGTAATATTTAATATTCTGTGTACATAGCGTAAACCTTTGATAAAATAAATATAAAAAGTTATTACTACGTGCATACTTCGATGTGAAATTGACGGCTGTGCAAAGTACCGTAGCGAAATCTTGACAATTTCCACGCGTTGAGCTTCGAATTCTTGTATATCCGTAAGGAAATTACCTACGGCGTTCGCATATAGGTGAATGCTCTTCCCAAAAACATGGCTTTAACACATATTTTTTACAGAAATATACAAAAAGGTGACCCGGACCATCATTTCACGATCTGACGTGAAAACACCGTACAGGAAACAGTCCCATCGTAATGACCGCCTGTTCAAAATGACCGCCTGTTCAAAATGAAAGAAATGCAACGTTTAATTGCATTTCACTTTTATTAGATGTATCTCTAATGTGAATAGCACCATGAAAAGACCAGTAATATCCAGCTAATGTTCAAGGGGATTACACGATTTTATAGGGTGATACAAGGAGACGCCAGGCTCTTTAAATCGACAGGAAAATTCGGTTTTTTAACCTATCGCGCTACGACTTTGTGCAGCGTTGCCCACAGATGGTGCATTTTTTTTTTTTGTAAAATTTGCAAAGAGCGAACTTACCCGAGGAAAAAGTAAAGAAAGAAAAAGGCTTAGCTCCTATGGAAACGCAGCGACGCCACCGGTCTTCAAAGAACACGACGCCGTTTCGCACGGGAGACAAGAGATGGCGCAACGAACGCCGCCAGCGAACGAGCATACGGCGCCGAGAGCCGGCGTCTTTTTTTAGCAGACGATCTTTTCGACTCAAAAGCGGCGCGCGTTCCGCAGGGGGCGACAGTCGCAGAAACAAAAACAACAACTGATATGAAAAAAGCTCGCGCCGATTTTGATTCGAAAAGATCGTCTGCTAAAGAAAAGACGCCGGCTCTCGGCGTCGTAGGCGTCATATGCTCGTTCGTTGGCGGCAGTTGGCGTCGCGACCGCTTGCGCCATCTCTTGTCTCCCGTGCGAACTTCGCGCCGTGTTGTTTGAAGACCGGTGGCGTCGCTGCGTTTCCATAGGAGCTAGAGTTCCTGTATAGGCTCCCTACGGGAGCCAGAGTTGCGCGTTCATGCATGGCATCGGGATTCAGCTCCTCACGTGACTGAATTCGGCGAATAGCAGCGCCGCTCATTCGAGGCGCGCGGCGCACTCAATAGCCGGGGAACGTACGCCGGGGCGCGTGCAACGTCTACTTTGCTGCACGACACTTGATACGGCTCCTCACGTGATCGGATCTCGGCGAATAGCGGCGAGGGCGGCACCCGGCACGTGGAATCAAACGCGCAACTCTGGCTCCCGTAGGGAGCCTATAGACCTTTCCAAAAACGAGCTTTTGGCCGGTGCCATTTTGAGCGTTCGTGCGTATGGCGCGTGCTTTGCTCGCTTTCCGAAGCGACGAACACGCACGTGCTGGGCTGTGAAGATCGCACGCTGGACTGTGATTTTGTAAACATTGGAAAGGTCTATACAGGAACTCTAATAGGAGCTAAGCCTTTTTCTTTCTTTACGTTTTCCTCAGGTAAGTTCGCTCTTTGCAAATTTTGCAAAAAAAAAAAAAAAAAATGCACCCTCTGTGGGCAACGCTGCACACAGTCGTAGCGCGATAAGTTAAGAAACCGAATTTACCGGTCGATTTAAAGAGCCTGGCGTCTCCTTGTATCACCCTGTAGTTCGAATTCCTACGCAAATTTCTTGTCGGCCCAAGTAGGTTCCTTTTATTGTCCCCGTGTCTCACAAAGGGAAAACGGCAGGGCGTGTTTTTATTAACGCCATCCTCCGGCACACGCTTCACGCTTGTCGACAGAGCTAGAGCGTGTGGCCGGTGCCATCTTGAGCGTTCGTGCGTATGGCGCGTGCTTTCCTCGCTTTACGAAGCGACGAACACGCACGTGCTGGGCTGTGAAGATCGCACGCTGGACAGTGATTTTGTAAATATTGGAAAGGTCTATAGACCTTTCCAAAAATGAGCTTGTGGCCGGTGCCATTCTAAGTGTTCGTGCGTATGGCGCGTGCTTTGCTCGCTTTCCGAAGCGACGAACACGCACGTGCTGGGCTGTGAAGACCGCACGCTGGACTGTGATTTTGTAAACATTGGAAAGGTCTATAGGACGAGCACTTCCATCACCGTGCTTGGTCTCGAAATAATCGAAAGTACATGGACTAATGTACCCTAGCTGATCAAAAAAAAAAAAAAAAGTTTACGAAGCCACCGAAAGACAAAATCTTTGGCGGAGCCTGGCTTTTATATAACGTTTTTTATTTCTATATTATTATATTTATATATGTACATATTTTATAATTTTTTACCGTGAAACCTTTTGTGCTTTATGCATCTCTCGCGCTATTCTTAAAGGAAAGCTTTTTTTTTTTTTCTGTTCACAAATACACTCATGAAGTGGTAAGTCGATCACACTGCTCATCATCATACAAAAGTCAGTCTGCAAAAACGAGTCATCGCTATATCTGGGGTTCGAATGCTGCCTGCCAAGTTTTGTGTCCTTGAGCTCATTGCCATATGCGGCATTCGGAGCAGGGATATCGCAGTGACCCGCGTTCGAACCTGTATGCAGACCGTCTTTCGTGTGATGTATAAGCAGTGTGACGCCGGCTTTGGGGCTCGCGCGTTTTCCCGGGTCAATGTCGTCTTTTTTGCTGTTGTGTTTGTGATGCATTGCTATCGCTATTAGCGGCGAGAAGTTTTGGTGGCGCCCTCCTGTGGTTCCCCCTTGTGACGTCATTACCTTGCAAACAACAAGTTCGATGGTGTTTGTTATTAGCATGGTGGAAGCTTGAAGTCATTGCGCTCTCAAAGGAACACTGCCAACACCGTCAAAATTAAAGTTCTTTCATTCCTCTTATTTCCGTCGATGATAAATCCCTTTTCCGACGTCATAGTCAGCGTTCGGCCAATCGTGGAAGGCCGACCACAGCGACGCTTTCGGTCGCGCACGGGGCTAATTGATGTAAACGTATACTTTTTTATTTTCAAATTTTTTGTTTGTTTTTGTCTTGGGCTGCATCGCGTGCTGCTGGACCTTTTCCCTCGGCTCAGGCCATTGATATCCTGTCAGGCGGCTTTGTTTCGCTTTTTGTAACTTTGGACCTTCCGAGCCAAGGAGGTACTTCTCGCCTTGAAAAAAAAAAAATAAAAGAAATCATTGACTGAAGCTAGACTGAATGTTAGGATTGACGATACTCCAGAATTGTTTAGAATTATTCGCTAACATGATAGGCAGGGTATAATTAAAAAAATGTGACTTAGTTTCGCTAATAGTTGCTGTGTACTCATTATTTGCATTATGGTAGGCTGTCCAGCGTGCCTCAGAGGACAGTCGCTTGGCAGCGCGAAACAGTCTTTTCTTCCTGTTTCGTACCCGCCTGAGGTTAGCGTTAAACCAAGGTGCGTTAGTATTGCATCGAATTTTCCTAGATGGTATGTATGTTTCAGTCAACATTGTACCACAGTTTTTGAATAAAATCCAATTAGACTCGACGGAGCGCTTTATAAAACCGGGCAGATAATCGTCAAGGAACTTGGACAGGGCCAAGTTAATTGAAGAAAACTTAGCTCTGCTGTAATTACGAATATGTTTCACGCAAGATTCCAGAACTATGCTTCGTTTCACCTTAGGTCCGAGCGTGGCCGATGTTATGAGCCGAAGGGCCAATCAAATAGCGCAAAAAGCGCAACGTCATGGCGTGCTCTCTGCGCTTGATAGAACTAGCCGGCGTAGGAGCACGCACAGAGACACGGCGAATCCCGGCTGGTCCTATGAACTGCAGAGGGCACGCCATGACGTTGTGCTTTTTTCGCTGTTTGATTGGCCCTTCCGCTCATAACATCGGCCGTGCTCCAACCTAAGCTGAAACGAGGTATACCAGTGGAATATTTAGTGCAAAGTGGAGAACTGAATGGTCGCTTAGACCTGGTAGGTACGTTATAGGTGATATAACGTTCGGATGTGTAGTTAGCACCAGATCGAGTATATTTGATGATAGGGTTGTAACCCTGGTCGGTTCTGTGACGAGTTGGGAAAGGTTGAAGTCAGAACAAAGGTCGATAAATTCGTTAGTCTCGGATGAGAAAGGACTAGACACAGGATCAGCGGTAGACCAAGAAATGTTGGGGTAATTGAAGTTACCCATCAATATGATCCGCACCCCTGGATACTGTACAACAATTTGGTTAATATAATCATGTAACAGACTCACAAAAAAAGAACTGCTTGTTGGAGGTCGATAGCATACACCTATAATAGTTTGCTTGTGCATAAAACTAACGCAGACCCAAACGATCTCGAGTTAACTGGCTAGACAGACCGAGAAATTAATGAATCAGCAACCGCCAGCAAAACACCACCGCCACTCCTGTCCCGTCTATCGCAGCGGAATGTGTTGAACCGTTTCTGACAATAAAATAACTCACTATCAGTCACTTTGCTAGATAGCCTCGACTCAGTGAGAGCAATGACGTCTGCATCGCATGAATCAGCAACTGAGCACAGTTCGTCACGTTTACGGATAAGGCTGCGAATGTTAGTAATCAAAACGGAAAAATTTTTGAAATTCATACGCGTATCACTGCCCCTCACTGGTTGTTAAGAAGGCACAAGGGAAGGGGTCACATTCTGAGCAAGGGAGGGGACTGTCGTAGCAGAAACTTGGTGACGGGGCGTGGCTAGTTCACAAACGGAGTCTTCGATTTCACTGTACGCATGGCACGTGTTATTGATAAACAGTTTCTTATACTTTAGCTTAAACACGCCCTCCTGCCCTTTCCCGTATTCCAGTAGTTTACGCCAAGCCAAGCGTGTCGAAGCGCTAAAGCCTTCAAAGACAAAAACAGGGCTGACTTTTAATCTTGGTTTAATCTGCAAAGCACTTTCTTTAGTTTTAAAGGGCTGGAACTTCACTAAAATGGGACGGTGTTTTCCAGTTACAAATGATCCTAAACGGTGGGCACGCACAATCTGTTCTCGTGATAAACTAAGCGAAGCGTATTCTGAAAGTAGCCCTGTGACTTTCCCTTCCGCCTAGGCCCACGTTTCGCCAGCGCAATCAACTACACCATGGAATACAAGGTTATCTCTGCGTGACTGGTCTTCAATCTCGTCTAATCTGAGGTGCAAAAGGTTATTATCTTTTTCAACGCGCTGAACAGCTTCGTGGGCACCAGCCAACTTATGGTGAAATTCTTCGATTGAAGCTGCCTTCAATTTGATAGTAGAAACCCTCGTACCGACACTTGCAACCGTGACTTTTAGTTGTTCATGAATTGATTTTAGTTCGTTAATCGAGGTGAGTACGAGGGGCGTTCATAAAGTTCGTGTTATTGTCCGGAAGGAATAGAGATTCAGCAATCAAACTCGAGTAGGAGTTGAGACTTTCTCTACATGTTCATCACCAAACGTTACCCACTTTTTTCAGCGATGCACCATATGCCGGAGGTCATTGTTATAGAACTCCTCGTTTTGAGTGTTTATGAATCGCTCCACTTCAGCAATCACTTAGTCACCGTCCTTGAAATGCTTTTCTCTTATTTGGCCACACTGGAAGCGTCTGCGCCATTTAACCAAAGTGTCATAAACTGGGGCGTTGTCCCCGAACACCGACACCAGCTCGGAATGAATCTCCTTAGCATTGCTTCCTTTCAAATGGAGAAAACGGATCACTGCATGTGCTTGGCACCGACGGGCGGTGCCATTTTTGTTTCAACTCCCTAGCGGCTTTCCGAACTACTATAGCATGCGATGTTTATACTGTGCGGAAACTAGAGGGACGCGCGCTCATGCTGATGCCTGTTTTGTTCCGTTTTGTTTTCGATTTTGTGTGCCGATAATACGAGCTTTATGAACGCCCCTCGTATGTTGTTTTGCCCTTGTTCAACGCTCTGAGTACGCACATTTGTATCTAACAATAACCGCGTCATTTCATCTAGTTGCTTAGCCAGTTCGGCATTAGTTGGACCAGGGTTAGTCTCGACATCACCACCAAGTAACAGTAAAAACACTCTAAACGCGTTCGACCTAAAACAATAACAATCGTCTTGATTACAAACTTGTAGGGTTAGAAGAACGAAGTTTAAAATGTGCATATTCGGCGTGCATCCATGCCCACTGATGATCCACGGTGAAGGGACCAGCTTTCTAGGCCATCGTGATGATGCCAGTGAAGATGTGGCTGTTCCAGAAGGACAGAGGCGAAGCTGGTTGATAACAGTGACGGTTGCCTCGGTTGCCTGGCCCAATTTCTGCTTGGTTGTACTAGAAGCTCCGATAAAGGGGACGCCTTCCATGTCGAGCGAATCCCTTGGTCCAGACAGATTGGCGCCCGAGGAGCCAGGTTGGAGGCCAAAAGCCGCCCCGCTTGAGAACTGTAGGGTTAGAAGAACGAAGTTTAAGATGTGCATCTTTGGCGTGCATCCATGCCCACTGTAGTTGCTACACAAAGCTCGCATATAATGTAAATAATTGCAGCACAAGCGTTTTCCTGCGCCTTCTCCAAACCGCGAAATGAATGAATTTATTATTTGATACCTTCTAATAAATGCAATTTGTTTGTACAAAAAAGCTAGTTTTGATGGCTTCCTATCTTCCAATAATTATCATGTATTGACATGACGTTAGATGCTGGCATCTCAACGCCGTTAGAAACGGCCAATCGATTGAGTTAGATCTATTAAAACGAGCAAGTTTACCATTCGCGAAGAGCCGCCTAACGCTGAGTCCCTCGATGTTTATTTTGTAACCTTCCGTTATAAAATAGACGGCTCTAACGTTACGACAAACGTTAGTGCCGGCGCCGTTTTTAATGCCAGCAAACTCGCACAACCTTCATTTATTTTACTTCTTTATTTGTAACCTTCCGGCTTCCTAGACGTTCGGAAAACAAGATCGCTGTTTCATTGCTGAAAGATTTCGGTGGAGGCATGCGGTAAGCACGCACAGCGTGGCCATCGAGTAGCGAACGCTTCGAATAAGCCATAACGTTTTACACGCTGACACATAGTCAAGGCGCAAGAGTAAATGCAATAAAGAAGAAACGAAATCTCTCGAAAACTATCAAACGAAGGGCTTTAGCACACTTTACAACCTAACAAATAATTTTCTTCGAAAACACGCGCAAGGAGGGAATTTTCGTATACGCTCGCTAATCAGAACACTCTAAGGAAAGCACCTCAGCTGCGAATTACTAGTTGTGATCGTTGCGCACTGCAAAAGCAACAAGAGGTGTCAATTAGAACTGAAATTTACGAGAGCGTAATTTGCGCGAAGCAGCGAACGTCTGCGAAGCGTATGAACGGCTGGTGACGGTGCGTATGGAGGGAGAATAGACAAGGTAACCGGAAACTAGCTTACTACGGCTCCTGAATAAACACGACGCAGCCGAAATACTGCTAGCGGATGACAAAGAAAAATAAGCAAGTCATACGTTGGAGAAAAGAGAAACCGAGAGCCAAGCATACGGGCATAGGTCCCCGGCGTCGGTTGGGCTCGAAGAATGCGAAATGGGCGTGGCCAAGGTGTTCGCGTGGCGTGTCGGTGTCGTAGTTGACGAGCTGTCAACGAGGACACGCCAGCTGGTCAAACTCTCCCCTATATATGGCTCTGATTCCGAAGAACCTCTGCTAATCTCTGCCAGCGAAAACCCCGTGATCAAGCGTGGCTGTTTTCGATCTTAGAGGTTCATAGTGTGGCCACTGGGATTGCGACGTCAGCCGATAAGAAGGCCAAAAGAAGAAATCACTAATCAAGCAGCATGAATAGGATCTTTTATTTCCAATGTGTTATAGGAAGTATTCACTGGCGGCCATAGCTGTATGCGTGACTGCTGAGCGCGTGCTGACGGCGAGCTTCCACAGTTCGTTTGCAACCTGCATTCCGCACCACCGAGATCGCCGGTATAGGAACCGTGCACATCTAATTCAGGCCCCGACCGGGGCGCCCCTAGCGGCAAACGGGTCCGTTTCATCGGGGAACTTCTGCCAGTCGCTGCGTTGGTTGTGCGTTGTAGCGGGTTAGCGCTGTAATTTCCGAGGTAGCTATTCCGCACTAAGAAAGCCACAACAATTGATGCGGCAAACAATAGGCGACCGCCGCGACGCGGCCGGCATAGAAAAGGTGCGGATCTAATTCAAGCCCCGACCAGGGCGCCCCTAGCGGCAAACGGGTGGGTCCGTTCCATCGGGGAACTTCTGCCAGTCGCTGCGTTGGTTGTGCGTTGTAGCGGGTTAGCGCTGTAATTTCCAAGGTAGCTATTCCGCTCTAAGAAAGTCACAACAATTGATGCGGCAAACAATAGGCGACCGCCGCGACGCGGCCGGCATGCTCGCTTCCCATTGGCAGACTAGTAATGTGAGCTCGTTCTGAGAATGCGCTCTAAACATCGCCCTCAAATATGGCGTCCAGTAAATACCCCCTAGTGTGCATGAGATGCAATGTATTTATGGTGCAATTGTTTAAAATTACTTAGAAGATATTAGATTGTCGTTTCAAGGGGATGAGGAAGAACCTTTATTTTATCAATTTCCCCGCTACATTGAGAGGGGAAACTGGGTGCATAGGTCACGTGGCGTCAATGTTCACACTCAATATACACAGCTGGGAAACTAAATTGGGGTATGGGTCACGGAACATCAATTTTCATGTTACATTAAGTGAGAAAATTTTATTGTTCTGCCTCGTATAGTCAGGAGACGTAACGTCAATTACCCCGCTAAATTTAGCTGGGAAACGGAATGTGTTTAGGTCACGTGACATCGATTTTCCCATCAAATATATCGGAAAAACCGAATTAGTGGCTAGGTCACGTGACATCAGGTCATGTGACGTCACGCTAAATTTAGCGGGAAAACTATACTGGCGTATTGGTCACGTGAAATCGATTTCTCCGTTGACTAGGGCGGGCAAACTTAATTCGTGTATAGGTCGTAATGCCAGGTCTCCTGACATAAATTGACGTCACGTGAGATAAACAGAAATTTAATTTTCCCGTTAAATTTAGCGGAAAATGCACGGACAGATGCACAAAGAGAATTCTGGGGTTGGTGGACTAGGTTATAGAGGAGTTTAATAAGCCACGCCCAGAATTTCTTAAGCGGTCAGTGACTGTACGCCGAGAAACTGAGGGAGAGGAGGAGACGAGAGGGGACATCAGAGCGCCGAGCTCTGATTAGACAGATTAGTGGGTAGACCTAATGTTAGCTACCTTTCCCTCCTGTGCACTCGCTGAACGGGATCAAAGGCGAAAGGCAAACGCAGGGCGCCGGCGTTCCGCGTGCTAACGCGTTCGACGAGTGCAGTGGAGACAAAGGCACAGTACAAAGGTAACTATTAGCGGCGAGATGTCTCGGTGGCTCCCTCGTTTGGTTACCTTCGTGACGTCATTACCTTGTGAACAACAAGTTTGATGGTGTTTGAAATGGGCAAGATGGAAGCCTCAAATCATAGCTCTCTCAAAGCAACACGGCCAACACCGTGAAAATTGAAGTTCTTACATTCCTCTTATTTCCGTCGATGAGACATCCTTTGCTGACGTCATAGTCAGCATTCGGCCGATTGCGGTGGGCCGACCACAGCGACGCTTTCGACCACTCACGTCGTGAGCTCGACGATCTGCGGTCCTCGCGCGCTCTTTCGATTCCTCTCCCCCAGTTTCTGCCCGCATAGCAAAGTATTTAATCATACTGGCAAGTGGCCATTTTTTTCCCCTTACTGCGCGATGCACGTTAAAGACCCCAGTTTAGCAGCCGTATATTCCACCGGCTAAAGTTCTCTCTACAGCATTGAACAGCGTCGCCATCTCGCTCTCCAAGAATTTACAACATTACTTTTTTTTTTTTTTCTGTGCCAGCTGAATGAACGATCCTTCGATTTCGATTTATCCGAATGTCCCTCGGTTGTTGACCCCTACGCCCGAGGTGTACGACACAAGGAGCATCCGAAAAGGGCATTTTCAAAAACAGACGAGTATCAGCGGCTGTGGCGCAGCGTGACGCAGTCCCTCTTTTCGCACGTCATACAAGAAACACGCGGGTGTTCGCTAAAGACTTGAAAACAAAGTTATCTGCTGACGCGCCCCAAGCAAATTCCAAGCACGTTTGCTTCGTACAAGGTTCGAAGATGTCTAAAAAAAAGTTTCTGTGTAATCGTTGTGAAACAGTCATACAAGTAAGAAGCACTACTCAGACGGTGTGCATACGGACTCTCGTTCGTATGTCGTGTTAGTAGCGTGATTGAGGCTTTAGGAAAAACCCCAAACAGACGGTCCACGTCCGAAGATAACTTAAGGGTAACCAGCCAAGTAAAGTGCATAAAGAGGAAAAGAAAAAAAAAAACATGTTAGGCTCGAAGAAAGAACAAGGCACAGATGTTCCGATACGTGACGTGAGAACAGAAGCAACATACGTGTTCGCTAATTCAGCCTGACCTTAGAGGGCTCCAGCTGGGACGTCCACGTGACGGCGAGCGCTGGACGCTCGCCTCGAAAGGTGTTCGCTAAAAAGTCAGCAGCACCACCACAGCGGCATGACGTCAGCGCCGCGTGTTGGTGTATGGACGCTTTACACACGCGCCAGATTACAGCCGCCATTGCTGACCTTCTCTTGTCCTACCAGACTACAGCAGGAGTCTATAGGCTGTCAGAACGCGGCGACATTGTAACCCACTGTAGATGAGCAATTTAGCCAGTGCAGTACGACTGCTAGGCTGGGGTCTTTAACGTGCACCACGCAGTAGTGATACACAACCGCAAGCCGGTACGATGCTTATCCAGATCGAAATGGGAAGGGATGGGGATTGAACCCAGGTTCTCAGGGTTCTGTAGTGCGAGCTTTCTCTCCACATGCTCCGAGCTGGTGTGCGAAAGTCCACTCGGCCAATTTTCTCTTAGCCGGTGAAGCAGGCGTAGCCGAGATGATGAATAATGTTTAATACAGAAAGTTACACCGAGCCATCTTGACTGGGTCGGGGGATGATGGGATAAGGTAGGGCAGTAAAGGTGGTTTAGAAGAGGGAGGAGAGAACTGCTGACTTGATGAAGTCCAGTAGAGAGTCGAGGGTTTCCTTGTGGGGCTCCGCTTCCCCAGTTGGGGTGATCCATTCTGACTAGCTTGTTGGTCTTTGCACAGTGGGAAGTTTGCTTAAATAATCTTTCCTGTACCGACGGTGTTTAGGACATTCCCAGAACATGTGATGTATGCCTGCCATGGCTCGCCATTTGTGGCATTGTTCGTCTGGTGGACGTCCTAGTTTCTTTCTGTCGCCTATTCTTTTCCTTGCCGCAGGGGTCACTGGAGTGCCGCTGCGGAGTCTGTGTATACAGACCTTACTCCAACGGCCGTAACCGGAGGGTACAGGATATTGGTCTATAGGGATAAGGCTCTTTAGCCTTTTCTTCCTTTAGATTTTTTTTCTGAGCCTTTGCTTCGACTGGTTCTATATTGTTAACTTAAGGGGTCGTGGCGACCGGCCCCGGGGAGAGCGAGTATAAGTGAGTCAGCTCTGTAGCCATTTCGTGCGCCACCACAATGCCGGGTGTTTCAGAGTGTCCTGGAATCCACTGTATACTGTAATTTTTTGGGGTGCTTGTGCTTTTGCCATTCGGTTGATGCGGTTGACCGTCTTGCTTAAGGGGGATTCAACCGCTCGTCACTCAATGGGAGAGAGTTTTAGTAGACCGTTTTTGCTTTCTCGCTCCGCTCAATGGAAAGCGGAGTCGTAACATCCGTAATGCACAGAAAGAAATTAGTACTTTGAAAGAAAAACAAAAGGATACGAGGCGGCTCGGTGTTATAGAATTAATGAGTGTACGAAGGATGCCATCGTACGTTTTTTTCATGTTGAACGCTCCGCATCGCTGGGAAACGCTCAAGGTACCAGCGAAGACAACGAGCTGGCGTGAAATTGCCATCGAGCGGAAAACGAGCGCCACTTTTGTCATGCGCTTTCATTTCGATATGGGGCAAAATGCGCGCGAAATAGTAACAAGTAAGGCAACAAAATTTAGATGTTGGGTCTGGAACACCGCCAGACTCAGCCGTGTTGGGGGCATCTCTCGCGAGTCAATACGTCAAAGGTATTGCGCGTCGAACTGTAGGTGTGAGTTATCCATTTGAGCGAAACCTTGATTTCGCAAAACTATTGTGCGTTAGAAATATGCATCGTATTAATCAGCTATTACTATACCCTATCTCAATAATAGCGCACAGTACTTGGAAGCCACGAGCGAGAAATAAATGAAAGTTGATTTTGTTGCACAATCGCGACGTGGAGACCCATAAAAGAGTGTCCCGATAAAAAGAGAGCTTCCCCTTCTCTTCAAGTGCATGGGTTACGCTCTCAATCCTGCACCTGTGGTAACACTGCAGGTTCCTAAATCGTCTTCCCTGAAGAACACAGTAGCCTTCAGAATTGAGGGGTGCTACGCGAAAGCGAGCGACATGTCAGGGGATCGAACGCGAGGTGCTCCGGGTTTTGAAAACACTCCTGATAAAAAAAATAACAGTTTTTTTTGGTTTGTTTTTTGTCGAGGCACTTTTTTTTTTTTCGTCCCTGGGCATACAACGACAACGCACCCACTGGGACCCGAGTCAAGGCAAGGACAACTAACTACTAAAAGGAAGAAAAAAAATCATGTTCGCAAACATAAACAGAACGCATCCATCGAAAAAAAATGAATCCCCTGCTGGTTCTGCCGGGTGTCGAACCGAAATTTTTATCGGTTCGGTTCCGGTTCAGGTTCGCAGATTTCGGTTCAGCTCCGGTTCAGTTCCGGGGAGCAAAAAATAACGGTTCGAACCGGTTTGAACCGGTTCGAACCGGTTTGAACCGCAAAACCGAGAATATATTTTCCGCGTTTCTTCGGTAATAGGCACTATTTCAACAGTGAAACGAGTATCTAGCATTTTATCATTCGTAGAATCCACTTTTATTTTCAGGTAGAAAAATAAATTGCGTTATTTAATTTAAATGAAACAGTAAAAGAAAGCTAGATTAACATATATGACTCAGCATCTATTTTGTTTTACCTCAGTCGCATATATTTTATCTGAATCGAAACGTTATCAGTTTGGGGATCGCCTAAAATACCCGTTAATGCTGCAACTTCGCGTCACAGTATTGAAAGTAGAATCCTGCTGTGCTCTTGAGCTTAGGAATTAATTACAGTGCATAAAATCATGAAATGAGCGCGTCCTCGCCATATACCCTGAAATCTAGTTTACAAAATACGTTTTACGATAAGTATGATAACGACTCAACTGAGCTAAAATCAATAATATTTTCAAAATGCCAAGACAGTTTTAGGACAGACCCTTTCATCTACCTTTTATAGAAGCACTGAGCGGCAATAACAACGCTTACTTTCCTGACCGATATTCTTTACACTCAAGACCGTTATGCATGCAAATAATCATGCAGAAAAGAAGGACCTTTGTACTCAGATCGGATCTGACCTAAAATAGCGCGTACCGAAGTCACCAATTTTGACATAGCTTGGTTTGAGGTTTATTATTGTCAAGATATCGGTCAATTCAATTTACAAATAAACATGACCCTGCTATTTTTTATATTTTTGGTAAATAGAACAAAGTAGTATTTCATACTCTGCTCGACATTACAGGTACTTAATTGGTCACTTTCTGACTGTCTGCGTGCGCAATCGTCATAGTTCCGCCACGCGCCACTGTGTACTTTGTTTTCGTCCAGCCCACGGACACATAAAATTCTTGTTCATCACACAAAAGGAGAAACATACTTCTATATGTTTGAGAAGTTGAATATGCGTCAGGAAGACATATGTTATTTAAATCAGTTTCAAAATAAAACATTTGTTTAAGGTTCTCCCAAATCACTTCTATCGAGGATAAAAACGCCGGAAAACATTTGCAGGGCATATATCAGATAATGTCGGGGTGCATTTACTTATGATGTATATCTTAGGGTGATCGGCCCTTCATTTATGTTGTCAAGTCTTCAGGCAGCAATAAAATATTTTTTATTGTCATTAATAATTTTGACTGTATGAAGTTCACATAGCCGCTGGAGGCTGATATGGAAGGATGGTGCTCGAGAGTATACGCCATCTGCTGAGTCTGCGGAACACGCTTTTCTGTTCGCAGTTTGGCAGTGTGAAACACCGGGTCGCGGGCTATGCCAAAAAGAACTGTGTGCTCACATTACAGATCTGAAGATAAATACGCGAAATGTGCAGAAAGAGAGATAATAAATGGTATTCTTCTAAATAATCCCATACAGGAAGCCTTACTGCAAAAATCAATGTATAGAAATGCAGGTTTTAAATGTAAACAGATCCGACGGAACTTCGTCTGCTTGGGTCAAAAATTTGAGAAATACAGACTTTCACCAACCAAGTCATGAAGATTTAGGAGCCAGACGTTTCAATAGGTCCGGCTCAATAGGTCGACAGCCACTTAACCATCGGGACTCTGAGGGACTCCCTTGTCCGTTTGGCCGGGGGTGCCAATTCGACAGTTATACTTGTGTCATTTGTTAACAGTAATCCTCTATTTCTTTTATTTTGCATAAAAAAATCAGTAAGCTAAAAAAAAAACTGCGAGAATTTGAGCGGCTGCCTCTAAGGCCACTAGAATCTTTCTTTTTAGGTATCCCTGCCGTACACACTTGTAGTTTTATTTATCGTCAGACTAATAAGCCACATTTAGTCCTTTCAATCCTTCTATTCTTGGGGACAACTTTCATGAGACAGTTGAGCAACAACGAAAACATGTTTGGCTGCCTCAATTATGTGTACATGTAAAATGGTTCATGCGACAATTTTTGTACTTTCAGTAAATACCACTAAGAGCTAATCCCTGACGTTGATAGCTTTCAAAAACACAGTATTCTTCTCCCCTCAATGACAGACGCAGAACAAATAAAGGAAAGAAATAGCGTTTCCCTCCTCAACTCCCCATTAGAACAAGCGGCGATGTTATCTGACGCTAATTGTATACCGCCAGTGTTAGAGTTCGGCTATTCTCATCTTTGATTGAGCACAAGCCAACACGAATGTTTGGCGATGCTAATTGCCAATAACCCGAGCACTCTACTCGAGCTCATGACAATCGAGTAGGTCACGATGTCACGTGACTCGCCGTGAGAAGAAGTGATGGCATGTGATGCCACAATGTCAACAACGCTAATACATATATATTCCGTTGCAACTCAAGAAGGTAGGGCAAGGGAAAAAAAGGCCGGGGAGGAAGAAACAGACGGAACGCTGTAGAAAAGAGGGGGAAACCTCCCCCTCTCTCCAGCGTTCCGTCTGCTTCCTCCTCCCCGGCCTTCCTTTCCCTCGCCCTACCTTCTTGAGTTGCAACGGACTATAATGACATACTCAATTTAAGCCGACTTGACGCGGTGAGTCACGCGACTACGTCACAAGGCCACGTGACGTGACACTATTTGACAGCGTATCTTGACACTATGACGTCACGTGACCACATGACACATAATTAATCGTAGTGCCAATACAAAAGCGCCAGAAAACCCACAATTTTTTATACATTGCAATTCAGTATATGACAATTTGATCACTACATAAAAATACAGCTGCCAATTTTTACTTCTCGAAACACTCATTTTGTAATAAAAAATATTACCGTGAACCGTTTTGAACCGGTTACCGTTATATTTTTTTCCGGTTCAGTTCCGGTTCAGTTCCAAGATGGCGGCGAAGATTTTGGTTCGGTTCAGTTCCGGTTCGGCTAAAAATAACGGTTCGGTTCCGGTTTTCGGTTCGGTTCCGGTTCGACACTCTGCTGCCAATCTCGTTGTGCGTCTGTCAAAAGCCACAAAGGAGGAAGACAATCAGCGCCTACACTCCCCCCCCCCCTAAAAAAAAAGGAGAAAAGAAAGTTTTTTTTGGACGCCCGCAGTGGATGACCTTGGAAGGGTATGCGATCGTAGCACGTTTGTCCCGCGGCAGTTCCCCTGTCTCAAATGCCCACGGTCCGTTTCCCCCAAGTACCAAAGCCCCGTCTTATCTTCCCCGATTATAAACTCCGCAGTTATTCTGAGTCATTTCGATGCTTTCCAACGTTGAAAAACTGTTAGACGAATATTTGCACATAAGTATACACTGTTCGCAGAACTGTCTACAGTGCTAAAATTCAAAAGCGCTGTGTTGGATTCGGGAACTCGTGTAGGTCTAGCTTATTGTTGGAACATTTTTTTTTCGCTCGATGAACTCCACAAAACTTGTAAATATTACAATGGACTTTTCAGAGAACGATATTAGTTGTCCGGGTCCCAGGCGATCGGACAGGTCGCAATTATAGGTTGATTGAACATTTTATTTCATAATTACAATCGTATCATCAAGGGCGCGCCATTTCCTCATCACTTCTACGAACGGAGTTGCTGTATTCGTAGCACACGTAGACGGAAACGGTTGAGACTGCTCAAATAATACCTTCTTTTGGCAAGTATTGCGCAGCGATTAAACACAATGCCTCTAACATAAACAAGCTGCTCCACATGTGTATTCACAAGACGCAATAGATCGTTCTCCCAACTTCGTTGAAATGGGCATGAAAGCGCGTAACCGTTACTTGGTTGAAGTTCTACTTAGAGGTTTACCATAAAAAATCGTTAATTATTTATTTTTTTCCGTTCCACTACAAAACTCGGTTCCCTTCAAAATTATGTTTTTCATGTCGTCTCCACAGCGCTTTTACGTCGGTAATTTCGTGTTAGAAAACATCACATAATGTGCGAAAAAAAACAAACAAAAACGGTACGATCGATGCTGCATAGCCTCTTTTTCGTGGACATTAAAAACAAAGTAGTTGTCTTCACTTCGCACTGCATGTTTTAGCATGGAAGTTCCTATTTAATTATGATGTCTTCACTTTCTTAAACAAATATACAGTTATTTTAAGTACCAAATTACGAAAACGTCCAAATTGCATAATTGCTTTTCGTTGGGACGCCATGACGATAGTGACACTTGCGTTCGCTTGTGCTTTTCGCCAGCATTTCTACGATGAATCACCAGGATCGCGACATGCAGCAGCATTAGACTGCGACATCTGTGACGTCATTTGGTGCCCCTTCGGGACCACTTTTGATGTATGGTCAGCATAGGACGCTAGACACACCAGTCGGATACGCGCTGCGCCTAGAACTGCTCCTAAAAGTAGCTGTCACGTGCTTTGCTCCGCGACTGTGATTCCCTCACAGCAGTTCTGACCTTTGAAGTTTGCCAAGTTACGGTGAAACGGAGTATAGACAAAACAGACAGGAAACGAGCTGCCAGCATACGCTAGTCAAACTTCCAACAGAAAGGATTAGTTTCTCCCCAAGCTGGACGACAGTTATCGGGCATCTTTAGGGCTGCGAAGCTCAAAATCACGCGTACTCAATAAGATTTTTTCTCTCGCGTGTTTGTGATTTTTACAATGTCCTGCAAGCAAAAAAGCAAAAAAAAAAAAATATGGTGAAGTCACTCCGAGGGGGTACCGATAACTGCGAGCCACGAACATGAATGATTCGCTAACATCCGTCAGGAGTGCGAACGGTAAATCGTCACGCAAACATATTCTCACAAGCTGCAAATATTTATTTGGTTTAGCTAGTAGAACATACTAACGACATGTGATTATTATATACAAGATACCATTTATCGGTTCTTCAAGACCATTTCCCTAGTCTGAACGGTCGCTCTACGGGCCGCGGCTGCACGACCACGCCCCTGCCTTCGCCACGGAGGCTGCGTGGGCGAGGGCAAAAAGCCGTGTTCTCGATAAACTACGGAGCTACGTTGTGTCGTCTGCTACTGTATCGCCAACAGGAGAGCGATAGCTCTGTGTGTTCCACAGACGCGTTTTGCGGTATGACTCTGTACGTCTGTCCTAGAGGAAGATAAAAAATATAGGCTCTGTGACCCCCCTCCTAAGCTAGCAAAAACAAACAGAAGTATACTCGTTTAGACTGAAAGGTTTCCGAAATAGTGGCCCGACATTGGAAAAGCATATGTCACAAAACTTGGTTTGTGAAATGTCATTATTTTTTTTTAGCAAGAAATCACCTGCTCACCACTGGGACGACGAAATCGTCACTATTTATTGCGTCAGGTGTGTTTGCGCTCATGAAGAAAAATCTGAACACATCCTTCTCCCTACGTCCTATGTTGAATAACAAACACTTTTTTTTAAACATGTATGTACAAATAACTCATTTATTGCTACACTTGTATATACACGTGAATTAAACGACGTCAAACCGCATTTGTGATTACATCTTGATGTCTACACCAACTACATTCATATTTTTTTAGGGCTTCATTGATGGCTCGATCTCACCAAAAACCTCAACGTGCGAAGCTTCCACAGACGCGAGACGGTATAGATGGTGGCAGCCAGCTGGTGCGGGTATAACGCCATTTAACTTCCTGAGAGTGAGGCACATAGAAAGGACACCACACACATAGACTCTCTAACACAGCTATGGGTTTATCGTCGTCGTCTTTGTCTTCCCCTCCAGTATTTCAACGACTTTTTTCGCGCGACATTTCAAACTGATGTTGTGCACAAATCTGTTCCGAATCGATTGTCGGTTGATCAAAAATAAAATAAAAGCAATCATTAAATAATGTCCCGATGGTACACATTGTCCTATAACACTCCGGTGTAGAGTTTGGTAGACAATGCCTGCCTCTGGAGCAACATGCGATACGGTATAGATGGTGGCAGCCAGCTGGTGCGGGTATAACGCCATTTAACTTCCTGAGAGTGAGGCACATAAAAAGGACACCACACACATAGACTCTCTAACACAGCTATGGGTTTATCGTCGCATGCACCTAAGTTGTCCGCACTCGTGTTAAGACCAACATAAAATTTTCTCGTGGTGAGCTTTTGTCCGGGTCTGTGAAAAAACAGGTGAGCTTTTGTCCGCGTCTGTGAACAAATGGGTGAGCTTTTGTCCGGTGAGCTTTTGTCCGGTGAGCTTTTGTCCGGTGAGCTTTTGTCCGGGATTCGATTAGGACACGAGGTGCCACGATGTTATGAAAGTAGTGAATATACGACGGATGCCATCGTACATTTTTCAATTGTTGGACGTTTTACAAGTGGAACGTCGCGTTTATATGCGGTTGAAAATAATATAACATAGACAAGGCTTCTAGATCTATTGAAGGAGCTTTTTCAGAAGAACTGATGCTCCCACTTTGTTTGTGGTATTTGAACGCTCCCACTTTTTTGTGGTATTTGACGAGCTCGGTAGTTTTACAGAGCCAGGCGGGAGAGAAGTAGGACTTTGCATTGATGGCTCTTACGAGCATCGAGACGGTCTACATCGAACATAGAGATCATATAATAATATCGAGGAAAAGGCCCAGCATCTTCCCAGGCTTTGCAGTCGCCTCGAAATGGCAATACACGGAAGCAGACATCGTCGGTCTCGGTGAGACAAAATAGCAAGTTTTCTCTGTCATAAACGCAAAAGCTGGTAAAACGTCATTTGCAATGACAATATTTAGTGTCCTTTTGCTTTATTTCCGCAGAAACAACCGGCGAAAGTCATTTTATCAGAAACAACTCACGCTGACAAACAGTTGAACAAAGGCAAAGCGTAGATGCAAAGCGAGCGCGCTTCGCCTCGTTCTGTATCTCGGGACCGACGATGTCAGCGTCCGCAATTCCCCACTATCCGCTGCTGTCTTTGCCCCGCTGACCTCGAATAGACGCGGTAACCGAAGTCACATTTTCCCCTCACTGCATGGCAGCCTTTCAAATACATCACGGCTGGAGAACTGCGGTGGGTTGCTAACTCCACAAAACAAATCTATTTACTATATAAAAACATAAATCTCGGGACGCACTGCAATATCCTGAGTCATTACCCACCCCAATTTTTGGGTTTCTGCTCTCAGCTAACGGTCAAAATCGAGAGTGAAGTCGCACCTGTCGCCATAACAACCATAATGCACAGAAAGAAATATGAACGGGGAAATGATAAAATACGAGGTACCATGGTGTTGTGAAAGTTGGAGATAGCGAGATTTAGCAGGCCGTTTTTCTCCTCTGTATCGGTATCCCCAAAGAAGGCGCCGCAACTGAGCATTCACGCCTCCAGTCTTTTCTGCATAGTTCAAGGTCTCGTGGCGGATTACGCAGAGCTAAACTGGCGCTTAGCGGGTTGTGGAAACGATCTGCTGAAACTCCCTATTCTCCTCGCTCTATTCTTCCGAACTCCCTTTCCCTTCTCAGCCCTTTCATTCTCCCTTCTTTCTTGCCCTAGTCCAGTTTCCCCTGCAAAAATATGTTTTGAAGTCGAAGTAAATAAATATTGTTGCAGTTCAGGGTTGCCTTCTGGCGCTTTGGCCTTTTAGCAACTTCATTATCCGGTGTTCAGCATTTCGATGTTTGTTATTTTGATAATGCGAAGTTTTGAACTGAACAAATCCCCTCTATTCACCAAGGAAAGAAAAACAATTCTCAGGACGAACTTTAATATTCTGAGTTGATAAACATCCGCCGGTGACGAAAATACAAAATTGGTTACAGCCGAAAAACTCCGGTGGTTGGAAATATTCGGCCTGGGTAAAACTAAAACACTCCAGTCGGTGAATGTTCCCGCCCCAGCGACGGCTAGTTTCTTCGAAACGCCTCCTCTGTAGAAGTTTGTGAAACATGTTATCTCGTCGATCCTCCATCCTTCCGGTGCCTATTCAGAGGTCGGTGTAGTTCTTGGAAGACAACGCCAACAACATTAGTGTCGTCCGGAACTATTGACCTTAGAAACGCGCCTCTTCGCTTGGGGAACTGAGATGCGTTGATTGTTATTTGTTTCTTTTGCCTACTACAGACCATTCCAAAACTCGCCTTCTGGGTGCCACCAACTTTGTCTACTGGGCTGTGAAGCGCGTTCGAGCGTGCGCAATAGCTCTCTAGGCCAAAAGATTGTACACTGCGTATGCGTTCACAGCTCAATGACTTAGGCATTTTTCGTCGGGATAAATGCTCCCACGAGAAGAAAAGCGTATGAAATATGTGAATTGAATTCGAAATTTGAAATGTTCTTGTCCAATCACATTTTTCTTCCTCGGTTAGCAACGCTTTTTAGCGTCATCACGAGACGTTAAACCATAATACACTGGTGTTTAAAAAGTAAGCGTCGAAAAACATGCGCAGATTTTTGGTCAAAAATAAACACCGGAAAAACATACCCTAATCATTACCCATGCCACCTTTTTGGCAATATGTGAATTTCCAGAAGAACAGCGAGTTATCACCCTCCCCTAGAAATACCCTGGCTAAAGAGCAGGCGACCCGTTTTTCCTCGCGTCAGATTGCGGTGACCACGAAACGTATGGAGGTCACAGGACGTCCGTGAAAAATACAAAGGAGGCAAAAAACGATCTACTCTGTGCACGTTTCATCCCCAATTTCCACGACCCCAAGGCCGAAGGACGTTAGTGTGAAAGATAACAATAAAATAAAACCTTGTGTCAAAAAAAAAAAAAAAAAAAACACGGAGATCTATTTAGCGATAACCAGGAAAGCGAGACACGCACACTGACGCCTCGGCGTGCAGAATGAAACAGGATACGGGCGCGCGCGGAAGAACACCTTGCACAGTGCCGATCCGGCCGATCGCCGAAAGGACGATTTCGCATTTCGTGGACAGCGAGCGCCTCCTCACGGGAGAGAGAGGTACCTTAAAAACAATGAAAACAAGCACCGACACCTTGGGTCTTTATATTCGCTGTAGTTACGGAACAGATCGACCTACGTGAATAATTTTGATATTATTCGATTCCGTAATAAATTTAGAAGACATTCAATGAAATACTTTTTTCGTTTGCATTGAAATAATTTTGTAAATTCGCTCCGAACGTAAGAGTGCCGAATTAGCCGATTTTGACCATTTTTATGATTTTTTAAAGAATATAATCAAATTTATAATAAAACATTTGTTCCATTTAATGTCTCGATAATGCCTCAATGTCTTTAAAGCCGAAATTTTCAAGAAGATCCGCGCAGCCGTTATTATGTGAGAATTTTTTCTAAGTTGGCGAAAAACCTCATGTATTCTCTATGGGGCTCTGAGGTGCGCCCCAGCCGTATATTCCACCGGCTAAAGTTCTCTCTACAGCATTGAACAGCGTCGCCATCTCGCTCTCCAAGAATTTACAACATTACTTTTTTTTTTTTTCTGTGCCAGCTGAATGAACGATCCTTCGATTTCGATTTATCCGAATGTCCCTCGGTTGTTGACCCCTACGCCCGAGGTGTACGACACAAGGAGCATCCGAAAAGGGCATTTTCAAAAACAGACGAGTATCAGCGGCTGTGGCGCAGCGTGACGCAGTCCCTCTTTTCGCACGTCATACAAGAAACACGCGGGTGTTCGCTAAAGACTTGAAAACAAAGTTATCTGCTGACGCGCCCCAAGCAAATTCCAAGCACGTTTGCTTCGTACAAGGTTCGAAGATGTCTAAAAAAAAGTTTCTGTGTAATCGATGTGAAACAGTCATACAAGTAAGAAGCACTACTCAGACGGTGTGCATACGGACTCTCGTTCGTATGTCGTGTTAGTAGCGTGATTGAGGCTTTAGGAAAAACCCCAAACAGACGGTCCACGTCCGAAGATAACTTAAGGGTAACCAGCCAAGTAAAGTGCATAAAGAGGAAAAGAAAAAAAAAAAAACATGTTAGGCTCGAAGAAAGAACAAGGCACAGATGTTCCGATACGTGACGTGAGAACAGAAGCAACATACGTGTTCGCTAATTCAGCCTGACCTTAGAGGGCTCCAGCTGGGACGTCCACGTGACGGCGAGCGCTGGACGCTCGCCTCGAAAGGTGTTCGCTAAAAAGTCACTCATACGAGCTGCGATCAAGGAAGTTACGGGGGCTCGCCAAACTGCCGCTGCTGTAGTCATCGCGTTTCAGTTTCGTCGAACGTTAGCTCGCTAGACAAAGAAAGGGTCTTCGAGGAACCATGGCACCGAAGCTGCGCACCTACGCGTCCATCGGTTTGTGCTTAACTCTGACTACCTTCTTGCTCAACTATTCGGAGTGTGTGAACGACGGTGCCGTCGATGTGAGCGCGACAACCTGCGAAGACCACATCGTCCGTCCCAAGGTGAACGTCACGCTCTTTTACGAGTCACTGTGTCCCTACAGTAAGGCCTTCATCACGACGCAGTTATTTCCAACGTACACAAAACTGGAGGAATACATGGATGTCGAACTTGTGCCCTTCGGCAATGGTAATATCAATGAGAAGGTCTTACGAACGAAGACGTACTACTCGGTCACTTGCCAGCACGGACAGAACGAATGTAAAGGCAACACAATCCAGGCCTGCGCCGTTAAGTACTGCGAAAGGACTGAGGCGTGGTTGTCTCTGATTGCGTGCATGTCAGTGTTCTACGACCCTCACAACCAAGGCAAGAAGTGTGCTGAAAAGCTTAACTTGACGGTGGAGTGGTCCCTAGTGAGCGATTGCGTCAATAAGGAAGGCGAACAGATTTTGCTTGCGATGGGCAGGCGAACTCAGCAACAAATTCCTCACGTCACTCATGTGCCGTATGTTGTCATTGGTAACGCCTACAATAGACTGTCCGAATCTCAAGCTGTGAAGAACCTCTTCCAACTCACTTGCAACATGCTCGGCGAACAGAAACCTCCAATATGCAAGGCCGAATGATCAATGAGCTGTTGTGGAAATTGTTGCGATTGTAGAAGTAATTTATTTGGCTCAAAACGGAGAATGTTAGCTAATATACAAGTGACAGATACTCACTAGCTGTGCATTTGTCGTTTGTTGCGCATTTGATATATCTATAAAATTATATCGTTTTGTTTTTGTTTTAATTGTTTCTAATTACGTTTTATTAGTAAATGATTTGGCATTGGTTGTGCCTTAAACGTTTTACTTGCTATAATTAAAAATTCTGTAATTATTTTCGCTGTTGCATGACATATAGACGGACTCAATCGACAATTTAATGTGGTTATTAATTTGGTTCTTTTAGTTTGAAATATAGTTCTTCAAGTTCGGTTAAAAAGAAATGCGGAGTGATTTAAATTTACGCCGGGTACCTTTGGTGCTCCAACGTACCAGATACACATATGCTTTATTTGTGCTTTCTTCGAAAACAGCACGACACGGGTTGAAAAATTACGAATGCGGATAATTTTTTCACTCGCCGCCATAGATGAGGATTCATTACTTCCAGCTCGTCCCGACGTCCGGCTGACGTCTTGTGGAAAGTTCATTTCCAGTCGTCGAGATTTTTGTACTGGAAACTATACGTTTTGAGATTTCACTGAGCACGCATTGCAAAAAATGTGATCTCCTATGGCGTCCAGTACATTCTCTACTCAAAATCAACGATTTTATGCTAATCAAGGCTATGTTTTTTTGCACCGTAGAGCCTTGGTCCGACTTCTAATACATTACTCATACAACAGTATGCCGAAACTCTCTGTGGCGTGTCTTGTGGGAAGATCCTGTCAGATTACTCCTACGAGAAATGTTTGCAGACATATTCGAAGCATGCATATGTAGGAAGCAAACGTTCTTCGACCCTCCCTCCTCCCCCCCCCCCCCCCCCCCCCCCCCCCCCAACCGGCGTTTCCAAGGATATTCGCTGTAAGTAGAGAGACTGCCGGGTTCTCGCCTCATTTGCGTCAGTTCATACTGAAGGTGCCACCTGGATAGGTGGCGAAACGTTTGCATTTTTGTTGATGTCTCGTTTATGTTAAGCTGGAGTGAACATTTTCACTCACAAGCTCGTTGCCTGTCGCCGTGCTTCGGCTGCGCCTGTACAAAGTGTAAGACAACTTCCGGCATATATGGCACCCCGACTGGTGCCCCACGCGTGAAGCACGTGCGGCTTGCTCGTGAACGTAGCTTTGACAAGCTTGCAATTGCACGGTTTTGTCCGCATGAGCAGAGACGTGGCGGAGGGCCAGTCGCCTTGCTAACAATCGTCTATAGGCCAACGCGCTGTTTACAAACAGGCCCTGACGAAGTATGGGCAAGTGCGCAGTTTCCGCACGAGGTGTGGGCACTGCGCCTGCGTGGGAACCACATTCGCGTCAAGTGGACCATCCGCGCATGCGCCCTGCCAATAGCAGCACCACCACAGCGGCATGACGTCAGCGCCGCGTGTTGGTGTATGGACGCTTTACACACGCGCCAGATTACAGCCGCCATTGCTGACCTTCTCTTGTCCTACCAGACACCAAGCCAGTGAAGCAAAGAAAACAACAACAAATTAGTTTTTAGTTGTTTATACAGCAGGAGTCTATAGGCTGTCAGAACGCGGCGACATTGTAACCCACTGTAGATGAGCAATTTAGCCAGTGCAGTACGACTGCTAGGCTGGGGTCTTTAACGTGCACCACGCAGTAGTGATACACAACCGCAAGCCGGTACGATGCTTATCCAGATCGAAATGGGAAGGGATGGGGATTGAACCCAGGTTCTCAGGGTTCTGTAGTGCGAGCTTTCTCTCCACATGCTCCGAGCTGGTGTGCGAAAGTCCACTCGGCCAATTTTCTCTTAGCCGGTGAAGCAGGCGTAGCCGAGATGATGAATAATGTTTAATACAGAAAGTTACACCGAGCCATCTTGACTGGGTCGGGGGATGATGGGATAAGGTAGGGCAGTAAAGGTGGTTTAGAAGAGGGAGGAGAGAACTGCTGACTTGATGAAGTCCAGTAGAGAGTCGAGGGTTTCCTTGTGGGGCTCCGCTTCCCCAGTTGGGGTGATCCATTCTGACTAGCTTGTTGGTCAGTGGGAAGTTTGCTTAAATAATCTTTCCTGTACCGACGGTGTTTAGGACATTCCCAGAACATGTGATGTATGCCTGCCATGGCTCGCCATTTGTGGCATTGTTCGTCTGGTGGACGTCCTAGTTTCTTTCTGTCGCCTATTCTTTTCCTTGCCGCAGGGGTCACTGGAATGCCGCTGCGGAGTCTGTGTATACAGACCTTACTCCAACGGCCGTAACCGGAGGGTACAGGATATTGGTCTATAGGGATAAGGCTCTTTAGCCTTTTCTTCCTTTAGATTTTTTTTTCTGAGCCTTTGCTTCGACTGGTTCTATATTGTTAACTTAAGGGGTCGTGGCGACCGGCCCCGGGGAGAGCGAGTATAAGTGAGTCAGCTCTGTAGCCATTTCGTGCGCCACCACAATGCCGGGTGTTTCAGAGTGTCCTGGAATCCACTGTATACTGTAATTTTTTGGGGTGCTTGTGCTTTTGCCATTCGGTTGATGCGGTTGACCGTCTTGCTTAAGGGGGATTCAACCGCTCGTCACTCAATGGGAGAGAGTTTTAGTAGACCGTTTTTGCTTTCTCGCTCCGCTCAATGGAAAGCGGAGTCGCCATCGCGCATGCGCCACCCGCTCTGGGATTTGAGCGTGAAGCGTCAGCTCCGCTAGCTCCGCTTTCCTTGCCATTTTAGGAAGCGCGTTCCACTCTCCGTAAAACTTCAGTAGATGGTGTTTTTTTCTGGAAAGGAATTCGAAATGGGTGCTCGCCACTTGAAAGCATGCTTGGGAGCGCGTTTGACCGTTATCAACCTCGCTGTACTAAGATGGCTGCGCAGACTTTGTTTGAAACGGCGTCCTTAAGAAAACGTTCCACGGTGGTCGAGAACCTCTGGCTGCTTCGGGAAATCGCTGGCTGCAATCCTTTCACGGCGGCTGAACGGTGGGGACAGGTGCTGCCTTGTCTAAGCCAGCGGGCTCGATTTTTTTATGCGAGATGACGACGACGACGTTGAGAGGATGACACACCGGGCGACGGCGGTGCCTCAATCTGAGCCCTGGACCTCGGTTCCTCGGAGGCGGCAGCTTCTACTTTGGCTGGGCTACCTCCTTGAAGCCTGATGCTTTGACCCCAGTGGACCCCAGTGAGCAACGGTGCCATCATGTTCCTGGGGCTCCTTCATGCACCGATCGAACGGCGTGCCAGATTCCCATGGCTCGCTGCTCACTCGCCCAACCCGCCTCCACGAAATCTGGACTTCTGCGAATCGGACTGCCATCCTCCCCAATTGCAACAACCCATGTCGTCGTCATCTTGCATGTACATACTCATCACATTATAATGTTTCCTAGACGCGGCACCGCGGGCCTCCATGGTACGGGCTGCTGCCTTTCCGCGGTGCCGCGTCTCTCCAGAGCCAAAAAATAAAGACTAAAGCAGTCGGCAAACGGACAGATATTTTGTTTTGTTGCTTTAGGCAGCAAGACAGTGCAAATTAGCGAAAGTGAGTGCTCCATTTATATCTCTACCTTTTTTGTTATCCCAATCAAATGAGTTTTTTCTTCTTCGTATGCTTCGGTTTGTGATAGGGTACCTTGGTGTTTCTGTACACTGCGCGACATTGTTGCCGGGAACAATCAATATCCTGTTTTTATTTTTCACCTCAAATACGAGGGGCTGACATCAACCTATTGGTGTGGAATAAAGCGCTCGTTTGGGGCACTAATCTGAGCGACAAACTTTCAGCTCTCTCAACAGCTGTCAAAGAAATAAACTGCAAATAAAAGCGATTTTATCGTGTTCGTATTAACAGTGGAGCTCAGTGTATGTATCTGCCTTGAGGGATGAGATGAAACCATTTTGCTTGGCCACACTTCTTTTCATTTTTTTTTTGTGTTTTTGAAATTGCGTTTTTCGGCTTAAGCTCCTGCCTAGTTTCAGCCTCACCTGTGCTACGGTGTTTTCTTGCAATAGAAGGCCATGCAACACAGGCTACTTTTACACTGCTGAAGTCAACAGAAACACTGTAATTTGATTATATGCAATATTCACACGCACATTTGAGAAGTAAAATGGGAGTCGTTAGTAAATACTTTTTTATTAAAATATTTCTAGACGACTTTCAGCCTAGTTGGACGAGTATTTCGCTCAGTACAACAGCTTGGATATGATTCACTGTGATCAGTTTACGCACTCGAATATTTAAAAAACAAAGAAACATGCCCATGGTCTTCGTAGGGTTCGTCCAGCTGACAAATTGTACCGTCTGCGCACATCACTGTTTGGTGCTTCACGACGAGCACCCTCTTGTGACCAGAAAAGTATGGCTTCTGATTCTTTGATGGACGGCATGGACGTGCTGTGCGGTCAACAAAACCCCAACAGTTGTCCAGGGGTGCTCCCTTGTCTTTGACGGCCTAATAAGAAGAAGAAAAAGGCACTCTTACAACACGGCAGTATTTAAACACTATCAAAACATGTGATAATGGGACTTGTTACTCATATCAGATAAAGAGTATTTCCATGGTAGGGTTGCAAAAAAAATGTGTATCGTTAATTTAAAAAAAAAATTAGTTGTTTCTTAATTTCGCTAAGCTCTGAGGCCGCCAAACTGTGCATTCAAAACGAAACTTCTGAAAAGCGTTCTAGTCTACCGCTATTGCTTAGAAGTCCAGTGTTGTGTTTGATAAATTTTGAATTGTTTATGACTGTCTGGTTTTCACCAGACAAAAACATGACGTGGAATATTCTTTCGACGGTTTTTGGTAACTCTTTTCAAAACACCGCCGCCTAACATATTCGGCCGCCATATTTTGGGCATCGCTTTTAGTGCGAGACTTGTGACTAGAACCGAGTTCATATTCAGCATTGACGCAGCATTCGTGTCTAATACATTTAGACTCGCATCCGCAACAGACAATGACGCAGATCTCTTGCTCCCTAGAAACTTGGCCAAAATAAGGCGGCCTTGAAGAATAGGGGCAGCATGGCATGCACTTTTAAAAAGGCTGCATTGAAGTCTCTATTATTTTCTAAATCTACCGAGGAAATCCAAGGCGAACAGTTCCGGAGGAAAGTTAAACAATTCAGAGATTGCGAGCGGATATGAATAAGTAAAGTTGAGAGGAATGGTTTTTTTGGTGCGGCTAGCGAGCGCTATGCTCGTGGTCAACTTTCCGTGTCATTTTCGACTGGAGGACGCGTGTACAGGTATAATTGGCGTTCAAGCACGCGCTCCCGTACATCTGATTGCATAGCCATAGAAGGCCCACAAAAACGCGACGACTTTACCGACACCGTGTTGGTTGCAAAGTGATACTGGTTCACTCCGTTTGATTATGCTCTTTTGTGTTACATAAAACTCAAATGGAATGGTTTACTTTTCACGTGTGGGACGTACGCTTTACTTCTTGATTCGGCCTCTTTCAAGCTGAGGTCAAGGCGAAAAACATCGACGCGTATTGAGCAAGTGCAGCCATCTTGAGATCTAAGCGATCACGCTAAGAACGCTGAGGGAAGTCCGCTCTGCAACTTGTAAAGCGGAGCGCACGCTCACTCCACTAACTATACGCTCCAACTCAGAGCGGGCTACGCATGCGCGGTGGGGGCGATGCTTCTTCCAGAGCGTAAAGTAGAGCATAGAGGGCTCATAAAAGTGGCCTACTAAAACACAGATTAAAAACGCGCTCGTCGTGACCTGTCCTGACACTGCCCATGTACACCTTGTTTTATTGTGCCGAAACAAAAGTAAAGACGTGAATTATTGGCGTATCAAAAATAGTAACATTTTACTAGACAAAGCAGCTTTTCTAAAAACAATGGAAACACGAAATTTACACAAACCATGCAGGGTCTCACCTGTGAGCACAGCTCCAGTTTCGCCAGGGTCAACGGCCTATGTTTGTTCATGTCAGCGAGCAGGTGGCCAAACCTCTCGTTGATGTGAAACACGATGAGGTTCTCAATTCTGGAGAACACCGACAAGTTACTTCCATGCGCTCATCCAAGTTCGAACAGACGGTTGCGATAGGCCAGTCGACAAAGATCCATGCAAAGCGTCTGGCCAGATTGGAAACACCCTGCGCCGATCTGTCGGGTGCTGGGATTTGGAGGCCCACTTGCAGAGCAGCCAGGTCCTTCTTTAAGCGGGATTGCCTCCTAAAGGGTTTCTCTTCTACGTTGGCAATATCCAGCAAACCGCGTTCGGAAAGGAAGCTTCGGCGCTTCATGGCATGAGGGATACAAATCATTGATTCGATGTCTCGCCTGCTTAATCCCGTTAGTAGAAGCCTCCTTCATTGAGAACCGCGGAGATTCATCGTGCAGGTGTCTTGCTAGCCTTGAGCAACACGTACTGTACTCGTACTTCGCAAAAGGGTGTACTCGGAATGCGCAAACTTCGTCCTTTTCTTTCGTTTTTCTACTTGGAATATGTTAATCTGTTTCAGTTTTAATTCGAGTGGAGCAGAAGCTACAAGAGCGAGTGCCGCCCTTTCAGCGCCATTGACCAGCACGCGCGCTCGTGCAGTGCAAGTGCCGTTTAGAGCAACATGCTCATTGTTATACCTTCGGCTTCACTCGCACACAGGTTGGAACGATTATATTTATATTTTATAGCGTAATATGCTTCGGGTGTGTGCCTACTCTTTTGTGTTCATTATTCTCGCCTTCGTTTTTACCACCTTTACAAACACGCTCCCTTTCACTTTCTTGGTGTTAACGTTTAGTTTTTCTGTCTTACTAGTACTATAAACGTCCACTTGTGGGGCTACGCAAGCGAAGTTTTCGAACGCTCTCAAAACGCAGCGATTTTGGCCCTAGAGCGGCGCGATTTCTGCCGTCGCGGCGCTCGTGCCGCACAACCGCTGGTGCTGGCCAGAGCGCCGCGACGGCAGAAATCGCGCCGCTCTAGGGCCAAAACCGCTGCATGTGAAACACGCTTTACGCTGAAGCAAAACGGTCTACTAAAACGCGTTTTTGGACCTCCGCTTTCCATTCCGCTGAAGCAGGCCGCGCATGCGCAGTTTGGCACCTTCAGAGCGGAGCGGAAAATGGAAACGGTCTACTAAAACTCTCTAATTTCGCTACACAAAACTGAGTTTCAGGAATGCACGAGAGTATTCATTCTTTTGGAGGTTAAATATGAAGACGTAATAAAGGTTTTGTAGCACTTGGTTTTTTCCTTGAGAGCGCTGAAAATTTTTAATAAAATCTAGAAATATGACCGTTTTGATTGTTTTGAGTGCGTTTAGAGGCATTTTTGAAAATACAATTATTTAGAAGACAAACTTGACAAAACGCTTGGCCGTTCGTACTAGGGTTGCCTCTAATCTTAATTTTAAGACCACGACGAGAAAACTAAATATTGTTGTATTTGCGTATTTGTGTAAATAAAATCACCCTGTTAATATTATTTCCAACGTGTTAAACGAGATGGCGACACTAGTACTAAATGCCTCAAACCGGGGATTTGCTTGTTGTTGCTGTCAGAGCCGTATATGTAGAGAGTTTGGCCATTCGTTGGGAAGTATAGGAGACAAATGAGGAGGCGCCATTGGCCGAAAGCGGGCTGCGCGTGTTCCAGGGCGTCTTCAGAAATTCGAATGTGACCAACCAGAAGCCGGAAATAATACCCTGGCGGTGGTCGCGAGAAACAAACCTGATAACTGCATTGGAGTAACTCTCGATTACTGAAAATATGGTACACGTGATGTTTCAATCACGCTCATTCAAAATGATGGTGGAAGAGTGCGACTAGCGGAACGATCGACATAAACCGTACGCCAAGCGCCGAGGGCCGGGAATCTGCCGTCCAAGCGGTCACACTCTGTCCGAGCAAAACAGAGTTGAGTGGCGCATTCGTTTCTTACATCTTTCTGCATGATCATGATCAAAACACCATGTGCACCCTATTTTCAACCACGTATAGTTACTACACTTCACTCTTAAGCGCTTATTAAAACCATTTACGAACATAGACCTTTGATCAGAACTGTTTCTCGCTACCACCGCTAGGGGATTCTTTTCGGCTTCTGGTTGGTCAAGAGAGCATGCCAAGCCCTCTTTCCGAGTCTGCCGCACGGCCTGTCTCTGACCGCGCCTCCCATTGACAAACTCTCTACATATACGGCTCTGGTTGCTGTTTTTCACTCCAGCTCGAATTCGACCACAATATCTGGTTGCTCGAGGATCGGTAGCACGTGTAGCGAATGCTCGCGCTGTAAAACCCACTGATCGTGGATTCGATCCCCCGCCCCTGCCTGTTTCAATCTGGATAAGCATCGTAACGGCGTGCTGTCATGTATAACTATTGCGTGATGAACGTTTAAGACGTCAGACAAGCAGCGGTATACAAGTTTGCAAGTCCGGCTTCAGGGCGCCGCCATCTTGCTTTGCTGGGGCGCGCTTGGGTGCGGCCATAATCCGATTATGACTGAAGCCCCTTTATGTTTCAAAAGTAGCGCAAGGTGCGTCGATGCACGAGGCACGTGCAACGTGCAGCCCTTGGGAAGATCATGGCATAACAGCACATCACTGAGCTAGATTTCAGACGCCATGTTCTTCCTATTAGCCCCGTGCGCGACCGAAAACGTCGCTGTGGTCGGCCTTCCACGGTTGGCCGAACGCTGACTATGACATCTGAAAGGGGATTTATCATCGACGGAAATAAGAGGAATGAAAGAACTTTAATTTTGACGGTGTTGGCAGTGTTTCTTTGGGAGCGCAATGATTTCAAGCTTCCACCATGCTAATAACAAACACCATCGAACTTGTTGTTTGCAAGGTAATGACGTCACAGGGGGGAACCACAGGAGGGCGCCACCAAAACTTCTCGCCGCTAATACTCTGTTTCACCTTGTGTTGTACCGCAGGAAAGGCTACAAGCGCGAGCTCCTTGCTCTGTTGCACATCTCGGCGGCACAAGCTCTCGTGCCCCAAGGGCAGCTGCCAACGCAATGAGCTCGCGCTTCTAGCCTTCGCTGCGGTTCAACACAAGGTGAAACGGAGTATAGCCTTCGCTGCGGTGCAACATAAGGTGAAACAGAGTATAGAAGTGGAGCGCGGCACATGTCTCGAGCATTTCCACAACAATGAATGGCGCTACGTTTCCCAGGACACACAAGCTTTACTCCACACCCCCTGGGAGCGGGTTTGCAAACCAGAATCAGACGAAGAGCAGGCTGATATAGGACATGGGAAGACCAAAACTGCCGCTTTATTTATATTTTTTTGAAATATTTATAGCTTTAAATTAAGCTCTAATTTTTTTTTTTTTTTTTTTTTTGCATAACAACGTTTGCGTGTGAAATGTGGTCTACAAACGGCCGCAACGCCGCACCCTGTGCTTTCGATAATTTCAAACGTGGTTGGAACTTCCAATCCATTCGGAAATCATAGCTTGTTCTACATTCACAGCTTTCAGCGATGGTGGTACCGCGGTGTGAGAATCGTGCTCCCTAGCTCCTGGATGATAGGCTTCAAAATAAAGGTGCTGGCCTACACCTTCCTGTTGTGAAAAAAATAATGTAAGGCTGTAATACTGCTCGTATATAGCAACACTGGAAGTACTTACGCGTCGCGGACCCCGCCTCGTACTGCTGTTCTACGACGATCATCCAGAGGACAGCCATTTTGATAGGCACCAGGGCGCCCGCTATAGGTCGTGAAAGTTGCGAATTATGTAAGCAACTATAATTTACGTATGTACTGGCTCGTATCTCGCGCCGCCCGTTGGCCGCTTCCGGCAGCGGTGGACACAAAGCGAAGAATATCTACAATAAGATGAGCTGGCGGGCTAGTTGGTTGTCCATCATGAATAAAATAACGCAAAACAACAAGGAAGGAAGGACGAGGTCTCAAACTTCATCTTTTTTTATCATCTACGATTTCAGATCGTGTACCTCGGCAATTTTCTAATTTTGTTTCAAAATTTTTGCTTCCTTCTTTCTTTCTTATTTCTTACTGTGTTTTTTTTTTTCACTCAAAGATATCATCAGCAACTCACCTTTTTCACACATTTTATTTTAAAATTTTTACGTATAACAACTTTGAGGGTGTCCTCTTCTCTCTTTTAAGCAATTTTTTTTTTTTATTAAAACAGAAAGATAAAGAGAACAGAGAGGTAAGCCAAGGAGTACCCTCGACTGGCTACTCTGTTAGGGGAAGGGAAAAAGGATAAAAGAGTGTCAGAAGAAGAGGGAAAAGAGAGGGAGAAGCGGGACACACACTTCGGCGTAAACGCCCACACACATTTCAACTGGCGACGTCTCTTTGTGCGGTCAGTCAGAACACTTTCATCGTGACAGAGTCACATTCACATTCATGGTCATCAGTCACAGTCACAAAAATATTCATAGTCACAAATATAAATAGAGCTGCTACTGTCACAGTTATCGTTAGGATAAAACTTATAACCAGGTTTTATCGCTAAAGTCTCTCTGCCAGGCCTGTATTTTCAAGAAATTCTGAAATGCTCTTCAAGGCCTTGCGCTGGAAAAATGGCAACGGCCAGTGGCCTAAAATTGATGATAAGCTCATGTCGTTGGTATGGTGACTTGGCATAGAATTCTGGAGCTCCGCACGTTCAGTGTTGTAGAGTGGACAGTCGGAAATGATATGTTCAATAGTTTCTGGTATATTACATGCACTACAGTTAGGGCAGCAAATAAATCCCAATTTGTATTTGTGCTGATTTGTGTAGGGTACGTTGAATCTTAGCCGATGAAGAAGGGTGTCTAGATCTCTTGGGAGGCCTTTTGGCAGAAAGTTCTGTAAAAGCGGGTTAATACGATGAGGGAAGGTGTGGTAATATGTAGATGTCCAGGTCTCAAGGAAGAGTTTTTTTCCTAATGTTCTAATTAGTTGACGGCAGTCCGCTTTTGTGAACGGTACGTCTTCACAAAGCTCTACGTTATGTCCGCAGGCAGCCGCAGCGTCTGCTGCGTCATTTCCGGGAAGACCACAGTGACCTGGCACCCACTGAAACACAATTTGTTGTCCATTGTTTGCTGCCCTGGCGTGAATAAATAGAAGTTCAGAAACGAGCGCCGGATTAGTTGATTTGCTAAGGGTTTTTTTTAAGCACTGTAGTGCTGCTTGCGAGTCTGAAAAGATGACCTATTTTCGTCGTAGACTGCAGTCCAGAATGTGCTGCAGTGCTTTTTTGATGCCATGGAGTTCAGCTGCAGTGGATGATACTCTTCTTGAGAGTTTGAAGGACTGAACTAGTTCTATCGAAGGGATAAACAATCCTGAGGACGAGGAGCTTTCACTTGTTGATCCATCGGTAAATATATGCATAAAGCCCGGGTATCTAGTATGTATATGTGACAATGTATACTGTAGCAGAACAATTTTGGACTGTGAGGATTTGTTCTCAACCCCGTTTATGTGTAAAGACACAATGGGTGGAGGCAAGATCCAAGGTGGACAATGTGGAGCTTCGGAGAAGACAGCAAATTGTGGGATATCATGCTGTATAAGTGCGATGTGCGATGAAATCTCCACGTTCGGGCGCCTCAAATGTGCATTCGTAAGGTGACGTTGACGATGCTGAGTTTTATATCTGAGATACATGCGTAGAATTTCCTGAATACGCATTATTTGAAGCGGAAATTGTCCGGCTTCGGCAAGTGTTGGTATCGTGGGTGAGTCTGGTGGCAATCCGAGACATAACCGTAAAGATTTATTATGTCCAGCCTGGAGATTCTTCATGTTGCTCGCACATGTGTGAAGTACGGGTAATGAATATCGCAGCAAGCCATTCACGAGAGAATTTTGTAATCTGAGCATGGAATATGATGATTTACCCCAGGATCTACCGGTCAAACAGCGAAGAATATGACACGCGGAGTCTATCTTTTTCCTCAATCGCTTGATGTGGGGTGTCCATGTCATGTTTCTGTCAAGAGTGAATCCCAAAAATGTGTGTTGAGAAGCATAAGAGATCAATTTTCCTGCAAGGACTAAAGGAAATCTTTTCATTGACATGCGTGTGAAGGCCATTGCTACTGTTTTTTCAGGTGAGAGGCTGAGCCCGCGTGAATGAAGGAAATTGCTGATTATTCGAAGGGCCTGTTGAAGCTTCTTTTGAGAGATAAATCGATTTCGGTTTGTCGTCCATATGCAAACATCATCTGCATAGATAGTAATATTCACTCCTTGGGGTAGATGTTGCACAAGTGATATCAGACTCAAATTAAAAAGCGTCGGACTGAGGACACCACCCTGCGGGACACCCATACTAACAGTATGATAGGAGGTGCAACCTTCCATTGTATCCATGAATATGGTTCTTTCAGAAAGGTAATCTTGGATCCATGCGTATATTTGGCCACCAATTCCGTGTTCAGATAAAGCCGTTAATATGGCAGCATGTTGAATGCAATCGAACGCTTTGCTAATGTCGAGAAAGATTGCTATTGTTGTTTGCATTTGTGATATGCCATGTTCTACACAAGTAACTAGGTCTATTACATTATCTGCTGCTGACCGCCCAGGTCTAAAACCAGACATTACTTCAGGGTATATGTTATTAATTTCTAGGTACCAGTTGAGCCTTGTAAGTATCATTTTTTCCATAACTTTTCCTATACAACTTGTGAGAGCGATTGGTCTGTATGATCTTAAATGTAATTGAGATTGACCCGATTTCAAAATAGGCATAATCTTGGCTCTTTTCCATTCAGTGGGGACTGAGCTTTTTGTAAAGGATGTGTTGAATACTTCAAGTAATCTACGCCGTGGAGCGTTCTTCAGTCGAGAAAGGGCAGCATACGTCACTCCATCAGGACCAGGCGAAGACTTTTTCTTGGTATTTTGTAGCGCGCTGTCAAGTTCACTCAGTGTGAATGGCTGATCGAGTCTGGAGTCAACTTGCACGGGAGTTTTGTGTGGTTTATTATTGTCTATAGCTCCGCTGTTTGATATTAGTTTGCAATAGGACTCAGCGATTTCGAGCTCAGTGCAGTGTTCTCTGAGAGCAATAGCTCTGAAAGGGTAGCGTTGCTGGTGTGTCTGGCGTCTAATTCCACGAACAATTCGCCACATTTTCACAAGGCTGTTTTTGGCGTCTAATGATGCACATAGTTCTCACCATGATTTCCGCGCAAGGGAATCTAAATGGCGTCTGACCTTCTTTTGCGCTCTCCTTTCAGCTCGCCGATCTTCAAGTGTCTTTGTTCGCTTTGCTTTTCGTTCTGCTCTTCGCCTGATAGCTCGTAGTTTCTCGTACTCTGAATCTATATCATTTCTGTCAAAGGGCATTGTTGTTTGAAATGTAGATTTTTTTAAGCATTCTTTTATTATAGGTCCGAGTTCTTCATCCAGCGTGGTAGCGGTAATAGACTCGTTCACAAGTTCAGTAAAAGTTCCCCAGTTTGTGGCAGCCAAAGTATGAGTCTTTTTGCGCTGAATAAATCCATTATAAAATATTAGAAGCGGCATATGATCACTTCCTCTACTTTCAAGGTCAGTAGTCCAGCGAACATTATGGTATTGCTCCGCTGATACGAAAGTTAGGTCTAGTGCACTGCTGCTATCTCCCCTGTGAAAAGTTGCACTGCCGTCGTTTAAGAGGCATAGATTAAATCTTTCACTGATGCCGATTAGTGCAGAACCTCGCTTGTCGCTATACCTGCACCCCCAAAGTTCATGGTGAGCGTTAAAATCGCCACACAAAATATGAGGGGAGGGAGTCGCCTCTAATAGGGCTTCCAGACGGCCAACATCAAAAGGTACTTGAGGCTGAATATATGCGGAAATGAGTGTAAATGTTTTTGATTTGTTTCTTACAATCACGCACGCATATTCGTTTGTTTCATGTGGGGAGACCTCATACTCGGTGGAGACAAGGTCAACCCGGATACCTATTAACGCCCGACTTACCCCGTTTGTCCTTTTTGATGTAATAAACGAATATCCTGAGAGTCGAAGTTTTGAAATATCATCTATTCGAGCTTCTGATATCGCTAGCAGGGGGAAAGAGTGTTTATGCACAAGTTGTTTGAAGTCCGACATTTTTGAGCGAATACCATTCGAATTCCATTGAAAGACAGTAGTTTGATCGAGGATATCATGAAATGGTTCACTTAATTGAGCCAATCTAGAAGATTTGGCGAAATTAAATCTATCAGACTGAGTACTATCGGAGCCCAGGTGTAGTTGCTTCGTCTAAGAAAGCCTCTGACAAAATCAAGAATCATAGTTAAGGCTGTGTTAAGTAGGGAGTCTCTGTTTTCTGATACCTCTCTTCTGTCGGACACATGCTTGGGGATAGAGACAGAGGCAAGATTACCCCCATCAGGGGGTGTGATCCTTTGAGTTGCCGGCTTTTCCCTTGACTGCGCATGGTGAACTTCCATCAATTTTGTGGGTGTGCTGTCCTGCACATAGTTTTTCGGAGGGGGTTTAGATGAAGAGTTACCAGTTAAAATATCTCTAAAAGATTTCTTAGGCGCAGAATTTAAAGAGCGTTGTGTTTCTGTATCCTCTTGATTTTTTTGCAAGTTTTCAGAGCGCGTTTCTGTCGTAGGCTGCTCTTGTTGCCTTTGCGTGATGGTGTCACTTGCAGGAGCTGTGACAACGTGCTTTTTGCGAAGCTCAGTTTTTCTCTGCTGTTCAATTCGCACCGGACAAGTGGGTGTGAGTGCGTCATGTTGGCTTCCACAATTGATGCATTTCGGATGATCAGCATGACATGTTTCTCTGCTATGCCCCTCTCCGCATCTGGAACAGGTTTCTTTCTTTTCGCAAGTTACGCCTTTGTGACCATAGCGGCCGCAATTTTTGCATTGCAAAGGGCGCTCCTCGAATTGCCACACCTGATATCGGACTCGAGATAAGAGCACATATCTTGGCAGAATGGGTGAGTCAAATGTTATTTTGATAGATGTAGAGTCTCCAAGTCGCCTAATATGGAAGATGGGTATATCTGAAGACATATACTTCTGCATGTCTGAATCAGCGACGTCCTTATCTACGCCCCGTATGACGCCTACTGCAGCAGATCGAGGTCCTGGTTCGTGCGCCCTAACGTCCATTCCACAAAGCTTAGTAAGTTGCAGCAGTGCTTTGGTAGCGAGCGAGTTTCGTGTATCCACTGCGATGAGATTAAGCCTTTTGTTTGGACGTACCATTAGGATGCACTCCGGGCAGTGGAGTTCGAAGGCGTCGGAGACTTTGTTCATGTTCAACTTCATTAAGGATTGTTCAGGATTGGTTGGAGAGAAGATCACAGTGAGACCTACGGGGTGCTCTGGAGTCTGTATGGTGGATTTTGAGATGACACTGTCACTGGAGTGGCGGCGCTTCTTGTTCGTGATCAAGATGAATCCCTCTTGGTCGTCAGTGATTTGGAGATCCATATCCATGGTGGTAGATTCAAGTTGGCTTTGCGTTGGGTCAGCTTGCGTGAGGGCAATTGACGAAGACAAATTATTTGTCGCTGTTGAGGGGTTCACCCCTTGCTCCTGTATTGCCTGGGACGAGTAGGAGTGGTCTTCGGTGGATTTCGAAGGTGTGACTTCAGCATCAGGCATAGTTTTCTTCATCATACATGCCCGTCTCCGAAAAGCTGTAGTTTGTCGATGGAACAAGTTGGAGAGCCGGGAAGAACTTGCTTTTGAGATGAAAAAGCAATTGAAAATCCGAGGAAAAATTGCGACCTTGTTTTCATGCACGTCGTCTTCCTTTTTTCAACTCGGGTGTATCGCCCTCTTTTTCTCTTTTAAGCAATAACATCAGTAACTTCTTTCTTCTCCTTCTTTATAGACTGTATTAAACGTCAGTTGTCAGTAAGCGCCCTTCCTGTCTACCTCGTCCTTCCTAAAAATTGGGTTGTGTGCATGTTTATAGACCTTTCCAAAAAAGGGCACTTGGCAGGTTCTATTTTCAGTGTTCGTGCGTATGGCGCGTGATTTGCTCGCTTTCCGAAGCGACGAACGTGCGCGTTCTGGACTGTGATTTAACACGTGTGGACTGTGATTTTTGTAAACAGTGGAAACGTCTATACAGCCTAGAACTTGGTCTGCCTCAAAAGGGCGACGAGTCTCCCAGCTGTAGATGAGAAATTTAGCCAGTGCAGTACAACCGCTAGCCTGGGGTCTTTAAAGGGGTCGAGAAACGATTTTCCTACTTCTTCCTCTTTAGCTTTAATCCTCAACTCAAATGCGAATTGTGAAATCACGTCGTCGTGACATTCTTCGGCACCGGTGCAATGACTCCTAGCTTCCAGCGTGCTTTTTATGCACACCATAGAACTTGTCATTCTCCAGTGACGATAAGTTCCGTCAGGGCACTTATTGGCCACGAACGCGAATCCAAATATATTCGTCGACGGATTGATTCTTGACGAGCGCATACGTCCGAGTGACGCAGTTCTCGTGTCCTATGCGTGAGCTGGGCTCGGCGGACGTCAGTTTGGAACCGCTGACGCGCTTTGGGAACCGCGGATGTATCATAGTAAAAAGGCGGAGAGCTTTCGAAGGAAAGAAGGTACAAAATAGTCCGCTATATTTTCAAATGTTCTAACCGAAAAGCTGGCTCTGGACTTTCTACCCTCTTTCTCTTGGCCAACTAAACGATATGCGATTAGTAAAGTCCCCATTTAAAATCATTCATCCCAGCCCAAAATTCGTTTCATGGCCCCTTTAAGGGTGATTCAACCGCTATTTATTTGTACCCTTTTCCTCATAGATGGCGCAGAATTTTTCCGGAACAAACGAGATGCATGATCGCAGCTGCGCATGCAGGTCGGGCGCTCGAGGTGGGCTCGGGCCACGGGCTGTTCGCCGCCAATCTCGAGCTAGATCTTCTTCGCTCTGCGTCCGCCGCTGCAGGAAGCGGCCAACAGGCGGCGCGAGATACGAGCCATGGTACATACGTACATTACAGTGGCTTACAAAACGTAGAATAAGCTCTGATTTCCGAATGAATTCGAAGTTCCATCCACGTTCGAAATTATCGAAAGCACAAGGTGCGGCGTTGCGGCCATTTGGACCACCACATTTAACATGCAAACGTTGTTTTGCAAAACAAAAAAACAAAACAAAAAAACAAATATATATTTTTAGAACTTAATTTAAAGCTAGAAAACAAAAAAAAAGAAATAAAGTGGCAGTTTTGCACTTCCTATGTCCTATATCGGCCTGCTCTTCGTCTGAATACTGGTTTGCAAACCCGCTCCCAGAATGTGTGGAGTAAAGCCCATCTACCCTGGGAAAAGTGACGCCAATCATTTTTGTGGAAATGCACGAGACACGTGCCGCGCGCCACTTCTGGGAAGAACTAGAGCCACTAAATGAGCTGCGCTTGGAGTATCGGCACTCTGTTCCCCAACATTGTTATGGGCGCCGACATTTTGGTGCATGTGCAGAGTAGACGCAACTGCCAATCGTCATGATTCAAAAGTGCGACTTCCTCAGCATTAGAATCGGTGTTAGGAAGCTCATATAATATTGCTTTGCTCTGTTACGAACTGTGTAAACATTTGTGGAGGACGGAAAAGCGTTCTTTGTGATTTCAGATAAATCTTCAGATAACTAGCAACCATGATTTTAAGCCACAATATATATGAACAAGTGTCGTTACTCTGAAGCGTAGCTTATTTAGCGGCACTATATATAGAAGAACATGGCGTCTGAAATCTAGCTCAGTGCTGCGCTGTTCCACCATGATCTTCCCTAGTGCCACTAAATAAGCTACGCTTCAGGGTAACGACACTTGTCCATATTGTTGCTTAAAATCATGGCTGCCAGTTATCTGAAAATTTATCTGAAATCTCAGGAAACGCTTTTAAGTGCTCCACAAATGTTTAAACACTTAGCGACAGAGCAGAGCAATATTACATGAGCTTCCTAACACCGGATAAAATGCCCAGGAAGTCGCACTTTTGAATCCTGACGATCGGCAGTTGCATCTGCTCTGTACAAGCACCAAGATGGCGGCGCCCACAGCAATATTGGGGAACAGAGTGCCGACCCTAAGCATAACTCATTTAGTGGCGAGATCCACACTTCTGCACGGCAAGGTCCACACTTCTGCACGTCCAGAGGTGTGGACCTCGTCGAAGAGGTCCACACTTCTGCGCGTTGAGTCAAAAGCAACAAGAAGCAACCGTTTCTCACCCGTGAACTGTACCAAGGAGTTCTCTCTCCAAGCAAGTGGCGCGGCTCTATTACTCGTCCACAATCGAACGCCAAGTGCACAGCAGCTGACAAGATTGGCAACGGGTATGGCAAGAAAGGACACTTTCCGTCTGTCTGCCTGTCAGCGAAAAAGAACCACTCAAATACACAAAGCCATGTTGCACTCAAGTTATCCTCATAAATTCAAAAGTTGAAGGCGCTCCCGGCAACTGCAGACTAAATTTATTTGATAAAATTCACGCTTGCAAGTACCGCTAACCAGGCACGTAGCCAGGATTTTCATGTCGAATAACGTAACAGCGCACAACAAGAGAAACAAACACAAACAAGAGAAACACCAAAAAATACACACTCACTCGGCGCTACCAACTCGCCCAGTCAGCAGTTTTATCAGCCAGGATTTTGTTTCGGGGGGGGGGGGCGCCCATGACAAAATGCTGTATGAGGGGGAGGGGGGAGAGAAGGCCCCAGCAAAATGGAAGATTTCGGGGGGGGGGGGGCTCCATGCGCCCCCCCCCCCCCCCCCTGGCTACGCGCCTGCCGCTAACCATTGTTGTGGAAACGCGCAAGACACGTGCGAGGAGCGGGTGCTCCGCTGCCATTCGCTTCCAAGGACCGCTCATTTCAGTATTGCGTTGACAACTGCTTCTAAGGGCCGCTCGAGACACGGGCCTCGTGCACCGGCGCATTTGACGCCACTTGCAAGACAAACTCAAACACATCGGAGGGCTTTAGTCCAGACAGACAGAGCCGTATATGTAGAGAGTTTGGTCAATGGGAGGCGCGGGCAGAGCCAGGGCGTGCGGCAGACTCGGAAAGAGGGCTTGGCACGCTCTCTTGACCAACCAGAAGCCGAAAAGAATCCCCCAGCGGTGGTAGCGAGAAACAGTTCTGATCGAAGGTATATGTTCGTATATGGTTTTAAGAAGCGCGTAAGAGTGAAGTGCAGTAACTCTGTGTGATTGAAAATACATGGGTTGCACGTGACGTCATATCCTTCCTCCTTTCTGGTGGCCAAAACCTGCTGTTATACTTCGTTTCACCTTATGTGCGAGCTAAGGCAAAGCTGGAAGCGCGAGCACGAAAGCTCTGTGCCTTCAGGCTTTGCTCGAGCGCGCGAGCTGGGCAGAAACGCAAAAAGCGCTGGTCTCGCGCTTCTAGCTTTGGCTTCGCTCACTGATAAAGTGAAACGAAGTATAATGAAGCTGTGCTCACTCGTTTCCGCTCGCTCGCGACGCTCGTGTACTGCTCGTAGAATAGACCTTTCCAATGTTTACAAAATCACAGTCCAGCGTGCGATCTTCACAGCCCAGCACGTGCGTGTTCGTCGCTTCGGAAAGCGAGCAAAGCACGCGCCATACGCACGAACGCTCAAAATGGCACCGGCCACAAGCTCGTTTTTGGAAAGGTCTATATGCACAGTAAAGGCTACGCTCGAGGAAGTTCGGCCACCGGAAAGGAGGACCAAGTTACGTCAGTGCAACCTATGTATAGGGTGCACGTGTTGTTTTGATCATGATCATGAAGAAAGATGTAAGAAACGAATGCGCCGCTCAACTCTGTTTTGCTCGGACAGAGTGTTACCCACAGATCAGTGGTGTTACCGCTCGGACGGCAAATTCCCGGCCCTCGGCGCTTGGCGTACGGATTATATCGATCGTTCCGCTAGTCGCACTCTTCCACCATCGTTTTGGATGAGCGTGATTGAAACATCACGTGTACCATATTTTCAGTCACCGAGAGTTACTCCAATGCAGTTATCAGGTTTGTTTCTGGCGACCACCGCCAGGGTATTATTTCCGGTTTCTGGTTGGTCACATTCAAATTTCTGAAGACGCCCTGGAACACGCCCAGCCCGCTTTCGGCCAATGGCGCCTCCTCATTCGTCTTCTATACTTCCCAACGAATGGCCAAACTCTCTACATATACGGCTCTGCAGACAGATAAAGAGGGATCGGTGGCCAAGTGCAATAACGAAAAAAAAAAAATAAAAGGATCGGTGGCCGATTGGGCTAGAGCCACAGAGCACACCAGCTCGGAGCACGTGGAGCGAAAGCTCGCGCTGTATAACCCAGCTACAGTGTTACCCAGCGATCCTGGCTTCAATCCCCACCCCTGCCCGTTTCGATCTGGATGAGCATCGTACCGGCGTGCGGTCGTGTATCACTACTGCGTGGTGCACGTTAAAGACCCCAGGCTAGCGGTTGCACTGCACTGGCTAAATTGCTCACCTACAGCTGGGAGACAAGTCGCCCGTTGAGGCAGACTATGTTCTAGGCTGTATAAACATACACACACCACAATGGACCTCTTGGCGAATATGTGCTGCCACCTAGACTCGCGAATCGGTTCGAGACTAGGTGACTGGAAAACAACGCGCGCCCAAGGCCTCTCCCACCCGTTCCACACCCAAAACGTCACCTACATCCTGTTCACCCATTGAGGCGATGTGACCGAGATACGGCTCCCCCAAGCTCACCTTTGTCCCCATCGTGCGTAATCTTCCGCCCCGAGGTCGACACAACGAAACCGCTCAAAGGCGAGAAATGCAAGATGGCGGATTGTTTGGAACTAGATACTCTCGAACCCAGGCGCATGAAATACTCCGCGCATGCGCACCGCGTATTTCTACAAAAAGTCCATTATTATTAAAAAAAGTATAACTAGTCATCAGCCTAGTTATACTTTCAGAGCCTTATCAGGTCCTAGCGAAAGACCTGATAAGGCTCTGAAGGCGATACTTTTGCTGCTTCTATTTTTTTTTGTCTGTGCTATGTTAGCGCGCGTGGTCAAACACTTGCATACGCTACAAGCGTGGCTCGTAAGCACCCTAAGATCGTGCAGGGTTGAACAGAGATGTCCTAATATGGAGGGTACCTCAATGTCTGTCCTAATATGGAGGGTACCTCAATGTCTTTCTGCTTCGAGTGATGCCACCCTTTGTAGTACCCGAGGCCGACAGCACGCTCTCACGATTAAAATACAAAGAAATCGACGAAAACAAAATGTCGTCATAGCACAGTCAGCGCCACAAACGCGTGCCAGGACACGCTCTTTCACGCGCTTCTGAACAAAGAAAAAGATAGAAGTGTGGGACAAAATGGCCAGTTGTCTCCACCCTAAGCAAAGCGCACATTAAGGCACCCTATAACATGTATTTGTAAATAAAAAAAATTGTTGAATGAGTTGCAAAAAAGGCTAAAATACTTATTACGAACAACACTTATTATATGAAACATTATTTAATATATTTTTATTTTCTGTAGACCTTTTCTGGTGGCTAGTGGATATGAAAAACAAAAGAAAAATCACGATTTCTATTATTTTGAGCAATTACAATATATTTTCTTAACCAACAAACAGGTGCTTACTCTGAGATGTAAATGGAATTTTGACGTTAGCGTCTAAGCGCTCAAAACATTTTTTTTTTTTTTTTTTTTTTTTTTTTGTAAATTTAACACTTCCCGTTTTGCGGATTACCCATCAATAGGTAGAAAATACGTTTCGACATAAGGTGAGGCGCAAGTTTCTTTTTTTTTTTTTTCTCTCTTCACCTTTCTAGTTTTTAGGCAAAATCAAATGAACCTCTAAATAACTTTAGTGTCTTCATAAATAACCTCGGGAGTTCAACATGCTAATGTACGTTATGAACACCTCTTTCAACAGTGATCTTACTATGTCACGGTGGAATGAAGCGGTGCTAGCTTATCTGTCTGGAAACAAATGGACCTTTTGTAGAAATACGCGGTGCGCATGCGCGGAGTATTTCATGCGCCTGGGTTCGAGAGTATCTAGTTCCAAACAATCCGCCATCTTGCATTTCTCGCCTTTGAGCGGTTTCGTTGTGTCGACCTCGGGGCGGAAGATTACGCACGATGGGGACAAAGGTGAGCTTGGGGGAGCCGTATCTAGGGTGGTGTTGATCGAGGTCACATCGCCTCAATGGGTGAACAGGATGTAGCTGACGTTTTGGGTGTGGAACGGGTGGGAGAGGCCTTGGGCGCGCGTTGTTTTCCAGTCACCTAGTCTCGAACCGATTCGCGTGTCTAGGTGGCAGCACATATTCGCCAAGAGGTCCATTGCCACAGGAACCGGAACCGCAGTGCACGCGCTAATCCGCAGCACCGCGGTACAAGAAGTGCTACTGAAGCGCTAACACGGCGCTACTGAAGCGTTAACACGGCGCTACTGAAGCGCTAACAAGGCGCTACTGAAGCGCTAACAAGGCACTACTGGAGCGCTAACAAGGCGCTACTGGAGCGCTAATCACGCGCTATATTAGAACGAAGTCACGTGCTAGGAAGCGCCACATAAGCGCTCCTTCGAGCGCTCACGTAGCGCTAACTTAGCGCTCCGCTGTATGTGTGAACAGGCCCTTATAAGTAAACGCAAGTGTGTGAACGGGCCTTTAAAGCAACAGACAGAAATACGACTTCCACAAGCGACACAAGAATGACGACCAACCAGCGGATGTCTTCCAGGGCGTCCTCATATCTCTCAAGAGAAGCGAGAGAGGAGCCCCTGTAGAAGTGGAACGCAATTGTCCGCAGCTGCAACTTTACGGCGTGGCTCGCGGAAGAGGAGGGCTCCGTCGACGAAAGACGGCCCAAGACCCCGCCGTCCCCTTCGTCCGGAAAAGTCGAGGGACAGTCCGTGGAAGTCTCCTCCGCCGACGTGGCACCCAGCAGCTGGCCACAGAGCTGGACGCAGTCTTCGAAGCGGCCGCAATTGAGCAGGCAGTGGACGCGTTCCAGCTGCACGTCACGACAGTCCGGAACAGGGAGCCGGTCGTCAAACGCGTGCATTTCCTGCGCAAGTTTTAGTATCGGGTAAAACGTTGGCCACTCCGGCCATAAAAACGAGCGCGTTAAAAAGTTGCCCCGAAATGAACAAATTTTTAACATTTCGATAATCGCACCTTGAACTCCTAGATAGCATATGAGCTTTTTTTTATGAACAAAGCCCGCGCACCTGCTTTGATGAAGAGAATGAGAATGATTGCCAATCACTGCCATTTACCAAAAGGGTCCAGGGAATGGTGAGGTGATGGTAGCCAGAGCCATATTTTTAAGTGTATAAGTCGTACATCCTTATAAACACCACCTTTACAAAAAAAGGTGGTATATGTCGCACCCTCGCGTAAAGTCACGCTTTCTCGTGTGGTTGTTCTGGTGCTGCATTTACGCCTCCCCGCTTCAGCCTACTGCCGGAAGAGCAGACCATCAGAAGGTGTTCCTACGTCCGTCCTTGTCCCAAATGTCAATACGGCCAACGTCAAACACAACTAAGGTCCACGCTTGCAAGAAAAAACGCTTGTAAGCTGCACCGCTGTATAAAGCACACCGACGAAAATTTAGGGAAAAAAACCTAGATCTATACGCCAGAAATTATGGTAAATCCCAGCATAAATTGCATTTCTAAACCAAAAGGCTATCAGTGCTCTGTCATACACTCATCGCTTTTCGTAAATTACATTAATAAGGCTCCACATGCCCCACGTAAAAGTGGCTGCACAGGATGGCTCGGGCTATCTGCGGGACTTTACGGCACTGTTCAGACCTTCTAAGTGCCTCATCGTCATCAGTGGTGGAACTGACAAGTGGTGATTTGGAGCAGCTCTTGTAGCAGGGAAAAACGGATTTTGGAGCAGACAATTTTGAGCTTTCATGTAAGAAAAGTTTATACAATCTCTTTGAAAGCTAGCCTGTGGAAAAAAACTGCACTTGTTGGAGTGTTGTGAGACTATTTCAAGTGTCATACCTACAAGGGACCTGGCAACTACAGATGTTTATTTTTTATTGAACAATCATGCGCCGGTAATTTTGCAGATGTTTCAAATAGCCTATTAGGAGTACCTATGCCATCTTCAGTATGTGTTTGACAGAAAAAAGATGTTTTTGACTACTTTGTAGGGTTTGTATCAGACCACTCATATTCCACCTGCTACTGTTCATAGAGCAGCTAAGCAGAGCACATAGCTACTCTAACTGATCACAATGAATAGCGCTAGCTATTCACTGTGATTTATGTGAACACTGCTTGCACAAAAAAAGAAGCTATAACTCTTCGTTAGGCATGTGCAAATAATAAATTTTGGGTTCAAAGCAAATTCAAAGTAAATAGTGGATTTGGCCGAATATTTTTTAATTGAATATTGAATTGTTGCTTCGCCTTTCTCCACACATTTCACTACTGTTACACCATGCTTAAACGAAAATTCAGGTGAACTTGCGAAGCTTGTTCCCAAGCTTTTAATTGCCCACTTATGAGCTGTGTCAAATTTAATCTAGCTATATTTATTGACTCTGGCCCCAGAACGTCCAATAGCTACATTGGGATGGCAAGTTAACGACAGATTTTACATAATATGAAACCTGTAAAGGAGCCCAGCCATACCTAATTGAGGAGATTTAAATCTTCTTGCTATAAGCAAATATTTTCTTTAACTCTGAATTTAAAAAAAAAACCAAAAAAAATCACAAATAATAAACACAGGTTGGTTGATTATCGCTGCCTACTATATAGCCTCGCGTACATTTTTAAGATTTTACTGCAATGTCAATATCAACAATCAAATTTTCTTTCTTTTTTATAGATTAGGTGCGCACATGCACCAGACCACTTTAAAGGTGTATTTTTCACACGTGCGTGCAGCTCCGCTGCGGCGAAGCGAGTCGCGGTGTCAGCATTGTGGGTATTGCTTCTCTGCAGTGCACTGGTGCTTGAAGAGAAGTGCACTCAAAAGGGCTAACTTGCCGTGCACTTCAAAAAGTATGAATATCGCAGTTTATTTTGAAGATAATATCAGATAGCATAATATTCAAAACTACCTTTTGAAAATTGCAATATTTGCGCAACCCTACTCTTCGCACATAGTACTTGGGCATCTGAAAAAACAACTGTACTTTCGTCATTTTCAGCGACATCACTAACAATGCCACGTGCCAGACACTTTCAGTTTCCTTTTCGAGAACAGCTCCCTTTTGGCGCAGACATGGGGCAGATTGTGCACAAATACATCCTTTGGAGCAGCAAGTAGCGGGTTGTTCGTTCTGGCGCTGTTTGGCGCAAATGGCACAGCAGTTCCACCACTGCGTCGTAGTACGTGACCGATAAAAAGAGGAATTGAGCAGAGGAAAAGCCAAATTTCCAGCTGCAGAAAGTTTCTCCATGGTAGTCCTTGTACGCCACGTTTCTACAAAGATCCAGGAATGCGCAAACGCTCTGCCAGAGGCCCTTCAACCATGGCGCCCGGAACGCATCTCCGACTGGTGTGATTATTGCATCCCAAAAATTGGTCCTCCGCAGGCATGACGTCGTAGAAATGTCCCCTTGTCGCCGGTCCGTGATCCTTGCGGTGCCACAGCGGCAGTGGTAAATGTGGCAGACGCCTGTTTCACAGCAGCTCACTCTCTAGCTCGACAGCCCACGGAAACTTAGGCAGCCATGGGTTGGGACGCCGCAAAGACACACGCATTATTTCACATTTTGACACCGGAGCTGTTAAGGGCTAGTTTCCTCAGGATCGTGTCCGGTACCAAACAAATGTCGACACCCGTGGTCGACGCAACACTCTGGTTGCCGCTGTCGCTCACAGATGGCGGTAGCTGTCCCGAGTGTTGTGTTTGCCGGTTGTCTGCTTGCCGCCGTCGCTCCTAGATGGCGGCAACATTTCTTTGGAGGAAGAAGAGCGGGAACGGAACGAGCGGCGACGTGCGCTGCAGCGCGAAACGGTTCCGCAACCGCCGCGAGGCCGCTATTGCCTAAAGTTCCACTGAGTTGAGCGCTTCAGATTCCCTTGCGAAAGAAGAGCAGATCGCTCGCCTGGAAAGCCACCGCTGAGAACAGAAGCTACAGCTCCGCTGCTCTTCCTTCTTCACCAGAGTGGAAAGGCTGAACGTTTTTTATTTTTACAACTCCTGCGACCAACCACTGGAATCGCAGCATCCAACAGCGTGACACTTGGCTTTTGTGAGCTCGAGCGTGAAAGCTCCGAGCTCACCTTGGCTACGGTGCAGTCCTCCCAGAGTTTCAGGAGACGGTCGTAACAGTCGGCCGCTTCCTCGTAACGTTCCAGGGCCATCAGGCGCCGGGCCGAGTGGTACGCCAGGGACAGGCTCGGTGCCGGTGCCGCCTCCGACAGAAAGCAGCGTCTCTCGTCGGGGCCATCCAAGACGATGCTGCGGCCGGACACACGCGTCCGCAGCGCTTCCTGCATTCCCGAAGTTGAATGACCACAGTGTGTTGATGGGTCGAAGAATGCGCCGTACACAAAAATGTTCATACTTAGAAAAATATAGGGTAGCTCCGACGGATCCGACGCGGTAAAACAAGCAGGAAACATTGGTGCCTCCACATGGAAAACTCAAACTTTCACTGAATGTGCATTGAGTGGGTCAGTTTTACCTTGCGAAATTTCAAGGCATAGTTCCCTTTCTGGGAAAAATAAGAGCAACGAATTTGCCAAAGTCAACGTCGGGCGCCTTTGCAGACGACAGAGTCAGCGACGCAATTGACTTGTGGCGCCACCTACCGATAGGCGCAGTAGATAGACGACGCACACTGTTGTCCGCTCGCTGCGCCTAGGGGTAGTTGAAACTTTATATGTGTTGGCACCAATTTTTCCGGCTCGTTTTTCTGGCTCGGATCCGCCAGAGCCATCTCACATTGGTTCCGTAACTCTGACAGAAGCCGTTCCTGCTTCAGATTTTACGGACATTCCATTCGTGCTCCTGAGATAGAAGTGACTCTAGCAATTTATTTTTGTAAACACTGCCGTTGCTCGGCCAATACATCGCTCAGATGTGACGTCGCTAAATGGTTTTATTTTGTACAGTTACTCACTAGAAGAAATCCAGCTGAGAATTTTTCTTCAGACCTTTTGACAAATGATGTGTTAATGTTTACAGAATCTATCTTTTTTTTTTAATTAAAGGAAGATAATATGGCCAGCCAATGGCTGTAGTGAGAGCATCCCATGTCATTGCACTTAAAAATAAATGCTGGCCACCCACCCCCGTGATGCGCTCCATTTGAGGCCGGTGGCAGCTAATACAACATTAATTTGCTCTTGTTCGATTAATGCAGCTCGTAGAGCACTCTGCGGTTATGAGAAGCTCCTAGGACCGCAGACCCGACCGAGTGGATTATTTTCAGCTGCACACGAGTCGCCTAGAGGGTGTTAGTCATACTCCATTTAGGTGGACGCACCCATTGCTCTTGTCGTTTCTGCAGTCCACAACTGGATATTGTGGGAAAATGAAAACTTAGACCGCCCTCCCTGCTGCAAAAATCGTTCATATCCGAGTAACGCTGTTTCGAAAAATAATTCCGTCATTTATATATATAAAAAAAATAACTTGACAAAAAATTGGGCCAAGACAACACCGCCCCGGAGACGAGGCCTGCACCTTTCCCCCCAACCGTCATCACCAGTGGATCCAGGCAGCGCCGCATGGCTCGCGTCAGCATTGCCGCCAGCGCGTCTTGCAGCGTCTCAAACCGAGCGCAACACTGACATGCGGGGACGCCAAGACGGACGCGTCTGCCACTTTTGCAGCGTCTCTCGTCGAGCTTCGGCGCGTTTGCCGCTCGGAACGGGTCGGGAATTGACTGACGACGATATGCCCAGGGGTGCTATGTTGCGCTTTTTGGACTCCCAGGAGACTTGGAAGAGGGAAGTGACGTCAACGACTAGAGAAACGCAGATTGGATGTTGACAGAAGAAAACAAAATCAGCATCCAATCTGCATTTGCTGCGTTGTTGACGTCACTTCCCTCTCCCTAGTCTCCTGGGAGTCCAAAAAGCGCAACATAGCCCCCCTGGCCTCGTCTTCTAGGCGGTATTGGGCGAGCCACCTTCGAAGAAGGTTGCTCTTTTGGGACGGTTACCACCATTTCCCTTTCCACGTGCCTCAAAGAGGAGGACGAGCGCCTGGAACTGGGCGTCGTGCATCCCGAGGCAGTCGTAGCACTGGGCCATGTTCCACAGGGCGAGCAGGTTGCACGGATCCTGCTCCAGGGAGGCGAGGAAGTGCTCCACCGACGAGTGCCACTTCCCCTGCACGCGCCGAGGGGCGGTCATGATCACGTGTCTGCGACGGACTCGCATCTGGCTTATGGAAGAACGGGGCTTGGGTCATTGTTTCGCTCATCTTGGAAAAAAAAAAAATGTATGGCAAATTGCTAGGCAATTGTGTTGTGTACGTGAAACATTCTACCATCACAGACGTTTAGCGGTACTCCGAGTGGTCCAGACGCCAGACGCCTGCGTCCACGGCGCTTTTCATTGGATAGTTTAACGATAACTATGAGTACACTTGACAGTTGTTCTTAAAATGAAGCAATACTACCACTCATCCTTGCCCAACTGACTCCTCTTCGCCTACCTCACTGGTCACGTTACCTCCCCGTTAGCCAACCAGCGTCGAGCACCTCGCTCCTCCTCTCCCACCCATCAACCAATCAGTGTTGAGCCTTGCGGCCATGCTTTTATCTGGGCTTCGCGAAATGCCGACCACCTAGCCAAAAAATGTTTTGCAATAAAATAAAAAAAACAATTATTCTGCAGGTGTGATGCAATGTACTGAAAAGCTAAATTAAAAGTGCAAGACGAAAAAAAAAAAATAAGACATGCGGGTTTGGCGCACTGTAGCAGCAATAGTCGCCGACCAGGTGAGGACAGCAGGGCCTCTCTTTCGAAAGCCCAGGCTCCGGCATGTGCTCGTTACCTTTTGCTATGCTTTGGCTTCGCGTGCACGGCCGCGGCTCGCAAGGCGCCGAAGCGTTATTGAAGGTAGGAAGATTGCGCTGGAGGCGAGACAACTGAAGCTCCTCCCTGCCGTTCTCATTCTCAGTGGCATGATTCAAATGTGCAGTGACACTAGAACCTCTCCATGGTAAAGTCACTTTTTCTTTTTAAATCTGAAAAAATGCAGTGTGTGTAGCACCTTAATTACGGCCCTCTAGAGATCTTTAGAAGTGCTCGCACACAGGTGACATTGCGTGTAAAGAATGCCACAAAAAAAAAAATTACAGGACACATAAGACTGTTTAGTTGAAGGAATGCAAACGCATTCCTACAAGCAGCGCATTACTACAAGCAGCGCGCCACGTCTTCCGGTCGCACACGGTGCTCCGGCGGTGAAATCACGCTCCCCAACTGCGCAGGCGCGGCGAACCCTGCCGGCTTCGCGCCTTCCGTGTCGATGCATCTTCGTTGCTGTGCTTTTCTTTGGCTTATTTCTGAGGCACGTGCACTTTGACCTTGAGTGCCCCGCCAACTTCCGTGACGAAGCATCTGCATTGCTGTGCTTTTGGCCAAATGGAATTTAACTGCCATTTCGGAGCTACAGACGGTTACAGACAACGCTGGCCTCGCTCCACGGGTCAGTTAATGCTTTCGCATTAAAAACTTTCTGGGACACACCTCCAACTGACCTCTAGACAATAGCAATACATAGCGATCAACTTTGTTGAGCGATTGTGGGTTGCTGTTTTTGCATCGATGTAAAGGCGCGTTCACACCGGCGATGCAATCTAGTCGCGCGATAACTTTCATCGCAAAAGTGACCATCACGGAAAAAAGTGACGCGATTTGAGCAGTCACTACCTGACCTGACTTTTTGCGATGCGATCTAGTCGCGGAGCGGCCGAGCCAACCAGCAGCGTTCGGAGCGAGAGTTTTCGAGAAGCGACTCGCAAACGAAGGCGTTGGACTCGCCCATCGCACATGCCAGTGTGACCATCTAATTTTTTTGCAATGCGAGCTAGTCGCATCGCACGACTGCTTTACATCGCCGGTGTGAATGCACCTCAACGGAGTAAAAAAAAAGAAAGACCACAGTAACAGCACGTGTCAAGAATTACAAAACATAGCAGGGAAAGAATTGAGAAACAAGAAGTTTCTACAGCCAAGTGCAAACTTGATACTTATTTCATGCAAGACCAAAAAGCTGCCCTTTCTGGGGCACTGACCCACTTCTTTCTGACAAGACAGCAGCAGCAGCGTCCAATAGGGGCTTCCCTTCCCACCCACCGACATTTTTTCTAAAATAACCGCCACGGTGTCTTTTTTTGTTTTTTCTGTGCTGAAATAACGGTCATCATTCTAACTCGCCACTGTCCAGTTGCATCTTTGCAAAAGATTCCACATGTTCGGCGAGAAACTCCATTTGCGCGGCCGAAAACATTGAGGCCACAGTACAATTTCGGCTTGTCCCGTGGCACCCTGACTTGGTTGCTGCAGCTCTCTCACCTTCTTGCCAGGTGACAGCCGACAAGGTTCAGCAGTGCTGAGCGGACGCTGTTACTGCTCGAAGCTGGAAACTGCTGCAGGGCTTTCCAAATGTCAGCTCCGGCGTCGGCCGTGCTTTTAAAGCAGACAAGGGCTGTGGGTACACCGACGCAAAAAATAAATTCAACGCGGTGTGCGGCCATTTCTTTTTATTCTTCATTCAATTTAAGCCAGCAAGGGAGACTCTCGTAATGCAGTGCCTGGCAGCGTCCATCGGCATTATCAAGTTTGGGCAAAGAAGATGAAGGTTGCATAAGAACCAGAGAAAGCACATAACAAGTGATAAAACCTTTTAGATTAATGCGTCGTTCCGAAAATGTTTTGTCTTCGTCTTACAGGTGCAAACAGCCTATAACTTCGCAACTTCCCAAGATGAGACGATTACTGGGTCCTCCCATGCACAAATGCCCACACACCATGCATGCTTAGAGGGTGCTTGAGATAAGAGCCACCATTACAGCCCCGCCCATCTCTTACCAAGACATTGTGCCATTTAAACAAGCAGCTAAAAGCCCAAAATAGTCCCAAGAACCAGGAGTAACTGCACTGGCGACAAAACAAGCGCAGGCTACGAGAAAGCCAATAAGTGCTCGAGTTGACCGCACCAAAAAGAATTTAAAAAAAGATAAAAGGGAAGGGTATAACCATGATTGTGTTTATGTAAAGTTGACTAGAAGCCTCCATGCCAGTGCAACGGCCACCACAAGTTCAGGCTACCCGACCACCTTTTGCCAGTGTGAATGAGCCCTAAGGGCTCATTCACACTGGAAGCGGATCCGCGTTCGCAAAGCGGTTGCGAACACGGTTGTATAAGGATTCAGTACAATTGCACGCGCATTTGATGACATCAAATGCGCGTGCAATTGCACTAGATCTTATACAACCGCGTTTGCAACCGCTTCGCGAACGCGGATCCGCTTCCAGTGTGAATGGGGGGTTACCAAAACGAGCAAGCTCTACCAAATTAACATCAACCCAAAGTTCAGAACATCAATGCCAAGCATCACCTTGGAAGTATGTCAGCAAAAGGGTCCAGAGCCTGCAGCGGACTTCGGCGAGGCATCGCTGTACATCGGGTGAGGCGGCCGGTGGGATGTAACCGCACACCGCGCGGAGCACACTGCACAGGGACCGGAGTGAGGCATGGTCCCTGTACTGCGCCACCCGCAGCCAGTCTCGGTCCTGTTTCTGCTGGTGAAGCAACGACCAACACTGAGAAAACAACCTCACTACCTTGCTGTCACTCACGTTTCCCTATTAGCGCTGCAGTCACCGCAATTCAGTGGAATGCCTGATGACGAAAGACGGCCTTTTTCATAAAGCATACCACCGTTATCTTACAGTTAGGGTGCTGCTTTTCGTAGAGTGATTGTTGTATTGTTAAACTATAGATGAAAGCACCAGAGCGCGCGCACGCCCAACCTGGCCTGATTGCTCGCGCCTCACATTCCATCTGACCTGGCCTGATTGCTCACACCTCGCATTCCATTGGCGACCCGACTGCTACGATGCATGTCTGTACTATTCGTTTCAACTCAGTTGTTCTTTTCCCCTTACGCTATTAATATGCTTGAACCTTCTATTGCCGGTGGTATCCTGAAAACACTTGATATTGGCGACGAGTTAGAGGACCGGCGAATGACTGGAGCGACCAACAGTTGACGCCTGCAAGCTACCAAGGCAAGCAACGAATGCAAGATGGCCTACTTTTGGGGAACCCTTTCATGCTTCGAATGCAAATTGGCTAAGCTATGAAGAGAGGCTTCAAGCTTTTTTAAGGGCCAACAAGGTGCCGAAAGAAAACATGGTGGATGTCGTGCGTTCTAGGTTCCGAAACCTACAAACTGTTGAAGAGCTTGGTAGCACCCGTGGAGTCGTCCAAGAAGACGCTACAAGAGCTACTGGCAGTGTTACGCAACCACCTGTCACCTAAGCCGTCTGTTATGCGGAAGGGCTCACAAGAGACAGCACGTGAAAGCGAGACAATTGCCGAGTATGTCGCGGAGTTGAAGAGGCTCGCGAAACTTGCAATTTCAGAGGAGAGAGGTCCTGAAGACAAGTTCGTGAGTGGATTGTACGCGCAGACACTCAACGCAGTCTTTTCACTGAGATGAAACGTTCAAAAAAAGGCAGTCGAAAAGCATTGTCGATCGAAAAGGGCAACAAGAACGTACAGATATGCCACGAGCAACGGTCACGAGGGGACGACTGAGCTGCGTAAATTGCACAAGTTTGTGAAGCAAAAGCAAGCTAAGAATGCTGAAAATCCGTGAGAGTGCTTTTGCTGCAATTCTTGGAAGCACAGTGCGCAGTCTTGTCCGTATCAAAACGCTGCCTGCCACAAGTGCAACAAACAAGGGCATCTGCAGAGGGCCTGCAAGAGTACGCCGAGAACGGAGAAGGCAACGAAAGAAGAGTAAAGACGTCAGAACATTAGAAGTCGAGGCGGGACGTGATGAGTTATCTATGCACACCTTCGGAAGCAGCCGCAAAAACCCTCCATACTGCGTCACTGTCAATGTGGAGGCGACACCATTGAAGATGGAACTTGACACTGGCGCCGCTGTTTCGGTGATGTCAATGCGACAGTACCAGGAACTGTTGCCGTCTGTGAAGTTGGCGGAACCGACCGTGACTCTCCGCACCTACACGGGGGAAGCAGTCAAACCAGAAGGAATGGCTATGGTCAGAGTGAAGCACCGAGGATTTGAAGTAAAGCTACCACTTCACATACTGCGTGAAGACAGTCCGCCACTGATGAGAAGAGACTGGATTTCTAAGATCAGGCTCGACTGGACCACAGTCAATGTCATGGAGGTGGACTTAAGAGACAAACTGTGTGATCTCTTGAAAACTCACGAGGAGTTGTTTCGGGACGAGCTTGGCTGCATTGAAGGCGAAGAGGCACAACTTCACTTTAAGGAAGGTAGCTCGCCGAAGTTTCTGAAGGCACGCAACATGCCGTTTGCATTGAAACCAGCCGTGGAGAAGAAGCTGGAGAAGCTCGAAGCACTTGGAATTATCGAGCCAGTCTCGCACAGTGACTATGCAACACCCGTAGTGCCTGCAATGAAGAAGGACGGAACCATTCGCTTGTGTGGCAACTACAAGACGACCCTAAATCCGAGCTTGGAAGTGGAACGGTATCCGCTAGCAAAAATAGAAGAAATATTTGGAGTGGTGGCCGGAGCAACGGTATCTTCAAATATAGACTTAAGTCGCGCCTACCAACAAGTGAAAACGCACCCGGATTCACAGCCGTTCCTGACCATAAACACACACCGAGGACTCTACACAGTCAAACGTCTGGCGTTTGGGGTTGCATCACCTGCCATTTTTCAGAAAGTAATGGACAACATGCTCAAGGGTCTTGATGGTGTGATATGTTATCTGGCGACACTGGAAAACCGCAGCAAAACGCTGGCAAAACCGCAAATCGTATCCCAGCGAGGTTGCGTCCGGTGGCTTCACTTGCGGGAGCGGGAAGCACGATCCAGCAATTGTCATTGAGATCAGTGGGAAAACCGGAAAAACCACGTGTGCACCTCGTTTGAATAGTGGTCATACCCTTTGGAACGGATGGTAGCTAGCGCCACCTGCCGAATTTGTCCGAATTAACCATAGCGCGCCGCGTTCCCTCTGAATTAATGAGCGTTTGCTGCCATTGACTAATACTACGATTGACGGGACCGGATCGGCAGTTCGAATTATCCGAATTTCCGAATTAGCGGGGGTTGAATTAACGAGGTTTTACTGTAGTTGTCACTTGCGCTGGCCATCTAGATGCCCCTCCATGCTTGCGCTTATAGTTGTCCTTCAGTTAAAGACTTCTTCGGTATCTTCATGGTGCAGCTTGAAATAAAGAGCAGAAGAGGATTTGAAATCAATACACAATCACAACAAATTGTATGTGACATACATGGTTAAAGTGAGTGAGCAACGTGCTTACCAACTAGCCCAGCTCCCAGCTTTTTACTGTAAAAATTTACATTGATTTGAATACCCCATACAAGAAGTGCTTGAGAAATACAACTAGCAAATTAGAATTGCACAACTATTCAGTGATATTAAGCACATGAAACTGAGCCAGACTTCCCTTTGTGTATACAGTAGGCTCGCGATAATTCAAACTCGGAAATTTAATACTTCTGGTTAAGTCAAACAATTTTCAAAACTTGGGTTGTCCCGCTACTTTTTCAATGTATTCATAATCCGCTTCACTCGAACAGCGTTTTCGTGTAATTCATACTTTTGTTCTCGCGGCACCGTTTGAGCGCACTTCTTTCCGAGCACTGGTGCACTGCGGAGAAGCAACACCCGTGGAGCTTGCTTCCGCTGGTGTTGCTTTTCCGCAGTGCGCCAGGGCTCGGTAAGGAGCCCGCTTAACAGGGCTAAAGCAAAGCAGAGCCATATAGACCGTTTTACTGAAAGAGGGCGAGGGAGAAAAGGGGAAAGGGCTACCGGCGCTTTCCTTTCTGCTGGAGCGTTAGAAAGAGTGAAAGTCCCAGATGACAGGCTTTGCCGGTGTTGGTGTAGGCATTGCCCGAACTTGGTTCGCATTTTCTTCTCTGTTTTAAACTCCCAAACTTAATTAGAAGCACGGGCTTGGATGGCGACAGTCCCCCGGTCATCGGGACACCGTTGCTCAGTTATAAGGTGCAGGAATACTGACAGAAAGCATAGAATACTGTTTGAGGATAGCTTGTACGGAATCCGGCAAGGTGAGTGCGGCTGCAATGTCTTTAAGCTTCATGGCTTTCCACATGTTTCCGGTGGCAGTGGCTTGCATCCCTAAATCAAAAAGACTTTTCCCCAACGCCATCCTCTCGACTCGGAACATTTGTGAATGGAGTGCGCACCGCACTTGACGCTGTACCGTCGATGCACATGGGTACGCTTGCAAGGTGCGTGCAAGTTTTCTCCTGGTAATTGCTATAAAAGCTTGTAACTTTATGGAACTGAATTTATTTTAATATCAATATTTTGAAGTGGTGACAATGGCTCGATTTTATTATCTACAGCGCACTTGGTTGAAGGCTGATTTCCGCCTCCGGGTGTGGCAGGAAATTGTCAAAAAGTTAGTTCTATCGCTTTGCCTGAATCGCGATCTCCTGCGCGAAACCAGGGAGCCGTGAACCTATGCTGACCGTCACAACGCGACAGATTCTTCTTATTTTCATAATTGGTACATAATGTAGCTGGAAAGAAACCTTCAATTTCTGTTGCTGAAAGTTGAAACATATGCATGCACCGGTGTTTATAAACATTTCATTTGAGGATCCCGTGCTGACGAGTGTGTCTTTTGTCGAGAACTGAAAAGAGCAAAGTCGAGATGGGCAGATTGCCAGAGCGAGTCGATCAGTGATTCAACGATTCAACATCGATACACGACAGGCACGTAGCCAGGATTTGTTTCGGGGGGGCCCGCCCATGACAAAATGCTGTATGAGGGGGAGGGGGGAGAGGATGTCCCAACAAAATGGACATACAGATACAACAGGGAGGATGTTAGAGGAGTTCTGCAAAGCTCTTGATCTGGTATTGGTTAATGCTCAGGGTAAGATGTGATGGAAAAATAACATGGGAAAGAAAGACCTCTCACTCGACTATTGGCTACTGTTTAATGTCACGTAAGATATACAACAGATTAGGAGGCATGGAAATAGATCAGGAAGGCACTAAAAGTCCGGGGAGCGACCATAAGAGAATCAAGATCAGATTCGGCACAGTAAAATCAGAAACGCAAAATCAAAACGAGAAGGTAGGAATAACTTAATGATAAACAACTACAGGAGGTATCTAAGCAAATCGAGAACATAGTATCCAAGCAACTGGTAAGAGAAAGGACATATGAAGACTAATTAGTGTTTTCAAAGAGAGTTAGAGAAATATGAATCAAACAAGGAGGAAGAAAACTAAACGTAAGCTCAAAAGCTGGTGGGATAAAGAGGTTTATTCCCGTCGTGTTCAAAATAAGTTGAATATGATCCACAATACCGTAAATGACAATCGCACGTTTGTATTTTGATCCTGGTGGCTGTATTTTTCGTTATAAACGGCCCACTCTGGCAAAGCGCTCGGAGAAGGCCCAGCTTAGAGCACGTGACATCCAACGCAATCGTGACGTAGGTCGTCTCGAGACGAGCAAAGCTACGGCGAGGCTGACGCCTAGAGGATGGCCTAGTCGTTCCAGCCACCGAAGCGGCTGCTTTTGTACGAATTTTGAGTGACGGGTTAATCTTCTATAATCTTGTAGGGGGACAATAGCGACTTCTGCGACACACAAAAGGGATTCTCGGGAAGAGGGGAGTTCCTCCTTCCCCCTTCTCTCGTCGTGGCCGGAGGCGAGACAACCTCCGTCACTAGCTGTCAAGGTTCCTAGACGAGCATTACAAACGAGGCGGTTAGCGACATCCACCAGGTGCTCTTTGCTAATCGTTTATATTCGTTTTAAAATTCCTTTTCGAGACTTTTTTAACAAGATATTGGTATGTTCCATGTGATACTGCTCTTTTGAACAGATATAGACCAAAAAATGAGCGCCGAAATTTCGTTGTAGTATCCCTTTAAGGCAGCAATATCGAGACGCCAAGCCGCATCTAAAGAACACAGATGGGCAAAGAGAAAAGGGGCCACACTAGACGAAGTAGCATCAAAATGGGAGGAATTTCAGGAAAAAAAACGGGAGGCATCAGCATTAATACAGGCCAAAATTGGGAGGGCAGGGGTCCAGTGGATGATGGAGATAAACCAGAAGGATAGGAATGCGGCAAAAAGGTTCTGGGAACACATCAGTGCGCAGGGAAAAAAGGACCGAGGGGTACCAGCAGACACTAACCACACAGGAAGGGACAAAGGTAGAGGGGGGAAGAGGCAAGAGAATACATTAGGCATACAATCGAAGCAGCATTTTCAGAGTTAGAATCAGATCAGGCCGTAGGGACTGGTAGTGGCTACACAACACAAGAGGAGGAGCATAGCGAAGAAGAGGAAATGACCACTGAGGAGTGGGAAAAGCAGAAGGAAGGGTTCCGGGTGGAACTGTGACAGGTCCAGACGGCACACCCAATGAGATTGATAAAAGTGCGAGGCAAAACAAGCAAATTGAAACTAAGGCAGGTGATTGACCAGATACTTATGGGAGGGGAGGTACCCAGTGACTGGAAATTGAGCAAGATGATATTACTATATAAGGGCAGGGGAGACAAGACAGTATCAATCATACCGACCAATCTAACTTCCGTATATACAGGCTAGCTATGCAAATTGTAAAAGAAGAATGGAAGAATGGGCAGAGAGGAAAGCAGATTCTAGGGGAGCTTTCAAACGGTTTTCAGAAAGATATACGACTAGAGGATAATTATTCGTAATCACTCAGGGCATAGAGATAGCAGTGACAAGTCAAAGGCCATTATGGGTAGCATTTTTTAGACATCAAAGGGACATATGAATCAGGAAAACTCTGGAAACCAACTGAAGGATATGGGCTAGAGGGAACCATATGGTTAAGTTTCAAGAACGGGTTTATACGGAGAATAGGGTGGTTATAACATGGGAAGCCGAAACTACAAGACCAGCAGCAATAAAAAGAGGTCTTAGGACAGGGTTGCCCATTGTCCTCCACTGCTCTTTATGATATACCTCACTGAGATGGAAAAAAGTTTAGAACGGTGCAAACCTAGGTTTTGACATGAGTACATGGAGGAAGGACATGAAGTAAATCAAGTATTGCCAAGGTTAATGTATGCAGACGACATTGTACTCGTATCAGAAAGTCGTAAGACAATACAGGAACTGATTAAAATTGCAGCAGGGAAGGGGACAATTTAGGACTAACATTTAGTAGGGACAAGTCTGGTATAATAGTTTTCAACGACGAGAAGGGGGAGCCCCTGGAGATACAGGACACATTAATAGAACACGTAGAAAGTACAAATATCTGGGAGTATGGTTAAGTGAAGGAAGATGGTATCTAAAAGACCATGAAGATATTGTACTAAAGAAGGGGGCTATCATGAAACACAGGGCACTATGGAACTATAATAGATATGAAGTTGTTAGGGTGTATGGAAGGGAGTCATGGTGCCTGGACTGTCATTTGGGAATGCGGTATTGTGTACGAGGTCAGAAATCCAGGCAGGTTTAGAGGTACAGCAAAGGAGTGTGGTAGGTTGGCATTGGGGGCCCATGGGAATACACCAAATGAGGGAGTACAGGGGGATATGGGTTGGGCATATTTCGAGTGAGTGCTCTCCCGGGCTGGGAGGCACTCACTTGATCGAATGACGTTTGAGCGAACGCCCACGTTTCACCGAATGACACTTTAGCGAATAGTCGGACGACCCGCTTGGGGGGGGGGGGGTCCACGATTTGGAGGGGGCACGGGTTTTCGGACATAGATGGACGAATGGATAGGGAAAGAATTGCGGTAACTAAGAGGAGATTGGAAGATTGGTGGAAGAGATCTAGGGAAGGATAAAGGAAAAAAAAATACAGATAAAAACAGTAATAAATTCACTTGAAAAGAGAGAGAGGGGGGGGGGGCTGTTCTAACAAATTCATACAATTTTTTTCAAAAAGAAGGGATGACAAAATGTAGGCTAGGTGGCGCAAGCTGCCGCCGATACAAAGGGTATAGTCATTACCATCTTCCATCCATTCATGAGCTTCGCCCTAGCCAATAAAATACGCTTGAAAATTCATGTTCAAACTTTACTTCTTCAAGGTAAACGTCACGACAAACACTCTTCCTTGCGTTCCATTCACGCAGACATGGCTACGAGAGGGCAAACAACCAGCACATTCAGTTTTTGTCCGATGTCGGTAAGCTGCCAGAGATTCAGTTGAAAAGCATGCAGGTGTCCTCGCGGTCAGTCTGTTCTTTTTGTTCTCGAATCGAAGTTTGGTAGAGTTGTTTCGTGCAACTGCTTATGTCAGTACTCGCCGATTTGGGCTATTTGAAAGCGTTTCGAAGAACGCCAGTGCTTTGTCCGGAAGTGCTCTTTTTAGCCTCGACCGCAAGGAGCAAAAGCGAACAATAATCTCGAACCCAGCCGCTCACGGGGAGGGGGGCTGTGCGGCCGGTCGGCTGCGCTGCTGCTTCCCGCCGCGGGCTTCTTCGCTGGTGTGCCGACTGCCGTTTCGCCGGCATCGGTCCTGTTTACCGCGGTATGTGAGTATAGTGCCCGTAATGTGAGAGCCGTTTGTCCATACGCCACTTTGCCGCTATTGGTTTCCATCTAGCCGAGCCAGAAAACATCTCGCGACGAGTTGACCGCGCCGCGAGTGACGAAGTTATTGCAAGCACCACGAGTGGCACGAAAGATGTGGAATCATCGTCTCAACTACAAATAAGCAGGCCTTCACGAGCAACGACAAAGCCGAGTGGGCGCTCGGCACCGTTGTGTCGTCAGATGTTTTACAACGCCGAGGTATTTTCATTTATCATTTGGAATGGCTTCAAGATTAGGAAATTATTCTATTTCGCGGATTGTTAACGCCGAGGCGAGTGCCCTCCGTTGCAGTGCCGTTTTCGCGCAAAGTGCAGAGAAAACCGGGTGACGATGGCGGCGGTGCTCTTTGATCGCTTTGATCTTCCGCCGTCGGGTTCATGGAGTCCGGAGTAAACGTACATACGTACGTGCGTCTGCTGGATCGGCGTTTTGGACTGCCTCAAAACTCTTTCTCGCGCGCATTTTTTCTTGTGAAGCTTAGTAGCTCATTACACCTCGTCATCGACTGCGCTCATTTGACTACGACGCACGAGCCTGCCTGATGTGAATTTCACTGCCTAAGATCTTTGGTGTGCTGTAACGAGGGCTAATAAAATATCACTTCTGAACAAACGAGTCGAAGTTTCGTCTGTTATAATAACTGATCGCCTGTCACAATATTAATCAGCGTCCTAGACTCCGCCCCACAGGCGCCCTGCTTCGTTGCCCGATAGTAAGTGTCTTCTGGTACCTCGTAGAATTCCAGCTCCCACTTCAAGTAAGTACCATCCTTTAGAACTGGCAATTAATAGTTTCGAACCCAGATGCTCGCAGCGTGTGTGTGTGTGTGTGTGGGGGGGGGGGGCAATGGACCGCGACCTTTCCCAGTACTAGCACGTTGCCGGCGTCGGTCTTGTTTACCGCCGTGTAATGTATCGGAGCAATTCGCCCGGACGGCACTGTGCCGTTGTTGGTTGTACGAACAACCAGAGGAAACGCAGGGTTCTTTTGGACACCCACTGCCCGTCACACAATTGCCTAAGAAGCGAGTGCGGATGCGACGTCTACGGCTTCCACAAGTTTCCGTCCCATGCAGCTTCTCGGCAAGAATGCACAGCCGCACTCAGAAGAAACAAAAACTTCACTCCGAGCAAAAGAGTGAGTGCCAGTGTAGCAACATTTTTTCTATGCATACGTTTGGCGCGCGTGATGGATACAACAGAGGTGGTCACTTCTCCGTGATCAGTCGGCAGGTCTTTTACGTCGTGTATGTACGCTAGCTACGAATGGTACCTTCGTTTCGGTTTAGGTTCGGCAGAGCCGCACTGCCGCAGAAAGGCAAGTAGATAGCGAAAATCTGTCTCAAACGTGCCACGAATGTAATGTCGTATACAAGAAGCCAACAATCAAGCATTTGAAAGCTACAAGACAGCGGTAGCGAAATATTTACTACGCAATGAACCCGGTTCTCGAATGTTCACGACATCTTCCCTGTTGAAGAACGGGCCACGGAGGCTTCTGGTGAAGACATCTTTCACGATGTGTCGGTGCATTCGGACAGCCTGCCGCATCCAGCTCCGCAAAGCAACGCCGCCAACGCAGCCCCCCCCCTCCTGCCTGCCAGTTCTTTCCGCGTGGTGGCGCGAGCGTAGATAAACATGGCGGCGCCCTGGAATTGGCGCGGACACTGGTCTATTCTCCGTGCTGTTCGTTGTGACATACACCGCCCACCTACACCGTGGCTGCAATTTTCTACAGAACTTTCGTTCGTGGACAGCAAAGCTTTTCTGTTGTTGCAGGCCCACGAACGCCCAAGAAAAAAAGGTGGGTGCTGTGAAGGCCATCGATGTCATCTCAGACCGCAAGGAGATTGTTGTCAAAGATCGCTTCAACAAGACCTTCGTCTTCGACAAGGTTTTTCCTCCAGAAGCAAAACAGGTGACGGCCCTTTTTTTTCTTTTCTTTTTCTTAATTTAGTGTTTCATCAGCTTGTCGAGTTCGCGCTGGCCGGGGGTGTGTGCGAGGCACGCATGCAAGCTCCTGGTTTCCGGGGGTAAAGAGAGGAGGGGGCCCAAGGCTTGGGCAAGCACGCCTCAGCGAATAATGCGCTAGCTTCTAGCGGCTTCCAGGTTTGATGGCGAGCATAGTTAAAAATAACGCAGTGTCTAGCGTTACGTCCGACGGAACCGGAAATAAAAATTAAAGTTGCGTCCGACGTAACTTTACCCCAAGGTTTCGAGTTACGTCCGACGGAACCCAATGTGAAATTTAAAGATACGTCCAACGGAACTCGAAATAAATAAGTTACCCACACCCGCCGCCCGTTTCGACTTGGATGAGTTTCATACCGGCGTAGGTCGTGGTACCGGCACGCATTCGTGTAATTACTACTGCGTGGTGCAGGTTAAAGACCCCATTGGTTAACGGTTGTACCGCACTGGCTACGTTCTCAGCTACAGCTAAGAGATAAGTCACCCGCAGCAGTCTCAGGCTTGCAGCAAGCGTAATGCGGTTTCCATTTTGTTAATGTTTTTTCTTTTCTTTTGCGTGTCGCGTCTAGGAAGAAGTGGTTTCATATCTAAAAACAAATCGAAAAAAACAATCATCTTAACGGAGGAAACAATAGCAGAAAGGAGAGGAAAAAACGAACAAAAAAGCGTATGTAACGGGTATCGAACCTAGAGCGTAGCTTTATTTAGTGACTAATCGAACCCACCTGGCCTGCGCAGCCTCTACATACGAGGAACACACTCCAACCCCCCAACAAGCCTGGAGGCACGAATAGAGTCGTGATTTTGACCGATATATCAACGCTGCATCGGACGTAATGCAGAAGTAAATATATATATTTTTATGTTGACATTGTGTTTCGGTCACAGAACGTAACATTCAATAAGGTTCCGTAGGTTACACAGGCCGCAACTTATTTCCGTCGGACGTAACTCGAAGCCTTAGGGTAAAGTTCCGTCGTACGTAACTTTAATTTTTATTTTGAGTTCCGTCGTACGTAACTTTAATTTTTATTTTGAGTTCCGTCGTACGTAACTTTAATTTTTATTTTGAGTTCCGTCGGACGTAAGTTTAATTTTTATTTGGAGTTACGTCGGACGTAACTTTAATTTTCATTTTGGGTTCCGTCGGACGTAACGCTAGACACTGCGTAAAAATAATGCCGTTTGTCAAAGCTGCGGCATAGCTCTCCGGTAACGTGCCCGCTTTCCACACAGTGGACCCAGGATTAAACAATGACACCGGCAGGAGTGATTCTCAAGCATTTGGTGATATTGACGACAAATGCCCGATTCAATCAACATTTTCTTTTTTTTTTTTTGCAGCTGTTGTAAAAAAAACGTTGATGACGAAACGTTGCAGGACGGTGGGGAGCCAAAATCCACCACTAAATTGACTAAATGTCGGGAGCTCTTTGTGTCGTGCGTATAGTTATTTCAGGTCGAGGTGCACGACGTCGTAAGTGCCAGGGATGCAGAAGCTCTTATGTTCCTGCATCCTTGGGTTGGGTCAAACATGCGGCTTGCCTGTGACAACACGCTAGAGAAGCACGGGGCCCCGCATTATGCTGGTGGTTGATGTCGCACCACGCAGATGTACTTACCAAGGCATGCTGCTAACTGCCTGTAGAAGCGCTGATATGCACCATATTTTCAACCAAGGCAGCTATCCAGCAAATGTTAGGATCAATATTAAGCTTCTGAAGTTTAAACATGAGGAGAGCATGAGGAACCATATTGAACGCTTTTTTAAAATCCCCAAAAAATGCAGTCGACCCGCTTGCTTTTATCAAATGATAGTGCTAGCTATGTTTGGTAGAATTCCGTTGATTGCGTGGTGCAAGATGACTGAGAGCAGAAACCGTGCTGAGCCGGGGTAAAAAAATAAATTAGTGCTAGTGCTAGGCGATTCATGAGATTGCTGGATTGGGACAACATTTGCAGACTTGCAGTCAAGTGGTAAAGAACCAGGGTTTAAGGATACAGTAAATAGAATGACCAAGTAACAAGAGATAATATCAGCACCAGACTTTAAAATAGTGTTTGGAATATCATCGGGACCAGTTGCTGAACAACTGTTTTATTTTGGTTAGCAATTGAAAAATATGTTGCACATGAAATTGAATAACAATCGCAATCTCTAGAAGATCCTAAAGATGAACCCATCACTCAAAATAAGAGCAGTTTCCCCCTCTCTCTTTCGTGGCGGTGCAGAATAGATGATGCGACGTCAGTGCAATGTGTCATTGTCTCATTGCATTTTTTTTTTCAGCATGTGCACTATTTTTCTCTCCTTTTGTCCTGTTCGTTCCTTGTGTTGCATCTGTATTAAGAATTCATTTAGGGTTGCATCAAATAGACAAATCTCCAATATTGAAAACTGTTTTGTTTCTCACTGTCCTCTCAGATCGATGTCTACCAGGCTGTGATGGCCCGACAATTTCCGAAGTGATGATGGGCTACAACTGCACGGTGTTTGCGTGAGTACATGTGCGAGACCTCTTGCGTCGGTGCCGCTGACCACACTCCTTGCTTCTGTCGTTGCACAGCTACGGCCAGACCGGGTCAGGCAAGACCTTCACGATGGAAGGGGAGCGCTGCGACACCAACCTCAGCTGGGCCCACGACCCACTGGCCGGCGTGATCCCCCGCACCCTGCACCAGATGTTTGAGGAGCTCACCCTGCAGGAGCTCGAGTTCACCATCAAGGTCTCCTTCCTGGAGCTGTACAACGAGGAGCTGTTTGACCTGCTCAGTGCCACCGAGGACACCACTCGCCTCAAGATCTATGAGGACTCGGCATGCAAGGTGCACGCTTTACGCACGCCGGAGTTGTCCCGCATCTGACGGGTCATTGGTACATGCCTAGGTGCTATGGTGCTATGGTTTCGTTGTAGGGAAATATTTGCGGTTCAAAATTGACCTTTTTTTCCCCTTCACTAAGGCTTTATTGAACGTTCTACTCAAAACTCTGTGGGATGAGGACAGAAGGAAATATTCTGCAGCATTAATAAAATAGAAATTCATAAACTAAATTAACAAAGATGTTTAACATGCAGTGACGAGGTTTCTCAACTTGAGAGGATCCTAGCGTGTCTGACATACTCCATTTCATGATAACTTTGCAAACTGTGGAGGCTGTGAACATTGGAGCGAGGCACGTGACAACACTCCATGTTGGAGGCCGCGGAAACCTCGTTACCGCCACAGCAACAGCGACGTCCGCAACAAAATGTAGTTCTAGACTTTTTTCCTTTAGTAGTGTTGCGGTTGGACACTTTCGACTGTAACACTACACAATACGGAAGATGATATCTTGTTTTTCAACGATACCTATTGCGGATTAGCATTTTCTCGAACATTGTGGCTTTTGAACGATTGCAGCCGTGAAATCTACCGCCTCCGCTCAAAACATTGCTCTGGCATTAACACCCGCCACAGAGTTGCGGGTGTTAGTGAAGGTAGTTTTTAATGAAGGTTCCTATTGAACAGTATGCTTCTCTGCAGAACTGCACCTCTGATTGATTTAGAGAGCTGCGCATTAGCAGTATCTCTAAATCGATGGTTTTCAAACTGTCGAGCCCCCAGGGATCCTCGAGAGCATTCGTTGGGGGTCTACGCCAAATAAAGACTATAAAAAGCCCTCCTATGCCGATCTCTGATGTAGAATCTCCGATGTAGAATACATTGGGGGTCCATTTATGGACGTACAGTAAAACCTCGTTAATTCGGATCTCATCGGACCGGCGAAAATGTCCGAATTATCCGAAAGTCGAAATATCGAAAGGACAAAGAAAACTGCGCAAAAACGTTTCCCTGTGACATACCTTTATTTTTGAGAAGAAATCTGTTATTCCCGCCTGCTTCCTGGACGACACCGGGGCAGAGACGGCAACTTTCCTTAGCGCGGTCGAGTGCTCCACCGCACTCGCACTGTCGGAGCTACGCATCCCGTGCGCTGACGATTTAGCACAGCAAGGCCTCTTCTAGTTTCGGGTGCACCACCGCCCACGACCGCTTTCTTTTCGCGTTGAACTTCTCGCTCTCGAAAGCCCATAGGATATCGGCCTCAATTTTCACGTACGTGGCCAAACTGCTTCTCTTGACGTCGTAACTTTCCATCACTTGTCGAGAGACGCCGTCCTTCAAGGCCCTTAGTATTTCCACTTTCGTCGCTAAATTCTTAGCCTAGTACCGCCAGTACAGCTGCAACGGAAAACGAGTAGCACAACTGACCAATAATCGGAGCGGCAAAATCGCGACACCCGGCACTACTTTTCCCGAGCGCGCCGACAGCGAGAGTGCCAGTCACGTTGCATTTTTACAACGCGGGGGTGGCCGGTTAAAATGGCGGGCTTTAGGATCCCCACGTTGAGGCATGAAATGTGACTGTCACTCTCGCTATCGACGCGCTCGGGAACGATAGCCCCGCGTGTCGCGATTTTGCCATTCCGGTCGTCAGTCACTTGTGCTACCCTTTGCTATGCTTCTGCCGCTTCCATGCCAGGAGAGTAGCGGGTAGCGCACTGAAGCACGGCAATCCAGAGCAAAACTGGTGCGAAACACGGAGAACCGGAAGAGCGGAGAACCATGGGAAAACCGGAAAAACCACGTGTGCACCTCGGATGGATAGCGGTCATACCCTCTGGAACAGATGGTAGCTAGCGCCACCTGCTGAATTCGTCCGAATTAACCATAGCGCGCCGCGTTCCCTCCGAATTAATGAGAGTTTGCTGCCATTGACTAATACATACGTTTGACGGGACCGGATCGGCAGTTCGAATTATCCGAATTAGCGGGGGTTGAATTAACGAGGTTTTACTGTATGCCGAAAAAGTGATTGTAGCTATGCAGTCACCCGAGATGTCCTGGGCTCTGCTGGAGACGAGATGGCCTGTCTGTGCAGGGCTCTCTGATCATCCAGGGCCTGGAGGAGGTGACTGTGCACAGTCGGGAGCAGGTGTTCAGCATCCTGCAGAAAGGGGCGGCCAAGCGGCAGACGGCGGCCACTCTGCTCAACGCCCACTCCTCTCGCAGCCACACAGTCTTCACAGTCACCGTCCACATCCGGGAGAACACGGACGACGGAGAGGAGCTCGTCAAGACCGGCAAGCTTAACCTGGCAGGTCCCTCTTCCTCGCTTTGGGCCGGTTTCCTCACCAAAGTATATATGAACGATTTGATTGTTTGCTGCGAAGGGATGAGTGTCAGTCTCAAAGACCTACAGAATTCTCTTCTGCCAGGAAAAATGGTTTCCTTTTCTCCATTCCCTCTTCTCTCTAAGACTGAGCTACTCCCTGCACAAAGGAAAAGGGTCTCCCTCTTTCTCGAATGGGCATTGAGGGACCTTTTTTGCTGCTCGTCAGCCTTAAAAGGCTGGTTCACATACTTGCGACTGCTTACGACAGGAGAGGCCAAAGGCCGGTTCACACAGCATGATTTCCCTACTTTTTCTTGCGTTACGTACAAGTGGCCGAAACATTAGTCTCTCGAATGTCACCTGCCAGGCTATTTAATATGAAGCAGAGATGTCCCCCTGACTTGTATGCATGCTTTCATGACGTAACATAACTTTAGGTGCTGTGTGAACCGGCCTTGAAAGCAGTTTTTGAAGCAACTGCTTATGACGGTTTCAACCAGCCTTAAGAGTAGTGAATCCTGGTTGCTCTTTAAGGTGGGCGTACGACCTCTGCAGTCAAGATAACCTTCTCTGCGGGGGGAGTCAGGTTCGAGTGAGGTGAACTGTGGAGAGGACATAGGAACAGATGCGAGTGAAAGTGGAAAGCGTGTCTTTAGACAGGATTGGTACTCCCAGTCAAAGCCAGTTTTCACTGGCGTGCTTAGCGAGGAACGCAAGAAGCACCTTTTCGTCGAGCCTGTTTGCTAAAGCAGACAATGGCAGAGCAAAGTGTTATTACCAGGGACTAATAGCTTGACCTCCAAATCTCATTTCGAAAGTCTGAAACGGTGCCCGTGCAGCCCTGGCCACCGCTGGTGGCAGAAAGTGGTGCTAAGGAGTGCCGATCCTAATCAACCTCTGATCGCAGGTCGACCTTGCTGGGAGTGAAAACATTGGCCGCTCTGGTGCCATGGACAGGCGTGCTCGCGAGGCTGGTATGGAACCTCTTGGATCCTGTCTGCTATAGTAGCAGTACGATATGATGGCCGGCTAACAACTAGGAAAATTTGGTTTTCATCTTCCAGGTAGTAATGGGAGGGGTTATTGAATTGCTTATAGGGGGCAGCAATGAATCCGTTAGATGTACATGAAATTAGTATGCACATCTTTTGCAATTAGGTTGGCATCTTTTCATATGTGATGGGAGATGCTTCAACTGCGTAAGGCTATCTGACCCGCAGCTTCCAATAGCGTATCCAGTTCCTGCGCTCGACACGTTTCTTTATGAAGTTGTGAAGGCCTGAAAATCCACTTTGTGACTGCAGTACACTTTTTGTGCTTCCACTTATTTTGTTCCTTTTGCAGGAAACATCAACCAGTCTCTCCTGACTCTCGGCAGAGTCATCACCGCTTTGGTCGACAAGGCACCTCATGTCCCATATAGGTGCGACAGTCTACATACTCCAAGCATGTTTGTCTCTACCATTAGTCGTGCTTCGTTGTTGGCACACCCAATTCCTTCCTCGCGGGGCCTTGGCAGTTTTACCACCAGCAATTGCTCCGCATTCATTGGGCTGCAGTGGTGCTCAACTTTTGTTGGCACTTTTGGCTTGCATGATAAGGCAATTAATGCAAAGGTGCAAGCAAGCTGGAAAAGAATGATCCCTGGAGTTGGGGGAAACACAAATCTGTCCTTTGTTCCCCTTCTCCAGGGACTTTTATCATTTGGCTTGCACTAGTCTGCGGGCTATAATCCGCAGGCTGTGCGTACTATCTATACGTGCGGACTATGCAGGAATTTTATTTTTCAAGATTGTTCGTACGACAAGTGACGGATTTTGTAAATGGGAGTATGTTGATGATGATGAGTTACTGATTATAGTAACTTGTAGATATTTCCGACTAGTAGTTGAAAGCCGGGACTGCAGCGTTTCTTATCCCATTTTTTGTGTGTGCAGGGAGAGCAAGCTGACCCGGCTGCTAAAAGATTCGCTGGGGGGCCGCACCAAGACCTCCATCATCGCCACCATCTCTCCCGACATGTGCAACCTGGAAGAGACCCTCAACACCCTGGACTACGCCCACAGGGCCAAGAGCATCACCAACCGGCCAGAGGTCAACCAGAAGATGCCCAAGAGGGCCCTCATCAAGGCCAGTCTCTTTTCTTAGCCACTTTTTCCTGTCGGGCACTGTAATGAGACCATTATTGTATAAACCCATAACACCCAGCCAAAATGAAGAGATAAATGAGGAAACATTTGGGGTGGACGATCTTCGGCAATGCAACGGCATAATTCTATAGAAAATTACTGGTAAACACTGGGCCACCCGCCACAAACCCCGCAAAACGGCAACTCTTATTGCAAATCGCAGATGCAGTTTAGAGAAGCTAATTTTAGCAAATGCCGTTTTACCTACTCCAGTTTACCGAATCCCTTTATAGAGAAACCCAGTGTGGAGAAAATGGCGATAAGTCCCTTTTAGCGAATACGGCCGCCGCAAAGCGGCGTGTATGGGTGGGCCTAGTAGGTTAGCATTTTTGTAATTGGCCACCGCAGACTATCGCCACAAAGCGGCATAAATAGGGGTGGGGGCTGGGTGGGCAGCAAGCGTCCCACTGATACATGTGGAAAGTAGGGATCTTTTATTCTTTCAACAGTCTCCTTTTCCATAAATGGCATTTCTTAAAGAGGCTCCACTTTTTCTAAACTGAGCTTCGATAAAATGTGCCCGTTCCCTAAAACGTGTTTCCATAGAATGGCGTATACTAAACTCACTCGCAGACATGAGAAATTTGTTTCACGGTGCGGTAAACACGCTAGAACTTGCTAAAACTCTTGTCTCTCAGTGGAATGTCCCGGTGTGCTCTCGTCACTTCGCCCCGGAGGCCTTCGAGCCACGCAGCGAGCGAACCCAACGCGTGACTTCAAAGCCAAATCGCATCTCGTCACTGGACAAATCTAAACGATTTGTCGAGTGACGAGACGGGCGACGAGAACCCGCTGTCGTGCGTCGAGGCAAACCGCACGAGAAGCGTATCGCTGGCCTCGGAGCTTTCTGCGGGGGGGTTCGCTGGTGTGCGAGGCGTGTCCTCGTAGGGGCAAAGCCCGAGCTGCCTGCTCCGGTCGACGAGTCTGCGCTTCAACTCGGGATCTATCGTAAAAGACGCGGAGCAGACTACCACCGCTTCCACCACCAGCACGACCAGCACACAAACCCAACAACCAACGTTGCCAACAACACAGCGCGCGCCGAAGTTGAACGGAAGTGGCACCTTGTTTAGCCGAACAGCCAAGCCAATCCAAGCGGCTTACCTCTCCTCCCCGCGGAGCGCACAGGCGCGAGAGAGAAAAGTGGAAAGGAGGAGCGTTACACCGCGCTTGACAAAAAATCATCTCGCGCCGTAAATATAGCTCTAAAAATTTTTTTTCTTCGTTGTAAAATCGTTTTATGACATCCTTTTTCCATCTAAGCCGTTTAAAAAAAATGTTTTTTTTCTTTGCATGTGTCCTTTAAGTACAGCTTACAGGTAATTTTGGGGCAGCAATGAATCCGTCAGATGTGGGTGGGTGTACATCAAATTAGTATGCAGATGTGGTGTCTTTTGCAATTAGGTTGGCATCTCCATGGTTTTCATATGTGATGGGGATCCGAGATGCTTCAACTGTGCAAGGCTACAACTATCTGACCCGCAGCTTCCAATAGCGTATCCAGTTCCTGCGCTCGGCGCTGAACGTTTATTTATGAAGTTGTGAAATCCTAAGGCCATAAAATCCACTTTGTGACTACTGTACACTTTTTGTGCTTTCCACTTATTTTGCCTCTTTGTTTTGCAGGAAACATCAACCAGTCTCTCCTGACTCTCGGCAGAGTCATCACCGCTTTGGTCGACAAGGCACCTCATGTCCCATATAGGTGCGACAGTCAACATACTCTAAGCATGTTTGTCTCCACCATTAGTTGTGCTTCGTTGTTGGCAGACCGAATTCCTTCGTCGCACGCCTCGGGGCCTTGGCAGTTTTACCACAATTTCAGCAATTGCTCCGCATTCATTGGGCTTCAGTGGTGCTGAACTTTGTTGGCACTTTTGGCTTGCATCATAATGCAATTAATGCAAAGGTGCAAGCGAGCTTGAAAAGAATGATGATAATAATCCCTGGAGAAGGGGGAAAAAGGACAAACAAATCTCTTCTTTGTCCCCCTTGTTCCTCTTCTCCAGGGATTTTTATCATTTGGCTTGCACTTGTTCTTCAGGGTATTAAAACATTCTCTAGTCAATTTACCATATTTTTTCGGGCTAGTCAGCGGACTATACATGTTTAAAAGTTGTAATTTCAGGCTGTGCGTACTATCTATGCGTGTGGACTATGCAGGAATTTTATTTTTCAAGATTGTTCGTTACGACAAGTGACGGATTTTGTGAATGGGTGTATGTTGATGATGATGAGTTACTGAAATTGACTAATTATAGTAACTTCTAGATATTTCTGACTAGTTGAAAGCCGGGACTCTGGGACTGCAGCGTTTCTTATCCCGTTTTTTGTGTGTGCAGGGAGAGCAAGCTGACCCGGCTGCTACAAGATTCGCTGGGGGGCCGCACCAAGACCTCCATCATCGCCACCATCTCTCCCGACATGTGCAACCTGGAAGAGACCCTCAACACCCTGGACTATGCCCACAGGGCCAAGAGCATCACCAACCGGCCAGAGGTCAACCAGAAGATGACCAAGAGGGCCCTCATCAAGGCCAGTCTCTTTTCTTTTGCCAGGGAACCCACTTCTTCGTGTCGGGCACTGTAGTGAGACTATTATTGTATAAACCCGTAACACCCAGCCAAAATGAAGAGATAAATGAGGAAAAATTTGGGGTGGACGATCTTTGGCAATGCGACGACATAATTCTATAGAAAATTACTGGTAAACACTGGGCCACCCGCCACAAACCCCGCAAAACGGGAACTCTTATTGCAAATCGCAGACGCGTGCATGCAGTTTAGAGAAGCTCATTTTAGCAAATGCCGTCTTACCTACTTCAGTTTACCGAATCCCTTTATAGAGAAACCCAGTTTGGAGAAAATGGCGATGAGCCTCCTTTTAGCGAATTCGGCCGCCGCAAAGCGGCATGTATGTAGGTTAGCGTTTTTGTAATTGGCCACCGCAGACTATCGCCGCAAGGTGGCATAAACAGGTCCCACTGATACATGTGGAAAGTAGGGATCTTTTATTCTTTCAACAGTCTCCTTTTCCATAAATGGCATTTCTTAAAGAGGCTCCACTTTTTCTAAACTGAGCTTCGATAAAATGTGCCCGTTCCCTAAAACGTGTTTCCATAGAATGGCGTATACTAAACTCACTCGCAGACATGAGAAATTTGTTTCACGGTGCGGTAAACACGCTAGAACTTGCTAAAACTCTTGTCTCTCAGTGGAATCTCCTCAGTGGGAACTTTGATAGGAGGGTGAAACTTTGTGCAAGTCTTTTTTGTTCCCGACGTCCTCAAGGGGCAACCTTTCAAGGAAGGCGTGCCCCTGTTTGACTAGGGGAAACTGTAATGTTGAAAAAAACGTCTTAGCTACCAGTGAGCTTTGGAGAGATGGGAATCTTTAGCATCCCACACATGCACTTCTACACTTGCATGTTCGTTTGTGGGGTGCACTCTTTTCAAATTCTCTTTATTGTGCGACTTCAGGACTACACCGAAGAGATCGAGTGGCTGCGTCGAGAGCTCGCCGTAGCACGGGACGAGAACGGCATATTTGTGGATCCCGAGAACTACAGGTGGGCTAGCCGTGTGTTGTACTTCCCGTCATCACGTTTCAAGCACGAACTTGTGTCTAACGAGCACGTTTTTTCCTTCTCAAGCGCCATGGAGCGTCTGCTGACCTGCCAGTCCGAGAACATACTTGCCAAGGAGGCCCAGATTGAAGACCTCTCTCAGCAGCTGGCACACGTGCGTACTCCTCCTTTTCTGTTCCCTTCGTATCATCTGACCTGTTAGGCACAAAGAAGGGTGCACGTTTTCCTGTGCGGCTTTGCTGATCTTGTTTAGATGTTGGCATCGTGGGTAGAGTCACAGATCATGTTTCCTCAACTGCATATAGGCAGAACACTTTGTGACTCAAATAGAGCAAGATTGGGAATCTAGGACCCTGACAAAGAATGCAGTTGAACAAATGCCAAGGCAATATAAAAAAGTTGCCCATGAAAAAACTTTATTATAGTATACTCTTGTTTCCACAAATGTGCTGACTCACATGCAAAGTACCAAACGAAGCGTGGACCAGAGTCATTAGTGGTGCATAATCAATCAACGGTGTGAGCAAAACAATTGTATGCATGGGCCGTGCCGCTTCCTCCGCCACACGGCACATTCTGATTTGACTCTGTCCAAATATTTTGTTAGTGTGCAACCTTGTGTCTAGATGGCGCTACACGACTACTCCGTTTATTTTTAAGCTGAGTCCGTAGCCAAAGCTACAAGTGCGAGCTCGTGCTACTTGCTTTGAGACTTGTATTTCTGGCGCGAGTGCTCACTTTGTGGAACAACTTTTCAAAGCGGCGGCCTCATGCTCTCGTGCTTGTGCATTGGCTGCAGTCTCAGCTTAAAGGGCCCATGAAACGAATTTTGGGCTGGGATGAATGACTTTTGATTGGGATTTTACTAATAGCATATCGTTTAGCGGGCCAAAAGAAAGAATAGCATATCGTTTAGCGGACTATTTCGTACCTCCTTCCCTTCAAGAGCTCTCAGCCTTTTCACTGCGATGAGTGCGTCGCTTCACTAAAGCGAGTCACCGGGCCCAAACGCACGTCGCACGACACCGGATCTCACTTATTCTCTTCACCCCTAAGCTGACAGTGCAGTGGAAGCTAGTACGCGCTTGCCGGACCGATCAGCCGCCTCCCTTTCATCACCTGACCTCGTTCTTTTCGCGTGGGTATGCGCGAAGAGCGTGATCATGTGGCAAAAGTGTGGCTGGCCCAACGAGCACGTAGCTTCCACAGTACTGTCAGCTTAGGGGTGAACGGAGTGGGGAAAGCAACTTTTGTCGAGTTTTGAGCGACGGGCTTATCTTCCAGGAGGAGAATGTCTATGTTGGGGTGCACAAACGAGGGTCCGAACAAGATGGGACTCCCTCCTTTCAGTCTTCTCGAACTGCTTGGTAGAATGCGCGATTTGTGAGTTGAGGAGGAAAGCTACAGGAGCACAGTTGTTTCATGACCTCCTTAGGGTGAACGGAGTATACATTGTTGTGTGCAGGCTTTCTATGCTCCAACAGTTTTGTAGTGCCGTCTAGACACAAGGCTGCATACTAATAAATGATTTCAGCCCAAAACAGAATGTGCAGCCCGGCGGCAGTGATTTGTTCCCTACGCGCGTATTTTGAGAGTGACAATTTTTGTAAAATCAATTACTTTTGACCTAGAAAATGCATAATATAGGTCTCTTTGTAAGGCCACACAATTGCTTTGTTAAACAGAAATATTTGTACAAAAGGAATTGATTGTAGTAGTCGCATTGAACGGGCATTTTCTTTGAGGCATTCATTGTAAAGGCATTTCAAGTTCTATGACTGACCGCTTTGAACGCCTATTTTTCTCACTTGGACTTTACTAAAGCCAGTGAGAATCCCACACAGTTTCCAGTTCCCTGAGCTGAACAAATTTCTTGACCGTTTCTAAGTGAGGTGCCCTTCCAGGTTGAGCACTATTTTAGCGGAACTGAGTCGCCCACTGATGGATCACTGTGTCAAACACTTTCTTGGACGTATTCTTTACAAGGTCCGTTCTGCTCTAATGCAGTAATGCAGAGACCAGGAGGGCTGGCTCAGCTATCAGTCGAAAGGGACAAGCGAATATACAACTTTCAATGTAGAGCATTGCGCCGCAGTGGAATTCTCTCGGAAGATGTATGTGGTCTGGTTAGCTCGGGCGTAAATTGGGCCATCTTGGGAAATCGGACACCGCCTGCAGTTGGTTGCACAGCCGCTCCAACGTTGGAAGAAAGGGGGGTGGTTCGAGCGTCCCTAGCCTGATACAGACTGAAAAGGTTTCAAGCCAGGATTGGGGTTGTGAGCTAGTCTGGGTGCACTGGTGGTTCTATAGTGTCCCCCAAAATAATATACAGCATATTTTTTGTATACGCATCACCGAATACTCATTCTGTCCAACAACTAGATGCCAAAATTTCACAACTTGCCATTATCTTATTCAAAAGTTGTGATTTTAGGAATATATCAATATGAGAATGGGGGGCCCTTTCTTGGTGATGCATAGAATTGTTGGTACGCAAGAAAAAAAAGTTGCAACTTCCCATGGAAACATTTATATACTGTAAACGACTAAATTTTCGCAAGGACCTAATTTTCGCGGATTTCGCGAATCTCCTAAAAACGCGAAAAATACATCCCGCGAACAATTCGGGCAATATGTGAATGCTACGGAAGCTACACTCAATTCGCAAAAATTAGAACCCGCAAATAATTTCAAATGTTCAGCTTTGGCCCGATTCGCGAAAATTTGAGCCCGTGAAAATTATGTCGTTTACAGTATATACTCTTGTTTGTGTATATATATGGTTGGTACCCAAGAAGTTGGTAAGCATTTCATTGGTGCACTCTCTTGTTGTCTAGCTCGAGCAAGAGGTCGCAGCAAAGACAGAGGCCCTGCAGAACACGCTGGTGGACCTTCATCACACGAAGGAGAACCTTGGTGCCACAAAGCAGGTTTGCCAGAGCTTTTAAGTAAATGCGATTAGTTGCAATTTGAGTAACAAATCACGACCCCAAGTTACAATGTTATTCCTGTAACATTAATACCGTATATGCACGGGCACCCTTAACCGCAGCTACGCTGAGCCAGTTGCTACACTATGCTTGCGGACAGCATTCTGTGGCTATGCGGTCAAAGCTATGGGTGCACTTGTGCATCTTGCCCTGCATGCGCACTTCTTTGCGTCTTCTGAAATAGCTGTCCAAGAGTATAGTGTGCTAACTGTGGTGAAGCCTAACAGCAGGGTGACTTTAACTGTGGCTAATGCAGTGATGTGATTGCTGCGCCAATTGTGCCAAACTGCACCAAGGGGTTAACCCTGCTACATCCTGCTACATTTTTCCAAAATATGGATAATGTGCGCCAAGCCTGCGCCAAGGAACCAGTTTTCGTCTCCTTTGAAAACCAAAACTAAACTGAGTACCGTAATTGAGCACACCTGAGCTAGGTGGCGCAAGCAGCCGTCCGACACAAAGTACCCTGCATCAATCGTTCATATGGTCTTGCATGGTTTTTCCCGCCGTCTCTCGTCTTTTTAAAAAAGAAATGTCCACAATAGACGTGTGCGGATGCTCAGACGCTAGCGTGCTAGGTACCAGCCATGCCGTCATGCTGTGAAACGAAACCATGTTTTTGCACGGCGGGTTACTTTATGGGCTGAAGCACTCGCTCCTAAAAGCAACGGCCGTGGCCAGACTATATTTGGTCCCTGCCTGCCAGAAAAAAAAAAAAAAAAAGACACACACGCACACATATACCAAATTTGTACACAGGGCCGCAACCCAAAATGTTTTAAAAGAAAAATGAGGGTGAAATGTAGATTGTAAGTTGTCTCCCACGTATACCTAGAAGAACACACACACAAACACACACTATACACACTACACTACACCATTGTTATGACGCCTGCTGCTGTAGGTGCTTTGAAAACAAGCGACACATCGACACAGATTCAGTACGGTCCTGGGGAAGCGGCGAACGTATCCTGAGCGGGGCCGAGATGAAGTCCTCGATGCCGGCTAAGATCGGCGAGGAACTGTGGTGTTTGGTACGCGCTCGAATAAGTTCAGGCTGCCCCGATCTCTTGTTAATCCTTGGGATGGTCGCAAGGTACGTCCCTTTGAGCGAGCCGTCGAGGAGTCGGCAGGTAAGGCCCACCCTGGCGACTCTTCTCCGGTGAGCCAGGGAATGCCATTTGAGAATCTTAAGCCGACTGTCGTAGGGTAACGCAGGGCTGTGTTGGCGAGTAAAGTATGTCCGAGTAGCACGCCGCTGCACGCTTTCCAGGCTGTCAACCAAATTAGTTTGATGTGGGCACCACACCGCACTACAGTACTCGAGATGCGGAAGAACGAGCGCGGTGTATAGAACACGGAAGGTGGTAGGACCGCACGCTTTGGAAACTCGTGTCACGAATCCCAAAAGACGTCGGGCTTTGGCAACAGCATTGGCAACGTGCAGAGAGAATTTTAAGTCAGGGGTGAACGTCACACCCAGAATTGGTAATGATGTGACCGATGTAAGAGGTATTGCAGACACGGTGTACAAAGGGGCTCCTGAGCTGCGGCTGTGACTGACCCGCATGACTGCACACTTGGATGGGTTAAGAAGAAGGCAGTTTGAGTCGGACCACTGCTGCACTATAGACAGGTTCCGCTGAAGGTTGGGACAGCTTGCGTGAGGTGTAGTTTGTGCAAGCAGAGTGATGTCGTCAGCATATTGGACTATCTGCGTGTCGATAGATTGGGAAAGATCGTTGGTGTACGTGGAGAACAGAGTAGGGCCAAGGACGGATCCCTGAGGTACCCCTGCTGAGACGGCGAAGCTCTCGGAACGGGATCCTTGGAAGAGGACCTGGTGTGTGCGGCCAGTAAGGAACCGAGCTAACCACCGAAGCAGAGGACCGCGGACACCTACCCTTCCTAGTTTCCGAAGGAGTATAGCATGGTTCAGCGTGTCAAACGCATTGCTAAAATCCAGTTGCACCATATCGGTCGAAATACCACGGTCAAGGTTGTCACTGACGTAGTGCATGATCGTAGCCAGTGCTGTTTCACAGCTCCTGTTCTTCCTGAAGCCGTGCTGTGTGGGAGAAAGGATGTTGTTTTCCTCGTAGAATTCAAGCAGTTTACTGTTGATCATGCGCTCAAACGTCCGACACAGTATAGAGGTGATGGACACCGGGCGGTAGTTGCATGCAGAGTGTGTTGATTTTCCTCTGCCCTTGTGAATGGGGGAGATGAAAGCTCGCTTCCATGTGTCCGGAACAAAAGCATTGTCTGCAAATGATTGCAGCATGTTCAGCAGGGGATGCGAGATGAGAGGGTAAAGCAGCTTGAGGAAAGTGGGAGCAAGGTGGTCAGGTCCAACGGAGCGTGATGACTTGAGGCGTTCGATGGCACTTTGTAGATCGTCAGGAGAAAACTGAATGGTGGAAAGGACAGTGGTGGGGCAGATGGTGCTTTCTTCCACTTCATCAACAAGCGTGTCTACATCGAGGTCACCTGAGTGGCTACGGTAGACCGACGAGAACTGTGTGGCGAAGAGTTGGGCAATATCTCGGGGAGCCGTTACGCGGCGATCACCGGATAGGAGGCACGGTTTGTGAGGGGTGGACCGCTGTCGACTAATGAATGCCCAAAACAGCTGAGGATCGTCCTTGATCTTTCCGGCGATGATGCGTGAATAGTTGGTAAATGCAACGTAAATTGCGGTTTTCAGACGCCTTTGGAGCTGCTTAGCTTCTTGGAATAAGACAGGACAGTGCATGCGGGCAGCTTTTTTAAACAGAGTCCGCTTCCTACGGGCCATCTTCAGTAAATCAGTGGTCATCCATGGGGACCGCTTTCGCCGCGCTGAACTAGAGGTGCTTGGAACGCACTCTTGCTGAATAGCGGCGACAAGGTCGCACCAGAGGTCATAGTTTGATACGCAGTCAGACCCTGAGGTGGTGATACACCACGGAACAAGGTGGGCCAGTTGGGACATATGGGCGTGATCTGTGTTGGCATAATTCCAGAAAGTTCGGGCGATCCGTCCCGTGCGGGGCAGCGTGATGAAGTATGTCAGCTCAATTGCGGAGTGGTCACTTCCGGTGAGGCCTGGAATGACATCGCAAGCCCCAACTTTCACAATGTCTGAAACGAACGCCAAGTCAAGGAAGCTAGTATTGCCGTCGTTTGACGTGTGTGTAGGTGCCCGACATACCTGTTAGAGTCCGGCGGAAGACATTGCGTCAAGAAGAAGGTCATCGACTCGGTCGCCAGGAACTGCCTCATCATGACCCCACCAGACGATATGAGCGTGAAGTCGCCCATTATCAGGATGTCTTTGTACGTCTTTTTCGCTGCACGGGTCATTGAAGCGTCAAGGTGTTTGTACGCAGATTCTTTGTTGTGAGGTGGACAATAAACGCAGCCGAGAAGTATCGTACCGCGTGGCAGCAATAGTTCGAGAAACAGCGCTTCAAGTTCAGGGGTGTTCCAAATCATCGCGGCGTATCGCTCTGAGTCCTGAAGGGACAGCGATTAATATACCTCCTCCTCTGCTCCGTCGGTCTTTGCGGAATACAGCGTGCGACGAAAGGTCAAAAAGCTCACCGTCATTCACGCCTGGTCGAGCCAGGACTCCGTGAGCAGTACTACCGCGTTAGGCGGCAATGCCGCCACCGTCATGCGCAGGTCGGTAACCTTGTTTTTCACACTGCGGCAGTTGGTATACCAAAGTGTGAGGCTCTTGTTGGTGCCGTATGAGGCAGGCCCAACAGCTTTGGTAGGGCGAGTAGCTTTACAGGGGACGGAGCTTCCGGGGGCGCACACTGTAGATGCGCTTGCTACATGGAGGGACGGTTCCGAAAAAAAAGGTCATCGTCAAAGACAGGGAAAGAGCACGCGATTGCAGTGCCACTGATCGGAAGATTTGCCGAGCTTGCGGTACTGCGGCAGAGTCGTATAAACGCATGATCGATGACACCAGTGATCACAGGAATCGCAGCGTAGGGCAGCTTGGTTGTCGCGAATTCGCCTGTCACAGCGCCGGCAGACCTCCACAGGACCAGGGTTCGGTGCAACGTCACCACTGATGACCAGCGATGGACGAGCCACGATCGACGGCGGCGATGGTGCCGCGGAGGAACACAGTAGAAGAAGAATGACCCACCGGCACGTATATGACGTCCAGTTGTTCTGTAGCCAGGTGTGGCCGTTAGGCCTGACTGGCTGGAGAGAACGCAAGACCCTTGCACAGCCGAGGAAATATCAGGACCTTGGTAGACCGCTGGCTATCACCAGTAAGGCGTCTTGGAACTGCAGAAGGATGACGCTGCAGATGAAAGGCACTAAGCACGCGGCACCGCGAAAATGCGGACCTTGGTGCCGGTGCGACAACTCGGTGGCCATCTTCCTTCTTCTTCTTGTCAGCAGCGTTTAATACGCTGCTACAAACATCCTCAAAGACTGCTGTGGTCGTAGTATTGATTACCTAGGTTTCTCTCGGTAGGCTTTCTTTCGAGACGGACCTCGTACGTGAAAAACTGCCTCGAAAGAAAGTTGGTGAAGAGAAGTGAGCTAAAGCAAAAAAGGCAATGTCTGCACGCTGAACCCGCACAGCGTGCTTGTTTGTTTCGAGTTCAGTCGTTGCACTCAAGAACTGTTTGACCCTGGCTGATGTCTTGCATCGATGTGCTCAGGTTTTTTGTTTTTTTTGTGTGCTTAGCTTGTACCTCGCCTGCCGGCCTGGCAAGCATATGCCGCTGGACTGTTTTTGGTCGTATGGCATGGTTTCGAACGAACAGACCATCTCCGCTCTCGCAGTTCGCACTGCAACGGCAGTAGTTACGTGTTTCATCAGTTGGAGGCTGCGTCCATTCACAGTATATTACTAGTCAATCTAATGTTGCGATTACTATGCTGGTCATTTTCAAATAATCTTAATATGTGTAGTCTTATTTACCTATAGCGAGTACATATATGTGTATCATTTAACTACATTTAGATGCTCAGATCCACTGACGTCGGGCTGGCGATACCAGCTTCTAGACGGCTTGATGGCCGTTGGATATAACATATACTAATAACTAATGTGAAATCAGACCTAAAACAAAATAAAAAATGCTGAGGTTTTGCAGCAGGGGCCAAAAAAAACAACAACCTTGATTGTCTTGCTGTACCTTTAATGCGTACATTAGCTATTTTAAGTAGAGTTGGATCGGTTGGTATCGTCGTTTGGACGTCTGTGGACTGAACGTCGAATTCTTGTTTTGGGGCGCCGCCACACCCTCTATACACCCTCTATTTCTTAGAGTGTGGCGTTTCAGTTACCTGCTGAAGAGACTCCCAAGTGGTCTATCTTGACTATAATTGGTTTATTGCGGCGAGCAATGTGTGCTTCGTTTGTCCACCACTTGAATGAATATTTTAATTTTTCTAAGAATATCTGCTCCAAAAGCCACTTTGTGCTGCTCCAGAAACACATCTTTTGTGCTGCTCCAAAATGTGCTTCAAAACGCACTTAGGCCAATCGCATCACTGCATAATGCTTCCCGTGTAATGAGTGAATAAGTGCGGTAATAGTTAGCAGCACTGCTAACCATGTTCAATGGAGATTGCAGTTTAGGATGCCAGTTGGGCACCCTCAAAAAGCTCGAAAAGAAAAGTTTTATGTTTTTAAGTCTGTTGAGACACGCGTGTCAAAAAATTCAATTCTAGCACACAAGATAAGAAAACATTTTAGAGGCAATATTGAAGGCCCAGACACGGTTTAGTCTGCAGTCACCTCCTTTCCACTTGTTTCTCTCTCGGCATTTCGGGCGTGTGGAGGAGAGAGCGACCGGCTTCGCCTTCACGACCGACATGGTCATTCCAGAATGACCCGCGACGTCATAAACTTGCGCGCATAATTTCAAATAAGTCTCTTCGCCGTCAATATTGCTCTAAATTTTTTTCTTTTTTTTTTTTGCGAAGAATTTGTTTTTTGACATGCATGTTTGGAAGTGTTGGAGAACATTTCTGCCAAATTTCGTTACCTGGGTGAAGTACAAAAAAAAAAAAAATTGCAAATGTTCAAAGATGAAAATGGACGTGTCTGCCTAGAAAGAACTAGTTTAGAAAATTACTTATAAATTTGTCATCTTTTTGTGTTATATTGCTTTAGGACAGTTCAGAGCAGATAGGTATGAAGCTATATTTATGTCATCTTTCATGACAAAAAAGCCCAGTAAACAGAAATACTGTTTTTTCGATTTCCATCCTTTGTCCATATTTTTTGTTATTGAGTATAAAAAATGACACAATAAAAAAATACAAGCTCATAGCTATCTTCCCCTTCCCTTCAAATTTCATCTAGAAAAAACTTGTGAAAAGGAATCCAAGGTAATAACGTAATAACAAAACAATAGTTTTCCTGAGTGAAATTTATGCCAAAAAGGGGAATGGAGAAAAATGCGCTCAAAGTAGTCAACATCTACCTTTTTGTTCAGCATCGGTGGACCAAAAATAATTTATAAAAACATTAACTAGGCAGTGTAAAACTAATGAAGCTTTCAAGGAATACTCTAGAGATGTTGGTGGATGTAAATAGTGCATGGACAGTTTCGAAATCAACTTTTTTTGCTTGCACAATTGTTTTTCTGGGTAGCGTCCCCCCTTAAAGTTACGTCTGACCTCTGTCACACTTAAATGAGGTTAAGGTGCTTGTGTAACTTGGTAACTTTAAATTTAGTTAGGTAATGCCTTGCCCACTCATTTTTTCTTCAAGAAATGTACAGTGAATTTTATTTTTAACGAAGCTTTTTGCATTAAAATAAGAGGAAATAATTTCTTTGACTTGAGGCTTTATAATATCAGAGTCCCACTTGACACGCAGATGCCCAAAGTTAATGAATGCTGCAGGAATTCAGACAGCTTTCATTGCATCTGTAACTGCCCATCAAACTAACGTCTCATTCCTACTAATCAAAAAGGCGGAATGATTCATTGTCACAAATGCCTGGGCATTAATGCCCTTCCAAAAAGGTCTTGCATCTTTTTGTCGGATAAATCACACATCACACCAAATCCACATTGTTTTAGCATAAACTGCTCGCAAGTGACTGGAGCGTCCTTTCTCTGTTGAACAGAAAAAAAAACGGAGCAAACTACCTAAGGTAAATGGAGCACAGGGGCGCTTTTGCCATCTTCCAGAAAGCACGGGAGCAAGCGCTGACGACACAAGAGTCACACTCGTGTTTGGCTTAATGATCTGTAAGGGGGTGGCATGAATGACACTCGTTATTAGTAAGCGAGGGATTAATAAAGGTTGCCCTTGCGGTCTGCCTGACACCTTCTGGGGGTGTTTTGTTTGGTTTCTCCAGCGCGGTTGAAGACGGCGGTGGAAAGGGACGAGCAGCAGCACCTAGTACACGTCCAAGCCAAGACCGAATTTCGCCTCACGGAAAAGGCAAGACTGTGAGGGGACTGCCAACGCTGCACCGCAATTCGTGCTCCTGCCTTTTGTGTAGTGCTGTGACAACACACAGTTTTCATGTTCACTGATGTGGACAGCAGACTGCTAAAACTATGGTAGCAAGTTTAGGGTTTGCAGTCTGCTCGTTTGTTAAAAATGAATTGTTTCCCTATTTCTCTTTTTGGTTGCTGAGTTGCGCCGTGAAGTAATTCGTAGCGAGTGTGCTGTGCTCTAAGCCTCGTTCGCCATCGCTAATGCGTCGTTACAAAAGAGAAGTCTGCAGCACGTTTGAAGCATACATACATATAGAGCAAATGTGCTTTGAACAGCTAGAACTTGCTCTACAGTCGATTTTTTTTTCACCGTACCTGCATCGAACACCTCTTGCACAATGTGTGAGCAGTGCGGCTCTAGAGTTGTGAGCACATTGCCTCAAGGCGGACAGTGCAGACTACACTCGGTCTGAACTTGGCCGGGCACTAAAGCCATGGCAAACCTCTAACCGATCAAAGCGATTTCACTATGTGCCTGAGAACGAGTCTCCGACTGGTGCGTTTACTGCGCCCAAAAAAGTAGTCCCTAGATCTCCACCCGATGGTGTCGCACAAGTGTCTGCTGTCACCAGTCACGATCCTGACGGCATCTCAATAGGTGTTGGTGGATGTGGCAGACACCTGTTCTGCTGCAGGTCCCTCTCCAGTGTGGCGGCCCACAGAATCTTCAGCAGCCAGAAGTTGGGATGCCGTGACAACAGCGACACTCTCGTTTGGTTGTACTACTCGCAGGTTCTCGTTGGCATTTTCTACGACCAACCGCCAGGATCGCGACATGCAACGCGAGACCACTCGGGCTTCTGCGACGTCATTTGTTGCCACTTTGGGACCACTTTTGATCCATGGGCAGCATAGGACGCTAAACACACCAGTCGAAGACACGCTCCAGGCACCATAATTGCACTAAGCATGTGACTGCCGTCAGAACGATGGACCGCACCCCGACGGAATGTCTATCGCGTGCCTAGCTCCGACGCTGCGATTCGACCGCCGGGAACCGTAGTTTTTGTTCGTCTGCCAAGTTGCACCGAAATGGAGCGTTTCCGAGTACGGCAGACGGTCCGCAGGAGCCATTCATGCGGCCTTCTCTCGTAGCTGGTGGACGTGGCCAAGACGGCGACGGGGGACATCGACCTTCTGCAGAGGAAGCTGCAGTGCAAGTCGAGCATCGAGACCGCCAATCGGACGAAGCAGCGGGAGGGTGCCGACGCTCTGTTTGCCATCATCGAGGGGAACTCTCGAAGCCGGTTTGCGAGCCAGGAGCAGACCATCGAGAGCAATCCGAGGCTCATTCGGCAAGTCCTCACTTGGCTGCTGCATTTATTTATTGATATATTTTTGCTGATGTAAATTTAAAAAACAAAAAATGATGCATACGGTGGTCCGATACTATGAACCGATTCTAGTTTCAAGCTCTAATCTTATCCTGCAATGCTTTAACGCGTGGGTTCTCAAACTGGTGGTCCGCGGAACATTGGTTCTGCAGAGTGCTCAGCTTGGATCTCTGCAAGCACCCAAGTCAGTCAAGTCAGTCCCTCCCCCCCCCATCGTACACGCACATGTGGACCGACGATGAGACGCAAGGCTTTCAGCTCAAAAACTGCGATTTACTATTCATCGAAGTACGCGGGACTCAGCCGCTCAGCCGTGCGGTTGCAAGCAAAGTGCAGCGCGGGGCGAGTGCCGCACTCGCTCGCACCATCATAAATCGACACAAGTCTAGCTCTCCTGAGAACATACGGCGCCCTCTCTTAACACGAGCGGGAAATGATAGTGCGAGTCCCGCGGGTCCGGCGTCTAGCGGATCCTCCCCTCCGCACCTGTTTCGTGTCTGTGCTACGACTCCTAACAAGTGCATCACCAGCGCGGGCGGTTTAGTAAAGTCCTCGGCACTTTTTAAAGGTTGCTGAGGTTCCCAGAGACCAAAAAGTTTGAGAACCCCTGCTGGCTGATGTATACGTTAGCGACAATAGTGGAATGCCGCTAATGGGTTGGGCACGAACACCGCAAGAGCACTTGTTTTGGGATCGTGTCAATCGCTGCCTTGGCGAGCAATTGGGTAGTTGCTCGTTTGCAGTTTCTGCAATGACGGGCTTGTTGTGGCCACGAGTTGAGGACGCAAATGCTGTTCTTTTTTTCTGTGTGCCTGTTGTTGTGGGGAAAGAAAACCTAATGCCCATTTAGTAGGTTTTGAATGCCGAAGGCTAATGGTTTCACCATTCTGCACGCACGGTGCAGCCCAGCTCGACGAACTGGCCAAGCGTGAGCAGGAAGCGATGGCACTGCTGACGGCCAGGGCCAAGCAGTCCCACCAGAATGCCGCTGCTGCCCAGAGCAGTGCCCTGGCCTCAATCTTGGACGGTGTGCGGGCGGCAGAAGAGCAGCTCGGGACTCGCGCACGGAGCAGTCTGGTATGTGGGTGGCAGTCCCAAAACTGATTAGTCGACTGCTTGGCTCTCGCAAGGGACTCTGTACGACTGTAATTTGTGGCCGTCTCCTTGCAGGCGAGCAACACCGGTTTCCTGGTGCAGCTGTTCCAGGCATCCGTGTCACCGCTTGTGGATGGTGCTCAGCGCAGCCTGCAGGAGATGGGCGACCAGTGCATCTCTCTGGGCGACAAGGTCCGGGGCTGGGTGAGCGAGTCTTGATGGCATCCGTGCATCTTGCTGCAGAGCAACCCAGCGTAACAAGCATCTGCCGTTTGCAACTTGTATTGATGTGCCGCTGCCAGGATCGGGGCATGCGTGGCACATGTTACGTCATCGTAAGGAGGAAATTGAGGATGCGATAAACTAGCCAGTTGTGGATGCGCTCCAGGCCCTGTACAGCAGTTGTACTCTGGAATGTGGAGCAGCGTTTAGTTCCCAGTGCCATCGCTTTCCAGCAAATTAGTTGCCAGCTCGAGGATTTGGACAAAACTAATCCTGGGGTATGTCGTAACAGACACCTTAAGACGGCAAACTTGCCATTGCTTTTTCCTGCTGGACTGGCTCGTTGATGCAAAAGCTTTGACCAGCGGGCACCTCGTTTCTGTAAGTCTAGGTGTGTTAACCGCAACTCGGACTGCAGGCAAGGAAAGGACAATGCGCCTTCCTGGAGGCGGTTCTCTGACGGGTGTCTTTGCCACCTTCAGTGCAGGGATACGAGCACGCGCCTGTCCCAGTTTGAGAGAGACCAGGCTGCCCTGATGAATGCCTGCTGGGAGGACAGCGCTGCCTTGCACAAGCGGTGGCAGGAGGCGTCTCAAGAGGCGCGTCAGCTGGCCACATCCCTGCAGCAGGACGTGCACAGGAGCTCCGTGGTGAGACTGGGAAAGATGCTGGGCGCTAGTTTGAATGCGTGAACTGTCCCATGAAGTCAGCTTCTGAAGCCACGGCACCTTCCCCAGTGAAGTCTGTAGCATACATCTGATGGGTAGGCTCCGACTGGCTGTGCCTACCAATGGGAACGCCAATGGGAACGAGGCTCCCATTGGCTTTCGCACGGTGTAGTTCCACCGGAGCAGTCCTCTCCATGGCGGCGCACGCAGCGGCCCGGCCGCCGGTGAGAGGGAGCAGAGTCTGCACGGCATGCTCCGAAGAGGTTGCACAGCCGAGCTTAGCACGGCGCGACCACTTCATGAGAGCGCGCGCTCGGCCGTCGACCTCGGCAGTAGTGAAACGTGGCCATCCACGCCACTACGCCGCAGACCAACCAAGGAAGCGACATTCGTGCTTTCGGATTCACAACTCGTAAGACATGCTTAGGTGTCCTCGGAATTTTTCATCACTTCTGTTAGGACCTTTTTATTGCGCCTGCCCCTTTGAAACAACTCTCGAAGCACTGTTGGTGGGTAAATTCGTCAATTAAACGATGCACTCATGTACGATGGAACCTTGGTACTAAAGCTGGTTTTGGTTTCTGAAAATAATCGTGCCGTTACCAAACATCAACTTGACCTGATTTCGAGCTCTGTTGCCTGTACCAGCACCTATATTACGAGCATCCTTCAATTTTGCTATGCAAGTATCTTTGTTGCGTGGACCTTCATAATTTGCGAGTCGCCTGCCGTTCTCGCATTTCACCCACCTAAAGTGAAAAAGATGGAGTAGGAAAAAAAAGCCCATTCTTTTTTTTAATACCTTTAACATTTTGTTTTTCATTTTTCATTTATCGTGCTGAAATATAGCATACTGATGTATTTCTCAGTGGTGATTTCAAATATACAATTAGTTTTCAAATAGCTTTACTAAATCCTGAGTTATTAATAAATTTGTAATTTTAATTAGGTCCTCCTTACGGGCCGTTACCATAAAATTGTTCAGAATATATCAGAAATTTTTATAGAATTGCGTTCACCAAGACATGTCTTGTGTGGTGATGCTATTTTAAGCTTGATATACAGCTCTTACATTGGTAGAAAACGTTTGCAATCAAGTTGCACAAAATGGGAGGCTATATCTTTTTGAGACTAATTAATTAAAATTAATGTATGGGCTATAAACCAACAAAAATAGCATCACCGCACAAAACTTGTCTTGGTAAATGCAATTCTTTAAATATTACTGATATATTCTGAAGAATTTTACGCTAACGACCCGTAAGGAGGACCTAATTAAAATGACAAATTTATTGATAACTCAGGATCTAGTAAAGCTACCTGAAAACTAATTGCATATTTGAAATCACCACTGAGAAACACATCAGTATACTAAATTTCAGCACAATAAATGAAAGATAAAAAACGCAAAGTTAAAGACCAGCCTCCCCCCTTAATCAACTGGTTCCCATGGATTTCTGTAACAGCCGACTCTACCGAAAAGTGTTGTGGCCAAAACGGACCACCGTATCTCCTCGCATGAACACTCTTTATTTTCCGAAAAATATTGTATAAACTCGTGCATGCGCGGCAACTTTCGACTTGAATCCCGTACGGCTGTTGAAGTGGTACTTGCCCATAGCTCTGAGATTGCGCGAAAAGGCAGACAAATCGAGACTCCAGACAAATCGCAATGCTCTGATACGAATCGAAGAACAAAAGGAAACCTCCGCAGAGCGTACAGTGGCGTTTGGAAACCTGAGTGCACGCGCGAGCCGAGCCCGCTGAATCCCTATTCCTCGCGCTTGCCACGGAACCTGACATGTCGTTCATCTTTTCTCAATGCCTCGCCGCAACATAAATGCATCCCGACAGTGCGGCCTACCACGATTGAGTTGGACAGCCGTTTTGCCATGCGGGGATACGGATGAGTGGAGAGCAAATATTGGGGATGCGGACGCGTGCCGCTACGTGCTCGGGCGGTGGCTAGCGCCACCTAGCAAAATATATTCATTGAAACGTTGCATTGCAGTCGGCGCGCCTCAAAAACAAAGGGGTGCGGCGCATACACAAATAATTTCTGTAATTTTGTTTGTTGCAATACTTTGTCCTAAATACGGGGGTGCGGCCCTTACACGCGATTATATGGTAGACCCATATTTGGGGGCGTTCATTATGCGGGGTCAATTTTTTGCATTTGCACACTTTGCATAATGGAGCCTGTATTTTTTTCTATTTCTTTCCTGTGAAACATTGCTTTGCTTCTGGTTCATTTCTTACCCCCAGAATGCAGAGGTGCATGTAGCCAGCATGCAAAAAATGCTACAGGAATATCTGGAGTCTGTGAGGTCCTGCTCAGTGGACTCTAGAGCCTTGCAGGTGGGGCTCACTTTTACTGTAGTCCACTGTTGGGGGGGGATTTCTTTAGTAATCCTTGTACTTGGACAATGCATTGTTTGCGTCCCTGGTTTTTCAGATGGTTGAGAAAGCCACAGAGTGCGATGGCATCGAGGCGTCGCTGCTTTCGGTGACCTCCCGGTAAGCTTCCATCTGGATTGCTCTGTTCATAATCCAATAAAGAAAAAATCTAAAAATTAAGAAAAAAAACACTATTTGGCACAAGAATTTTTCTGTGCAATGGTTAGAAACAAGGTTGGGGGTGGGAGCAGCTGATATTGCTTCCAGAAACTGAGTTGGGAGCGGCCTTCTGTGCTGGTTTTTGTTTCCTCAAATTTGGATTTCGTGCTGATATTAAGTAGGAATATTGGGAGTAAAGAATGAGAAATTTTCTTGAGGCATCCAACAGAATTGTCATGTCACCAGTCTCTTTATGATGGCTGTTATGGCTCCTCTGTAGCAAGCGCCACGTTGCAGCATGTTTAGTTCCGGACGAAAAAGTAATGCCTTTATGCACACATTCTGGCAATTTTTGGCCCTAAGGCAGCAACTAAGAAAAACCTCAAGACCACACGCAGAGAGTGCACGCTTCAGCATTGAGTGGCATATGTCAGTTTCTTCTAGCAGTTGTGTAGTAGGCGATGCTGATCCCTTACTGCTGCACCAGAGCATGAATTTTTACTCCCAGAAATTTGTATCGGAAACTGGACCTTCACTCCCAGAAATTTGTCCATCTGTCTGACCAATGATGAATTGCCCCACTAAATTGAATTGGTGAATAGTTATGCACCAATTCAGATCCCAGCGCACATTCTAGGTCACGTGGGAAACAGGCGTGTGCTCCAATTCCATCCCCGTCCCCACTGTTGTATTAAGGAAGGGCATAAGCCTAAATTTTAAATCTTTTTTATAAAATTCATTTTTCAAATTTGAGGTTCTTGGTTTTATAACTAATTTTACACCCTTACACTAAATTTGATAACCATACACCAAGTACTGTAAACAAATTAATTTTCGCGAATCTGAATCGCCTGCGATTTGCGATAAATAGGCCCCGCGAACAATTCCGTTAAAATGTAAACACATTAGAATCTATATTGAAATCTCACCGCGTCGCAAAAATTGGAACCCGCGAATTATTTCAAAAATTCAGCTTTGACCTAAATTGCGAAATATTAAGCCCGCAAAAAATAAGTCGTTTACAGTAGCTGCGTTGATATTTTCAACACATTGCAATAAATAATAGAGTTGAATGTTTGAATGCATTTTTCTCAGTTGCACGTTTCGCTGCAATTTTCAGACGAAGGAATCTTTTGTTCAAAAGTAAAAGTATTTACAACAATCAAGATGTTTCTTAAATGAGATTTAGTGGGGAATCTGGCTATCTACGTTATTTTGTTTTAACTTGAGCCCTCATTAAGAACTTTTTCAAAAATAGGCATAGGACAGGTATGCATCTGATTTTGAGGTTCTTCCTTAAATATTTACATTAGAGTTATACAAACAAGATGGCCCCAGGTCCCAAATCCTATTCAAGCAGGCAAAATGGTGCTTAATATCTTCGGCATATACTATAGTCGGATGCAACCTGAGAACAATCTTTTAGCTCCACCCACAAGCGCATTGCGCCCATCTGAAGTGCCTCCGCCGTCGAGAAAGTAGTTGGCTAGCAACGTTGCTTTTTCTTCCTCCAGTAAACGTGTCTTAAACTACTACAATATTTATTTAATTCATTCAGGACGTTTAAATAAGTTAGAATACCTTTTTGTCAACGAAATAGCTGTTTAGTAAAGAAAGTCACGTCCAATGTACCGTCTTCCCAATTCATTTTCTGTCCAAGATACTGTCCAAGATACCTCTCAGCAGTGCTAAGCCTCGCGCCCGCTTCGAAATTTTCGTTGGCGATAGCGTCGCTGGATTCTCACGTTGTCGCGCAAAAACTGCTGCAAACGCAAGCCGATACCATTAAGATTTCGTGGCGTAACCTCGGGCACGTAAAACACGATGCAAAAAAGCAGAATAATTGTCAGGAGAAACTAGCGTCGCGTTGCTAAGGCCAGCAGCCATGTTGAGCTTTTTTTTTTTCAAAAGGTCGCGATTGGTCCACGGAATCGGTGACGTCATGAAAACGATTGGCTGGCGTTTCTCGGCGTAGGATACATTTTCCTCTGAGAGGCATTTCCGGTTTTTTCTTAGCTTGCAACCGACTATAATAGATTTTGTAACGAAGAGTGGCACATCTTCTGCAGGTATTGTCCTAGAGAGCTGAAAGTTTGCACAATACACATGCACCTGATGTTCTATGCCCCCTGCAAATTTCCTCCCTTGACTATACTCAACTTTCTTGGCAATGCAGTGGAAGGTCCCCCTCTCTCATTTTGAGTTTAAAAATGGGGAGAGGAGGAGAGCACTAAAAATGGGAGAGGCCTTCCACTGCATTGCCAAGAAAAGTTGTCACACAAGTGAATCTCTAGCCCTTAAGCCGTGCAAAAGGTGACATGGGTGTATACTTACAGAACAGATTCGTTGGATTTACTTTCCATCTCTGGCACAGAAAAGTGTAGGGCAGTCTACTTCCCGTATGTGTATACACCGCCCTACTCTTTTCTGCACCGGGGCAGGAGGTGCAAAGAAATGCAATGAGCCTATTGTAAGAACAAAGATGGCCAACTCTTGCACCCCTTTCGCCCCCGGTGGCACCCTCAAGTCACGGGACGTTCTGTGGCTCCAATCAGTATGTTCTCTTTCAATCTCCAGAATGACTGCTTAGTGTCCTTTAAACAAATTTCAATGTCGAAATACTGCATTCCATGCATTCTGTTTTTTGGCTGCCTGCCTCCAGTCATCGGCAATCGCGGCTTTTTTGACGGCAACAAAAAATAGGAATCATTAGGCGGACGGCCAATCAATATATCTTCGGTGTTGTTACAGAGAATAATTTACGACACTTGCAGGCCGGCTATTCTTTCTCTGGAGGCTGCCTGTAGATGAGCACATGACGTGTCAAGACTTCCTTAAAGGGCCTCTGACACGCAAAAAAAAAATTTTTTTTTCATGCTAGGCGTTGAAATGGCATATCGGGACATTACAAAAAAATTGTTTCACTATAGAGTTGCATAGTTTTTTATAAAAAATAGAAATACGAGGCCCAATTCAAAGTTCCCGCCGTGCACTGTGACGTAACAGTGTACCGCAAGGTGTCGGGGCGGTCAGAAGGTAGGCATCGACCTATGTCACTAAAAGTGGGTTCACCGGAAGTCGCGTGAGTTTCACTCCTCGTGCTCTCCGCGACCGTGCCTAAGACTTTTTATTCTTTTTATTCTGCTCTCGTACGAGCGATCGTAGAAAATGAAGTTTCAGTTGTTCCACTAGCTCTTTATCCCTGCACGTTGGTTAGTTTGCGTGCTGTAAAATTTGAGGACGAAGAGTCAGTGGATCGACGTGATGGAGGTCAATGATGAAGCGTTGAGAGTACAAGCCAGTGTACAAGTGCATGCCATCAGTCCGATGATGCAGGGCTATACTGGGCGCAAAACAAGCTATCAAGTTTTGAAAAAAAAAAAAATTTTAGAACGCTCGCAGAATTGAGATTGCTAGCATGCGACACGCCCGATTCGCATTGCTGAAGGTTGAGACACCGAGGTCGTTGAATCATCGGATACTCTCCAGGCTGAAGATGCCTGCCGTCTAAAGAATACGAACTGGTGAGTGTACCAAGCACAAGTAAACGTCGAGCACAAAGTACGTATTTTGTCTAGAACATGAGTAGAACTTGTTTACTAGGTGCTCATGCGGCCGATGTATGTCTCTCAGAAATGCATGCAGTGTGATCTCTTCTTCAGTTGCTGAAATACCGGGACAGTCCCTCACACAGCACTTCTAGGCATTGTAGTTGATCACGTCAATTCACAGACTCCGCTTCTTCTACCTTTACAGCAACATTAAGCGATGAAAACAATAAAAGAACCTTGTCTGCTTGGATCGCTCGTGGAGGTGCGGAGAATAACAAAATTATTAAAAAAAATATTACACGCGCTCGCGGTAAGCACGAGGAGGGATACAACTCAGGTGACTTCCGGCGATGCCTCCCTTCTGACCGCCCCGACATCTTGCGGTACACTGTTACGTCACAGTGCACGGCGGGAACTTTGAATTGGGCCTCATATTTCTATTTTTTTATAAAAAAACTACGCAACTCTATAGTGCAACAATTTTTTTGTAATGTCCTGATATGCCATTTTAACGCCTAGCATGAAAAAAAAAATATTTTTTTTTGGCGTGTCAGAGTCCCTTTAATGACTACTTCAATACATCATACACTTCCAAAGTCATCTTTAAGAGCAGTAGACACATACAAAGTAAATTTAACTGATGTCTGTTATATTGTTCATAAAAATTTGCCTTGTTTTCAGCGTCAAAGACGACTCCGCCTCTAATGTCCAGAGCTTGCTGTCTGACTGGACGGCCATTGAAGAGGGTGCCCTGAACAGTACCAGCAGCAGCCTGTCAGAGGCGAGTCTCACTACATCAAAAAGGGCCTCTGTAGTCCGTTGCAACTCAAGAAGGTAGGGCGAGGGTAAGACAGGCCGGGGAGGTGGAAGCACACGGAACGCTGGAGAGGAGGGGAAACCGGAACTCCTTAGCGTTCCGTTTGCTTCCTCCTCCCCAGCCCGTCTTACCCTTGCCCTACCTTCTTGAGTTGCAACGGACTATAGTATGCACTGGCTCTTGTTAAGGGGGGGACATGAACCTTTTTTTTCCCAGAATTCATATTTCAATTTTGAGGTTTTCGGTTTTAGAAACTTATTGTACTCTGACACTAAATTTGCTAACTATACACCCAATAGTTAGATTGATACACAATATTTTCAACACATAGTGAGGCAGTACAAAGTAAAGGAGTTCAATGTTCTAATGCATTTTTCTCAGTTCCCTTTTCTGCTGCAAATGTCATACGAAGGAATCTTTCGTTCAAAGGTAAAAGTATGCTGATACCACAATCAGATGTTTCTGAACTGAAATTACTGGGGAATCGGGCTATCTGCTTTAGTTCGTTTTAAGTTTAAGTCTTCATTGAGAAACAACCTGTATTCAGAAATTGACTGGGATAGGTATGCATCTCATCTTTTGAGTTAATCACTCTTCTTGAATTATTTACCATTGGAGTTGTAAAAACTAGATAGCCCAAAGTTCCACCACCATCCGCTTTATATTTTAGCAGTCAGAATGGTTCTTAAGAGCTTCATTTGCATATCATGGATTTCTTCACGAAGAGTGACACAATCTTATGCAGGGTATGTAAAGTTGTCCTAACGAGTTTGCACGGTTCACTACATCAAACATTAAATCTCCCCTGCAAATTTCATTCCGATCACTTGAGTAGATCACAAGTTAACTCTCTAGCCAGTGTCCCCCCTTAAGTAACTGTGTCGCATTTGCCTAATTTTCCAGGGACATGTTTATACTTGGCTAACTGGTTGGTAACCACTTGACATGTCCTGCCCAGGTTGCCGCCTCTTACGAGAAGCTGTTGAGTGTCCAGCAGCATCTTCACCAAGAGATCTCCGATGGAGTTGCATCTTTGACCCAGGTGCTTGCTCTTTTTCTCGCAACGTCTTCCCAAATCTGGTTTGAAGAAGCTTTCTGCACAAACACAGTGGGCACTTGAGTCTACTCAAAGTGATTTTTGTAGACTCGTGAAATGCGCAACTCTCGGATTCGTTTAATCGAGGTGGAGAAATCACAGTGTTGCAGGGAAACTAATATTGAATAATTCAGGTCCTACTTATCATTAAAAAATGAAATGTATATTTAATCTCGCAAATAAGCTCGAGTGTGGAGAACAGGTACATTCTTCTCCATCACATGGCCGTTAAATTTAGCAAGTGTGCGATTCAGCAGTAGCCGAAAAAGTAGGGCTTACCTCTCTACCACCATCTTCAGTTCTCAAAAGAAGACAGCTGGAAAGAATAGTCATCATTTCTGAAGCTGTTGAGGAGTTACGCGAGTCGGAAGAATCGATCTCGAGTCGCTTGGACACCTTACGTAGATATTGCTGGAAGCCAGCAGCTGACGCATACAGCCCACCTCTTTCTTGAGAGTTGGAGCAGTCGCGTTTTTGCCTCGGCAGCCCCTGTCGCAGCAACACAGCGACCAGGAGGCGATGCGACGGGCCCTGGTGGACGAGGCGGCGGAACGAGCGTCGCGAGGAGCGGCCGCCGTGGACGCGATCCTCCGAGAAGCGGACGCAGTCGTGGACGACCTCCGGGAGCGGGTGTGCGACCACGCCGACCGCGCGGAAGCCCTGTGCCGGGAGGGTGGCGCCCAGGCCGACGAAGTACGGGCCACTGCAGCCAGCCTGGACGTGGAGACGAGGGGCAACGTCGCCAAGTTCCGAGGCGCTGTGACACGCTTCTTCGAGAGCGACCTCCAGGAGTATCGGCCCACAGGTATGCGCATTTCTGCCCCATTTTAGAGCGTCGGGTGGATGCACGCGCAAGCATCCTCACCAGGTGGCGCCGTGGCGGCAGGGTCGGACTAGAGCCTAGATTTAAGATGTGGAGCAACTTGTACCACGGAGAGCATTTGCAATTAATGGTGGACGCTTCCCGTGCAAATTGGTTGGGATAATGGGGAAGTTGATTTTCCCTACTGTCCCAAAGTTGTCTGCCCTCTCCCCTTTACAGGGGCTAAACGAGTCGGACAGGGGGTCGGCCAAGTGTGGCAGGGCAGCCCCAAAAAGTACGGGGAAAAGGCTTGCGCCTATGTCAGCTGCGTAAACCATGCCACTTCTATTCGAGGAACGGAGGGAACCACTAGTTTTTCCTTTGGAAAAAACTGTTAAACCTGTGGGTTTTTTTGGTGTTGGTTTTTCGTTAGAGCCTACCAACTGTAGCAAGTTCATACAGTTGGATCTCGTTATTTCAAACTCGAGGGGGACCGAAAGTTTCCTTGAATGAAGCAAAGTTTGAATTACTGGGAGTTTCCTCCCATGAAGATGCATAGGATGGGACCTGCATTTTAGTTTGAATTATCCGCAAGTTTGAATTAACCCATTCGCTACCAAGCTGGCAAATCGCCGGGCGTACTGTCAGGGGCCATATTGCTAAAGCCGGCAATTCGCCGGGCTGCATGAATTCTGTTTTAAGGAGGTATTCATAGATGGCGCGTTACATAGACTTGGGGTAGTGTAGTTGGATACATTGCCAACAGACGCCTAGGGTCGTTTCGTTTGCTGTATTTGTTCGAGCTTATTTTTTTTCTTGTCGTCTTTCCCGCTCAATTCCTGCCTACTTGGAGACGATGGCAGCGTCCAGTGTACGGTGTGGCTTTTTTGACGATGAAGTCGTAGATATCCTCTTGGACAGTGATGACGAGACGTCTGGTGAGGATAGTAAGTTTTCGGAGCCTTCTGTTGACTATGGGAGCAATTCCGACAGCAGTTTTGAGTCCGAATCACGGCAAGAGCGCACTGGTTACACGACGCCTAAGCGACCGAGGATGGAGTGCTTCGAGATCTTTCATATAAGAAAGAATCTGCGAGGGCCTATTGATTTCAAGACTTGGACAAATCACTTGAGCGTGGTAATAAACATGTTTTCTTGTTTTCTGCACGGAGTTTTATTGTAAAAGCTCGTTATACAAGCAAAACAGTCACGCCTAGTGTGGCCCTGTTTTAGGGGAAAAATGTGCGGCACGGACAGGGCAGCGTGCGCTGCACGCGGTAGCGAATGGGTTAATTGAGTTTGAATTAACGAGATTCGACCGTAGTTGTACTGAGTCTATGGCAGGGGTTACCTAACTGCCATGTGAAGGGGGAAGCAGCAGCATTGTCTGTTTGTGCACAGTGTCGCCACTGTTGTTACTTTTCTGCCACACCTAGCACTATCTCAATTCATCAGTAATGCTCTGCAAGAAGCCATTTTTTTACGATCCTTGACGATTTTTCAATGTGGCTTTCGCAAAGCAAGCCGGTTTGAAAATTTTAGTTTCTTCTACAGACGTCTGTTGTAACGAGAATCAGTGTTCCAGTGGCAAGCCTTGCGTTTGCATCGCCACAATTTTGAGAAGCCCCTTTTCTTTTTTTTCTTTTTTGAAAGTGTGCAATGTATTTACTCGCATAATGAACACCTTTTTCCCAAAAAATCAACCCATGTTTGTGGGGTGCGTTCATTATGGGGGTAAAATTTTTGCACTTACACACCTTCTGCAAATCTCGTTTTAGCTGCCAATATGATACGGCAGGGTACTGTGGCACGTCTCCACTGACAGAGGCACACCCACGGCTAGTCATGGAGGTGCCACAGTAACCACGCTCTATAAATTGCAAACCTTTCTTGGGGCACTCTCGGCTTGCCTTTTGTCGAAAGAAGCGCCCTGCGAAGCTCGCCGAGCACAAAGAGCAACGTGACCGTTCTTAGGCTTAACTACTTTCATGATTTCACCGTTCGAAAGAGGACCACAGTCAATGGCGCGTTTTTGACATTGATTCATCCGATCTGCGAAACATGTCCAGAGTTGGGCAATATGTGCTCGGTTTCACTGTTAATCACTTCCACAACTGCTTCGCTTGGCTTGGCCGAACCACTTCGCGGCAAAAAAAAAATTGGCTTGGTGGGCTTTGTAGCTAGCCGAATTGGATGCTGTTGGAGACTTGCGGGGCTGAAAATTGGAAGTGCGTTCATTGTGCGAGAAGAAAAAAAGTAGAAAGATTGACACCTGTTGTGGGGGGGTGCTCTGATTATGCGAGTAAATACGGTACTTGCTGTTTATCTCCGCCGTCCCTGCGTGCAGGCTGCACCCCCCAGCGCAAGGAGTACCCCTTCCCGACGGCCCTGCCCCAGACCTCTCCCCACGACGTCATCCTGCGGCGCCTGCGGTCTGCTGCGCTGGGCATGGAGGCGGCCGTGCGTCTGCCCCTGCCAGACGGGGAGGACATCGAGGTAGGCTCTCTGCCGCCAGTCTATCTTCTGACCTTACCGGGCACATTCGGTCAAAAAAGAAAAAACTGGCCGCCTTTGTTTTCGTAAAAGGCAGTGTTCTTATGTTCCCCATGCAATAAACCCCTGGCAAGCGCAACAAAGAGGATTATTGTTCTCGAAGTGATTATCTTTTCCTTGCTTGTTGCACTAAAAGGGGATGTGGGGACTAACTTGCAGAAAATGTAGGGAAAGATGTTTTTACAGAAAGTCAAATTGCCCATTTAGAGTGGTTCCCTTTGCGATCTCGAATTTCTTTATGCTGAAGCCTATTTCTAAGTACTATTAACACTAGCCAAAAAGCCTAATATCTGAACCTGATTTAAACGACATTTACAGGGCTTGTTTCTGTTGATGTTGAAAACATTATTGCAAATGTTCAAAGATGAAAGTGGGAGTGTCTGCATAGGAAAACTATAGTTTTGAAATTACTTATACATTTGTTGTTTTCATGTGTTATATTGCTTTAGGACAGTTCAGAACGGATAGCTATATTTCGATATTATACCATCTTTTATGACAAAAAAGCCACATAAGCACAAATAGTTTTTTAGATATCCATCCTTTGTCCAAAATTTTAGTTTTTGAGCATGAAAATTTACAAAAATAAAAATACAAGCTCATAGTTATCTCCCTCTTAAAATTTCACCCCAGTAAGTCTCCTAAAAATGAATCCAAGTTACGTAATAACAATTTTCCTAAAGTGAAATTTATGCCAAAAAGTGGAATGAAGAAAAATGCATTCAAAGTGCTCCAACCTCTACCTTTTCTTTAGCATCGGTGGACCGAAAATAATTTATAAAAAATAAACTATGCAGTGTAAACCAATGGAACTTCCTGGGAATACTCTCTAGAAGTTGGTTGATGTAAATATGGCATTTTTCAAAATCAACTTTTTTGCAGAAATAGATTTTTTGGGGTAGTGTCCCCAACTACTCCAGCTCGGCTAGTGAAATACGACTTGAAATGTCATTTTTTGGAGCAGTATATTTTTACTTTCTGTTTTCTCGTGAAGAAAAACAATGCAAAGTTTTCGCAACCAATTACCCCTTTTCGTTTTATTTGTTTGATTAAACTCAAGACTTGTATTACAAACTTCTTGTTTTATCAAGTTGTTTCTTCAATTTATAAGGTGGTCCTTCACCTGCATTCCATTTGTGTCGCTCTAAATAAGGCGACAAAGGATGCAAACTAAAATGAATTATGCGAGAAATGGAAAAGAAATGCCAGAATGTCGTAGCTCACATTTGGGAATACCGTGCAAGTCTAATGAGCCTTCTATCACATTTTCTAAACCCTGCAGGCTCACCACTAGATTCAGAGTAGAGAAGTGTTGAAAACGTAACTGAGACATGAGTGATATTTCAGTTATTGTACCATATAGGTAAAATGGCTGTGCCAGTTTTGATCAGGATCCACCTAAAGCTGGAGGGAGGTTTTTGAAAGCCTCACTGATTAACGTTTCACAGAAACTGAGATGTTCAAGCAGGACAGATTCCCTTTTTTGTTTTGAGTGTTAGCAGAAGCGAAGCAACTATTTCGTGCTAGTTTTAAAGTCTCTTCAAATAATGTAGTTTGGAGACCCTGAAATTGAGGGATATTGTCTTCTCCTTCATTGATCCAAATTGCAGACTGCAAACTTTGAGGCTTGTTCAGATTGCCAAACTGCTTTTGGTTAAGAGAAGTTCCAAAGACGCGAGCCAGGCTCTCTTGACGGCATGTCGAAGCTGTCGATACTTAGTTCAAAAACCAAGTTGCATCTGTTTTGTTTGCCTTAAGTTGTGTCCCCATTCGACAAACTCGAGCAAAAGTAGTTTCTTTATGGAGAGCATGTTCAAATCTCATCTCAGGCTTCCAGCTGGGAAGCTCTTGACTCTGCCAAGTCCTCCTCCACAGAGTCTCTGACCTCGTGTTCTTCTGCTAACGTAAGACTTGCCAATATTTGTTGTCAGCAAACGATCCTTGATCCGCTCGAGTGTAGATCTTTGTTATAGCCCGCTCTTCCGTGGAAATAGACGAGCCAGGGGTGGAACGACTGTGCCATTTTGTGCCAGACGCATTTTTCTGCGCCATCTTGCGCCATGTTGCGGAAACTGCGCCACAGCCAAAACCTTGCGTCATTATGCACCAAAAAAAAATTTTTTTTCTTGGTTTCGGTTTTTATTGACTCGATTGGCAACAATGAGTGCATTTAGCTTGGTTGGCCTTGCACTCCTTTGTTCTGTTTATTCTCCCTGTGTATCCAGAGTCGAAAGCGCGCGAAAAAACTTGGGGGTCGGATTCCAAGCGCTACACCACCTGCGACTGGATTGTTATTCTTCAACCATAAGCGGTTAAAAGCAAGTCGGCCAAGGTGAGGTCGAGTCGTTAAACGTAGGATTGCCCGAGGCTCTGCGGCCCGGGATCGGGACGTCAGCCAGTTGAAAACAAATGAGCTAACGATTCCTTTTAGTACTTCATCGTGGTATCTGAGGCATATTTCTTAGCGTCCTGTGGAGGCATTGTAGTCCAAGAAGAGCGTTAAAATCTTATAAATTGTTTCATTAATTTTTTTTGTTTGTTGCCTTGCGCAGAGCGATGACAAGGAGAACAGGGCAAAGGAAACGTCTCGCAAGGCCCAGAAAACGACCAAGCAGACTTCAAGGAAATGCCTTGCAGCCAGGAACGTTCATTAGGAGACTTTTTAAACTCTTGACAACCTTTTAGCTGAGGACCTTAGCACTGACCATGACTCCTGTTTAACCCCATCTTTTAAATTGACTGTGCCGGCATATCAAGTTTTTTTTTTTTTTTTACAGTGAACATCCTCGATGGTGTGGCAATTTTTTTTAACTTCCTTGCCCTGTAAACGCTCGTAAACGTTTTGTCAACAAAAAAAAAATTGCAGCACCACTTTTTAGAACAACTTAGTATCGTTAAGCCGAGCATTTGAAGTTAGCTTTTATTGAATTCGTGTATAGGGTGTCTGAAATACCCAGGCTCTATCGAAAATGGGCCGTAAAGATCGGCGCCTGCACGTAGCAATCTAAACTTTTGTCAAAGGTGTATTTCACCAGTCAGTTTTATTGTGCAAAATTAGAAAGCGTAGCTCCCCGTCTGTACAAAATGGGGCCACAAAACTTGCCAGGGTCAGTGGCAAGTTTTACTTGTCGGTTTAGCTTTCAAAATAAACAAGTAAAACTTGCCACTGACCCTGGCAAGTTTTGTGGCCCCATTTTTTACAGACGGGGAGCTACGCTTTGTAATTTTGCACGTTAATCCGACTTGTGAAGTACACCTTTGACAAAAGTTTAGATTGCTACGTGCAGGCGCCGATTTTTACGGCCCATTTTCGATTCCAGCCTGGGTATTTCAGTCACCCTATACTGTCACATCTTTGTAAATTGATAGCATTTTCATAATTTGCACGCATCTTTTTATTCTGGACTACATATTGCCGCGCGCAGAGGCCGAGAAAGCAACGCTCGAGTCACGGACCTCTAGAAAGTTCTCGTTTATTCTTGTTCCGGACGTAACTTGTATCATTTATTCCTGCTTTTTGTTATTCTAGAAAGTGCTTGTTCACATCTTGCCCCGAGCGCGCTACGCTCGAACCTTCTCCGCCGAATCTTGGAGATAGTGACTTACTCTAGATAAGAGGCCGCCCGCGACCTTGTCGAGTCAGTTTTTCGCCCCAGCGTTCGACTCTGCTGTTTCGCCGACATTGACGCCTGCGACGCTACCTTACTTTTATTTTGTTTGGGCACAAGTTCGCCTCATTACACGTTTCTTTAGTTATTCTCGCTTCATCATTTGTCATTCGTGACATTTTGGTGGAGGTGCGGGGTAGTGCATTTTATGCCCGTTAAGCGTACCCCTCCGAAGACATCCCGGCCAAGCGACGTGCTCAGCCCCGGAAGGCTACCCTTCGCCGAAGAAGCCGAATCCCGAAGAAGCCGTCGAACCAGAGGTCAGTCTCCTGAATTTGGTCTCTTGCCCGAGAACCGGAAGAAGATCCCGACCATGACCACCTCGCCTGTCGTCGTCCTGCCCGTTGCACCCCGGGCTCCGACGCCTTTCCACGGGGAGGTCCACGAGGACATCGAAGACTGGCTGCGACACTACGAACGTGTAGCCCGCCACAACGGATGGACGACTGAGCAGTGCCTCCACAATCTTTACTTCTCGCTTGAAGGCACTGCGAGGCACTGGTTTGAAAACCACGAAGCCTCCTTCACTACATGGGAGTCCTGCGTCGCCGAACTTAAGCGGACATTCATTAAACACCATCGTCGCCAGCGAGCAGAGGACCTGCTTCAAACAAGGGTGCAGGGCCCCAACGAAAGCCTGAAAAGCTTTGTTGAGGATGTCCTGCGTCTAAGTGCTCGAGCCGACCCGGAGGCCGCCGAGGAAAAGAAACTTCGAATCCTCATGCGAGGCGTCAAGGCAGAAATTTTTGGAGGCCTGGTTCGGAATCCCCCGACGACCGTCGATGCTTTTGTGAGTGAAGCCACCAACATCGAGCGCGCACTGACGGCCCGAGCAAGCCACTACCGCAGACTCGCTGGCGCGCCTACTGCTCCAACCGTCGCAGCTTCCCTACTGGACCCGAATACCAGCAGTGTCGACAGCCTCCGGGATATCGTCCGGGAAGAGCTCCGCAAGATCCTACCTGCTGCAGATCGCCCGTCTTCTCTCTCACTCGCCGAAGTCGTGCGAGAGGAGGTTCACCGAGCCTTCCAAACGGAGGCTCCTGCCAGCGTAGCAGCACCCGAGGAGCCCACCCTGACCTACGCCGCAGTGGCCCGATGGCCACCGCCTCCTCCTCAAGCCTATGCTGCGCCGCCCCGACGTCAGTCTCCTGCGCCGCAGCACGACCGCCGCCACAGCGTCCAGGTCCAGTAAGCCTGCCAGGAGCCCCGCGCACCCCGGAAGACTGACGTGTGGCGAACGCCCGACCGACGCCCTCTGTGTTTCCACTGCGGGGAAGCAAACCACACTTACCGCCAATGCCCATACCGACGACTCGGGCTGCGCGGATTCCACCCAAATGACCCGCGCCCCCGGTATGGTGAACGCCCTCGGGAGATCGACGAGTACCTGCGACGACCACAGTCCCCCGAGCCTGCGCCCCGCCGTGAGTTCCGGTCTCCTTCGCCACGACGTCCAGCTTCGCCGATGCACCGACCCCGACATGAAAGCCTGTCACCCCTCGCTCCTCGCCGGGGAAACTAGGCGCGGCAACCCCTGGAGGTGGAGTTGCCGAAGACGAACGACGCCAAGATCCTCCACGAACGTCGGAGGGCCCCCACTCAAACGCTACCAGAGACCGAAACGACGCCCCTGCAGCGGTGTCCAATAACCTAAACGTCGTCATCGACGGCCACGACGCATCAGCACTCGTGGACACCGGAGCAGACTACTCAGTCTTGAGTGGAAGGCTCTCCCGCCGCCTTCGAAAAGTCGCGACGCCGTGGGATGGACCTCAAATACGAACCGCCGGAGGGCACCTCATCACACCGGTCGGGAGATGCACTGCTCGCGTTGACATCCACGGTGAGACGTGCCCTGTCAAGTTCGTCGTTCTGCAAGACTGTTCGAGGGACGTTATCCTCGGAATGGACTTTCTCTGCGAGTATGGCGCCGTCATCGACCTCGGAGCAAACCGGCTGACGCTACGAAAACCTGCTCCACCACCGGAGGAACCCAAAGCGACGTCATCCGCGGTACGAGTCCTCGCAAACCACGTGAACTTACCTCCGTGGTCAAGTGTTTTCGTACCCGTCGGGGTCGATGAGACTTTCTGCGGCGACGTTTTGCTCGAAGGAAGCCTCCAGTTGCTTCTAGGAAGAGGGATCGGCATCGCAAGAGGCGTTGCGGAGCTCCAAGACGGACACACTGTCGCACTCGTAACGAAAGACGGGACTCTTCGGTTCTGCGTGGACTATCGCCGACTGAACGCCGTAACGAAAAAGGACGTCTACCCGCTGCCACGCATCGACGACACTCTGGACCGGCTGCGTCATGCCCGATACTTTTCGTCGATGGACCTGAAGAGTGGGTACTGGCAGATCGAGGTCGACGAACGGGATCGTGAGAAGACTGCCTTCGTCACGCCGGACGGGCTGTACGAATTTAAAGTGATGCCGTTCGGACTGTGCACAGCACCGGCGACGTTCCAGCGCGTAATGGACACCGTTCTTTCCGGCTTGAAATGGCAAAGCTGCCTCGTCTATCTCGACGACGTCGTGGTATTCGCAAGCGACTTCGACGAGCACCTGAGACGTTTGCGAGCCGTGCTGCAGGCTATCCAGAATGCTGGACTGACACTAAAGCCGTCAAAATGTCGGTTCGCTTACGGCGAGCTCAAATTCCTGGGCCATGTCGTGAGTGCTCAGGTGTAAGCCCTGATCCTGCCAAGACATCCGCTGTTGCCGAATTTCCGAAGCCATCAGACAAGAAAGCCGTAAGAAGATTTCTTGGACTGTGCGCTTACTACAGACGTTTCGTTCGCGATTTTGCCAAGATTTCTGCACCGCTCACGCATCTGACGAAGGACGACGTGAACTTTCAGTGGGGGGAGGAGCAAGAACAAGCGTTCAACGAACTGAAGGAAAGACTCCAGTCGCCCCCTATCCTCGGACACTTCGATCCATCAGCGGAAACGGAAGTTCACACGGACGCCAGCAACGCCGGACTCGGCGCGGTACTCGTCCAAAGACAAGACGGAGCAGAGAGGGTGATCGCTTACGCAAGCCGGGCACTTTCCAAGGCAGAGAAAAATTACTCGACGACCGACAAGGAATGTCTCGCTGTCATCTGGGCGTTAACCAAGTTCCGCCCGTAATGTACGGGATCCCGTTTCGCGTCGTCACGGACCACCACGCTCTCTGTTGGCTCGCCAACCTCAAGGACCCGTCAGGACGCCTCGCTCGCTGGAGTCTGCGACTGCAAGAATTCGACGTGACCATTGTGCATAAGTCTGGCCGCAAGCATAACGACGCCGACTGTTTGTCTTGGGCCCCAGTCGAATCTCCTCCCGAAAGCACTGACGACGACGATGACTCCCGTTTTCTCGGTGCAGTGACAGATGCCGACATGGGAGCACTTCAACGAGACGACCCGAACTTCGCGCCGTGATCGAACACCTTGAAGGCCAAGGAAGTTCAGTTCCGCGAGTCTTGGCCCGAGACTTGTCAAGCTTCGTTCTGCGGCGAGGCGTGCTCTTCAAGAAGAACTTCGGAACGAGCAACCCTGCCTGGCTGTTGGTTGTTCCAGCCAGCCTGCGAGAAGAAATCTTTCAAGCATGCCACGACGACCCGACGGCTGGACACCTTGGCTACAGCCGGACGCTCTCCCGGATTCGTGAAGTACTACTGGCCGAGACTCCCGAAAACAGTTCATCTGTACACAAGGTCGTGCCATGAGTGCCAACGACGTAAGAGGCCTTCGACGAAGCCAGCAGGACTTTTGCAGCCGATACCTGCCCCGACTAGGCCTTTCCAGCAGGTCGGAATGGATTTGCTTGGGCCCTTCCCGCCATCGACGTCGGGGAACCGCTGGATAATCGTTGCCACGGATTACCTTACCCGGTACGCGGAGACGAAAGCCCTTCCGTCGGGAACAGCGGTGGAAGTCGCCAAGTTTTTCGTCGAGTCTATTCTCCTTCGACATGGTGCCCCCGAAGTCTTGATAACCGACCGAGGGTCATCGTTCTTGGCCCAGCTTACGCAAGAGATCCTTCGGCTCAGCCACACCAGCCATCGTCGGACCACCGCGTACCATCCGCAGACCAACGGGCTAACGGAGCGGCTCAACAAGACGATCGCCGACATGATCTCTATATACGTCGACGTAAAGCATAAGACGTGGGACGAAATACTACCATACATCACGTTCGCCTACAACACCGCAGCTCAAGAAACAACCGGGTTTACACCATTCGAGCTGGTGCATGGAAGAAAAGTGACGACCATGCTGGACGCGATGCTGCCCCATGAGCCTGTGGATGACGGATGCGACGATGCCCATGTGGTCAGCCAGAGAGCAGAAGAAGCACACCAACTAGCCCGCCTTCGAATCCACGATCAACAGCGTGTCGACGCTCGCCGGTACAATCTTCGTCGCCGCGCCGTCCACTTCCAGCCCGGAGACAGAGTGTGGGTTTGGACGCCGATCCGTCGTCGCGGTCTCAGCGAGAAATTGCTCAAGCGCTACTTTGGACCCTACAAGGTTCTTCGCCGTCTCGGGGACTTAAACTACGAAGTGCTTCCGGAACTAGGCCATCAAGACGACGCCAACCACGACCCGAAGTAGTCCACGTCGTGCGGCTCAAGCCGTATTACGAACGATAGATCTTTGAACTCTCGTAAAACTGTGAACTGTGGCTCGCGATTCTGCTATCCTTTTGTTGTGGCTTTGTGTTTTGTGTTGCATCGGGACGATGCACTTTTAAAGGGGGGGGATAATGCCGCGCGCAGGGCCGAGAAAGCAACGCTCGGTCACGGACCTCTAGAAAGTTGTCGTTTATTCTTGTTCCGGACGTAACTTGTATCATTTATTCCTGCTTTTTGTTATTCTAGAAAGTGCTTGTTCATTCTCGCCCCGAGCGCGCTACGCTCGAACCTTCTCCGCCGAATCTTGGAGATAGTGACTTACTCTAGATAAGAGGCCGCCCGCGACCTTGTCGAGTCAGTTTTTCGCCCCAGCGTTCGACTCTGTTGTTTCGCCGACATCGACGCCTGCGACGCTGCCTTACTTTTATTTTTGTTTGTGCACAAGTTTGCCTCATTAAACGTTTCTTTAGTTATTCTCGCTTCATCATTTGTCGTTCGTGACAGTATACATGCCTTCGAGACTTGCATGGGCTATGAACATCCTTAAAGGGACACTAAACCTAGGGAAAGTTTTTTTTCTATCTGGTTAGCGCAGGCTCAGAGTTCGCTAGACCTCTGAGCGCACACTAGATGGGGACAACAATTTTGAGACATGCATGTCCAAACCAGGTAGAGAAAAAAAATGCTGTTTTTTACATGTTGGGAACCTAAAAAGAAAAATTTTATTTTTGTTTGAATAGCTGTCAATTTGAATCTTGTGCTGCATTTCATGGACCGCCTAGCAAAGAGGAAGCGACTGCTGCGATATGTTTGTCAAGAGAAATCTTCCTTCCCATTGATGATGGCTTCCACTGTATATAGCAGACTTTCGTTGCACGATTTTATTCAGCATATCGCCTTCTGCACTTTCTTTGATTAGTACTCAATTTTACTGTTCTCACAATATCTTGTACATTCCTTGTGTCCTTTAACATGTCCACATTAAAAGTTTGATGTGCTGCCTCTGGTTTCCTTTGGAAATCTTTATTTTTATATTCAACTGGAGTTTGTTTCACTTTATTTGTGGCCAAAGCTACAGGTACGAACATGTTGCTCCAATTGCTCCACTACAGAAGTGTGTGTGCTCAGTAGGGACGATGAAATACCAGAGTGCCCTTGTAGCTGCTCCTGTGCTTGCATTTGCTAAAACAGTATCATAGTTAAACACACCCGGTTCCTCAGGTCTGATGAGTCTTACCTCAGTGGGGGAAACGGCAAGTGGAAACTAGGGTTGTGCGAATATTCGACCTCAACGGGACCTTGAAATTTGGCCGAATTATCCGAATGATTGAATTAAAATGAGGATAGAAAAACTGTTAAAAAATTAAACTTCCTTTTATTGTCCAAAGTACTCGCACATGGTCCGCTGCCGTCTGCGCTTCAAACGAGTGTCGAAAAGCATGCTCCGGAAAGCAGCGTAACTAAACCGCGAAACACATGTACGACGAAACCGTCCGATCAGACGTCCAGTCAGGCAATACGACGGTCGGAGGCGAGGGCTTTCAACGCTCTCCAGTGCTACGAAAACCCTTGCCCCCAAAGGTCATTGCGGCAGTTTGCACGTCGGATCGGACGGTTTCGTCGTACGTGTGTTTTGCGCTGTGTCCTCAAAAAATCTCGTACAAAAAAACGAACAAAGTTTTACGAGCAGACTTTGGTGCCGGGCAGCCAGACCGTCGGCAACAAAGAAAAATAACAAAAAAAAAGGAAAAAAAATTGCGCTTTCCGACGCGCAAGGTGGACCGCACACGATGCTACAGAAAAGCGCGCGCTGTCTCCGTGCCCGACCACGTGCTATGTTCTCTGCGCTACTCCACGCCAGATTGGTTGCACTGGCGTGTCATTCGCTACGGTCCATCTCAACGCCGTAGAGGAGCAGGAGCATATTTGCGCACGTTTGGCTTTGCAGCAAAGGGCCCGTGTCTCGCCGTACATTGGTGGTTTTTCTGCCGTGGTGCCGTGCAATGTGAGCCTGTGCGCATTCGCTCGGGACGAATTATCCGATGCGGAGTCGTCCTTAGTTCAAACTATCAAACTTTTCCTCCCACAGAAATGTATAGGGCGCTCGCCGGGATTTTTGAACAAGATCGAATTAAACGAAAAGTCGAATTAACTAACGAAAGTTTACTGTACACTATTTGCTTCGAGAAGAACTACACTATTTGCGTTTTTCGAAGTGTTGGTTGCGGTGGGTTAGTCCCGTTGAGTGCACTTTTTACCGAGCACCGGCGCGCTGCAAAGAAGCAACACCCGCGGCAGCGAGCTCCACGGGTGTTGCTTCTCTGCATTACATCGGTGCTCGGTAAAAAGCGCACTCAACAAGGTAACCCACCGCGATAAACACTTGGGGACGTATGAATATCGCAATTGCGTGCTTGGAAGAAAAGCATACATTGAAAGTGGGATGGCGCACGCGTGCCGGCTGTATTTGAAAATAAATGGAAACTTTGTGAATGTGTATATTTACATTGTAGTAGAAGATCCAAAATTAAACGGACTGTTATGCAAGACTATACTATGTTAGGCAGAGATACCTTTACAACCTGCGTTCGTCATGCACGGTTCCTTCTTTTTTAATTCGAGATTACAGAAAAAATATTTTATATAGCAAGATTTCTAAATTCACTCAATTGGGTGTAGTTGGCCATCTCTAAGATTCAATTATGTCAAATTCATTGTTTACCTGCCATCCCAAGACATCAGACCTTCTGAGGTCACAGTTCATAAATATCAACGTTACTAAAACCCTCGGTTGGGAAACTCGCCGTTGAAACTTGGGCCGCTGGCGTCCACCGAGACCGAGCTAAATACGACAGCAGCGCCACTCCTTGTCATTTGTCTTTACTGTGGTCACCTTGATCTTTCAGACGCATGCTTTTGCATAAAAACCAACGGGAAAAAACTCTTTTTGTAGTTACTTTTTATTGGAGTTTAGTACAAATTGAGGGCGCGTGATGTTTTCTAAAATCTTTAGTTTGCAAGGTTTTGCGGCACAATTAATTTTGTTTTTATTCAACCATGCCTCAGCGTGATTTCAGGTAGCACGTGCCGACCTAGGTGCATCTTAGTTTCGGTAGTAAGTCGCGGCGCGTCCGCTGGGGAGATGGGGGTGGCACCCCTGTGACCTCTTCCACTGTATTTGTTTCGGTGCCAAAATGGCCGATTAAAGCCAAAATAGAAGTCAAGTGCAGTTCCTCGAGTGGCCGGTGCGGGCCGGGCCTGATTAGGTAGTCCTCCCATCGGAATGGGGCCGGGTCGGCGAAGACTAAGAGTCAGCGGGCCCTGGCCGGGTCGGGCCTCAAAAAGTAGGCCCATGCGGTGCTCTAGTGTACGCTCTCCCTTGGCTACATAAAACTACCGGGAAAGAAAAGGCATAGTTGAACGTGAGCGCGTTGGTTTTCATGACTTGTTACAGAAAAAATAAACAAAAAGGACGGACATGTCCGTCCTTTTTGTTTATTCTTTCTGTAACAAGTGAAGAAAAGGATATCTAAAATGTCCGGGCCCAGTTGCATTCGTTGGCATAAGGTGTATTTTAACCCCGAGAAGGAACTTTCTACGCTGACTTGCATGGCCAATACTGCAAGAGTGACGACCGCAAGTGAATATAATTTGGGGTGCAGGGACTTTCCCTTTTCCCCGAATTCCGAGACATTTCTACCCTTGCCAATTCGGGGCACCTTTTCAGAGCCGTCCAGTAGGGTCAGAGTTTCCCCAAACATCAAAGAATGGTCGCTACATGCTTTCAGGCAGCCGCTTTCTTTCTCCATGAGGAAAGCTTCGAGGTCATTATCAGGACAAGTGGGACTCCCCGTTGTGCATGGTGCTTGAGGGTGTTGTGGCTGGGCATCTTTTTAAAGTGCGTAAAGCTTCTTCCACGCCAGTAGAAGGTGCTGCTTTGCTCTAGGACCTCTTTTTGCTTGTTAGTGTGACACGGCATCGAAGATTCAAAAATATAGCCGCACAGAATATGTCGCTTCTAATTTGTCTCACCTTTTCATGGCAGTGGCCGGCTGATTGTGGGTGTCAATTCTTGACATATCAATTCGACACATGAGCCATGCTCCGTAGAAGTCTCCCAGAGTTAGTTGCTCCCTTTGAAGCCGCACTGTTGCTTCCTCGGCCGGTCAGTTGCCTTCTTGCAGTTGCCTTCTTGCCACAGCGGATACAAAGCACACGAAAGGTATGCAAACATTTGTGAAAGGCCTGGGGTTTTCCATGCTAGAACATTTTCCGTCCTCCTCGGGGCATCACGGTGGCTCCGCTGAGGTCGGCGACTTTTTGCCGGGCGCATGGGTGCAATGACTTTGAGTGGGTCAGGCCGGTTTTGTGACAGTCAGTAACAGCGGTTATTGACCTTCATCTTTGTAAAATATGCTTACAAGAATATTTTCATAAGTGGAAACATTCTGCTCCACAGTGCTAAGTCTCTCAAAATTTCCGGCACACAGCGCACGGTTCTTTTGTTTTGCTCCAGTTCAGGTTCAACTCCAAAATGGTGCTGAACATTTCGGCTCGGGTTCTGTTCCGGTTCGGGCAAAATAAGCAGTTCAATTCCAGTTCTGGTTCAGTTCCGGTTCGACACCCTGGTTTCAACAAAATGACATGGATGCCGTGGTTACCGTGGCATATGTGTGTGACCTATGATGCAGTATTTTTTTGAGTGATCCAATTTTGTTGAGGACGACGGAAAACTCTGATGCAAAAACCTTCATAATTTCTTGCTCCTGCCTTTTCCATCGTCTTATGATCTTGCCAACATAAAAGTTGTTTCAAACCGAGCCTCACAATTGCACCAAACATAGTGAACTGCCAGATTTCCAGGAACGGGTGTTTCTGTGCATTGCTGATTGTGTGCATTGGTACATTGGTAATTGTACATTGGGGATCCAGCACAAAAACACCCGCAAACAATTCCCCAGGGAACCTCTTGCAACAAGACCTTGCGTTTTATGTCCATTGTTTGGAATGTAGATGCAGCACAAGCAGTGCAGGAAAATGGGCAGCACTTGCCCATTTTTGCTTTTTTCACACTGAATCACATACTATGTTAAATAAATTTTAAAAAATGATGAACATGCCTAACACCTTTCAACCAGTCATAACAAAAGGTTAAATCCCCCAGTCACACTGTCCTTCTCAGAGTGTCAATTTGGGCACCTTCCAGTGTGTTTGTCACTGGTATTCACCAACCAGAATGCTCGACTGCACAGACACCTCCCTTCGATTGCACGCTATGGAACTCTAGTACAGTCTAAGCTCATTACAACAGACCTGGTTACAAAAACATTTGAATATAACATACCGATTTGTGAAGTTCGGTTGGTTTTCCTCTATGCACCATTGACTCAACTTCATATCTGCATACAACATACTCCTTTTACAACAGACCGAAATCTTGGTAAAAATCAAGGTCTGTTATAACAAGCTTAGACTGTATGAACATTTTTGTTTAGTAAATTTTTAAAGCTAGCAACCAAGGCAAATTACGGTTTGTACAAACTATTGTATGGTTTGAAATTTTAAAGGTCTCTGAACCACTTTGTTAGCAACACGGCAAGCAGCAGGCGTGGTAACACCCCTCAACAATCCAGCTAAAAACAGCATTCTTTTGCTTTATTTCTTGGATACTTGCACTAAGCTGGATGGATGGATGGATGTTAATGGCTGTGCCCTTTATAACAGGCGGTAGCCAGTGCAACCTGGCCCAGAAATTAAGAACCAAAAGTATGATTTGTCCTCTCGCCCTTCTAAGTCAATTTGCTTCCCTGCAAATTTGTAACTATCGCCAGGATGTAACTATCACCAGGATGACCTCGAAAGATGCCCAGCCCATGTCTCCCTGCACTCCTTCATTTGGTGTATTCTATGCGCCCCCAGTGCCAGTCTGCCCTCGCTCCTCTGCCGGGTCTAAACTCAACTGGACCAAAATACACCTCAAGTTCCCAACCTGCACATATTTCATTTCATTCATTTCATTTATTGACCTCAAGAGCATCTATTGATGCATTACATGAGGGCGGAATGACAAGAATAATTAAAGTACACATTCTTAATTTATTTTCTCGCGATGCCTAGTTATACATTCACAACACAAAAACTGAACATGGGAAATTTCTCCTCTCTTACGGACTTTAAAAATCTTCCTTATGTGCACACCACATGAATCAGCTGTTGGATGCAAGCTTTTCGTCGAGGTACTGCTCTTGGGCTGCTCCTACGCTTGAGCTATGGACAAGAGCCCCGTTCAGCTCAGCTCCGTTCCGTCTGGCCCCTTCCTTGAACTGCTGCCAGACAATGCGTGCAGCTTCGAGCTTTCCCGTAGCAATCAAGAGCACGCTCAGATTGTAGGCGGCGTCAATGTTGCCTGCAAACAAAGTACGGGAGACAGCTAGCAACAAAGTTTCCCTACTGTGTGCAAAACAAGCAAGGATATAGTAAAAAGGAAAGATCCCAGCAAATGAAAAAAAGTACAGAAACGTTACAAGACGCCTTAATCTGCAAAACTTATATTTGCTTATATTTGTGAGAAATTCTACACCGAATGGTGCCCTTGCAACATGCTTCACAAGCATTAAAGGGACTATGAAATTGCTTTTCTACACATTGGCTGACTGGTGCTCAGAATAAAGGCTTCTCATTCATAAAGCATGAAACAGGCATCACAGTCTGTTCCACCTTCAGATGTACTAGTGCAGCTAAGTCCCATCTCAGTCAATTGAGTGCTCGGCACATGCCACACGATTTCGTACTTTGTGCTCCGCTCCACCCAACCGGATGGTCGCGTAACATGCCTCTTGATTGGCCTCTGTGGCTCCTGGGCCATTGTAAGGTGAAGCAAGTTACTATTATACAAAGTTCTTGGTCACATGCGCTCGTTTTTATGAAGAAAGCATTTATGAGCCTCGCATTTGTTTTCCCCTTCAACCACCCATTCGTTGTCTCGCGCAGCGGTCCTATACCCTTAGCGAAGCAAACAACCGAGTAAAGGTCATCTCTTGAAGAGAGACTATTTGCTCGGTCGAGCTTGCCAGGGTTTAGCGCCAAAGAAGCCATGAGCCTTCGAAGGAGCAAAACGGGGAAAAGAAAAGAAATATGCTAAGCCAAAGGTCACTCCGGCGAACCAAGACATCAGAAAAGGAACCCAAAGTTTGATTTCTGAGCATCCGCTTTTGTTACACGGTCCCTTAAAAAGCCACTGGAAATGGTTGACCTCTGACAGTCACAGAAGGTGAGCAACACTGAAGGACTTACGAGCCTCGGCCTAGAACATGATGTGCAACGATTGATGCACCTGTTAAGAAACTCAAAATAAGAAGGCTTACTGTTTACAAGAAATACATAGGATACAAGTCACTCCAGACCCCCAAAAAATATTATTCGACACTGTCGATTTGCTCCCTTTGACTGCTTTGTGATTGCTTTATTTTTCCAATGGGTGTGAGGTTTTAAAACATATTTGAGATGTCCGACAGCAATCGTTTGATCGCTTTGAGAATAAAAAAATGTGACCGGCAGCGTTTAATGTTGACATCCGTGTCATTAAAAGTCGTCTTGCCCCGCTCATTTATTTTTTTTTAAATACATCTAACTCTAAGCAGGCCCACATCAAACACGTGCTACGAGAGCATGAGAGCACATGCTTTTTGGAGAGGCGCTCGCCTTTCCTTCAACCCCGCTTGGCGTAGAGTTATCTTCCTTAATCAATTCCGGAGGCACAACGGGTCCCAGCGCAGACTTAGTCCACTGCCTCAAAACGACGGTAATGGTCGCTTCCTGCTGCACCACTCAGTAAAATCACACTATTACTGTTTTACTCGCATAATGAACACACTTTTTTTCAAAAAATTTACCCATATTTGGGGGGCGTTCATTACATGGGGCAAAAGTTTTGCATTTACACACTTTGCACAAATGTCATTTTAGGTGCCAATATGACATGGCAGAGTACTGTGGCAAGTCTCCACAGACGGAGGCGCACCCATGGCTGGTTGTGGGCGCGTCACAGGAATCATGCTCTATAAATTGCAAACCTTTTTTAGGGTGCTTTTGGCGTGACGTTTGCCGAAGAAAAAGCGCCCTACGAAGCTCACTCAGCACAGAGACCAATGAGACCGTTCTTAGGCCTAACCACTCTCACTCACTCTCCGAAGGCGGACCACAGACAACGGCGTGTTTGTTGATATCAATGCCTCCGATAGGCGAAGAATGTCCGGAGCTGGGCAATTCCTCGACCCAAGTTTCGTCAAGCGCGCGCCGCTCGGTTTCCGGTTGGTGACTTCCACAACTACGCACTTGCGGCCGCCCGCAGCCATGACTAGAGCGGCTCCGCTTGGCTTGACTTGGCCTGACTGCTTGGTGGCAAAAGGATTGACTTGGTAGCTAGCTAAATTGGATGCAATTCCAGACTTGAGGAGCCAAAAAATTGGGAGTGGGTTCATTACACGAGGGAAAAATAATCCAAAATATGGGTACCCTTTTGGGGGGTGGCGCTCCGTTATGCGAATGCGTTCAATATGTGAGTAAATATGGTACAATGGATAATGCTTAATTGTGATTATGCACGAGACTATTATGACTTCAATAGCTTTGTATGCGTTATGTTGCCTTGGCTTTGACTGTAAACGGTTTCTCGGTTACTCTTGAGCTGCACCTAATGCTTTTCACACAAAACCCAACCCTTAAACCAATCAGAGTTAAAAAAAAGACATTAGCAAGTAAGTACCTGGGCCGGCAATTTGCCACAGTAAAAACGAATCAGGTGAGGACCTGGCCACGTGACGATTGCCGCCTGCAGGTGGTTGTAGGCACTCCCAAGCAGGTCCTGGCGGACACGATCACGCCCAGGTTTCACCAGCAACTTGGACTTGAGGTGGCAGACGTCGCAGGCATCGCTCGGGCTCAGAGTTGGATGCTGCCGTGAATTCGGGTCCACTACACCGACCTCTACAAAATGCAGAGTACAGAAAATTACTAAAGCATGTTGACGAAGCAGCACAGGAAAGTCAGCCTTGCACCTCAAATTTGTCCCAGCAAACAACTGCAAAAAGGCTTTGCTTGAATGAATCTGCAGCAGAAGCTCTTTATAGTAAAGACTAATGCTACAACATAAAGGCCTGTTCACACACTTCCGACCTCTTAGAATCGTGTGCCTTGGAACCTGTTATTATCTCCTACGACGAGAGGACACACTGGCACCATCTATTGGGTAGCAGTGTAAACTTGGCGGTCAGGCATATTTTCTATTTTTCTCACTTTCTCTCTCTTTCTTGGCTCGAAAAACTTTTGTCAACGTTCGCATGGGTATTACACACATTTGACCTCGGAAATCCCGCAAAATGTTCACTCTTGTGAAATGCAGTTCCAGGGTCACCGCATAAATGGCGCCAGCATGCCAGTATGTTCTCTCGTCCTACGAAATTTAAGAGGTTTCAACAGGTCTCGTCTCTCTCAGTTGTACTCGGTGCAAGTGTGTGAACGGGCCTTAATATAGACGCAGTAAAGCAAATTCTGAAGTATACAATTGTAAAGCTGATACGGACATTTGGGGAACTGATACAGCAAAGATCTTGCTATAGAAAGATTTATCCTAAAAAAATGACTTTAAGAGAGGTTCTAGTGCACGGCATCCACCCTGCTTGTCACCAAGGCCAAAAAACGGCACCACAAAATAAAAAACTTTCAGCCTTTCCACTCTGGTGAAGAAGGAAGACCAGCGAAGCGTACTATGGTGGGACGACCTCAAGGACGACTTCTTGGACAACCTCAAGGACGCCGCCTAGAGCACGAGCATCTAGGACAACCTCAAGGACGACGTCTAGGATGACCTCAAGGACGACTTTTAGGACGACGCCTAGGACGACCTCAGGGACGACGCCTAGGACAACCTCGAGGACAAAGCTTAGAAGACGTTGTTCTGGGACAACGCCTAGAGAAATTCAGCCTTTCCACTCTGGTGAAAACCAGAGTGGAAAGGCTGAAAGGTTGCAGCCATCTATGAGCGACGGCGACAACCAGACAACAGCCAGTTGTCTGGTGGCCGCCGTTGCTCATAGGTGGCGGTAGCTGTCCAGAGTTTTGTGTCGACATTTATTTGGGGACGGACACGAAACTGGGAAAACTAGCCGTAAACAGCTCCGCTGTAAAACAATCATGAAGCCTTTACATCCCAGCCCAATGAAGACAGTGGCCCAAGCGGCGCCCCAACAAAGAACTCGGGAATAATTTCCAAGACCATTTGAAAGTCTTCAATCAGTAAAGTTGATTATTCTAGGCACCCAAACCCCCAACACCTTCAATCAGACTGTGGCAACCTCAGCTAAGACATAAGAAAATAATCCCACCAGCTTTTTCTAGAAGCAAAGCCTCCCCAAGAGTGTTTGGGTCCAAGCAGGACATGGCGACACCAACCTCCTTCCACGACGTTGTCCGCATTGCCGTCCAGTTTGGGTCTCTTGGCGGGGGTCTCTGCACTTTCGCCTGTGCTCGCATCCCGTCCACTTGCAACCGGTCGAGGCCGTCCGCATTGACACTGCTTCAGTGCGTGCGTCATCCGGAGGGCACTGAAAAGATGCGCCGGACAAACGTTACAGCCGTTCCCCAACGAAAACCGATAAACTGTTTCTGACCCCCCCCAAAAAGCTAAAATGTCAAGGCCAAACGAAAATATTTTTTTATAAAGAACTCCAGAATTGGGGGCTGTATGCGCAACAGATTGTCTAAAGTGCCACTTTTCTGAACATTTCGGAGGGATGGAATTTTGTAAGCAAGAATAGGCAGGCTCGTCGACCACCTCGCGAAACCCCGAAAATGAAAGCGATTGTGAGATACGGCATCCCCTTGAGACACAGGCCGATGTGAGATGACTGAGATGGAAAAAGAAACACTTACAAATTGAAAACTCTGCTAAAAACACGTTTACGACAGAGTGCGTTACAACCTCTCGTGATCCCTTACGAGAGCACGCCGGCACTATCTATCTGGGAGCCATGGAGCATTTCCACCTAATTTTTTTGTGCATCATTCTTTCTTTTTTGCTTGCACAAACGACCTCACAAAGTGTGCTGCGATTGACAGCGGTAGCTGCTGCATTGTGGAAAGCCATGTTGAGAAAAATTTGCCTTCAGCCAGTATGCAGCACAATGTTTGCAATGGGTTCTTTGCTTTCCGTACAATTAATGTAAGAGATGTGTGTGAAGAGGCATGTGCTTGGTGGAATGATTGTGTGTAAAAAAAAAAACATGAAAACATACTTGAAATGCTTTTTTTAGACGGGGGCACCGTGATTGTGTTTGCAGCGGAAGAAGCGAAAGCATTTTTGCGAGCCGTACATACTTTGGGCAGCGGCAGTGGGGACACAAGGGAGCGTGTATAGAAAATGAGAGTTCTAGACTATCCCCCATTCTCCCAACCTTGAAAATGACCTTCAAAAAATAACATGAAAACAATATACAAAAATCACCCTGTACGAACATATTTCACCGTGGCCTGTTTCATAAATCATTCCCAGTACATCTTCTCCCTTCATGTCAACTAAATGGTAATACAATCACTGAAGACTTCTTTTATTCTAAAAATTCGGTTGTATAATTCTGTTTGGAACCCTTTGCAAAGCCCCTTCATATTTTTGTAATCTCACACTATCACCAACTTTGAATTTCAGCTTCCGATTCCTTTTCAGTGGAGCCACATAGAGTGCTTCTCAACCATACAGGGAGCTTCACTGGATCTTTGCGACAGGTGATCTGCCCCTACCAGCAGGGGCCATTACAAGGAAACCAAAGCACTTGAGCCTCCAGCAGACAGGGCCATTACAAGCGAACCAGAGCACTTGAGCCCCTTGGCAAGAACTAAAGTCACTCGATAGCGAGAACCACAGACATCCATCCGATCTGCCACTAGGGGAGGAAGCCCTTAAGGAACTGCACAAGAGGCAAATATGTGACCATCAATCCCACCTCGTTTAGTGGAGAAAAGAGGTCTCGTTTGAGCTGCGGTGGAGCACGAATCGAATTGGGAGGGAAAACAAGAGTCTTTATTATGTGACAGCTGTTCATCTCACTGATCAGCCTAGAAAAAAAGAAAGTACTGAACTTATTATCATTTAAATTTATGTTATTTTATAAATTACTATTTTTCGTATATAGTAGTACAAACATTCGATCTTGCGAATACCGCAAAATGCAGTTCCAGGATCACCTCATAGATGGCGCCAACGTACCAGTGCGTTCTCTCGCCGTAGAGATAGCGAAAGCTTACCTAGTTGTAAGTAATCGCAAGTGTGTGAACGGGCCTTTAAAGCAATAGACAGACCTACGACTTCCACAAGCGACACAAGAATGACGACCAACCAGCGGATGTCTTCCAGGGCGTCCTCATATCTCTCAAGAGAAGCGAGAGAGGAGCCCCTGTAGAAGTGGAACGCAATTGTCCGCAGCTGCAACTTTACGGCGTGGCTCGCGGAAGAGGAGGGCTCCGTCGACGAAAGACGGCCGAAGACCACGCCGTCCCCGTCGTCCGGAAAAGCCGAGGGACAGTCCGTGGAAGTCTCCTCCACCGACGCGGCGCCCAGCAACTGGCCGCAGAGCTGGACGCAGTCTTCGAAGCGGCCGCAGTTGAGCAGGCAGTGGACGCGTTCCAGCTGCACGTCACGACAGTCCGGAACGGGAGCCGGTCGTCAACGCTGGATTTCCTGCGCAAGTTTTAGTATCGGGTAAAACGTTGGCCACTCCGGCCATAAAAACGAGCGCGTTAAAAGTTGCCCGAAATGACCAATTTTAAACATTGCGATCATCGCACCTTAAATCCTAGATAGCATATGAGCTTTTTTATGAACAAAGCCCGCACACCTGCTTTGATGAAGAGAATGAGAAATTATTGCCAATCACTGCCATTACGAAAAGGGTCCAGGGAATGGTGAGGTGATGGTAGCCAGAGCCATATTTTAGTGCATAAGTCGCACATCCTTATAAACACCTCTTTTACAAAAAAAGGTGGTATATGTCGCACCCTCGCGTAAAGTCACGCTTTCTCGTGTGGTTGTTGTGGTGCTGCATTTACGCCTCCCCGCTTCAGCCTACTGCCGGAAGAGCAGACCATCAGAAGGTGTTCCTACGTCCGTCCTTTGTCGTAAATGTCAATACGGTCAACGTCAAACACAATTAAGGTCCACGCTTACAAGAAAAAAGGCTTATAAGCTGCACCGTTGTATAAAGCACATCGACGAAAATTTAGGAAAAAAACCTAGATCTATACGCCAGAAATTATGGTAAATCCCAGCATAAATTGCATTTCTAAACCAAAAGGCTATCAGTGCTCTGTCATTCACTCATCTCTTTTCGTAAATTACATTATTAAGGCTCCACATGCGCCACGTAAAAGTGGCTGCACAGGATGGCTCGGGCTATCTGTGGGACTTTATAGCACTGTTCAGACCTTCTAAGTGCCTCAGCGTCATCAGTGGTGAAACTGACAAGTGGTGATTTGGAGCAGCTCTTGTAGCAGGGAAAAACGGATTTTGGAGCAGATAATTTCGAGCTTTCATGTAAGAAAAGTTTATACAATCTCTTTGAAAGCTAGCCTGTGGAAAAAAACTGCAGTTGTTGGAGTGTTGTGAGACTATTTCAAGTGTCATACCTACAGGGGACCTGGCCGCTACAGATGTTTATTTATTTATTGAACAATCATGCGCCGGTAATTTTGCAGATGTTTCAAATAACCTATTAGGAGTACCTATGGCATCTTCAGTTTGTGTTTGAAATAAAAAAGATGTTTTTGACTACTTTGTAGGGTTTGTATCACACTGCTCTCACTCATATTCCACCTGCTACTGTTCATAGAGCAGCCAAGCAGAGCACATAGCTACTCTAACTGATCACAATGGATAGCGCTAGCTATTAACTGTGATTTATGTGAACACTGCTTGCACAAAAAAAGAAGCGATAACTCTTCGTTAGGCATGTGCAAATAATAAATTTTGGGTTCAAAGCAAATTCAAAGTAAATAGTGGATTTGGCCGAATATTTTTTAATTGAATATTGAATTGTTGCTTCGCCTTTCTCCACACCTTTCACTATACTCTGTTTCATACTTAGCGTGCAACGCTGTCAAAGCTGCTGGCGCGAGCGTGGGGCTTGATCTCGTTGATTATTTGCACGCATTCTCGCGCAAACAAAACCATAGATGAAGCCACGCACTCGCGCCAGTAGCTTTGACAGCGTTGCACGCTAAGTATGAAACAGAGTATACTGTTACACCATGCTTAAACGAAAATTCAGGTGAACTTGCGAAGCTTGTTCCCAAGCTTTTAATTGCCCACTTATGAGCTCTGTTAAATTTAATCTAGCTATATTTGTTGACTCTGGCCTCAGAAAGTCCAATAGCTACATTGGGATGGCAAGTTAACGACAGATTTTACATAATATTAAACCTGTAAAGGAGCCCAGCCATACCTAATTGAGGGGATTTAGAAATCTTCTTGCTATAAGCAAATATTTTCTTCAACTCTGAATAAAAAAAAAAAAAAAAAAAAACAATCACAAATAATGAACACAGGTTGTTAGATCATCGCTGCCTACTATATAGCGTCGCGTAATAGCAACAGTTACATTTTTAAGATTTTACTGCAATGTCAATATCAACAATCAAATTTTCTTTCTTTTTTTTATACATTAGGTGCGCACATGCACCAGACCACTTTGAAGGTGTGTTTTATGTGCGCGCAGCTCCGCTGCGGCGAAGCGAGTCGGAGCGGCGAAGCGAGTCGCGGTGTCAGCTTTGTGGGTATTGCTTCTCTGCAGTGCACTGATGCTTGAGGAGAAGTGCACTCAAAAGGGCTAACTTGCCGTGCACTTCAAAAAGTATGAATATCGCAGTTTATTTTGAAGATAATATCAAATAGCATATTATTTAAAACTACTTTTTGAAAATTGGAATATTTGCGCAACCCTACTCTTCGCACATAGTACTTGGGCATCTGAAAAAACAACTGTATACTTTCCTCATTTTCAGCGACATCGCCAACAATGTCACGTGCCAGACACTTTCAGTTTCCTTTTCGAGAACAGCTCCCTTTTGGCGCAGACATGGGGCAGATTGTGCACAAATACATCCTTTGAAGCAGCAAGTAGCAGGTTGTTCGTTCTGGCGCTGTTTGGCGCAAATGGCACAGCAGTTCCACCACTGCGTCGTAGTACGTGACCGATAAAAAGAAAAATTGAGCAGAGGAAAAGCCAAATTTGTAGCTGCAGAAAGTTTCTCCATGGTAGTCCTTGTATGCCACGTTTCTACAAAAATCCAGGAATGCGCAAACACTCTGCCAGAGTCTTTCAACCACGGTGCATGGAACGCATCTCCGACTGGTGCGTTTATTGCATCCTAAAAATTGGTCTTTCGATTTCCGCAGCACGACATCGTAGAAACGTCACCTTGTTGCTGGCCGTGGTCCTTGCGGTGTCACAGTGGCAGTGGTGGATGTGGCAGATGCCTGTTTCACTGCAGGTTGCTGTCTAGCTCGACAGCCCACGGAAACTCAGGCAGCCAAGGGTTGGGACGCCACGATGACAACAACAATCGCATCATTTCGCGTTGTTTTTTTTTTTTAGAACTCGTACAACTAACCACTGGGACCACAACATCCTACAGCGTGACACTTTGGCTTTTGTGATGTCATTTGTTGCCACTTGGGGACACTTTTCGATGCATGGGCGGGACAGGACGCCAAACTGACAAGTATCAGACGCGTTCCAGGCACCATACTCGAGCCTGAAAGCTCCGAGCTCACCTTGGCTACGGTGCAGTCCTCCCAGAGTTTCAGGAGACGGTCGTAACAGTCGGCCGCTTTCTCATAACGTTCCAGGGACATCAGGCGGCGGGCAGAGTGGTACGCCAGGGACAGGCTCGGTGCCGGTGCCACCTCCGACAGAAAGCAGCGTCTCCCGTCGGGGCCATCCAAGACGGTGCTGCGGCCGGACACACGCGTCTGCAGCGCTTCCTGCATTCCCGAAGTTGAATGACCACAGTGTGTTGACGGGTGGACGAATGCGCCGTACAAAAAAATTTTCATACTTCGAGAAATATAGGGTAGCTCCGACGGATCCGACGCGGTAAAACAAGCAGGAAACATTAGTGCCTCCACATGGAAAACTCAAACTTTCACCGAATGCGCATTGAGCGGGTCAGTTTTACCTTGCGAAATTTCAAGGCATAGTTCTCTTTCTGGGAAAAATAAGAGCAACGAATTTGCCAAAGTCAACGTCGGGCGCGTTTGCAGACGACAGGGTCAGCGACGCAATTGACTTGTGGCGCTGCCTACCGATAGGCGCAGCAGGCAGACGACGCACACTGTTGTCCGCTCGCTGCGCCTATGGGTAGCTGAAACTTTATTTGTGTTGGCACCAATTTTTCCGACTCGTTTTACTGCGTCGGATCCACCAGAGCCATCTCACATTGGTTACGTAACTCTGACAGAAGCCGTTCCTGCTTCAGATTTTACGGACATTCCATTCGTGCTCCTGAGATGGAAGTGACTCTAGCAATTTATTCTTGTACACACATTACCTGCCGTTGCTTGGCCAATACATCCCTCAGATGTGACGTCACTAAATGGTTTTATTTTGTACAGTTACTCACTAGACTAAATCTAGCTGAGAATTGTCCTTCAGACCTTTTGACAAATTTCAAAAAATGATATGCTAATGTTTATGGAATCTGTCTTTTTTTAAATTAAATGAAAAGAATATGGCCAGCCAATGGCAGTAGTGCGAGCATCCCATGTCATTGCATTTAAAAATTAATGCTGGCCACCCACCTCCATGATGCGCTCCATTTTAGGCCGGTGGCAGCTAATACAACATTAATTTGCTCTAGCAACGCCTATTGTTCGGTTAATGCCGCTCGGAACGGGTCAGGAATTTACTGACGACGACGTTATGCACAGGCCTCGTCTTCTAGGCGGTATTGGGCGAGCCACCTTCCAAGAAGGTTGCTCTTTTGGGACGGTTACCGCCACTTCCCCTTCCACGTGCCTCGAACAGGAGGACGAGCGCCTGGAACTGGGCGTCGTGCATCCCGAGGCAGTCGTAGCACTGGGCCATGTTCCACAGGGCGAGCAGGTTGCACGGATCCTGCTCCAGGGAGGCGAGGAAGTGCTCCACCGACGAGTGCCACTTCCCCTGCACGCGCCGAGGGGTGGTCACGGTCACGTGTCTGTGACGGACTCGCATCTGGCTTACGGACGAACGGGACTTGGGTCATTCTATCGCTCATCTTGGAAAAACAAATGTATGGCAAATTGCTAGGCAATTGTGTTGCGTACGTGAAACATTCTAGCATCACAGATGTTTAGCGGTACTCCGAGTTGCCAGACGCCTGCGTCCACGGCACCCTTCATTGGATAGTTTAACGAATAACCATGAGTACACTTGACAGTTGTTCTTAAAATGAAGCGATACTACCGCTCTTCCTTGCCCAACTGACTCCTCTTCGCCTACCTCACTGGTCATGTTACCTCCCCGTTAGCCAACCAGCGTCGAGCACCTCGCTCCTCCTCTCCCACCCATCAACCAATCAGCGTTGAGCCTCGCGGCCATGCTTTTATCTGGGCTTCACGAAATGCCGACCACCTAGCCAAAAAACGTTTCGCAATAAAATAAAAAAAAAATTATTTTGCAGGTGTGATGCATGTACTCAAAAGCTAAATTAAAAGTGCAAGACGAAAAAAAATTACACCATCTTCCCGAGGGGAACCATGGGGTGATGCGGAGCATCGCGGATCGTTATTAACGGTGTTAGTAACGTTGTTAGTAACGTTTTTGTCTTCAGTGGACGTAGCGTTGCTGTTAGTTTGTGGGGTGGTGCTGACGCTTGCTTGCGCCAACCCACTAACTGACGGGACTGTTGCTTCCATCACACTTCATCGGAAGAACGGAGTGAAGTGGAGTCAACAGCGCTGAACTGAACGCGCGCAGAAAATTGGTTTGCTCTTTATGTTTATACAGCCTTGATGGAGATGCGCCTCAACGGCTAATCGGTCTCTTAGCTGTAGATGAGAAATTTAGCCAGTGCAGTACAACCGCCAACCTGGGGTTTTTAACGTGCATCACGCAGTAGTGATCACACGAACGCATGCCGGTACGAAACTCATCCAGATCGAAACGGGCGGGGGTGGCGGGGATCGAAACCAGGAGGTTCCCAGCGCAAGCTTTCGCTCCACGCTCCGAGCTGAGACGCGTTAGCCCACTCGGCCACTTCCTCCCCTCGAACGCGCGCAGCGCGCTACCGCTGCTTATATTCACACTTGAAGGAGAGGAGACTAGAGGAGGAGAGTTGCGCATGCGCGTGCGGTGTGATAGAAGCGAACGCACGCGAAGTGCACGCAGCTGGTAGAGAGAGAGTGCGGAGAGAGTAACGCGCAGCTGTTGGAGAGAGGGAAGGAGGAGAGTTGCGCATGCGTAGTGTGAGTGCGGACTACGACGCCGCGGGACGGTAGAGAGAGAGAGCGGAGAGAGTAACGCGCAGCTGTTGGAGAGAGGGAAGGAGGAGAGTTGCGCATGCGTAGTGTGAGTGCGGACTACGACGCCGCGGGACATAGACCCGAGCAAGAGATGCTCCGCATCTAAAAAAAAAAATAAGACACGCGGGTTTGGCGCACTGTAGCAGCAATAGTCGCCGACAAGGTGAGGACAGCAGAGCCTCTCTTTCGAAAGCCCAGGCTCCGGCATGTGCTCGTTTACCTTTTGCTATGCTTTGGCTTTGCGTGCACGCCCGCGACTCGCAAGGCGCCGAAGCGTTATTGAAGGTAGGAAGATTGTGCTGGAGGCGGGACAACTGAAGCCCCTCCTTGCCGTTCTCATTCTCAGTGACATCAGGACGATTCAAATGTGCAGTGACACTAGAACCTCTCCATGGTAAAGTCACTTTTTCTTTTTAAATCTGAAAAAAATGCAGTGTGTGTAGCACCTTAATTACGGCCCTCTAGAGATCTTTAGAAGTGCTCGCACACAGGTAACATTGCGTGTAAAGAATGCCAAAAAAAAAAAAATTACAGGACACATAAGACTGTTTAGTTGAAGGAATGCGAACGCATTCCTACACGCAGCGCATTCCTACAAGCAGCGCACCACGTCTTCCTGTCGCACACGGTGCTCTGGCGGTGAAATCACGCTCCCCAACTGCGCAGGCGCGGCGAACCCTGCCGGCTTCGCGCTTTCCGTGTCGATGCATCTGCGTTGCTGTGCTTTTCTTTGGCTTATTTCTGAGGCATGTGTGCTTTGACCTTGAGTGCCCCGCCGACTTCCGTGACGAAGCATCTGCATTGCTGTGCTTCTGGCCAAATGGAATTTAACTGCCGTTTCGCAGCTACAGACGGTTGCAGACAACGCTGGCCTGACTCCACGAGACAGTTAATGCTTTCGCATTAAAAACTTTCTGGGACACACTTCCAACTGACCTCTTGACAATAGCAATACATAGCGATCAACTTTGTTGAGTGATTGTGGGTCGCTGTTTTGGCATCGATGTCAAAGGTGCTGTTCACACTGGCGATACAATCTAGTCGCGCGATAACTTTCATCACAAAAGCGACCATCGCGGAAAAAAAAGTGACGCGATTTTGAGCAGTCACTACCTGACCCGACTTTTTGCGATGCGATCTAGTCGCGGAGCGGCCGAGCCAACCAGCAGCGTTCGGAGCGAGAGTTTTCGAGAAGCGACTCGCAAACGAAGGCGTTGGACTCGCTCATCGCACATGCCAGTGTGACCATCTAATTTTTTTGCGATGCGAGCTAGTCGCATCGCGCGACTGCTTTACATCGCCGTGTGAATGCACCTCAAGGGAGTAAAAAAAAGAAAGACAACAGTAACAGCACGTGTCAAGAATTACAAAACATAGTAGGTAAAGAATTGAGGAACAAAGAAGTTTCTACAGCCAAGTGGAAACTTGATACTTATTTCATGCAAGACCAAAAAGCAGCCTTTTCTGGGGCACTGACCCACTTCTTTCAGACAAGATAGCAGCAGCAGCGTCCATTAGGGGCTTTCCTCCCCACCGCCGCCATTTCCCTAAAATAACCGCCACAGTGCCTTTTTTGTTTCTTCTGTGCTGAAATAACGATCATCATTCTAAATCGCCACTGTCCAGTTGCATCTTTGCAAAAGATTCCACATGTTCGGCGAGGAACTCCATTTGCGCGGCCAAAGAATTGATGCCACAATACAATTTCAGCTTTTCCCGTGGCACCCCTGACCTGCTTGCTGCGGCTCTCTCACCTTCTTGGCCAGGTGACAGCCGACAAGGTTCAGCAGTGCTGAGCGGACGCTGTTACTGCTCGAAGCTGGAAGCTGCTGCAGGGCTTTCCAAATGTCAGCTCCGGCGTCGGCGTGCTTCGAAGCAGACAAGGGCTGTGGGTACACCGACGCAAAAAATAAATTCAACGTGGTGTGCGGCCATTTCTTTTTATTCTCCATTCAATTTAAGCCAGTGAGGGAGACACTCGTAATGCAGTGCCTGGCAGCGTCCATCGGCATTATCAAGTTTGGGCAAAGAAGATGAAGGTTGCATAAGAGCCAGAGAAAGCACATAACAACAGGGATAAAACCTTTTAGATTAATGCGTCGTTCCAAAAATGTTTTGTCTTCGTCTTACAGGTGCAAACAGCCTATAACTATGCAACTTCCCAAGACGAGATTATTACTGTGTCCTCCCGTGCACAAATGCCCACACACCATGCATGCTTAGAGCGTGCTTGAGATTGGAGCCACCATTACAGCCCCGCCGACCTCTTACCAAGACATTGGGCCTTTTAAACAAGCAGCTAAAAGCCGAAATAGTCCCGAGAACAAGGAGTTACTGCACTGGCGACAAAGAAGCGGAGGCTAGGGGAAAGCCAATAAGTGCTCGAGTTGACCGCACCAAGAAGATTTAAAAAAAAGATGAAAGGGAAAGGTATAGCCATGGTTGCGTTCATGTACAGCTGACAAGAAGCCTCCATGCCAGTACAACAGCCACCGCAAGTTCAGGCTACCTGACCACCTTTACACAACAAGCAAGCTCTATCAAATTAACATCAACCCAGAGTTTAGAACATCAATGACAAGCATCACCTTGGAATATGTCACAAAAGGGTCCAGAGCCTGGCAGCGGACTTCGGCGAGGCATCGCCGGACGTCGGGCGAGGCGCCGGTGGAGATGTAACCGCTCACAGCGCGGAGCACACTGCACAGGGACCGGAGTGAGGCATGGTCCCTGTACTGCGCCACCCGCAGCCAGTCCCGTTCCTGTTCCTGCTGGTGAAGAAACAACCAACCCGAGAGAACAACCTCACTACCTTGCTGTCACTCACGTCTCCCTATTAGCGCGGCAGTCACCGCATTTCGGTGGAATGCCTGATGACGAAAGACGGCCTTTTCATGAAACATACCACCGTTATCTTACGGTTAAGGTGCTGCTTGCGTAGACTGATTAACTTTGAATGCATGTAGTGCATCTCCGGATCCAATCATGTACTAGGTAACTCGTATTTTCCCCTTAAAATGTGCACCCACGGCAAAGCATTGCACTCTTTACTTTTGGCTTTGATCTCCTTATGCCTGTGTCCCACTAGAGCGACAGACAGAAACAAAGGACAGCGACAAGCCTCAAACCAGAGCCTTTTGCAATTTGAGAGGCTTTGTAGAATAAAGGAGGCTATGGCTCAAACACGAGTATCATGCACGCGAGGGTATCTTTGGCAGGCTTGCAATCGCTCGTGCTTACTTCACGAGCACCGAATGACTAAACGCCTGCAAAAGGTACCATCGCGAGCCTGCTGCATGGGTTTGAAGGCATGTCGCTGTCTTTTGTTTCTGTCTGCGCTCTAGTGGGACACTGGCATTACAGAACATCATATAAAGAATTTATTTGTATTTTTTTATTTAAAAGGGCATACACATTTTCTGGCCAAAATACAAAAAAAAAAAGATGGAAAAGCAACACACCTAGATAAAAAAAAACAAGAAAATGTGTTAACAGATTTTCAGATGGGGTTGGCAAAACTGCCGGAACAAATACAAAGAATCACACAATATTTTACTGAACGACAAGCTAGAATAGGACTAACGCAAGAGCAAAGCGTACACAATTTAAAAAAGAAATAAAATAATGTTTCTTTTCCTTTTTTTTATTTACAGGTCACAAGATGCGTAGACGCAAGGAATGAACAGAACGATTCAAGCGAATGACATGAGACAGCATCTTCGGGAAGAGGGGGTTCCCGTCGCTGCTAGTTAAGGTGAAAAAAGGTATATAATAAGAGTCCTGGAAGCATTGGGGCTGACAAGGGTACGGCTATGTTTGCTGCGAGTAATTCTGGATACATCAGAAGTGACGTAAACTTGTTTGTATTTATCTGCAGAAAAAACAAAGATGCATGAACCTAATAAAAATTATCTATCCATTATTAAGCTACAATGTACACTCACACACAAGAACACGAGAAATTACTCATGAAAATAATCAAACGTCCTGACCCTTCGTTTAGGGGTAAATAAATAAATAAAAAAATTAATGACAAGGAATTGTAGAAATAAACTTCTAAAATTCCTAAAGCACAAAATGAAGAGAAGGAAAACCAATAACTCAATGATAATCAACATTAACCATGTATTGAAGATTGTAAATGTTCAATGCTGTAAAGGATAAATCTTAGCCAGGGCAGTATGGCTGCTAGCATGCACCATAAGACAGTGGCTACACGACTGCGTGCCAGTGCAGTTGAACTCATTCATATTGGAATGGGCAGGGGTGGGAAGCAAACTCGAATCATCCCTGTGTTCTGCAGTGAGCTTCGCTTCACTTGTTTCGAGCTGCAATGTGCTAACGAACTCGGCTACACCAAGAAAGAGAAAAATGACGCATGCAACATTGACGAAGAAGTTCAGGCTGAGATAACTTCCTCGATCACCATCAAAGGAACATTTACAAGCACTCACATCTTTTGCTACTTCTGGAAGACCCAGAGCAGAGATGTAGGACAGCAGTTGAAAGCTGTTCACAACGTCGTTTTCGATCAACAGCCTCTCAGCCAGACTGCAACTTGCAAGGACCAAAAGTTCAAAGGCTGCTGGGTCTTGCACTGCAGTATGAAATTACGAGTTGCTCAAGCCTAGCAGTTAGTTATGTCTACATGTTGCTTGCAGAAGGCACCCGACAAAAACCGTTTGCACGGCATACTCACTCTTCAGTCTCTTTCCGATCTGCCGAAACGACTTGATGAGATCTCCGACATCTTCCACCACAGAGGTTGTGCTTGAGGCGCAAGATACATTCAGCAAGATGGACGCTTGAAATAGGCGATAAAGGAGCATTTCTGTCTTAGCTGTCAGCGTCTTGCATTGTGTCTCGTCTAAAGCAGCACCAATCACGGGCCAACGTTCACCAGCAGCTCAGGCAGAGCTGACCATTCAGGTACCAGGAATTTGCCAGTGACCTGGTGCTGCTTCGACCATGTTCACTGTACATACCTTTCTCAAGAAGCACACCGTAGTGGCGGGTCAAATCTTGCAAGCCAATCTGAATGCACTTGGACTCGTTGTGTAATATGGCACATGCCAGGGCCAAAGTCCCACTTTTCACAGTGGCATCTGCATGGGCACGTAAAACGAAGTAATATTTTGAAGCATTATGGCCAATAAAATCAACATTCACCGGTCTTTATTCTAAAGAGATGCGTCCCCAGCAGGTAAATGATGAAGAATGTGTCATGAATCCAAAGATTATTTCTATGGCTACTTGAGCCTTTCTGAATGCACGCATATCCTCGAGTGGGTCCAGACATTTCATAGAACGCCGTTTCATAAAATGCTGTTTCACCGAACGTCATTTTGTCGAACGCCGTTTCATTGATGCCGTTTCATCGAACAATGCCTAGATAAGGACTAGGAACTTTTGATTGTTCATAGCAATTCGTAGCAATAGTAGAAAATTCGTAGCAGGGCAGTTCGTCAGATAGGGCAATTCGTCGCATTGAGTTTGTCAGACTATTGGAAGAACTTCGTAGGACGGTTCATCAAAAAGGGCTGTCTGTCTTTCGACGAAGTCCTTTAGCCCTTGTGCTGCTAATGCGGCCAACAATAACCGGGAACACCGCCTTGACATTTTATAAAACCTGGGATCATTGGGCACAGTAACGGAGGTACATCCCTTCAAGGATGTTTCTTCGTCCTTGAAGAGAGGTATTGTTTCAAGCACGAAGCCGTCCTTGAAGCAATGACGTCTCCATGTCGCGTGAAACAAACAAAAAAAACAAATCTCTACTTCGTTTATTTTTTATCCTCAGCAGAAACGTGGAATTGCTGGCTTTTGTAACTACATTCAGGAAGCTGTTTTCCTGGGATAAAATTAAAACACAAGTAAATAGATACTGGGCTCAATATTTCGCGTTTTAGGTCAAGGCTGAAGTTTTGAAATAATTCGCGGGTTCTAATTTTCGCGACGCGGTGGGATCTCAATATAGATTCCAATGTGTTTACATTTTACCGAAATTGTTCGCGGGACCTATTTTTTGCAAATTGTAGACGATTCGCGAAAATTAGATCCCCACAAAAATTAAGTCGTTTACAGTAGATAAAAAATAAAAAAGGCAGAGAGAAGAATAGTTATACTCCTTTCTGAACATACCTTTAATGCATGAACAAATAGGTAACAAAGTATGGGGTGGAGTACAGCCACTTATCTTGCCTGAAAACAATAACCTGCATACCCCCTCAAGTTTTGTTACGTTCTATGATTCAGTAGCCAAATGTTTGGTGAAAAAGTGACCAGGGTAATAACTTATTTCTGGCGAATGTGATTCGTAAAATATCTAAAAAGCACTATAATGTTCTAAAATTTGGTGAAGCGAAATTCAATGAAATGGTGTCAAGCGATTCAATGAAGGAGCATTCAATGAATCGGCGTTCAATGAAATGTCCACTTAATGCGAAAGCATTAACCGTCCCATGGAGTGAACCGATGTCATCAGCTTTTGAAGCCGCGCCAAACGGCACCTTCCCCTGTCCCAATGGAGCGAAGCCTGTCGTCTGTAGCAGAAATCTGATGGATAGGCTCCCACTGGCTGGCGTGCGTCATAGTTTCAAGGAATGAAGCTCCCATTGGCTCTCGTGTAGCGTATTTCCAAGAAGCCCTCTCCATGGCGGCGCAGCGCATGCAGCGGCCCGGCCGCCGGTAAGAGAGAGCAAAGCCCGCACGGGCAATCTCCAGAGAGGTTGCAAGGCCTATCTCAGCGCGGCGCGGCCACTTCACGAGAGCGCGCGCTCGGCCGTCGGCCGTTACCTAGGCAGTAGCGAAACGTGGCCGTCCACGCCAGTACGCCGCAGACGAACTAAGGAAGCGGAAGAACGACATTCATACTTTCGCATTCACAACTCATAAGAAGTGCTTACGTGTCCTTGAAATTTTTTCGACTAAATTTCCGGTACCCATTCTCGAGAAGGTGGACCATAGTTTTTAGTGATATTAATTCTGTAGTAGCACTTGCCAGGATATCATGAACAAGATATGACAAACGGTGTACGATTAATACGATATTCGGTAGTCTAAGCTTATCTCGTTACAGGCACTTCGATCTTTAGAAAGTGTTTGTAACCGAGTGGTTTCTACCCTCAATGACATCTTGGCGCGTTTTTTTCTCTACAAGAAAATTTCTATTTTTTTTTTTTACCTCGCAGTAGATCGAACAGTGTGTAGAACTCGTGCACGAGCGTCCGCTCCGAAACGCCGTCCAACGTTGTAACCTATAAATTAGGAACCAAAGAAATGCTTTCTGAAGGCCCCAGTGATTTCCGAGGCTTCGGGCTGCACCGCATTACCTCTGCCCGGCACACGAGAGTGTTGTGCTTCCATACCAAGTGGTGCAAGGCGTCACTCGGGGCCTCTTGTACATCCAAGAGGCGACCCGCTTCTTTGAACCTCAAGTACTTGAAAGATTCTATAACTCCTTGCAATGAACTCTCGTCCATAATTTCAAAAACCGCGACCACGGACCACCGTCAATTTAATCATGAAAGTTATTTTGATGGATGGATAGATGGATGGATAAGGCTGAACTCTTTGAATCGGGCGGCGCCTTGCGCCACCTAGCCAGTATTTTTTAAGCTATTTAATTTACGAGTTACAAATCTAGATTTAAAAGCTACGGTCCGTACCACAGTGGTCCGTACGACGGAGGCGCCTCTATGCAACCGGGTGCACACACCTTCCGCAGAAAGGGTCGCCCAGCAGGGAATAGGAAAATATTCACCCTTCCCTTGACCTATGCCACCAGTCAGATAATCTCTTCTTGGTTATCTCCACCTTCCCCATGTCTATTTTCCCCTCACTATTCCTAAATCCCAGTGCGGTTGTTATATTCATAGGCTCCTCAGCTACTACAGGGTGAAGCCCCTTACAGTAAAGTACCAAATGTTCAGCCCGATTTGCGATAGATGGCGCTGCGGCGAGAAGAAAAAAATCGGAATCGGATTTGCATGGAACTTTATGGGAGAGTGCGCAAAATAAACCGAGAGCACGACAGTCCTCCATTAAAAATCCACGAGAAACCATCTCCATCAGTTTAGCCGGTGGCGACACTCGGCCCCAGCTGCCGAGGCCGCGGTCCGCGATCCAGGTGGGCTTCGCACTCGGCTCGGAGTACTTCAGGAGGTCTTCGTTGATTGGCTGAATAAACGTTTAAAAATGGCGGGCCGGTTGGCGGCAAGGGCAAGAGAAACTTGTTGAACCCAACATTTTTCGAAGTTTATCTTGTGTACCAGCTGCCCGCGAACTCCAAAGTCATCTCGGACAGGTTAGGGTCAAGTGAGGTGTTGCTACGGTGCATGGAACGAGTCTCTGACGGTTCATAACGCATGCGTTGCACTTGAAAAACGCGGATTCATGTACGAATTGTGGCAGCGTGCCAGTAGTACGTGCAACTGACCGTCGCTTCGTGCTTGGACAGTGATGAGACTGCATCAGTTGCATCAGTTCATTCCTGCAAGTTCTGTTTCTTTCAGATTGGCGCAGTTTCTTGCGTAACCAATGGCAACTCCAAAAGAACGAGCGGTGACTTCCAAGTCGCTCATCCTGCTGCTTCAGGCCTTGGAAGGACGAACCACGACGGTGGAACTCCGCAACGAGATAGTCGTGCACGGGACGGTCGAAAAAGTCGACAGGCAAGCGGCTGCCCTCTTCTAAACATGGCCACGTGGTTGTGACGGCAGTTTGGGATGAGATTGGGCGGGAGACGGCTAGGATTGGATAGAAGGGGAAGGGAGCTGTGGTGGGGGGAGGGGGACCATGGGCACGTGACTCTTGAGAGCTGGGCTATCCCCCAACCGGTCGCTGCCACCTCCATAAACAAGCTTACCGGAAAATAATGATCCTGGCTTAGTAGCAGTAGTAGTGCAGCGAGTTTACTTGTAGAAATAATATGTCAACCAGCATTCTGGTGCTTTTGGTGCTGATTTGCTAGCTCGTCACCCTAGATGTTGGTTCAAGGTGTACTGTAAAATGGCACCGTCCAGAGAGCCCTTAGTGGAATAACGGTCATAGCTACTGCCGACGCCTCATAGTGCCATGCCTTTCCCGCAGCTGCATGAACGTGGACATGGCGAACGTCACGCTGACCGTGCCCACCTCCGGCGACGCAGCGTCGCCCATCGGCCGCTTCGAGCAGTTCCACATTCAGGGCCGCCAGGTGCGGTACGTCCACGTCCCAGACGACGTGGACATGATGGCCGCCCTGAAACAGAAACTGGAGGAGCTCCAGGGCAGCCGGGGCCAAAGCGACAGCAAGCCCGCAGGAATGCTGGTGCTCAAAACCCGCCAGCTGCGCGAGAAGATCCTCAGGCGGAAGGAGGGGAGCCTGCTGGGCAGGGGGAGGCCCCGCCAGCCATAGTGGACCAATAACATCTAGAACACAACCCCAACATCACCACTACTGAATCCACACAGCGCCGCCCACCTTGCGTCAGCATCGTCACCAACGCGTAGCGAGCACGCGGCGACGAATGTGTCTGCCGCTTTTCTGCATCTTTTGTTGAGCTTCCACGTATTTGCCTCTTGGGGCGTGTCAGAAATCCACTGACGACGACGTAATGCGCAAGCCTTGTGTTCTAGGAGGTAATGAACGGACGGACGTGGCCACCGGCTCGTTCTCCTGCTCCGGGATTCTTTTACGACTTCGCCTTCAGGTGCGGACTGGTGCTCCCTTTCGCCGTGGTCGTGCCTGGCTTGTGGGAAGCCAACTTGGATGCGCCAATTTGTGCAGTTGCCAACGAAGAAATACACTGACCACCCAGTTGATCGTTTGACTGATCTCGATCGGTTTAGTGGCCGACATGGTTCCTTGCAACGGGTCTTCGTCCGGAACCCTCCCCCACTTTTGTGACTACAGTGCAACCCTCTTGCAATACCACATATAACAATGTACCGCTTATAACGATCAGTTTCTAGAGATTCTAGACTGGAAATGGTCAGTTTCTAGTCCAGATACAACGATATTCGGTTATGACGATTGAAATTTCGGGTTTTCTCATTATCCTTATAAGTGGGTCGCACTGTATTGGTCTAAAAAGGGAATTTCTGGGGTCTATGTCGCAATGCGACCGGTATTGTGAGAAATGCCTCGGTGAATGCCTTGGAAGAGGAATCTCCGGGAAGCCTCGAACTAGCAGACAATTTAACAGGAGGCTTGGCTTCTTCGGGGTGCCGAGTCTTGGCAAAATGTCGGCTGCCACTTTGAGGTCTCTGTGAAGTTTCTTTTCAACACCTTCATGATTTGTTTGAGCTAGTACATTCCTCTGCATTTGATTAGCCGCAAAGGTGTTTTTCACGTATTGAAGCGAAAAAAACTTCCAACGGTCTCGTAACCACATAATACAGACAGGAGCTATTTTTCCAGTTGTCGATTAAGAGCATCTGCCGAGCTTTAGCCCAATTTTCACTTTTTGAGCTAGACACCTCTTAAAAGATTTTAATATTTGAGGGCTTTGTTTTGGAGGCTCCCGCTGGAAGATGTGACATATCCACAGCGGTCTTCGAGAGGCAAGGCGCCATAATAATTGGATGGATGTGACTGAACGCTTTTGATCGGGCAGCTGCTTGTGTTGCCTGGCCAGTGTGAAGGCGTATGCCATTTGGGTCGGGAGTTCTATACCCAAAATAGACCTTTTAAAACTGAGCAGAAAGACATGCAAATGGTGCACCATCTTTAACAGTCTTTCGTCTCAAAATGAAACGAGTTGGCCCCTCAAGCTTATTTCCTTTGTATCATGTTTGTCTCTATGTTTGATCTCTAGTGCTGATACTACAGGCAAATATATTAACTTTTGGGATTAAATTGAATACAGATTAAATGGTTGCATCATTTGAATAACATCAGTCAACAAATTGTATATTGTACTAAACACAAAATGTTCAAAACTTTGTTAGAAAAAATAAAAATGACATTCCTTATTAGAGTAAAAAAAACGTGTTTTCCCTATATGTTCACCTCTGTGTTTCATAGAACACTGAACCCTGTACGAGAGCACAAGTAGAAAATCCATTTCATGTAGGCTGTGGTATTCACAGTGTGTCGGGGTGTACATCCAACATATAATTTCATCAAATTCTATCCTTTACGAAAAAAAAAAAAGGCATGCCAGAACTTTTTTACTTCAAAATAGTACCACTGTATGCATGCCTCCACAAACAAGCCTGGAAACGGCGCTTTTCTTTGCACGCACCGCACAAAAAGCGGCGTCTGCTAAAATGCGTGCAGCCCAAAACGTTTCCCCAGCTAGTGGTGCTTCCCTGAGTCGCTGTTCAGCCGTGTTGGTTACGAATGTGACTGAAAGCCAGAATATGCCTGCCAAAAGAGAGCTGTTGAAAGCCCAGTGCCAGGAATCTTTTTCTCAAAGATTAATGTATTTACAGCCTTGCCCGTTCAAATTGTTTTTATTTATTATCGCCGACGTTTTGTACCAAAGATGTGCCACTTTTTGTTTTATTATGTCTTTTCATCCGTGTTATGTCCACACTTGCCAGACCCCTGCAGTATTGTCAAATAAATGAAGCGAATGAGTCGCTCCTAGACACATTTATTTGATCACTCCCAAGTGGGCCGTAGATGCCCCCCCTAGCTCTCCTTCTTTGCCTTCCCTTCGTGCTTCTCGTCGTCCGAAGAGTTCTCCTTCTCGACCTTGGTTTCCCGCGAGGCGTGGATGGCCCTGTCCGCTTCCACCAGGTTGGTCGCCTGTAGCACCGTCGGCATGTCGATCATGCTGCCTTCGAAGGTGAAGGCGCCCTGCGAGTGCCGGCCAAGCATTTGAGGTCGAACCACGGGGCAAACACTTAGGTGAAGACAAAATAATTCGCTTCGACTGACTGGCAAACAAAAAGAAATAAAAAAAAAATCATGATTTGTTTTTTAAAGTAAAATAAATCGGTTACTTTATTAGCTTGCCTGCCTTTTTTCACGCTCATCGTAACTTCAAATTGATCCGATTTAAGTAGGATTAATTTGATTTAAATTGCTGTAGTCAGAAAATAGTGATTATGGCAGAATGATCAACAAGTTCTCCCTATCCCTCAAAACAATGTGGAAGAGTTACTGTAACCTAAAGTACAGTATAATTGGCAACTTCTTATTTATTGATGTAAACCCAGTCGCACTAAAACAGCAGCAGCTTGATTTTCTAGCTAGTCAAAAGCTTACTCGCTTTCTATTTCACATTCTGATTTGCTTGCAATAGGATGCTATGTAACCGACGGAAGAAGTGCAAGGAGCTCTAAAATGATCATAGTGAAACTGGTCTACCTAATCATGCAGCACAAAAAGCGCCTCGTCACGGTGCCTTTGTGTGTCGATATCACTGAGACAAAACCAATTGTGCACAGTGAATGCGCCCTGGCCCTGCACTTTTTTTTGCGCGCGATTGGTTTAGCGGAAGCGGCCACTATTAACGTTTCCCAAACTTGGGAAGTCTGCAAATTATACGTCAAGCGCCCAATTCGACCGGACAAGCACCTGTCTCTAGATTAAGCCATTTTTCGGTGAAAGTGGGGTAAACGCTTCCCCAATATTTTACAATATATTTTTCTCTTAAAAAAAAAAAGTTCCATTTATTTTATTTGTTTGGTGTGTCTGCAGTGTTAATGCAGGAGCAGACAGGGGTAATTTTATTTTTTAATATTTTTTCCCACCCACCCCAGCTCTAAATCTGGTGCTCAGACTGGACACTTCACATTCGTAAGGCGTGAGATAGGAATACATTTTTGTTTTGTACTTGATTTTTACAAAAAAAAGTGCATTCCAGAGGCTCGCAGTCCTTCCCGAACTCCCCATTCGGTTCTGAACCGGAACAATCCCGTCCCCTCGAGGGGCAACCCTTGGAATGCATTTTTCGTTAAAGGGATGCTGAACCGAAATCTGGATTCCCCAAAACACGGCGGAAAAAGCATCCGATGGATGCTACAAACACCAAAACATGACTTGTACAGCGATATCTCGAACGGATGACCGTATTTAAAAAAAAAAAAAAAAGGTGCATTTGACAGATATGTTTACGTCTTGTTCCTCAAAGAAGGAAAGGGAACGGCCTCGCGTCTTCTCCGCCTCGCCGCCTTGAGGGGGCGAAGCGAAGAGGCAACGAGATATCTTGACGTCATGCGCCTCGTCGGCCTCGTTCAATCTCAACCTTTTTTTTTTCCAAAAATACGGCCGTCCATTCGAGATACCGCCTTACGAGTAGTGTTGTAGAGATTGTAGCGTTCCACCTACAGCTCCTGCATTGTTTTCTGAAATCCAAATTTCGGTTCACCATCCCTTTAAAAGGGCACTCAAGTGGATTCTGAGACTGTCTGGTTATTGTCATAATTTGATCTATGGGCTCTAAGCATCCTAAAAAACCCAAAATTACATTCAGAAGCAGCCACGCCCTCCTTTTTGCGCCGTGGCGGAGAACACCAGGGGGCGCCACCAGACGGGAAGGCAGCAGACGCGACAGTTAATCACGCGTGATGGCTTCCCAGAGGAATGCCTACGAAAAGTTACTCCACCGGGAAGCCGTCACTCGTGATCGGCTGTCACATGCCCTCCCCTGCTGCTTTCCTGTCCGGTGGTGCACCCTGGTGTTCTGCGCCACGGCGCAGAAAGAAGGGCGGGGCCCAAACTTTTATTGGACTTTTAATAGGGAAATCAACCGCTCTTGAATCTGATTTCGGGTTTTCGAGGATGGTTAGAGCCCATAGATTATGACAATCCACTTGAGTGCATGTATGTCACAAAACAAAGTTTCCCCCCGCCAAAGAAATTTTAGTTCAATATTTATGTGGCGACTCATTTCAGCGATTCTAAAACATGCTTCTACGAGAGTGATTCTGTGATTCTGTCTGCACTCCAAATATCTTCAAACTTGGCCGCAGTGTTGGCGCTTCTCGTACATGGTCGCTGCCTCTCCTGTTGCCGCTGTGCAGATTTGAATGTGTTAAGTTGCTTCAGTTGCAACTGAGGTGTGACCAACAATGGCTGCCCCACTTGCGATTTGCACAAGTGGGGGAGCCGTCGTTCTTGTGGTCTGAGTGCGTCTGGTGCCAACATTTATCCGAGACTTTGTGCGCAGTATAAAATAAGTGTTTTGTCACAAACAAGTGTGTTTGAATGAACCCAGAAGCTTCAAGAAGGATGCGAAAATATTACAGGCACCCTTTCCGTGAAGAGCGTTCTAGCAAAGAGCCCACTCGGCGAAAAGGGGTAGACCACAACAATGGAGATCCGAACACGGGGGTAGCAAAGGAACATTTTCTCCCTCAAGAAACTGGCAGGTATGCAAAAAAGGACCAAAGGCCGCTTAAGCTCGTATCGTCCGTGATGGTGCACGACGAGGGCATGAAGCGCATGTGGCCGTGTCCCACCTTGCCCTCCTTCTGGTGCTCCTCGAACTGTGCCACCATCCTGCGGGCCCTGTCGAGCTGCTCGGGCGAGGGGGAGAAGGCCTCCTGCACCACCGCCACCTGGCCCGGGTGGATCACCTGCTTGCCCGTGAAGCCCATCGAGGCACCCTCCAGGGACTGCGCCCGGAGCCCCTCCAGGTCTGGGAAAAAGCCGGGCCACGCTATACTACAATGACTGCAACGCGTCTCTGGCTGGTGCAATTGCCATCCCATCCCGCCCGCACGTCAAAAGTGATCCCGAAGTGGCAGCAAGTGACGTCGCAGAAGCCGAAGTGTCACGTTGTCAGATGTCACGATCCTGGCAGTTGGTGCTAGAAGTCCCGGCAAAAAGTAAGGGCGAATGCGAGTGTCGCTGTCGTCGCAGAGTCCAAACTCCTAGCTGCCCAAGCTTCCGAGGGCTGTCAAGCTGGAGAGCGAATTGCAGCGAAATAGGTGTCTGCCACATCCACCACCGCTGCTGGGACATTGCCAGGATCGTAGCCGGTAACAATGTGACACTTCCGTGACGTCATCGGGCAGAAACCGAGGTGCTAAGTGCGCTCTTAAAATATAACTTGGTTATAGTTGTTATGCATGGGTTCTTTTGAGAGTTGAATGAACCAGGATGGAAATGGATTGTATGAAAACATTACATGCTCTCTATTGTTACCATGGCGGATGGTGGGTCCTGCGACCAGTAGGCTAGGCACAACAGCAAATCTCTAGTGTTGCAAGTACGAACAACACAGGTGGCGCCAGCTTCTGTTACATATATAACAATAGTTACTTCAGGTGGAATGTGTTTAGGCTACAAACACAGTTACGACATGTTTACTGATGTATCTATAGTCGCTGACTAGGTAAAAGCGGCGAGGAGCTTCAGTTGTCCCACTTCCAGCACATGCTTCCTGCCTTCGACAATACTTCTACATCTCATGTGTTCCAACTTCCACACACATGTGCATGCAGCCAAAACATGGCAGAACGCATGGAGCACATGCCAGAGGTCTGGAGTTCAAAAGACATGCTGTACCGTTCTCATTCATCGAATTTAGCCAGAAAAAATAGCATCTTTGCCATACTTGCGTGGCGAAGGCAGTGGTAACGCGGAGTGTGATCTGTTAGTAGGGAGAAACTGTGTACACATGTTAAGACTGGATGGTGGATGGTGCCCCCGAGTAGTGCAGGGTAAGCGTGCGAGCGCTTATGGATGTCTTATGTACTTGCGAGTGCCACGTTTTGCGCTTCCAGCGTAAACGTGACTTCCACAGAGCCTGTTGGAGTGCGAGACGTGGTAGAAGGAACGTGCGAAGAGCAGAACAATTGGAACGCGGCAGCACTGAGCAAAGCCCTGGCATTAGCTTGCAGCAGAAGAGAACATGTTGCGACAAAGTGAGCATCTGCTTTCTTTTCTGCCAGTCTCTCTTGCACTCTTTCTCTGTGTGGAGCTTCATGGAGCAGAGCGCCGCTGTATGTCTGAACACGTGATGTTTTTCCCCCACTGGGAGTTCTATGGAGGCACTTGAGGTGGAGGTTTGGCTGGTGTCCAATCAGCGAGGAGACGGCTGGCAGTCGGCCTGACGATCTCTGCTGCACCTAACTGGGTATGGTTAGGTGCCACATTCTGCGTTACAAGTAACTCAGTAACATTTCAATGTTACTGAGTTACTAATGACTCTAATGAGGAAAAGGGCACAGTCTTATTTGGATCCCCGTTTGTGGCAGTGCTCGAGGCAGCACATATTGCCGAGGTTGAGAGCATATAAATGTGAATCATTTGTCAGCACAATTTCGAGAAGTGACTGTCTCTGAGCTAGGTCATTTAGTTACTCTGAAATGTGGTTTCTCAGTTACAGCTACAGAAATTCCATTGCCACTTAGAAAGTATATTTAATTATTAAAATTCTAATTGATTACAGTAACTTGTATAGCTTTAATTATCCAGCTCACACTCCCTTGTCTAAGCCCAGCCTGGACTCGAAAAGGTGCTTGCCAGCTCGAGCCTGGAAACACCATTCTACAAAATTTTCCTTTTGCCCATGTGTCCAACCTTGCTACACAGAAGAACAGCTAGCAGCTCAAAGAGTTTCTCAGGCAGTAACTTGCACGATTACAACGAAGCTACTCTTGGATTGCAATCACCTTTGTAGTCGATGTGAACCATGTCAATCGCCTGGATGCCGTATGCTTTAGCAAGGACCACCACTTGTTGCCTGGCAAAGAGCACTTCCTTTGCGTCCTTCGTACGGCTGGCACCTGCAACAAGGTCGTCGGCTGTTTTGTAATGAAACTCGCAAATCCTGTCCCTCTGGCGAGGCTCCAAGTCTGTTTACCTAAGGAGGCATTAAGAGCTCAGTTTAGGTGCTGTAAAACTTCCCCTCTTTGCCCGCCATTCCAATGTCTCGCTGCATGCAAACTCTGTGACAAAAAGCATTCATAAAAAAAGCCGTCTGTTTTTGTTTTCTTTGGAGATGGTAATGACTTTTCCAAAAGAGTATATGTTTTGTTGATTACTTGCTAGAAAAGGTAAGGAGGAATATACAGTGAAGCTTCACATACTATCTATTATAGTTTGTCATTATTCTTACATTCGCACTACTAGCACAAACTACTAATGTTGATGGCAGTAAAAATACCAACACAAGATGCGAAACCTCTTTGATCTAATTGACTGCAACAGACAGGACAGATGGAGTTTGTTCCAAAGTGCATTCCACTTTTGGTAATCAAAGATTAAAGTGAGCATTTAGAGCCTGTCCTAAATCACAACTGGGTTGCAGCTGAGGATCACAACTGGATCACAGCTGAGTATGACCATGTGCAGCTCATGCACAGCAGACTGGCGTCCTGCCTCTGCGAACTCGCACACTTAGCAAAAAGGCAAGCCAGTGCGTACCGATGTTGGCTGTAAAGTCGTCCGAACCGAAGACAAGTCCGGCCAGTCGGAAACGGGTGAACTCCGACATTTCTCTGGTGTGCTCCAGGAACTCTCGGCAGTTGAGGAGTCCCAGCGCGGTTTCGACGTACAACACCAAGTCAAACTTGTGCTTGTCTTTCTTGCGGTCCTTCAACTCCGACTGCACGTGGTTCATGAGCTGCCCGCGATGGGAAAATGCACAAACCACAATGCTTGAAGATATCATGCATGAAGAATTAACTACCATAGCGCAGTATAGGTGTGGTATTCACTGGGCGCCATACTTGAGCGCAGCGTTCACAGTGCATGCTCGAAACAATACCCCACTTACCTTTCAAGAGGACTTGCAATCCTGGCGGTGCGAACTGCCTGTTACGGAAGTGTTGAGAAAGCTCATGGTGAGCACGCACTCTGCAACAGCGGACTCGATTATGGCCGCAAGTGAATACCACCCATAGAAGGCAAAACCAAAATGAGCTTCCCAATAACAACCCACGACAACAATTTTTCAGTTGTCTCAGCTGTGCCGAAACAATTATATGCACCATAATTCCGTGTCTCTCAAGCATGACCTCAAGGGTATGAGAAATTGCCTCTTCCGGTGTTTCAAACTGTGCAACTTTGAAAAGATCCTCATCAAAGCATGTCAGGAAGAGAAGCGGGCTTTCGCAACTGTACCCAGGTGACGTCGTCCTTGCTCTCCACCTTGGGCAGGAAGATGGTGCTGGGCAGTGTCTTGGCTTCCAGGATGCACTCCAGGTCTTCCTCTGCCAGACCGCTTCCCACCGAGTTGACGCGTACCGCCACATCCGTCCTGGCTCCAAATTGGAGACTGCCCCAAAATGGCGGCGAGGCAGCCATTTTGGGGCCTTCAAGAATAAAAGTGTCTTGTACGATTGCTTGATAAGAAAGTTGGAGTTGGCAAAAAAAAAATGACTAAGAAAACAAGATGCATGTTAGACGCGAGGAGGACCAGACCTTCTTATTTACGGCCACTCCATCTTCACAGTCAAGTACGACACAGTCCACATCCAAGTTGGTGGTTTTTAAAATTTTCTTCTCATCGTTTCCGGGACGTAAAGCACTGCTCGTCTTGGTGTGTACTTTTTTCTTGTCGGTGTTGCCTTGTCGTCACTTTTGTATCGACGGGGAAGCAACGAGCACAACCTGAGCTGTGAGCTCAGATCTCTGCGAAAAAATTGTCGCAGCATTTGAAGCAGAAGTACTAAAAGACAGTAAAAACAGTAGCAGTTAGTAGCAGAAAGCTCGCCTCGAGACTCGCGTTTGAGATGGTGGAAAGAGAGGAAGACATCATCATCGTAAAAAAACACAAACAACGGGCCTTTCACTTTTGAAACAATACAAATTTTATATAATGTAGTATTTTAAAGTTGTTACTATTTGTAAATATTACGGTAAGCGGTATTACCAGAGTAAGTGTTAGTTCGTTAACATTTCTTTTTCATCATCATCATCACTTTGAACAAACAGAAGCAGACATCTCTCCCGCCTGCGTTTTCGTCAAGCGACGACTCCGCCAAATTTACTTCTAACAAGAGCACCAGCGAGAAGATCCCCGATCACCGCGGCTGGGTACAACTCTGGTCGTTAATTGACAACGCGGTCCGGATTCTGCGAGTAGCAAGCATGACGCGCGTCTCAAACGCTCGACGAAATTTTGCGAAGTCTGGTGGCAGCAAAGCCGTCATGCCTACAGATGACAGGTTAGTGTATACCACAATTTTCCATACTCGGTTGGCGACTTACCGTGAGCACGACATCGTAACTTACATATTTGTTTTAGAAACTTTTGTATGTGCAGGTTAGTTTGTTAGCGGAGGCTTTAAACCGGTCGAGCTCCGACTCTGATGAGAACGCAGCATATGTCTAACCGATACCACTTCTTGCCCCCTTGAATCGGTGGACGACAAAACAGGTGATCGTTACGGCTTTGTTCATTTATGTTGTTGATAAAACACTATGCCGTTTGCAAGGACACTTCGAGGTTGTCCTGTTGCGTTCATACTAACCAAGGCGGCCCCTTCTGCTTCAGGTCGGGTCCTCTGGGAGGCCACGACCCGCTGTCAACAGCAAGCGTGCTGAAGCACGTTCAGATGCCGGACGTGCCCGTGGACGGGGAGCTAGTCTTTGAGGCCATCTCCGTCGTGTTCGTGGCAGCTGTGCTCTGCTGCCAGTACATCAACCTGTACAGGACCGTCTGGTGGTTGCCGCACTCGTATAACAACCAGGCCTCGTGAGTGACCCGCACAGAATCCCGTAGCTGCGGTACTGACTCTGACTTATCTAGATGTCGACAGTAAGAGAGAGCATTTCGTCGACATGTCAAAGTGTACATGAAAAGAATATGCTGGTGTGCAGGTATATGCATTCATAAACTAGAGGCAGTCTATGGAGGTGAACAAGGGATATGGACAGCCTTTGGGAGTTGAGGCTGTACAGTTTCGTCCACAGCTTCGCCCGGTTCGCTAACCGTCAATGTACAAATGTCTTCGGGAAAGAAACTGTCTCCTCGCCACAGGCACGAGGAGAACTAGAAAGAGTCTCCGTTTCTTCGTTTTGAAGATGGTTGAGCTGCCGATAAAACTTTCTTTTGAAATGAATTGTAGGAGCCATACCCTGTTTGTGGATTCGTGTTGGCCCTGTGGCCACTGTATATCTTGCAGAACTACTACCTCATCGATGTCCACGTGGCAACCTTCAGCGTAGTGATTGCTTGTCGCCGCTTTCCTCTGGCCGTCCTCAAGTCGGTAAGCGTACAATGCTTTTTGGGTTCTGTAAAAATCTGAGTCTGAGTGCAAAGGAGAAATCAGATCAGACAAGGAGTCAGCGCAGCACGGCTGGCACTGACTGCAGGCTAATTGTATGTTTAACGAGGCTCGTTGTTAGGCTAGTTGGTGCACAGCCACCAACTACCCTAACATGCTCAGCAAACTCATAAGCGCAAACAGCGACAGATACAAAGAAGTGCTTGTCCATGTCCCCCTTCTTTGTGTTCGTTTCTCTTTGTGCTTACATGTTTCCTGAGTAATATTATATGTTCGTTACGCTTGCAATGCTATACCCTAGGCTTTCGTTGAGGTAATTTTTGGGGTTGTGTTTTCACTTGAAAATACATAACTGCAGAAAAAAAATATAAAAAGAAAAGATAAATGCAGGAAAGCTATTGAATCCTCTGCGGCTAATCAGTTTTGATTAGCCGCAGAGGTTTGATTAGCCGCAGAGGAAACCTGCGGTCATGAAACTTGGTTCATGGAAAACCACTTTGGCAAAGTTTGCTAAAGCGAAAAGTGTGGGCTGACAATCGTCAGCAAACATTTCCTTGTTTGCAAGTGCATCAGTGCAATTAACACAAACATTTGTTAAGTGACTTGAGTATTTTAATCTCGACCATTTCATTTGAGCGAGCTTTCACCATCTGCAATTAAAATATTTTTAACGAATGGGCGTCAGCAAAATGGGTGTTGACAGAAGGAAAATAAATGTGCACCCACCTGCATAGGGTCGGAAAATTCTTTCCGTGTGCATCCCTGCCAATGCGATCTTGCACTGCCACTGTTGTCTGCCCTGGCGTCCGACTTTGGTCAAGGCGAGAGCGAGAACCTTCTAAACAGCTGATTGGACAAGGTGCCACAGCTTGCGCGAATCAGACATTTTTTACCAGTTTGCCAGTGCACAATTGGGCAACGTTTTAGTGAGAACATCCCACGAACATACAAATGGCAAGAGGAGTCTCGCAGCCTCTGATGTGATTGTCCTTGGTGCTCTCTCGTCCACAGGTCGATGTCTGGCTGTGTACATTAGCAAAACGACTCGAGAATGAAACAAAGTGCAAGTTGTCATTGGCTTGCAATGTGTAATAGACGTTCAGAATTTCAGCATGCATCCGATCTCACTTCGCCGTGGTGCCCGGTTTCTAGCAGATGATAAACTTTTTTCCCTTTCCGTTAGCAGACGACGTACGGTGCTTCATTGTTTTATTTCCGACTGCGCATGATGCTTCGTAGCTGATGAACCGCGTTTTTCGCTCGCATTAGCAGACAAACCATCTAGGAACGCTGTCTTCACTGGCTCCGCGAGAGGTAAATTAAATCTCGCTCTCGCGGTGACGAAAATCGGACCAGTGGCGCGCAGTTGCGCCAGATTCATTGTCGTTGTGCTGACGGGTCTCGGCCCGCTCTTTTACATGAGCAGCTGCTGTGGCTGGTGCTGCCGGCGCCTGGTATCCGCGGGCATCCGAGGCGTGCCGGTCAGTGGTCCTTGCAGCGGCTGCGGCCATGCTGCTCTGGTGCTCCTACCACATCTGCCGGGCCACGGCCTCCTCAGCCTCCTCTGCCTCGCCTATCCGTGAGTGACGGGCCTCATCCGTGGACGACCCCCGAGAAGCAGGATGGTCATTCACCTTCACCCTTTCAGTACCGGGCTTTTTTCCACCGCACGCCGAGCTATAATTTTTGTTTCATAAATTATCATCATCATCGTCATCATGTATTTTTGTGAACACTTAAAAAAAATATATATTTAATAACAAAAATATGCTGTAATCTAGTTATAGTTAGAAGGAAATAGGGTATGGCTGCAGCAAATTTGTTTGTGTCAGTTATGAAAACAATTGGGATGGATCAGGTAGTGCGTTCCAGTCCTCAGTGGCCAGCGGTAAGGTTGACATTTTATGAGTGACGGTTGACAATGAAATCGGACGTAGCTTACAAGAAAGGTCAAAACAAGAAAACAAATTGGGAGCCATTCCACTTTGTGAAGGTGGACGACCAGTGAAACTGTCTAGCACACGACACAGACGTGACACAGAATTTTACAGCGAAGCTGTTTATGGCTAGGGTTTTGTGGATTTTTCGTGTGTGTGACCAAAACTCTACGCTTCCACCGCCTCATGCGCGCGTCTTCCCCGTATAAAAGATCAGAAGTGAATAACCAAAATAAAGCGTTGGCGAACGTGCGTGCAAGATGCCATTAGTTTTAGGCTTTTGCTTTAGAATAGGTACTGCTGCAGTCGCCGGCATGTGCGACACGTTAAGCACCATTCTCTGCATTCTCCTTGGTGCTTGGGTAATTTAGCAATGGGTCTCTTTCACTTCTCTCGCCGTAATGGGGAGGCCGCGTACAGTCCGTACTCCCGAAGAGCAACACATCTACAAAGAGCAACAACGGGAATGGCACCGAGAATGTCAGCGGCGGCGGCGGGCGGCAAACACCACCTATTAAGATCAAGCACAAAACGCTAAGCTCATGTGGCAAACCAGACAAGACGATCAACGTCGCGGGGCGGAGAACACACCAAAAAGATGCGGATATCATGCTTCTAAATTGGACAAGTTTAATGGAGCATACGCTAAACTCTGTGTCGTATGCTAAACAGCTTCGCTCGTCATCCATCTTCACAGTGTGGAATGGCTCATGATTTTTTAACAAAGGTACAAACACATTTATTGTCTTGGTCAGTGGTCATCGTGACAAAAGGTACGCGCACACACGTGCCGCCCACCACCACCGCTGACATTCTCGTTGCCGTTCCCGCCGTTGCTCTTCGTAGGCGCGTTGCTCTTTGGGAGTCTGGACTATACGCGGCCTTCCCATTACAGCGAGAGAAGAGAAGTGGAATTGAAAATGGAGAACAGCAACCCAAGCTTCAAGGAGAACGCAGGGAATGGTGTTCCACGCCCTGCATGCGCACAACTTCTCCCGTATAAAAGATCCGAAGTAAATAACCAAAATAAAGCGTTGACGAACGCGTGTGCAAGATGCCATTTGTTTTCGGCTTTTGCTTTAGAACAGTTACTGCTGCAGACGCCGGCACGTGCGGCGCGTGGGTGTGGTGCGAGCTTAGAGTTTTTTGTCACGCACAAAAAAGTCCACGGAACCCTAACCATAAACAGCTTCGCTGGAAAACATGTTGAGGAGGCGATAACAAACATTGTCTGAGACGATTGTTGCGATAGAAGGTCTGATGGAGGAGAGAGAGACAAGACACCCTGCGGCAGTGAGAAAGTGTGTCAAGGTTAGCTGATTGGCTAAATCCTGATATGCAAGCATATGGGGAGTAGTCAGAATAAATAAAACGGAGGGCTCTGTTTTGAACAGATTCAAGGCTGTTAGTTAGGTAAACCTGCCTTGGTGACCATATGGAGGAAGCGGATTCTAGTTTAGTTCTGTCCAAGGTAGTATTAGCTAGTTGTTTGCTGTAGTGTGTTCTGTAATTCATATTTATTTATGAGATGTGCTGTTTTATGGGCAAAAAGTTAATTGATGTCTGCATGCCCCCACCAAGAGCAGAAGCAAATGAGCCTTGGAGGAATAGCGTACTTCAAACCTTGATAAACAAAAAGAATAGCTTGTTTTGCCGGTATTAATTGTCAATGCAAAGAACCTGCACTGTATTTCATTATAAAAGATGTAAGTAAAAAGATAACAAAAAAGGCTCGAGGTACACCTAAGCACTTCTTATGAGTTGTGAATGCGAAGCAAGCACGCCGCTCTTCGCTCCCTTCTTTAATCTGCGGCGTACAACGCGCTGACCTTGGGCGTGGAACGGTGGAGCCACTGCCTCGCGGACACGCAGAGCCATCGGGTGAGCGATCGTTCAAACTGTCGTGTGCCTTGCGACGCGAGGAAGGATTAGACAGCAATGTATAGTTCCCGCAGAACGAACCCCTGGTTTATTTCATGCGCCGTATATATTGCCACTCGCCGTACAACCGATAAGAGGCGAGCGAACTCGGTGATCAGTGATAACACAACAGGTGATAACACAGTCAGGATGACACCACACAAACTGATGCGCAGCGGCCAATGGGAGCCTCGTCGATGCGCGCCAGCCAATGGGACCGAAGTGTAAAAGGTGCTGTTGGCTAGCTTTGCACGTGGTTTCATTAAGGTGCCGTTTTGCATGGTTTCAAAGCTGATGACGTCGCTCGCTCCATGAGACAGTTAATGCTTTCACATTAAAAGTAAAAACCAATAGAGTCCAGACGTCCAGTGCCTAATCCGAGTGTAAACATTATCATACACAGGAGCTTGTATCATACACAAATCACCATTAATATACTCTGTTATCCCTAAAATATCTTCACGTCTTGTCACAGTGAACTATCTAGAAAAATACAAAACCTTGTATAGTCCGCACCCGTAGATAGTCTGTATCGAGTAAAATTTAAACTTTTAAACATGTGTAGTCTGTGGACTATACATTGGAAAATACGGCATTTCCAGTCTAGTGGTCTACGAGATTACAATGGGTTTTCGCAAATGAATGACAGATTTTTCCGAGCACGGTATCACTTTTCTCTTAAAGAAGGTCAAGATAAACTCTGCCCCTGGCCCAAACTGTATCTCAGACTACAAAATGTCCCCCCCCCCCCCCCCCCAAAAAAAAAACATTCAAGTTGTTTTTTGTTTTTTGTTTTTTTACTGCAAAAATAAACTGCGTCGCCAAACGCTCATTCTCCACCCAAATGTCGCTCCAGCAGTCCGAACCGGATGTCAACGTTTCAGAACTAACCATTATTTTATTCATAAGCTATGCATGATTTTCTAAAATTTTGAAGGGGGAAAACGATGATAGCCGGCAAAGCTCTCGAATACATGGAGCTCTATAACGCCAGTTACCGAAAACGAGCGAAAATGACCCAAATTTTCCAGTAGAAGTTTTCAGAAAATCACTTATAATTTTGAATATTGAAAAGGGTTAGTGCTGAAACTTTGGCATCTGCTTCGGACCGCTTAGAACCGCATTTGGGCGGACAACGAGCATTCGCCCACCTAAAATCAAGAGCAAGCCGCCTCGGTGGCTCCGAGGCGAGAGCGCTGGCCTACGGATCCCCATGTGGCGGGTTCGAATCCCGGCCGAGGTGCCCGCAATCTGACGGAGGCTTATTGCGGAGGAGGCGCCGTGTAACCGAGCTTTCGGTTGCACGTCACAAGATCCCCAGGTGGTCCAAATTAATCCTCAGTCCTCCGCTGGGGCGTGCCAGATGCCCGTCATTGGTTTGGCACGTAAAACCCCCAAATTTTAAAATCAAGAGCAAATCATGTGAAAAGGAGGAGTGGGCTAACTTTCGGTGTACAACCAATAAAAGTTGAAAAAGCGCTATTTTTAGACAATGTTTTCTTGCCAAACTTGCTAAGTTGCTATCGCAGTGAGAGACAATGAAGCAAAGATGACCATACTTCTCAGTCAACAATGCTTGCTTATATCTAGGGTTCCGCGTTTTCGGTTTCTATTTTTTCAAAATTCGGCGTACGTTTTTCGGTGTTTATGTTAAAATTCAATTTTCGTTTTTTGTTTTTTTTTCGGCGTATATTTATGCCCACACAAGTTTATCGGCTTTTTTTGGTGAATATAAAATAAACACCAACGGACACCGGATCAGATGATACTTGTAGCTCTGATATTTGTGATCACTCAAAGAATAATGGCACAGATATATTGAAAAAAAAAAAAATGGACACTTTATTTGGCAAATGTGTGCGACTGTAAAAGAAACAAGAAAAAAACACAGAAGTACAAACAAGTCAGATATGAAGCCTATGCCCAGAAACCATGGAACTTCACCTTCTGCACATCAGGATTACGGGATCTTATTATGGTACACACACATGTACTTTCCCAGGTTCTCCTCGTTGATCCACACTCTTTCTTTCCTGTTAATATGACACTGAGCTTCGAGAATGCCCTCTCAACGCTAACACTGGACACTGGCAGGCTGAGGACATGAAGCGCTGCCTGAGCCAAAATCGGCCAATCAACCAATTGCGACCACCTAAAGAGACACGGTGCGACGTTTTGAAGCACAACACAACATGCAGAGGTTGCATCAAGTCACTTCCTTACAACGAGTTTGAAAACACGCTCGTACATGGCCAAGTCATGGGGCAATTCGGACTTCACGTTCCGATCGACGATGCGAACATTAAACCAAAATGTCGTGATGGCACCCGTGTATCCCATACATTCGGACACGTTTCGGTAGACACTGTCGTTCCACTTTTTCGCCACGGCTCTGCGGTACGACTGGAAGGTCAAAGTTCCGGTTAAAATTGACTTTAGAAAATGGATTCGACGTCCTTTTATCGGTTTTTGTCGGTTTAAATCGAAAATGCCGAACCTAAAAACTGACCTTTTTCGGTTAAAACCAAATTTCCGAAAATCGATTCGGCGTACTTTTATAGCTACCTAGTAGCCGCATTTACGCCGAGGTCATCATTGATCCGAACACTGTGATTACTAAGTGGGCTCTTTTTCAGTGTTTAAAAAAAAAAATAGCAAATCAAGCTAAAAATAGGGGGCGGGTTATTTTTTTGGGGTGGGACATCTCTCGGAATATATTATGGTAGTAGTTTATTTTTGAGGTGAAATAAATACTGTAAATTCTTTTGGGGGGGACACGCTGTACATCTTAAAACTGTGCCGTTTCTGTCGCCGTCCGCCAAATCGAGTTGTTTAGAAACATCTTTTGAACAAAGCGAGTTACCTCTTGACTGGGGAAATGCAAACATAGGACCTATACACAAAGACAAAACAAGAACACGTAATTAGGCCCATCTCTTAAACGAGTGTTTCCTGTAAAATGGTAGAGCACATAATTTACGCTAACTTAGTCGGTGTCAAACGTGGAAGATTACTCTCAACTTAATCTGACTTGATGCACTTGAATCAAGTCAGATTTACCAACGAGACAAGCCCTGTAACTACAGATTATTTTCTTGATAGCACAACTCTAACTGGGCCGCCCTTCATCGTTGTTGGCCGTGCAGGGCGGTCATCTACGCCATCCTGTTCGGCCCCAAGGCCGGCCCGCTGACAGAGCTGGTGCCCGTGCCACCGAGGAAAGTGGCGGCGGCCGGCCCCGTGCCGGGCTCCCCCACGGCCCTGGTGCACGTGTGCTCGCCGAGCCCCAGCGACGTGCGCGCCGAGGTGGAGCTGCACAAGCGCGACCTCAACGAGCGGCTCAAGCGAGTGCTCTTCAACACCCTCGTGGTTGCCTACTACACCTCCTTCCAGCCGTGCTGCTTCGTCCAGGTGGGCAGGTGTCGAGGACAGGGGTTGGCAACAGGGAGAAATGCCGATTGGGGTGTTGTTTGTGGCACGCTGTTAGTTTTCTAATGATGCGCGGTGGAGTCTTTGTTTCATAATCTGTCTGCACAGACTGTAGGATTGAAAAGATGTACGCTTGCAAGCTGTGTGAGACGTTGATCCCATGCTGGGATGCTGTACCATCAATCCAACGCGGCACCATTTTCTTTACAAGGCTTACGCGTGCTTACATCAAGATATGATCACAGGTCACCAGCACATCTATGCTTCGTACGAGGCGTTGCAACCAGTTAAAGGAGTAGCTTGGCACTCTTCGTACAAGTGGTTGGTGGCTTGCGGTCATATGTCACCGTAGGCGTACGCAGGCTTCGTAACGTAAGAAAACGGTGCGAACCAGCCTTTTGCCCTAGACAAGAAGACCACTTTGAAGACGTGCACAATCGAGCAAACATTTTGCGGAGTCCCACTATATCAGGCTTAAAGATTAGAACTAAAATAATGACTTTGCCTACGGTAGAATGTCGTCTGGCAGCAAAAGTCGACAAAGTGTGTCTGTTCTCCCCTGCATCGTTCGGATGACGTCCCTGTCGATGATAACCAGCAGCATGGATGGATGGACGTTAATGGCTATACCTTTTGTAACGGGCGGTAATTCTTTCCAAGTGTTGGCGTCGTCTGAGAAACATAGCTGAAAATAGACATGCCATCTGCTTTCATGGAGTGTGCTTAAATTCTGGTTCGCACACTCGCAACTGCTTATGACCGAAGAGGCTTGAGAACTAGCCGTACGACCGGCTGTGCAGCAGTGCAGCTGACTGTAAGCAGTCGCAAGAGGCTTAAAATCCAGTTGTAGTGTAGTCAGTCGCAGTCGAACGAGAGTGAACCAATCTCAAGTCTGGAACTTGCGGTCGTTTGCAGAGCCAGCTGCAACTGGAACTGTGGTGGGTGGTGCAGCACGGGGTGCTGTCCTGGCTCGGGGCGCTGACCCTTCACGCAGCCTACTGCTTCCCGCCGCAATACCTGGACGCGCTGCACCGCTCGGCGCTGCACCTGGGCCGCTGGAGGCGCCTGGAGCCACGCAACGTGCACGCACCGCACCATATGTGAGGGCTGGCATCTATGCTCTGTTCTGTAGGAAGGGAAACATGTTAATGCACGATGGATGTCCCCGAAATATGGCCCATCCTCCCATGAAGGTTAGACCAGATAGAAAAAGTTGGCGGGCTAACTTTCGACATACGGCTCTGGATAGCCTAGAAAAATTTCTTCAGGCACGAGACAAACTCGTGCCTAAATCAGCTGCCTAGATCCCACCACGAGCATACTATTACGTGAAAGACGAACGGAAAGGAAATTTGTTTGTTGAATTGCCTTACAAGTTTTTGTCCGAGTAGATCCAATTGTTAAAGCTCGTATTGCCTGCCCACTGCAGAAATCGCTTGAACCCATCTAATGCAATTTTTAAGGGTGGGCTATCCTGGGATGGCCCACCCGTAGACAATAGACAGAAAACGAGTAGGCCGGATATTGAGGTAGGTTGGCCTCCTCCATATAGAAATTGCTTGAACCCATCTAACGCAATTTCTAAAGTTGAGCTATCCTGTGATGGCCCACCCTTAGACAATAAACAGAAAACAGGGGTGTGCCAGATATTAAGGTATGTTGGATTTCTTTTAATTTGCCTTCACTCCGCAAAACGTGGGAATCCAGATCCACATTTCTGCAGCCAAGTTTAACCTGCTACAACAGTTGATGGATAGGTCTGTCATGTCTGTATTTCAGTTAAATCTGCGTGGCAGCTGTGAAATACAGTCAGCTCGACCCTTTTCTTTTCTCTTCAGCTGGTCGGAGAATGTGCTGTGGCCACAAAACAACCTCGTGAAGCATAGCAAGGAGTACTTCAAGGCGGAGGGCATCAGCAACGCCGCGGAACCTGGCAACATGGCTCAGTCTCGCTTTTACGTGAGTGCTGCACGAGTCTGCCGATCAACGACCCTGTGGTTACCGGCAGCTTGTGGATGACTGGGTAGTCTCCTAGTTGTCTCTGTGCCCAGTGCAAGCTTGCCGCCTTCAGTAGTGCTCTGGCAGATTTTCCAGCATCACCAGAACGTCACTCAAGCTGTTTTCTATGAAACAAGTGTCGATGAAGCATGTACCGGGAGAAAATAATCAACCAGAGCTTGACTTGTTAAGGGCCTACGGTAAAAGCCGTAGCCTTTGCCGCTTATTGCTTAAGCTTATCTCTGTTTCTTTTTATTCTCATGTTTGCAGACAATATTCCACAGTCCCTTGGTGATCATGGGTGGCCTGTTGACTACTCAGGTCATGCAGATTGTGTTTGAGCTCTACCTCCTGCTGAAGTCCTCCGAGTGGCACCGGCTGCTCACCATCACCTTGTTTGTGATGCTCAACTCAGTGACTCTGTTCAAGCTGGCACGACAGTACTTCGTCATGGAGAGGATCTACCACGCGGAGAGGATTGTGCAGGAGACTCTTCTGGGCGGCTAGCAGATCTGCACAGCTGGTCTCTGCTTTGTACATACGGATGTTTGTAGATAATGTTAATAAAGCTGCATCTCTGAACAAACTGAGAGTGAATTAGTAACATCTGCTATGGCAAGATTAGTTATCCTGTAAGCTATGCGGAGGGCAAGTCATCTGCTTCTTGCGTGAGAGTTGCGGTGAAGTCAGAACCACGCTGAGCTCTGATTGGCTTTGACTGAAAAGATAATGAATAGAACTGAATGCTGGATTCCTTGAGGTCCACCCACTATTTTTTACAGCAAAGCTGTTATACGCTAAGGTTTGGGAAAAAATGCGTCCTCACATGTCGACAGAAAACTGATCATTGGTTGTGGCAAGTGTGAATAAATAAAAACAAAGAGAGGGGTCAAGTATGAATAAATAAAAACGAAAATAGGAGGTAACCAACGTGAGTCAGCCCTCCTTGGCTTTATTAGGTCCTGATCCCTTGTTATCCTCTCTAAGCATCGTCCTCGAGGTCGTCTGAGGTGTTGTCCTCAAGGTGGTCTTTGTGGTCATCCTAGACGTCCTTGAGGTCATCCTAGACGTCCTTGAGGTCATCCTAGACGTCCTTGAGGTCGTCCTAGAAGTTGTCCTTGAGTTCATCCGAAAGGTTGTCCTCTAGGAGCCGTCCTTGAGGGTGTCCTAGAAGTCGTCCTTGAGGTCCTCTGAGAGGTCGTCCTCTAGGCGTCGTCCTTGAGGTCGTCGGAGGTGTCATCCTCGAGGCCGTCCTAGAATTTGTCCTTGAGGTTATACAAGAGGTCATCCTAGGTGTCGTCTTAGAAGTTGTCCTTAAGGTAATCCTAGACGTCATCCTCAAGGTTGTTTTAGAAGTCGTCCTTGAGGTCGTCCTTGACGTCCTCGAGGTCGTCCTAGAAGTCGTCCTTGAGGTCGTCCTAGATGTCATCCTCTAGCTATCGTCCTAGACGTCGTAAAGATAACAGCTTCGCTGGTCCTGCATCTTCACGTGAAGTGGAAGGACTCTACAATTTTTTCTATCAGCCAGTAAGAGCTCAGCGTTTGGATGTCGTCGCAACCCCTGCGCATGAAGCAGATGAGTTTTCACTCCACATAGGCACCTATTTATATTGCAAGCTTGGTCCAGGCTAAGGTGGAAGTAGAGAGAGGTATCAGACAAGGACAGAAAATGGGGTCGACATTCCACTCGGGCTTTGAGCGTTGGCAGGGGCACTGTAGGGTTGGAACTCGGTGCATAGGCACGGTCGCATGCCACGCAGCCTTCACGCGGATGCGCCTCGCGGTCTTGAGAATGTGTATACAAAATGAGGACGGTACGTTCCTCGAGCCCCTATTACGCGGTGCCATTTTATGGCGTTTGTCAGAAATGGGAGCGAACCAATTCAACATTTGTTTTGTGGCAGGGTGGCGCCATTCAAACACCTCTCTCCTTTCACTGTGGTCCAGTGCATGTCGGCTCTGGCAAGCAGTGGTGTAGCCAGGGGGGAGTCTTATGGGGCTTCAGCCCCCCCCCCCCTCTCTCCCTCTCCCAGCCGGCCCTATAATATACATTTGCATTTTTTAACCCCTCCCCTTAGCACCCCAAGTCATGGACACCAAAGCCACCTCAGCCCCTCCCCCATAAAAAATGTAAAGCCCTTCCACTTCACGTGAAGATGGGGGACCAGCGACGCTAAAATGTCTAAGACGATGCCTAGAGGATGACGTCTAGGATGACTTCTTGGACGACCTCAAGGACGACGTCTAGGATGACCTCAAGGACGACTTCGAGGACGATTCCTAGGACCACCTCAGGGACAATGTCTAAGATGACCTCAAGGATGACTTCTAGGATGACCTCGAGGACAACCTCAAGGCTTCTAGGATGACCTCGAGGACAACCTTGAGAACGACCTTAAGGACAACCTCAAGAATGACCTCAAGGACAACATCTAGGACGACCTCAAGGACAACTTCTAGGATGACTCCTAAAGATATTCAGCCTTCCATACCGGTGAAAACCAGAATGGAAAGGCTGGAAAAGTTGCCGCCATCTATGAACGGCGGCGGTAACCAGACAACCGGCAAGCCGGTTGTCTGGTTGCCGCCGTCGATCATAGATGGCTGTAGCTGTCTGGCGTTTTGTGTCGACATTTGTTTGTCCACGGACATTATACTGGGGTTAACAGCTCTGCTGTAAAATTCCTGGATAGGCCACTGCTGGCAAGGATGCGACTGTACCAAGTGAATGTTGGACCTGTCGCGAGGCCCGCGAGTCATTTTGATAACTTGTTGAATAGATGTATTCTGACAAGATCAGAGTTCTGGACAATATTCCTGCGGATTATTGTTACGGGTGAAAAGTTTAGCGAAATCAAAAGTAATCTTGGCAACCAAAAGTAGCAGATAGGCGACAGTAGCCAATCCGGATCCAAATCCGGTGTCAGCTTGTAAACATTTTAAACCAGCGTGGTTCACGGAGTGCGGCATGTTTCTGTGCTATAATCGAGAAATATGTAACACACTGTCGTCCTTTAACTTTTAATTGCTTGTTTTCGGTGTTGCGTGCTTGTCCTCAGTGAATATCATGGCTCTGGCGGTGCGGCGGTTACTCGCAGAAAAGGTGAGCCTTCGAGCTCGTGTCTTGGGTGCGGCGCGCGGTTCCCATATGTTAATGCGCGCCATGTTTATTTTATTTATTATTTAAACCTCTCAGATTACCCAGACAGCTGATCGTATTGGATGCGACGATGGCTCTCTACAAAAAATACTTCCTTTATTGAAATTAAAACTTGATTCCCGGTAAGTTGGTTTCGGTTTACCGTTGTCGATCAACACGCGTGCGCTCGTTTGTTTGTGTTTACACTTGGCGGCTTTTTGTTTGTTTGTTACGCTGTTTAAGATCCGTGCCGCAGATCGTCGTCCCTTTGCAAGCGATCTCGTCGGCAACCGGCATTGAGAGCGACGCACTTTGGAAGCGACTCAAGTCCGACCTGAACGCGGACGTAAGTGCCTCTGTCCTATCCGTTCAAAAAGACTATGAAACGATTCATTTTTCACTTTGACTATCTAGCGCTCAGAAAAGATACTTTACGCTTACGAATTCAAAAAGCATATGTAGATCTTCTGTTGAGCCAATAGCCGTCTCGGAACCCTTTGTCGTCATACCAGGAAACTCGTGACGTCATAATCGTGCGCGGAAGAGAAGGATCATACGGTTCTCGACCATCAGTTTCTGTTTCACGGTCCCTTTAACCTTAAATTCACTCTTGAATCTCTGTCCTGTGCCCTTTAGTTCCCCATCGAGCTCGGATCGGGGGGAGACACTATCGCCGTCAATTTGGAGGTTAAAGATTTTGTAAAGGTATGGAACGCACAAAACTCTCTTCCTGCTATTTTGTGTATTTTATTTATTTATTTATTTATTTATTTATTACATGTTACCCCGCAGCGCCAAGAGGCATTATTGCAGGGGGGGGGGGGGGGGGGGGGGGGGGAGATGTGAGAATACATTTGCACAAGAATTACAGTCGTCAAATACAGAAACACACGGGAAAAAACAAACAAACAAGTTCGCAAAAAAATTGTGTTACAAAATTATAACACTTTAACAAATGGATCCACAATGGTATGAACCTTTAGCCACCAGTATAATTTTCCGTACAAGTAAAGGTATAAAGACACAAAGCACAGTGTTATAGACCTTTTCATTTTAGTAGTTGCCTCACCGGCGGATAGAGGGCGCTGACGAACTCGGCGCCATTAGGTTGCTTCAATTGGGTTGGTTTCGGTTTCAACGTGAACGCGGCTATGTTGCTGTTGTACCTTGTTTTTGCTTAATTTTGTGATACGATTATTTTTTTTTGTAGCACACAACCAATGAAACAGGGGTACTGAACCACTTTGAGGAATACGAGGTCTATTTTAGCCTAAATTACGGGCTTTTTTTACCAACTCTTTTGATGTATTTGACTATGGTCGGTTGCGAAACACCTGACTGATGTACAGGGAAGATTACCATCGTTTACGGCCGTACCCGACGACACGTTTCCTGAAAAACAAACTAATGAAGAGACTAACACGTGACTGTAAACAAGCATATCGACAGCTTGATTTGCAATGTGCGGAATCGGCCAGAACAGATGAACTCGCGAGTTTACTACTCAATGTTTGGTTTTTGTGGGCACCCAACCTTTAGTTAACTTCGCAGACTAAAAACGTATCGTGTAATGACGCATATAATTGATATAAACAAGTAATATTGTCTCGTCCTCTTTTTTTAATTTTCAGTACTCAGGCATGTTTTGACAGGCCCAGTAGGAAATTTCTTAAATTATCAACCCCGCTAAAGTACTCATCAGCAGCATTTCGCGATATTGGTCCTAGGAAATAAATTATTTTTATATGAACATTTGCTTACTCAAGATATAATATAAGTGACAGGCCCGTCAAATTAAATCTAGTATTTGTCTTCCGTAAAATTGGCCAAATAAAATTAAAGGACGGAGGAGGAGAAATACCTCGGAAAGTTTGGCTGAAATCTAGCGCTAGGCACCACTTCACGGACCTGTGTGAACAAATATTTATTTGTTTGAACAGATTCTCTTTGTAAATTTCAGCGTCGCCAGCTACCAAAGTAAACCTCTATTCGTCATCGACAATCCTGGATTCTTGTGACTTTTATGCAGACGGCTTTTCTTTTTTTTCGGTGTGAAATGTTGCAAATTTCTGTTACTGGCAAAAGTTAAAACAGCGTACGCAAAAAAAAAAGCGTTTTCATTATTGCGCATACGCCGAACCCAAACCGCGTTTTAAATTTGCAAATAGAAACAATGTTATTTCTTTGTGTACTCTATTTTAAAACTCTCTACTGTTAAGTTGTCTATGGCAGTTCCTTACGCGGGAAGTCCCAACCTTTGTGTTAAAATAAACTTAGTGGATGGCACTGGTTACCTAAATACAATCAATAAATTACTTCAATGACTGTCGAAATGGGAGCGAGCACGGTATACAATTTCTTAAACTTCATAGGTAAACCGACCAACCGAATGTTTACGCCGAAAAAAAAAAAAAAGATTGAGAACCTCATACTCATGTAGGTGTGATATGATGAACAAACAAATCGCCTGATGTTGACGTACCTTTACTTCTAGCCACAGATAAAATACAAGTTAAACTTTCGTTGCATGTCCATCTTCTCCGCGAGTTTCCTCACATAATCAAAAGAAACTGTTTTTGATGCATTATGAATACAAAGAACGATACTTTTAGGAAATACAGATACTCTCCTTGCGCTGACTATTCTTGACACCTCCCGATCCGAAATGCGCGATAGAAATATACGCGCTTCTTACTGAGAATGTTCCGCCACTGACAACTGAGGTCAACAAACCTCAGTTGTCATAAACCTTTGAACCCTCGTGATGTCTTAGTCGTCGAATAGACGTATCGGACAACAGTTTCCGAAGTAAGGCAAGAAAGCGCGGTGAAACGTGACGGAAAACACGAATACAACGCATCCGACAAGGCGCGGAGGGGAGAGCGGAGCAGCAAGTTGAAGCAACCTAATGGCTGCCGCGTCACGTGATTCCAAGATGGCAGCGCCCATGCAGGGGAGCATGAAAAGGTCTATAGACCAAGCATTCTGAATACACATTCACAAAGAGAATATTCACTTTCCTTATTCCCAGCTATCACGTGACAGTTTATCAAAAAATTTATCAGACGATGGAATTGAAATAGTTTCCTCTGGCAATTCGTTCCATTGTTTAACGGTATTGGGGAAAAATGAGCATTTGAATATATTAGTCCTAGCTGAAAATTCTCTAATTTTTTGGAATGATCTAATCTGCGTGACACAAAGTGCGGCAGTTCAATGAATTTAGTTTTATCCAGTCCTGTTTGATCATGATAGATCCTATGTAAAAATTTTAAACGGAGGCGGCGTCTTCTAGAGTTCAGAGGTTCCCAGTCTAATTGACGTTTTAGGGCAGTAACACTTTGTTTGAAATTGTAATTTTTTCGTGACGAACCTAGCAGCTTTGCTCTGGATTTGTTCAATTTTCTGTTCTAGATAGCGTTCTTTATATCTGTTAAAGTTACGGATAATTGTTTTTTTTTGTGGGCTGTTTGATTTTTGTTCCAGGATACACTGCGATCAGCAGTGGCAATCGAGGGGGCTTTGCGAAACGGAGCGGCCTGCTCTCGAGCCTACCTCGCCGTCGAGTGATAGCTGACTTTAGGTACTCGTAGACTTACCAACAAAATTTTTTACAAGTGTGCAAAATTATTTAAAACGTTGGTATACAAAGGACTACAGTGCTGACAGCTTTGCTTTACAAATATGTTGCAGCACTTCTAAATACCTGAAACTGTCAGGGTGTTATTGTAAATATTAATTCCACATATAATTGGACTGGGCGAAGTACAGGTTCTAGATGTCTTTTGTTCTATTAGAATGGTAGCTTTGGCGTGGTAACACTAAATGTGTGCATGCCTAACTGACATTGAATCACGTAGATCTTTAAAGGTTCTGTTTTCATGACTGTCGTCTGACATTTTTGTGCATGCCTGCAGCTCACCCAACATTGCACAAACCCTTCCATGTGGGACACCTAAGGTCGACCATCATCGGCAACGTCCTCTGCAACTTGCACCAATTTGTGGGGGATGACGTGACAAGGGATAAATTACCTCGGTGACTGGGGAACACAGTTTGGTATGTCGTGCGCCCGATGGTCTCTTGTTCCAATTCGGTACTTTTCCTACCCAGTAACAAGCTGGGGTCATTACTTCAGTCAAAAACCCTTCTTTGAAATAGTGGAACATGAAGAAATGTCTTTGTGATTTGTATCAAACCTTCTGGCTATCGCAGAGAATTCCCATTGACTAAGTCTTTATGTGCAAGAAATGTTGTGAGCCTTGGTGACATGGTAAATCCAGCCTCTTGTCGTTAAATATGAGAAGTGTGTCAACAGTTTTACTGTGTAGTCAGTTTTGCGGTTGACAAGCATAATGTGAGGCTGATACTTAACCCAGTACAGTTTGGTAGTATATGGTTAAAATTTCCTGACGGTTTGTAACTCAGAAGTGCATTTGATACTTTTTATTGAGAATGGCTTTTTCTACTGACTTGTTCTCCTAATAAATACTGGGTTCCTTGATAAGCAGTAATTGCTTACAACCAGATCACAACATTATTTTCCTTCTTTCCCCCAACCAGGCATCCTAAGTTGTGGGTTTAGAAAATTCGGAGACCAGGCGGAACTTGAAAAAAATCCTCTGAAACATCTCTTGAAGGTTAGCAATCTTAGGCACCTGTGCTTGGATGCTTGGCAAATGTAATGCACAAGCACTTACACTTCGTCTTTTTTACCCAGGTTTATGTTGAATCAAAACGCCGAGGCAGAACAAAACCCTGCGTTCCGTGCCGAGGCACTGAGACAATTCTCTGACTTGGAATCAGGTGACACTTATTCTTCTCTAACAACCGTTCATTTGAATGTGGATAGTTTTTGCCTGTTGTGTTCCATTTACTAAATGCACTGCATAATAAATATGAAAGCCTTTTTTGTTTTGTGTTTCAGGCAATAAGGTTGTTGTTTCTCAGTGGAAAATTTTCAGAGAGCTCAGCATTGTCAACTACACGGAGCTCTACAAGGTACTACTACTGCTACTAAATTGCTATAACAATTTCCCCAGCTGATTGATTTGTTGGTTCCTACTGGTGGCCCTGTTTGTGGGTGCATTAGATTACAGTAAACATTCAAGCAATGGAATAATAGACAGTTGGTATACTTCACTGGTTAGATTTTGTAAGCAGCTATGCAAACTTAAAATGTTTACATACAGACTCGTCTGTTGAGCAGACAGCATTTTTTTTTTACTTTTCTTTTGCAACAACAACAGCAGTTCAAAGGTTGTATTTATGTTGGTCTAATTTTCTCCTTGCAAAACTGAATTATAATATATTTATTTATTTATTAATTTATTACCTTAAGGGTCATTTGAAAAAGACTACATAAGTAGAAAAAAAAGTTTTAAGAGCAAAAGGCAAAAACAGGAGAGTCACTGAACAAAGAACATAAAACAATCAATACTCAACCAAATAAATCGAAACAAAAACACATCAATCAATAATCAATCAATCAATCACTCAAGACAAATTCAGACAATTGAAAATGTAGAACTGCAGCATGCATTCATAGTGTTTGCTGAAATGTTTGTTTTGAAAAAGAAAACAAAAAAACAAAAAAACTGGTACTATTGTAATATCTTGAGAGATGTCCCACCCCCGAAAAATAACCCACTCGTATTTTTGGCAAGATTTGCGATTCCTTCAAAAACACCGAAAGATGGTCCATTTCTAGTAATTGCAGGGCCCTGGCCAGTGGTGACCTCAGCAGAAATGGTGTTCCTTAACCACAACGGGAGATAAAAGAACATTGCTGATTGGAAAGGATGGTCGCCTTTGGTTTGTTGCCCCTTCTGCGATCATAAGCCTTTGCAGGTCACACAAGCATTCTTTAAACTTCTTTTATCACGTACCAAAAGTTAGCTTACTCCTTAGTTTCACCTTATTTGCCTTCAAGTTTAGGTGGGCCATCTCTTAGGATATTAACAGTGAAGTGAATAGTATTGATAGCCATAGCAGATGGGGTACCCTTTCTGGAAATTGCAGGCTTGTGAGCCGAGTGCATGCCGGCTAACGGAATGCAGACAATTTACTTTTTCTGCACCAGAGGCTGGGAGTGACGTTCGACGTTATTGATGGTGAGTCAAACTACAGCAAGGCGGCCCTCGAACTCTTGGATCGTCTCCGCACAGAGTCAAGACTCCAGTCAAGAGAGTGAGTTAAGTCAACCTTGGGAAGGACCATCTGCCAAACACCTTGCATGCGCAGCAATTCACTTGTGTGGAAGTGAAGGGGGAGAATCGACTGAAGCTTTAAATGCCGAACTTTGAAAGCTACACTTTACAACTGTCGAGATCTGGTGTTTTAAGAAAGAAAAGAGACTGGGGATTCCGAAACAGCGGTACTTAAAAAGATCTTGTTTATAATACAGAAAAAAATGTGAGCTTGAGAGGAATCATCACACTACAAACACAAATGAAGTACAGTCGGAAAAGGTCGCCCTCACAGTTCCACAGTTTTGGTGTTAATACAGTAGCCTTGCAGCTTCGAGGTCTTTTATAGTTGGCAAGGGGTGCAGGAGGTGAATGTTTGGGCAGCTTGGATGATGCACCCATGGGCATTCAGGCATTTGTCTGGAGCATTACTGGGCGTCCAGGACCACCTGTGTCCAGCTGCATTCTTTTCTCCAAGCCGCTTTCTGCCTGCCACCATACGTGCGTGTGTGCTTGTTTCGGCTGCAGTCGTCTTTATTTCTGCCATATACGATCCACATCATTATCACAGATGTGCTTGGCTTAAAAGAGAAAAACAAAAGAATACAGCGATGTCATTGCTGTGCCATTTATGTCAAACTGCACCAAAGTACTCTGCCACATTCTGCTACATTTCATCAAATTGAGACCAATTTGCATAAAAATTAAACCAGAAGCTAATTTTACTTTCTCAATACTAAGTCACATAATATTTGCATTGTTTGTGATCTGTTCGAGTGGGCTCATTAGCTTTGTTGAGTGCACTACACAGTACACACTTGTGCACTGCAAAAAAAAGTGACATTGCAACCCTGCATATTGCTTCACCACAGCACAGCTGTGCTCTAACGAGAAAAGCACTCCTGAATGGGAAGGTGCACACATCATGGGTTAAAAAAGAAAAAGAAGTTAAAAAAGAAAGAGAAGGAATTTAGGGAGTGCTGATATAACAGCTCTGCTTTGCAGCAAAAGTGCACAGGACAAAACAGCAGCTGATATACTGTATAATAATCTGCAGTATTCTGAAAAATAACATGCTTCATTGATAGTGATTTTCTTTTTTTTACATTTGAAATTGAGGAAAGTGTACTTGAATATTATATCATGCAATTAATGCAAAGTTGCGTGTGAGCTGGACAAGATTACAATAATCCTGAAAAGGGGAACAAGGGGGCCAAAGGTCAAACACAAATCTCCAAACATAACTACTAGGTCACTGGTGTGCGACTGAAAAAAATCAGCTTGGTCCTGGTATTGAACCAGGGAGCTCTCCATTTCCAGTGGAGCGCTCTACCAACTGAGCTAACCAGGAGTTCACCAGTCACTTAGCTGTGTTTGCAGATTTGTGTTTGTCCTTTGTTCCCCTTGTCCAGGGATTATTATTGTTATTCTTGTCCAGCTCGCTTGCACCTTTGCAATAATTGCATTATCATCATAACCTTAAAATACAGGCATTCATTCTTTTTGGTGTTAGACTGGTGGCAGCTGTTAAAACCTATGCGGAGGACAAGTTCGTCTGCTTCTTGCGCAGGGGGTAGCGGTGACGTCAGAACGCCGAGCCCTGATTGGCTGATCGCGACCCCCTTTCTAAGCGTCGTCTGCGTATGTCTTACCTTTCCTGCGACTTTCGAAAGTGAAGAGGCCAGATTCACGAAACGATCGTACGCCAAAAATGTGCGTAAGACAAAACATGAGAACAATTCGTATTCACGAAAGGAAATTATCGTAAGTTTTGCGCAGGTTACGACGGAATCCTACGACAGCTCTGAAGCTGTCTTACACACTTCTTACGATCAACTCAGCATGGCCGACAGCGTCGCTCAGTTACTTGGTCGCGACGACCAACGGACGTTTATTTTTGTACATGCTCTTCTCACCCGTCTCGACTACAAGCAGCAAGAAAAAAAGTAAAAAGTACTCGAAATAAACTACGACGAACAAGAACGCTGGATCCACAAACACCCGGGAAATACTCCAATGGCCACGATTCCACTGACCGCGTCCAAGCGAGCTCGGCAGATAGGCAGCGGCGCAGCGGTTCTCTGACGGTCCTTGGCCAAGACCGTCTGCCCGCGACCGGCTGGCGTGCTGAATGGAATATGCCCACACGACCCTTGTGAACCCTTCCCGTATTATACTTTGATCGCTGACCTCAATTTTAGATTAAGAGGTCAATCTCTTCCTCTTGTCATCTTCTTGTTTTCCGAGGCAGCGGTGACTCTCGCCGGTGAAAAAGCGGCGAATCTGCGACAGACGCACGACTAGCAAACGTAAAGAAGACGACATTAACTGCGCCCACCCGCCGATGCCGTTAAAGAGGGAGGAGTCTCGCCGCACACGCAAGGAGGGAAAAAGTATTTGGGAGGAACTTGCAGACACTAACCACCCTCACTCTACAGTCAAACCTCGATATATCAAACACGGATATATAGAATTATTGTCTATGTCGAACGCTTCTATATCATGCGGAAAATCGCATGCATTTTTATTTTTTATTTCGAACGGGGTCGGGCATAAATTGGATATATCGAACTCCGCCACCCCAAACAGCCCGCGCTCTTTTGACAGGCGGCGAGCTTTCCCCGCAACACCCCCGGTGTTGCGGGAAAGCAAACCTTGGCAACGTCTTCGCAACAGCCCGCGCGCTTTTGACAGGCGGCGAGCTTTCCCGCAACACCCTCGGTGTTGCGGGAAAGCTCGCCGCCTGTCAAAAGAGCGCGGGCTGTTTGGGGTGGCGGAGTTCGATATTTTAATTCAGCCTTCGAGTGCGAGATTTCCCAGCTCCCGCAAGCTGAGCGGCACGGCGGCGCGCCGTAGCAGACGACACGCGGCTGCTCCCGCCTCTGCGGTCGGTCGGCGCGCATGTGCCGCCTGTCGGCGCTTCGCGGAGCGCGACGGCCACGAATTTTTAACAAGTTTTTGACGCGTTTTTGATGTGATTTAATATATCGAATTCTGGCTATATCGAACTATTTTGCCATCACCGCGCAATTCGATATGTCGAGGTTCGACTGTACGTTCTTAGCAAACAAACCTCGGCGCCTCGGGACACCTCGTCAGTGAGCCCTTTGACTTCTCCTCCTTGATGCGCGTCTGCTAGTTGTTAGACAGAAACAACGTACCGCTCGAGTTATTTCGTCTGCCGTCTCTGAAATGCGAAGTCGAGCTCGCTCGTAAAGACCTCCACTTCCGAAAGTCGCAGGAAAGGTAAGAGAGACGCAGACGACGTTGCGAGCAGACGACGTTGCAAAGGAGCAGACGATGCTCAGATAGGGGGTCGCGATCAGCCAATCAGTGCTCGGCATTCTGACGTCACCGCTACTTCCTTTCTCATGCGCAGAAGACGAAAATGAGCCCACTTGCGAGCGTATTTGCTCTACTGACGTCTAACTCCCGGTTAGCTCAGTTGGTAGAGTGATCTACTGGAAATGGAGAGGTCCCTGGTTCAATACCAAGACCAGGCAGATTATTTTGGTTGCGCACCAGTCACCTAGCTGTATGAAGATTTGTGTTTGTCCTTTGTCCCCCTTGTTCCCCTTGTCCAGGGATTATTATTGTTATTCTGGTCCAGCTCGCTTGCACCTTTGCAATAATTGCATTATCATCATAACTTTAAAATGCAGGCAATTCACTCTTGTTGGTGTTAGACTGGTGGCAGCTTCTTAAACCCGTTTGCCCTACTGACGTCTAACTCCCGATTTGCTCAGTTGTAGAGTGCTCCACTGGAAATGGAGAGGTTCCTGGTTCGATACCAGGACCAGGCCAATTTTTCAGTCGTGCACCAGTCACCTGACTGTGTTGGAGAGTTGTGTTTGTCCTTTGTCCCCCTTCTTCCCCTTCTCCAGGGATGATTATCATTGTCGTTGTACATACTTGGATATTGCAGGAAGATTTCTAAATAACCTTGATTAGGTGTTGCTGAGTTGCACTACAGATTTATTTTAATTGCAAATCTTTTATTTAGTTACGGGTTATATATGGACCTTAACTGTTTGATGGCACAGCCAAGGTTTCAATTGCCATAGTGTCCTGAGTCAACGCCCACCCACCTGCCACGTGAAATTGATGAAAAAAATTGGGGTGGCCATGTCTCGAGGGGCAGGCACAAAAGGTTTAGAAAAAGTTGAAGAAATGCCCATTTTTCTGTACATATCTAGTGCAGCTGCACAGGAGATACATTAAACTCGAAACTCGATTAGTTTCAATATTTATGCAAGAAGATACTCATGAAGGACCCGGTTTACTATCGCAAGGCCGTTGCTTGCATACGTGTGATGAACAGCGCGGATCGGCATACAATGCAACGTCTGTTTCGTGTCAGTGGTGTTTCTTTTATGTTATCTTCGATTAGTGGAAAAAAAAAAGAGCGCAAGAAAATAGAAACCACCAGGCGCAACGAGCGAGCGGTGAAAGAAGCGAAGAAGAGCGATGCTGGGAAGCAGGAAAGCCGGTGATCGAGTTGTCCAATACTTTGGCGTTGGGCCAATTTGGGCGCCTTGGTTAATCACAAGGGCTCTTGCGCAACTTTCTTGTGGTGCATACACGTGTGTGTCCGTGCACGGCGTGCTATCAACGCAGGTTAGACTGCATTGCTGCGTGGCGTGGAGCGGCGCCACGAACACAAACTCGAAATGGGACGCCTTACAAATATCTGTGCGCGGCGTTCCAGCACATCTTTATTTACCCGTCGGCTTTGTCTCAAACATTGCCAACCTACCACCCACGGTCGCGACGTTCCGGGAGAAGGAGCGCGTTCGCGTGACCGTATTTCGGCGGAGATGGACTTTGACCTTACACTCCGCGGTTACACTCCGGGATATGGGGCGTTCGCTGAGTCTCGCATCTTCGAATGGGTTTCTGCCTGTGATACCTGTCCGCCTTTTTTTGTCCGACCAAAGCTTTTTGGAAGCAAACAAAGTTTTATTTTGTTACCTCATTCGTTACCTTTCACATGCATGTAACTCCGACTTCGGGGTCGTGGAAATCGGGTAGGAATGCGTAAACAACCGGAAGTGTCTTTTCTCCCTTCGTTTTACTCATCTTCCAACCATGAGGTCCACGGCCGCGTCATTCGGGTAGGATGAAAGTTTGCGGAATGTGGTTCTTGCGTTGGGGTATTTTTAGGGGTAGGAGATAACCCGGTGCTTTATTTTGCAAATCGATATTCGCCCAAAAAGTGGGGTGGGCGATGACTCGGGGTATTACGTTAAAACTATAAGAATTTTGCAGTAAATCTTGACATTCTGAAGTGAGCCGAAAAAATCGGCACCTTCACAGAGGAAGCTCAAGCTTTCACCGAATGTGCACTTAGGTGGTGCATTTCACCTGGTAAAATTTCAAGGTGCAGCCTCCTTTCTGAGGAAAATGAGACCAACCAACTTGCCCAGGTCAACGGCAGACGTGTTTGCAGATTACCGAGTTAGCGATGGTTGTAACTTGTAGTGCCATCTCCCAGTAAGCGCAGCGAGCAGATCACACATTCTTTTGTCAGCTTGCTGCACTTATCGGCACATTATGTATCTTGTGTGCTCAGTTAAAAGTTTAATCTGAATGTCCTTACTGGTTGAATACAAAACTCGATATGGAAATTCTTCGAATGGTATCGCTGTTAAATTCCTTTTCGATGCAATCCTGACAAGGTCACCATTCGCACGTGCCCACACGAATGTATCCTTGACGATTGACTTGCGTCTGATCTGGTGTCTGCGCAGGGACGGTGTCCTGGGAATCCACATTCCAGGCGAGGGGGGAGAGGAGGACTGCTTTGTGCCGCTGGCCAAGAGTGACGGGTCCAGCCTCTACCTGACCAGGTGACTCACCGCACACTGCTAGACCTGAACTTGTTTAGTACGCTGCCTTTGCAGAAGGTTTCCTTCCTAAAATATGACGGAGGAATGAGAAGGAGCATTTCTTATGGTCCTCTTGAACCCTTCGAGTGTCTTTTATTTTTTTTTTCCAAATGCCGAACGCATATTTTGATCTCAATAACATTGCAGCATGCTCCGCCAAGAACATTTATTAATAAAAGACACTCTTTTATGGGCAAAAAGTTACTTGATGTCTGCACGGCTCCAATCTCCATATTTCTTCTATTGCATTTTTCCTGACACAGTGCTACGCAGTGGCACCTCTACCTCGCACCCTGTGGTCACTCTTTTGAGCGGCCTTGACTGTCCTTTGGTTATTCTGGATTGTAACTTCCTTTTTTTCACGGTCATAGAATACCGAAACCACCCTGAAATCCGCCTGAGTATACTCAGGCGTGGCACTCAAAGGTTAAAAGCCACTTGACTACAAGGTGTGCGTATCACTCAAACTGAACAAGACTCCGAGATTGAGGATAACACCCGAGGATAACACCTGTTCATCTCAGTGGTAGGCTTTTGCTAAAAATGATAAGCTGTTGTCAGAGTTTTCTCTCTTAAGGGGAGACACCCCCTGAGAGGGTCAACTTTTGAACCCTTGGCTTAAAATTAATGAAATTTACAGGGTAGGCTAGTGGTCAAGCTAGAGGGTGCATAACAAAATTTCAGGTCTGTCAGTTAAGTGGGAAGGAAATTAGGGCAGCTTCTATCAGCAACACGCCTACATTGTTTAGTTAATCTATCATCGGTAAACTATCACAATATTCAAAATTTTTATTCGCTAGATATCTAGCAGAATGCCTAGGAGGTGCGGCTATGGAAAGTTTTTTGTAAAAAGTCATTTATTTCTATCAATTTCCCCTTCTGCAATCATGCAAGAGCATGTGTTAGGCTGCAATGTCTTGACAACCCACACTCATGATTCACACTTTTTTTTTGTCAGATTTAAAATAGAAGAAAGAATATTTGCATATAGCAAGCATATTTGTAAATCCTCCCGTTTAAGATAGCTGTGACAATTTTGTTGTTTACATGTCATAGTTCATAAATATAGCTATATTAAAATTAACTGTTTGAAGTGTCCAAATGCTTATAAGTTTTCTTTTTTCCCTAGAACTGGAAAAGATTGGAATAATCTCCCAAAAAATATTTTGTCATCGGACTGTTTAGATGAATTTGAGAGTGCCCTTCTGAATGTGCGTAAGATAGACTGATACATAGTAGTTCTAATATTTTTGCTAAGTAGTGGATGTTGAGTGCTGAGAATTAATTTTGTTCAGTGCTAGATAATATATTGAATGTTTGTTCTATTTCAGCCCCTTTATTATAAGTAGATGTCGCTGAATACATACTGTATTGTAGTCCTGATGTTGTATGTTTGAGTGTTCTCCTATACCCCACACCTGTCAAAGCCCCGTACTTGGGGTGACCAGTATTCACAAATAAATAAATAAAACACTGAGCGTAGAAGTAGACAATTACCTGCACAAGTTCAGCTGTATTTTTGTTTTAGCATGGCACACGGTACTGAAAGACTTGGAGAGGCTATGCAATATTCGATTTGAAAATATTCGGTCCAAACCACTAGTATTCGCTAAGAATTCGCTTAGAACTCAAGATCTACTATTTGTGCATAATTACTCTTCACACTTCTTTTTGCAAGGAGCATGAGCATAGGAGAGAGAGAGAAAAAAAAAAAACCACATCAGTTTTGTATCCCCCCCTTTTTTTTCCCATGATGTAACTTTTTTTTAAAGTTTGACTAAACTTTTTCAATTCAGGTTTTGCTTCTGTGTGGGGAAAAAAAAAAAATGTCTATTTGCACTTGGCTTTTTCCAAACAGAGTATTAATGAATAAGAAAACGACCACATAAGGCGTGCTGCGATTGACAGCAGCAGCGGCTGCATTATGGAAAGGAATGTTGGAAAGGCATGCATGATTAGCCTTCAGCCAGTGTGCTGTACAATGTTTGCAAGGGGTTCTTTGCTTTCATTGGAATTGATCTAGGAGATGTGTGCTTTGGTGGAACAATTGTGTGGGATTTTGTATGTGTTAGAGTAGTCCACAGAGACATGCTTTGTGGGGGGGCTGAAGTGCTCTTTCAGAAATCCCAGAAAAATCACGGAGGGTGCAAAACTCTCTCTTGCTCCCCTCGTGGCCACGCCTGCTGTGGAAGAAGCGAAAGTATGTACGCGAGCCGTTTTGTAGAGGTGCATGTCTGCACGGTGCAACCACATGGCTATTTCGCAACAGCGGCTGCCAGAGGGGTGGGGGCGAAGGAAGGCACAACGTTGCCAGAGAGTATGTGGATGTAGCAGGAACGATGGGGAGGCGGAGAGCGCTCTCACTATGATCACGTGGGTTTTCCAAAACAGTGGGGGCCTACAGGGGGGGAGAGCAAGAGAGAGCCTTGCCCCAGTTGGCGTCTATGTGCGAGGACCAATGGGGGGAGAGAACAAAGCCCCTGCTGTAGAGTGGGGCTTTGCCTTTATACATGAGCATTCTTTTGCCAGGAAGGGGTACTAACAGCTACCACTGTAAAATAGTATGTCTGGGAAATCTTGGGGAAATCTAAAAATGTGTGCTGTGTTTTCTTTGATCAGGGACGTGGTCGCCGCTGTGGATCGGAAAAACCGGTATAAGTTCGACGTGGCCTACTATGTGGTGAGTGCACTGGGTGCTAAATTGTAACAAAAAGGTGAAAGGTGAAACAAAAAAATGTCATTACTTAAATTAAACTACTTACTCTGAAGTCATTGCAATTTTTGGCTTAATTTTGTCCGACTGGATGACACAAAAATGTCTTTCTAATCTTACCGATTCTACTTCTTGGTTATCACAGCTTGATAGTCTCGCGTTTCGTGCATGCGCTTGAGGCGATCGGATTGCATCAATTACTTTGTGATGAAGGTAAACATAAATGGGACAGCAATACCATCTCCAATTAAAGGCGTTGTACTTGTCCCTTCTTTATCTACCCTTGTCTCAGGGTTACATTGTTAGTATCGTAAGCAAGCTCTATCTGTGACATCACAGCGACGTGCTTGGCGGGCCAAATTCCTCGTCGGCGCTCTGTCTCGCTAAACATTGTCACCATTTTCGGGACAAGCTCTTAACAAGGCGTGGAGTTGGGCTAGTGGTTTGCCATATTGAAGTGGAAAAAAAACAGCGCAAAAGACGGTTGACAAGTAGAAGTTCACACAACACAGCGCTGTGCGAGTGTACTTCTTCTCATGTCTCACTGTCCTTTGCACCGTTTTTTACACTTCAATATGTCAAACCAACTAGCCCAACTCACGCCTGTTATGTTGGTCGTGCAGCACTACGAACAGTCAGCTGCTGGCTTGTCTTGGTTCCTCACTTCGCTGTGCACCACTGCTCTTGCCATTTTCCTAGGTTGACCGGCGCAGGCTGGACACTTCCAGTCTCTGCGGTCGTGTGCTGGGCGAGCTTGGTCACTCCTGGGCAAGGTCCTGTGTCTGGTTTGGGAATTAGCACGAATAGAAAGTGCCACTGCAGTTGGGGGTCCGAGATATCGGGCATACTCCACAGTTGTCTTCCCGGATCTTATTTAGTTATCGACACTCTTGTTCTTGGATAACATTGTTTGCCCGTGAATGCTTTTATATTGGAAGTCTTGTGCCAGCCGTACACGTCTCCTAGGCACATCACTCTTGCTCTTGTCACTCTTGCTCTGGCCAGTTGTTGCATGTTGGCTTTTCTTGGCTATCAGAGTCCTACCGAGATAGGACAGGTTTTCCTCCACAGTGGTGGGAAGATAGAAATGCGCAAATAATTTGTGCTAACTGAGTGCCTTTGTTGCTAGCCTAAGAAAGATATGAGCAGACTGGGGACTGTGTCAGAGATAGCCAGCCCTGCCCCCTCTCGTTATCTGGAGGAGAGAGTTGCTCAACTCTGCAGCTTATCTTGTTTTTCCTAGAGCTCCACACTTATCTGGAGACACAAAGGGTACCATCAGAAAGGAGATGATCTCAGTAACAGATAACTGGGTATATGTGCAATGGTGACACATGGAACTTTGTCCGTCAGTGCGGGACAGTTTTAGACTAGACAGGAATGGTGTCTCTCGGCATCACTGCATGAAGGATTGCACAGTCCTCTACAGAAGTAATAAAAATAAAAAAAAATATTGATATGGAATAAAGTGTTTGTTTTTGGTTGCAGCAGCTGTTCCATATCATCCGAATGGATACATGTCGAAACCATATTTTTCAGATTGTACAGTAGATAAATCAGTAATTCCTTGTGTCTTACACTGATGGCTTGTACTGGGAATCGAGGATTTTTTTTTGCGCGTAAATGATCTGTGACATGTTCTTTAAATCAATAAAACTTTTTTGGTGGTTGGCTGCTTATAAGCTGAAGTGTGCTGTTAACAATGCTATTCATTCGGTCATGTCATGTATGTTCTTATCAGCATTAAAATTGGTATGCTGCAGTTGTAGCTATCCTATGGTAGGGGCTAATTTTGTATTCTCCAGTGACGTTCCAATATAACGGACATTTTTGTGCTCCATAATGCTCCAAATGATTGGAAGAAGGGGAGCAGAAAGGAGCAGGGCAGTTTCCAGTTGTGTAAAACAAAAGCGTGTAGTACTACGTTACAGTCACTTTAAAACCTGTGCAGGTCTGTTCTCACTAGTCTAGTCCGAACGGAAAGTACAGTATGTGTGGCCGATTAATACAAGTATGAATTTCTTCATGGCAACCTTCACTGCAAAACATTCTGTCAACTGAGTGGTTGGGAAGCAGCAAGAAAAATGGAATGTACCCCCTCGAAAAAGGTCCTTTACAAATGATATAATGACTACTTGAATGGTACCCATAGTAAAAAGTAACACACTAAAGGTATACTAATTTTACACTTTCATGAAACACTTTTCTAAGTATACTTGAAGTATATTTTTAGTTTACAAATAATCTAGACCCTTTTCCCGTGCACCAGAATACAGCTGCTATAACTGACCTACAATGGAAATGAGCTAGGCTACTTGGTTATTCATTTCGGGTGGGACCAGTGATTGGTTGTCTTTTCTTGTATCCTCCCTTTCATCCCTAAAAACTCCACCTTAAAATAAAAATAAAAATGTTTCGTTGTTTTATTGAGATGCCCAGCCACTGAAATCGGTACTGACGAATTCACACAAAGTCTGCGCTAGGGACAAGAACACCGTGGTGTCTAAAAGGTCAGTAAGCTTGTGTGAATACTATAATGAAATGATGCGAATGGAATCGAAGGAAACAAATCGTGACAGTCAGTTATGGCTGCACGCATGCATAGCCACTGACAAGTATCTATATTAAATAAATACTTTCAATATGCATGCTTTAGTTGCTAGATTGGGTCAATGCATGTACTGCACTGCTAAAATACAAAGTACACTAAAGTGCAGGGCACTCCTGAGAAAAAAGAACCATGATTTTCAGCATGGGTAGCTAAACTATGCATCACAGAAAGCTAAAACTTTGTGTGAATGTAATGCTAGCGGTTAGGATAAGATGCAAAAGTTTGAGATGATGTCTGATATCGTCAAAACAAAAACTGACATTGTGGATGCATATGGGATCTATATCGGTCAAAAACACTTGTCAGCAAGAAGAGGAATATTGTTTTTGTTTTTTTTCGTGCTTGCAAGCTTTTTCCCATTGAAATAGATGCTACAGGTGCCCGCAATGTCATTTTTTTGTTTATTATAATATTAGGCTTAGGAGAACGTCGGCCCATGTTATGTCATGCTCTCAAACTTCTGCGTTCTACCCCAACCGCTAGCGTCACATTCTCACGAAGTTTGAGCTTTCTGGGATGTATAGGTTATTTACCCAGAGCACATAACACTGTTTTCTTTTCTCGTAAATGCCCTCAATCTATATTGAAAATATGCTAAAAATATGATATAAGTTGAAGCAGGTAGTCAGGCGAGCTGTTTAAATGGAAGCTAAAGAGGTTCTTGAAAAAAAAAAAAAAAGAGCTATACTCTATTTCACCTTGTGATGTACTGCAGGAAAGGCTACGAGCGCGAGCTCCTTGCTCTAGGGCGAATCTCGGTGCCACAAGCTCTCGTGCATTAAGGGCAGCTGTCAACGCTATGAGCTCGTGCTTCTAGCCTTCGCTGTGGTACAACATAAGGTGAAATGAAGTATAGAGGTGAATTCTAGAGTATTTTATGGCATGAATCTGAATACAGTCGGCTCGCGATAATTCAAACTTGGATATTTCATACTTCTGGTTAATTCAAACAAATTTCAAAATGCTGGTTGTCTAGCTATGTTTTAGAGCGCAGCTCTTAGGCGCCCGTTTCCGGCTTGAGCGGCGTCGCCGTCGGCGTAATCGCGCGGTGCATTATGGAAAATGTCCCATAATGCACCACGCGAGCCCCCCCCCCCCCCCCCCCCCCCCCCTCCGGGGTCACGTGACCTCGGGGGAGGGGGGTCATGTGACCCCCCCTCCCCCCCCCCCCCCCCCTTGAGATCACGTGACCCCCTCCCCCCGAGGTGCATTATGGGAAATGTGCCATAATGCACCGCACGAACCCCCCCCCTCCCCGGGGTCACGTGACCTTGGGGGGGGGGGGGGTTCGCGCGGTGCATTATGGGACATTTCTCATAATGCACCTCGGGGGGGGGGGGTCACGTGATCTCGGGGGAGGGGGAGTCACGTGACCTGAGGGGTCACATGCCCCCCCCCCCCCCCCTCCCCCCGAGGTCACGTGACCCCCCCCCCCGGAGGAGATTGAAGAATGAAGGGAGGAGGAGGGGGAGGGGTATACCCTCCCCTGAGTACCCTTCCCTCCTCCTCCTCAAGAGCTGCGCTCCAATTCGGCGTTACAGGGAGTTGTAAACGGCTTTCACTTTTTTAATATATTCATAAGCCGCTTAATTCGAACAGTGTTTTCGTATAATTAATACTTGTTGTTCCCGTGGCCCCGTTGAGTGCACTTCTTTCCAAGCACCAGTGCACTGCAGAGAAGCAACAATCGCCGAGCTTGTTTCCGCGTGTGTTGATGAATAGATGAATTTCTGATAATTCAAACAAAATTCGTGGCTTCCTGGAGTTTGAATTAATGAGAGTCTACTGTATCAAGTTTCCCCGAAGATGTAACTAAACGCAAGAAAACACGAAAAACCTCCGACCCGTCGTGACGTCATACCAGGATCTTTCGGCCGCCAAGTGCGTGTCGCTCATGTGGGCAGCGCATGGAATTGCAAGCTTGCCAGGTATATCCCCCGCACTGACACCAGTCGTGATGTCTTTTTCTTACCTTTATGAAAATAGCAAGAGTGTGCGTGCATAGCTTTGATAGGCGCTGAAGATGCGCGGGAGCAGAGATGCGAAAACTCCTAATATGACGTCACGCTTTGGGAAGAAGGGGCTTCAGCGGTACTTTAAAAATTATACTCTGCAACTTCCGTGCACCAAATTAAAGAATAATCTCGATATTTGCGATCCTGGAGGCCATATGAAGACGATTTAGGTGTTTTCCTGAAATACAGAACTGCTTCAGTTTCTATTTAAAAGACACATGCAAAGAGAAAAAAACTTTTTTTTTTTTTAAATTGCTTAGATGGAAAAAGAAAGTCGTAAAAGAAGTTTACAAGGGAAAAAAAACTAACAAATTTTTAGAGCTATATTTACGGCAGGAGGCGAGTTTGTAGTAGGCGCGTGCAGGGGCTGCCACAGGTCACCTGGTAGACATCAATTTCTAAGTGAGAGCTAAAAATAAAGGAAATAAACTGTTTCTCTCCGCCTGCACCACCTGACGGTATAACGTTTAATCCAATTTAAAATAAAAAATGAGGCCCATATAGGCCAAAACTTTTTTCAGTTCTTTAAGCCAATTAAAAAGAAACACGAGGGCAGCTCAGTTTTGGCATTGGAACTAACTTGGAAAAATCTTGCAGGCATTTATGATTATTTGTTTATTTTTTTTCTTTGGTATTAAGTTGTTTATTGTTGTTCCTCTTGGTCTTGCCTCTTGTCTTTGGTTTTCTTGACGATGAAGAAGTTGTCTTGTTCTTGTTTAGAATTTTCGTACTGGAATATATAGAAAATTGAATTGGAAACAATTCAAAAATCCTATTGTCTTTTAACTTTTTTTTTTTAAGTAAATATGTATATCTGCATATCTTTGTACTCTCATGTATGTTTTAACTTTATTTATTGTCTTTCTCCTTATTTTTATGTGTTTTTTTTTGGGGGGGGGAAGCAAAGATAATTTTATTTCTTTGTTGTTTTAATAGCTTTTTATGATTTTTTTTTTTTTTTTACAAGAGATTATTTTTTTTGCTATACATACCCTGGTATTTACATATTTAATTTTCCTCCAAAGGAGAAGGATCACTCTCGAATTTTGGATTTGGTAGACCTGTGAGCCGCCGCAAAGTCACGCCGCCGCCGCATTCAACCGGTGTGCCACCGGTTGAATGCGTTTCCCCACGACGCCGCCACCGCCGCCATAAGAAAACATTCTGGCTCGCCGCCTACGTCAATTTCTAACCAGTGCACAGGTCTATCACGTGGTGCTTGCACTCTTTCGGGGGCTTCCCTTTGGCTCTAAAAGTTACTCATTAATCTTTATTTTTTGTTGCACTTCAAACAACTTTTAGAGACCATAGGAAGCTTCCGAAAGAGCGCAAGTACCATGTGACCATAGCGGTCAGTCACGTGACCATGGTGGCCACTTCTGCGCGGGCTCCCGCGGGCGCCATCTACAAATTCGTTTTGCGCCGTAAATATATTTGTTTTATGACATTCTTTTTCCGTCTAGGCTGTTTAAAAAAAAAAAAACTTTTCCTTTGCATGTGTCCTTTTGAGGATAGGCATGGTAACCCTGCCCTTCCTTTCTGTCCCCTCGCTCAAGGGTTACCATGTATAATTTAAGTGTAATTTTTTGGTTCACACAAGTACAAAATTAGTATACCTTTTTGTACTGCTTTTTACCAAACCCCATTTAACGCAACCCTTGCCAGAAATCTTTGGGATTGCCATTGAACTGTATGCGAATTTTTGAGTGAGTCCTCGTAACGAAACAAAATCGGGACTTTGCAACAGAGTTAGTCACCCGTGGTCTCCTCTATCTTGGTTTCCGGTCCCGGCAACAAGCTCCCTTCAGCATGTCCCGTTCGGCCGCATACGGGGCATGAGCAGCCGCCGTGGGGAGATGGTGCTTCTCGAGGAGCTCCTGGACGAAGCGAGGGCGAGGGCCGCACGTGCCATGGAGGCCACCAACAGTGAGCACCACCCTCTCCCTCTCCTTGCCTTTTTCTTTCCTTCCATTGAAGCCTCGGAGACGTCCCTCGAAGCCCAAATTCCGGGCCGTATCTCGACGAAATCAGAGAAGGCAGGAAACGACAACTGCCGCCTGATTTGGGTGGAATGGTCTAAAGCCGGGGTCGCATTGCTCATACATCATTGAAAAACCGGTCCGCAAACACGAGTCACCGCAATACACGTGGTTCGAATGCCACGTGCCAAGTTTCTTCTTGAACTCATTGCCGTGCTGCATTCGAAGCACAGATCTCGCGGTGACTCGCGTTCGAATCTGTGTGCAGACTGTCTCTTGTATGATGTATAAGCAGTGTGTTTAAGGCCGGTTCACACTCCTGCTACCGCTTGCGACTGAGTGTGTTAAGAGCTCTCGTGAACTCTTACGACCAGAGAACAGACTGGCACCATCTATCGAGTTGCCGTGGGATGCTTGGATTAATGAAATTAGAGTAGAACGCTTAGGATTTCCGTATTTTTCCTACTTTTTTCACGCATCATTGTCTTTTTATCCGCTCAAAAATCTTTTCACAGTCCTGTAAACAGCGATTTCTCATAAGTAGTTATCTGCAATTGATCTCGCAAATACTGCAAAGCCTTCGCTCTAGTGAAAAATGCAGTTCCAAGGCTTCCTCATAGATGACACCAGCGTGTTTTCTCGTCTTAAAAGAGCTCGCAGGAACTCGGTCGTAAGCAAATGCAAGTGTGTGAAGCAGCCTTTACTTATTTCGTTGTGTTATAGTTGTTTCCTTGTCAGCTGTGGCCCACTCTTGGTAGGTGGCTTTTGCTTGGTTTCCCTCTCAGCTTTGCACAGCCAGATTGTGTGTTGTTTGACCCTGGCAACCCAAATAAACTGGTGTTACATTTTTTTTAAATTTTGTGCGGCACAGCTGCGTTTTTTGGCGGAGTGTATGTATTTTGCTTTCAAACGTTTAAGTCAAAACAACTTTTCATTTGAACTCCTTTCAGTTTCTGAAAGAGAGCCATTGGTACCTCGTCGGGCAACTTGTTTCGCCTTTTGTATCAATGAACCATTTCTGGGTGGTGTTCTCTTTTTGAAACCATGAAAAAGAAAAAGAATGATACATTGAATTGTCTGATGGTATGTTCTCTTGCACAGACCTGGCTTATTTTAAAGAGTAAGTATTAAAATGACCAGCATCTCTATGGTTACCAATCTTATAGGTTACCATTCCATACACTTCCAATAAGAATGTAAGCTGGTGAAACTGTCTTTGGCGGTGATGTCGAACGTCTCTAGCAGCCTTCCCTGCCCATTACCCCGGAAATCTTTCGAGAGACTGTGTGGAGCATGCTTTTCTGCATTGCACTCGTGCAGTACAGAGAAGAGAAACCAGCCAATGTAAGGAAGCACAGGTGTGATTTCGTTTGCTTGTGCCTTTATTCCTAGGCGAACTTAAAACTTAATTAAAAAGATTTTTATATGTTCATGCATATGCCTTGTGCTGAATTTTCAGACCAGCTTTTATGTCAGCAGAATGTCCTGATGTTGCGATATTAGAACATTGGGGTATTACGAACTGATACATCATCCGTTGCACTTCTTTGAAGTGTGCTGTATATGTTGTGGGGATTGTGATCCCTCAACATTCTGTCGCGTCAGCGTTTTGGCGCGCCGTGGCGGCCGCGCTGACGTAGCGAGAGGTGGCGCTGCTTACCACTGTGAGTGGCTTCCTCCTCTCCCCCTTTGGGGCGATTTCCGTAACGAAACCCCGTACAAAGGAGATCGACGTGTCGCTCCTTGATTGGCCACTTCGCCCCCGCTGTTATCTTAAAACCAGCGGACAGCAGGATCTCGGTCTCTTCTTCCTGGGATTTCGGCGGCGGCGACACGGGCAACCGTCCGGCGCACCGGTGAGCGTTTTACCCCGTCCTTTGTATCTTTGTGAACGACCGTTCGGCCGTGGGCGATCTCCACACCGACGACGTTCACCAGCTGATAGCCGCTGTCTTTTTGTTATTTGTTTGTATTGTAAATAAACAGAGTTTATCACCGTTACCAACGTGACTGGTGTCTCATTGCGCTCGACGAGCAGCATGCCACGCGAGTACGAACCCGCTTCTCGGTAGAGCGTCTCGCCGCGAACGTGGTACTCCCAAAGGCAGTGGCCCTAAGGAGAACCACAATGTGCATTTACACAAGTTGAAAGAGCCATATACAAGCTGTTCTAATCTATGTTGTCTCGAATGAATTAGTTTGCCCGATGCAATGAATTCCCTGCTGTCAACAAATTCTAAATGTGCTGTATATAAATGTATTTTTGCAAGTTGAGAAAAATCATGTATCAGCCCTCCCGATGGCAGAGTGTGTTTCCTCTGGCGTAATTAGCCAGTTTGTCCGTTGGAATGAACTTACCAATCCTGAAGCTGGTCACGACCATGCACGGGATTTGTGGAACAGACCAAATCTTCGGACTTGCATCACACCATTTTATGGGCCGCATCACACCGTGACCGGCACCATGCCGTCGAAACTTGCGGGTGTGGGAAATCTAACGTATAGCCTTCGGGTCTCACCGGTGCCATGTTCCAAAATCCACTCCATCTCACTCTGGGGTAAAGGTGTCGTACATCGGCGTTCGAAAACCCACTTGCATCCGGTGTCGCTCTGTCTGTGTCATTACGGGATATGACCTGCGGGAGTAACTCCGATCTGCCTGAGCAGGATTTGGAACACAGTCCAGGTAGTCAACCTTCGGGTCGCCAACCTTCAACGAGGATTATTTCCTCTCGCTGCAAGATTTCGCTCCACTCGATACTGAGCTATTGAATGACGTAAAATCTTCTTTACTTCGTTCCAGATAACTTGGCAAAGAGCGAACATTACGGCCCTCTCGAGCCAGACGGACCAACGCATGTGACGGCTTTCTGCAGGAGGAGCACACTCCGCCGACACGTCGTCACTCTGCTTGTTTCAACCCCGGGGGTCGTAGCCTTCAGCATTTGCCAAGTTTGGGTGAAACAAAGTATAGCTTTATCGAATTATTGCAGAGGAGCTGTTAAAGGCTAGTTTCCCCAGGATTGTGTCCGGTACCAAACAAATGTCGACACAACACTATGATTGCCGCCATCGCTCATAGATGGCGGTAGCTGTCCAGAGTGTTGTGTTTGCCGGTTGTCTGCTTGCTGCCGTCGCTCATAGATGGCGGCAACCTTTCTTCGGAGGAGGAAGAGCGGGAATGAAACGAGCGGCGATGTGCGCAGCATCGCGAATGTTTCGCAACCGCTGTGAGGCCGCTATCACCTGAAGTTACATTGCATCAAGTGCATCAGATTCCCTTCCGAAAGAAGAGCAGGTCGCTCGCCTGGAAAGCCACCACTGAGAACAGAAGGCACAGCTCCGCTGCTCTTCCTTCTTCACCGGAGTGGAAATGCTGACAGTTTTTATTTCATAGAACTACCAGTTCCGTTCAGGACTTTAGTGGGGTGCTTACAAAGGTTCCAAAATCATACGTTAGTTGATGTTGCAATCTTTTTCGCATTGACCCGACAAATCATGCCTCTTCTGTTTCCTGTGGCGTGCGGTCTGAGTGGTTGGCACCCACTTCTTTGTGCAGCCACGCGCGTCTCCGGTGAAGAAGAGACAGAGGCTGCAGCCGAGGCACTGGGCCTTGCGGGGGTCGTGGCCAACGCCCTGCGCTCCAGGCGCGGCCGGGACGTTGTCTTCGACTGGGACCAGGCGCTCCATGCGCGGGGAGACTCCGGGCTCACGCTGCAGTACGCCCACGCCAGACTCTGCAGGTATCGGCGTGGCGAGCGAAGCTGGACTGACACACGGTGTTGCTCTCTGCCTCTGCACGTGCCGAGGTCTAGTCGACCCTCGTTCGCTTTTCTAGACAAACGGTGGCTAGCGACACGAGCTAGAATGCGCAAACTGTGACTGGGCAGTACAGACCGCACAGTCTAGCGGGCGGCAAGTGGAGGGTCAGAACGGCAGTGGAGGTGTTCAAATGTGTCTACTCACCCGCCGCGCGCAATGCCTCCCCACTCCTGACGCACGCGCGGTAGCCGTGTTACGGCGTGGTTTGTACTGCCTGGTCGCCGTTTATGCATTCCAGCTCATATCGTCAGCCGCTGTATGGGGTGTCGCCCCCAGAACATTTGTGAGGCTTTTTTGCCGCAAAACTAAACTACACATTGCCGAACACTCAATCTGTGCCCAAATGTAGCGCTAGCAGTCTATACCAGATGCCGAAGTTTCAGAACTAAGCGTTAGCTTATTCGAAAGTTAGAGGTGGTTTTCTGAAATTTCCGATAGAAAAATAGCAGCCGACGAAACTCTCGAATATACATGGAGCTGAATGGTTCTAGATACCAAGCCCCATTTTCCCATTGAAATTTTCAGAAAATCACTCGTAACTTTTTAATAACAGTTGGTTCAGAAATTTTGGCGTCTGGTTCGTACTGCTAGCGGTATATTTGGGCGGAGAATGGGCATTCGGCAATGCATCTTTTATATTTCCAATAAAAAAAAAACAAAAAAAAAAACATTAAATTTTTTTAGGGGGGTTGGGGGGTTGGGGGGAGGGGACGGACGGACACGGTGTACAGCATGCTGCGAATCCCTCCTGGGGCTTGCTCTAAAGTTGACTATCACAATCGGTGCTCGAATGCAGGGATCTCAAACTTTGGTCACAGGTGTATTTAATTGTGCATTTTACCCTGCGAAATTTTAAGGCATAGCTCTGTTCCTGCGAAAAATGAGGCTGAAAAACTTAGTGGCCACAGTCAAAGGCAGACACCGATGAGCGAGTAAGTTGAGGGTTGTGCTTGTCTGACCATCTTGCAATAGGCGCAGCAAATGGACTAAGCGGAAAAAAGAAAATGCATCGGACGTTTGCTGCCTTTGTCGGCATCAAACGCCCGAATAGAAGCATTTTTCAGAATTGCTCCCAACTCAAATTAAGTATTGCAATGTAAATAGTGCACTAAGTTTTTTTGTTTTTTTTTCTTGAAAGTTTATTTTGGAACGTACATGACCCATCTAGGCATTTTTAGAAAACAATATTTTTTGTGCATTCAGCATCTCTTTAAGCACAGCGCAGATATTTTTATTTAAGAGGTTTCGCTGTCACTCGCAATATTTTGGCTTTGCTCCAGCCTCGAAGAGAAAGCAGACTGCCCCTTGGATTTAAAGTGCGACACCAGCGTCCTCCATGAGCCTTCTGCCATTGCACTGTCAGTGGAACTTGCCAAGTGAGTATGCAACATCCGGTTTCAGTCGAACTCGGAAGCGATTTTAATTCTCTACCTTGTCCTCCTAATGTGGAACACAGCAAAGGTAGTGACTTTGATAGGGGCTTCCACTGCCCGAGCAAACGGGGCGCTTTCCAGTGCAAAGTGGCCACGCTCGTAGCCTCTGAGACAGAGTATTGGCGTGGTGAACACAGGCATTTGCAACATCTTTAGGAACCCCGTTATTCTTTTCTGCAGGTTTGAAGATGCTGTGTTTGGAGCCCTTGTAGAACTGGAACCCTGCATTGTAGTCCAGTACCTTTATTCGCTGAGGTTGGTTGCTTCAGAGTGCTATGGATTGATTATCCATACTGACAGCTCACTTGTGTGTATCTTGTGTTAGTAAATTCTTGTCTCATTTCAGTCATGCAATAGGCAGAGCAAACAAGACCTTGATTGTCAAGAACCATGACACAACTGTGTCAAGTGTGAGTCTGTGTTCCGTTCGATTTTTGTCTGGCAGAGCAGTTTTGTTCTTTCCAAGAGTTGATGACAATCTGTGTCTGTGAAAAAACACGTAGAGTTTTTTTTCACTGCAACAATAAGCTGTGCATCACCGAACACTCATATGCCAAAGTGTCAGAGCTGAGTTTGCCGTTATCTCTTATTAAAAAGCTTTGGCATCTAGACCGGACTGGTAGCGCTACACTTGGATTGGAAATTGAGCCTTCGGCGATGCACAATTTACCTTTGCAGTAATTATTTTTTTCTTTTTTTTTTTAATTTTTGCAGACACACAAGTATTGTTTCATTGATTTGTGCATTACAGGCAAGGCTGCTACTTTTTCACGCTGCAAGACTGACACTAAGCCGAGGATTGAAACTACTTGGAATTCCTCCGCTGAACAGATGTAGAACTATTTTGTTTGTTAGTAATAAAGAGAAATAAATATTGCACTCTCATTTTGTTGCCGATACATTCGGCATTGTTGTATCTTGTGAATTAATAAAACTAGAGTTTGAAGATGGGCTAGTCGGTGCATATTGCTAACAAGAGAAAACAGTGAAAAAAAAACAAAAAACACCAGGGTCTTTAAATTGGTCAAACACGAAGTGTGAGCCGAACGTTCGCAGTGTGCTTTGTCAACTTCGGCCCAACTTTGTGTTTTGACGAGTTTGGATGCCCAGGACAAGTAGACGAAATAATTAGACCCTCGGGTAAAGAATGTAAAAACCAACAAATGTTTTAAGGGGAGGCACGGCCTAGGAATCGCGATTTTTTCAAAAAGTCACGTTTTTGGAAAATAGGCTGACCAGCTTTTACAACTCATAAGAATGCTGTCCAAAAGTTTTATTCCTGTAAGTAAAGTATTTACTCCGAAATAAATTATTTTCGACGTACTGGCGGCCGCACGTGTGCGCCGACGACGCGGCCGATCACGAAAATGTGCTATTTTCAAAACGCGCTCCCTCCGCGCTTCTAGGACTAGCGTGGACAGGCCCCCCTCGTTGGATAGAGCATCTCGCCCCCTCTTCGTTCTGTTCGCAGCTATGTGTTCGCGATATTGTGCGCACAGATCATAAAACCCCGTAGAAAACATAGCTGTGCATGACTCTTATTGGTCAAGCTGGCGAAACAAGAGCTCTGATTCGCTAGGACGAGCCACGTGACGTCATAATCGTCTGCTAGCGCGCAATTTCTGTCAGTCGTTGTTTCGTTTGCTAGCTGCTCTACGCGCCCTTGACCGTTCTTCGACTTTCATATCGCTACGATGCCGGCGACTTTCCGTAGCAAGCCTTCGCCGTTCAAGTTCGGTGGCGCAAGCGGTTTTCGAAGCGAAGAGGGAGCGGACGACCTCCCAAGGAAGACGACGGGAGAGCATCTTCGCCATTTTCCCAAGCGCTCCGCCGTCGCCGAGTGCCTTGGAATCGCCCCATCGCTTCGCTGCCTCCCGCCAAACGTCACCCGGGCTCATCGGCGTCCGCACCATCCTTGCCGGTGACCGAAATCTCAAGCGAAGACGACCTCACTGCAATCGAGCGGAAGATTGCGATGATGCAACGAAAGGCTGCCCGCAAATGTTCCGAGCGTTCCGAGCCCGACGATCCCGAGAAGCAGCTAGGCCTAACCGAAGGCGGAAGAGATCGACGGCTACCGCTTGCTTGGCGTGTCCTGCATCGAAGCTCTAGTAAGTGCTTTGCTGTGCCCCGAGTTGCGCAGGATCTTCTCTCAACTGTCCGAGGACCGGGAAGGGCGTCCTCCTTGCGTTTGTTGTCTTGTGCCCAACTTGTGGAGAAGTCGCGAGAGCTCCGCACTCTGTGAATATTGGTGAGACGCGACAGATCTCGCAGCGCGCGTCGGTCTCTCGTCACGCGACTGTGGCGTGAGCTTCACAAAATTAACTCATCTTTTTACCGGGATGAATATGCCGCCGCCGATCTGTTTGAAGACGTCCCAGAAAGTTGCCGCGAAGGTACACGATGCAGCCACGGCGGCCGCCGGCAATGTGATGAGGACCGCTGCGCAGTCGGTGCGAAAAACGGAGAACGCCAAAGAGGGGGAACTCCTAGACGTGTGCGTCACATACGACGGAACCTGGCATAAACGCGGCCACACGTCCCACTTCGGTGTTGGTGTCGCGATTGAACTTGAGAGTGGTCTTGTGCTGGACTACAGCGTCCACAGCAACTACTGCCAGCTGTGCACATAGGGACCAAAGCCAGGCACAGAGGGGTACACGGAATGGATGGAAGACCACCGACCCAACTGCCAGAAGAACTTCAATGGGTCTGCCGGTGCCATGGAAGTGGAGGCGGCCACTGTTATTTTTGGCCGTTCAGTCAAAAAACACGGTATGCAGTATACCACTATGCTGTGTGATGGCGACAGCAAGGCTTTTTCCAAGGTAGCTGGTCTTGAGCTCTACGACAAGGAAATCAACAAAGAGGACTGCGTCAACCATGTCGCAAAGCGTATGTATGCGGGTCTAGAAGCCCTGAAGAAGGCAAAGAAGGGAAGCTGAAGAAGGTGGGAAAGGGAAGCTGACAAACCTGAAGATGAAGCAGCTTACCAACTACTATGCCTGTTCGCTAAAGGACAATGCGCCCGACGTGACGGCCATGCAGCGAGGAGTGTTTGCAAGCCTTTTGCACTCCTACTCCACTGATGAGGAGCCGAGGCATGTAGGTTGTCCTACTGGCACGGACTCCTGGTGCCACTATAATCGAAGCAAGGCCCTCGAGGCAGCAGGAGAACCACCTGCGTTCCGGCCACACAAGCCAGCCTTCTCCAAGAAAATTGCAAGGGAGATGGTACCCTTGTACAACCGCCTGTCACAAAGGGATCTGCTGGAGAGGTGTTCCCGGATGAAGACTCAAAACAACAATGAGAGCTTCAATGCCTTGGTGTGGAAGAGGTGCCCCAAGGTGGAGTTCGCTTCCCTCAAGACTGGAGTGTGCCGTGGCCCTTGAAGTCCTTGAATTCAACCTGGGGCCTCGAGGGATCGAGCAAGCTCTGTTGGAAATGGGCATCCAGCCAGGGAGCTACCAAGCATCGTACGGAGAGAGGGCCACCAAGATGAAGGTTGCAAAGGCCCAAGTGAAAGCGCTCGAGTCCTCCAAGATGTCCCACAAAAAAAGGAAGATGGAAGCTGTGGCCAAGGCACAGAGGGACCGTGCAGAGGAAGGAGTGACATATGCCCCTGGAGCATTTTAGATGAAATGGCAAGCCCCATCTAAAGTGAAACACTGTTTGAACTTTCAAACCAGTTTTTCTCAGCTTCATGTTTTCACCATTTTTTCACAGCTCTAAAACTATCGTTCGATGAGTTAAGCGCCCCCATGTCTAATGTATGGCTTTTTTGGCATGAAATTTACTGGAGAACTCGGCTATGCGCTTACTTTTTGCAAATTCTTATTTGTTCACACAAATATGTTGACGTTTGTGAAACAAGAAAAAAAATTAAAAACTCATACCATTATTGAAAGTTAATTTTTACATGAAACTACCGATTAGTTTAGTCATTCAGCGTTATATCCCAACAAAGAAATTGTGCCATTTTATTCATATTTTGAAACGATAGTTTTTTTCTTTTGGCACTGCTACATGTACATTTTTTTCAACGAATAAGGTTGTGACTTGTCAGAAAATAAACCTTATGGGTTGAAAGTTGGTATAGCCTCCTAAGTTTTGACGTTTAACATACCCTAAAAATTTCATTGACCTGGCACAAATACTTAAAAAGTAGACCCTCCAAGGGAGTGCCTCCCCTTAAAATAGAGAAATAGATATTGCATTTTCATTTAATCACGAGAAAACGACCTAATTAACAAGTAGGAGCAGGCATTTAATGTCAAGTTCAAGAACGAGATGAAAAAGGGGGGGGGGGAGGAAACGAGCCTGTGCAAAAAACGGTAAAAGATTACGTTATCTTTAACACGGCGTCATTCGATTAAATAGATAAAAATCTACTGGTCGGCGTGAAACCGGTGAAAGACGGTGGCAGCCACCTGGCGACGCGCTGCAGAACCCCGCAGGCTCCCCCGAAGCGAAGAGAAAGCAGATTGGGTGGCGGCAACGTGGCGTCACCGCTGACGTCACTGTTTTCCTTCGCCATCTTGGCATTTGATGATTACCAGATTTTTCGGAAAGAGGGGTGTTGTGGGAAAAGCTGCGCGCACGTACTCACGACACCGGCGGCGGCGCACAGTCAGGGGGCCCCCCGATATCTGGAGTCGCGTCGGGGAAGCTCGTGCGGTGGTGGGGGTCGTGCCAGCCTGTTGTCAGTCTGTCCGGCAGCAGCAGCCCAGCGTGAATCATGTCGAAAACGTCGGGGCAGAGCCTCAACGACCGGCTCATGGCAGCGAGGCACACCATCGCGGGCCAAGGCCTCGCCAGGGTGGTTTGCAAGGCGACCACCGAAGAAGTCATCGGCCCCAAGAAGAAGCATTTGGACTGTGAGTCTCTCGACAAGTCCCCTCGCTCCGCCCGTCGCTCGGGCCGCCGAACGCCGCTTGCTCGACGCATACTTGCGAGCACGGCACGCGACTCCGAAAGCCGAAAAGAAAGTTGACCCACTTGTAAGCCTAACACAAAGGTCTTTTTCGCCTGCTCGTCGATATATCTCCTCCCCCTTGGCCTTTTTATCTATTTATTTATTGCAATGCTAGTGCAGCCGTGCAGCGCTGGTTTTTCGCTGCGCCCAGCTCAACCGGGACGAAAACGTGAGAGTTGGCAGCAAATCTCCACGCTCAAACGTGGCGAAAACGACGCGAAGCGTTATCGGAAAAAAATTCGTCAGGGTATTTTTTTTTCTTTTCACCGATGAACGACGGAAGACCTCGGTTCTGTTCAGTCCTTTTCCCCCTCGTCGCCTTTTCTGCTATTTTTTTTTTTCGAAACTGCTTCGCAGATCGTGCAGGCACGCACGATAGTACGCTGCACCCGCGGGTTATTTCACTGCACGTCCAACTATCGACAGCGCTGTTTGTCGCAACCGCTTTGGAATTTACCGCTGACGCGACACGCCGAACTGCACGGCAGCACCGCATATGCTTGCAGGAAAAAAAAGGGGTGGGAGGAGACGTGGTAAGGGGGTGGACGTCTTCGAGCAGTTTTATCCGCCGAAACCAGCACAGTCTACTATCTGCGTTACCGTAATGTTCTGCAACTCTCGATGCATTATCGCTTGCCTATGGCGCATTTACAATGTCCGCGAAGGTACTTATTTTTTTTTTTTTTTCCCCTTTGCATCGGAGGTCAAGTATTGCGGTTTTGGAACGTGGTCGTGTCGGCGTTTTCCTCTGCCTCACCAATCGACCGGGGATGACTAAGTATCGCATTTATACGCTTGTCCGCGGAAACAATCGCGCACAGAAAATAAAAGCGAGCGCCGAGGTTATTTTGGGTCGCTCATTTTTGTCATAGGTCTCGCCGGATGTTTTGCCATCGTCGCTTTTCTTTCGCTCGTCTTGGGAGCTTCCGCGAGCTTTCTTTGGCCTTTTTTTTTTTCGTTTGTTTTATATTCCTGCTGGGGTGGGGAAATTACTGTACCCCGTCTCCCCTCGCCGCAGAAAGAGTGCTCGGTTATGGAAGGTTGGAGGTCGTTTGACCAGCGCAGTTAACGACTTCGGGAAGCATGCTAAAGTGCGGTTTGGAATTCATGCAAAGCAAACGTCGGCGTCAATGCTGCTGATTCTGGAGGCGGCGTTGCTGGAGGTCGTTGCGTCGGGTAGCACCCAGTCGTCTTCGATGCGCAATGTTTCTGGCCGCTTGCTCGGTTCCTCGCCTCGCTTCGAATACTAGTCGTCGTTGTTTGTGTATCGTACAATTCCCATTGTTTTTTTTTGTTTTTTTAGCAGTTGTCCATTATCCCTACTTCTGCACCAAACCGTTCTCTTGTGCCATCCTTAATTCCTGGATTTTCTGATAGAAAACATTCCCAAGTTAGCTCTGCACCAAAAGAAACTTGTACAAAATGCTCAGCATGATTTACCTTCTCATCTTTGCTATTTGGTCAACAAATGAATGAAAATTTTTCGGTCACATCTGGGCTCTAAAAGCTTCACCTCTCACCTTATACAATGATGCAATAACAGGAGGCTGTTGGAAAACAGCTGTATCGGGTGTTAACTAGCAGCGGGCAAAACTCCCAACATGCAATCTGTAAACAGAAGCATTGTAAGAGCAGAACGACACAGCTGTCAGCTGCATACTTTTTTTTTTATTGTCATCACCAGTAGCTGGATGAATTTGCCACAGAAGCTGTTCCAGGGTTCAAATCTGCCCCAAAAGCTGTCAATGTGTGTTGCTGGAATCCTCAATTTTTTTCCAAGTTCGTGCTTTGACCGGGTTCCTATATTTTGCTCGGATTAATGTTTGCACATTTTTGCTCCCCCCATCTATTTAGTGGCATGTAAGCCACACACTGCATGTAGCCAGACACAAATGCTTTTTAAAAAGTTTGTATATATACCATGTGTTCCCCTTCTAATTGTGAACGTAATCAGCTTGCCACAGGCACTGCATGTTCTTAAAAGAATGGGTGGATCGACCTTTTCCATCTGATCTGAAAAGGAGACTGGAGGTAAAGCTTTCCAGCTGTGAAAGGTCTTTCTTGTTTGCTTTTATCTTTGCACGCGTGCACTCGCCCAGCGCTCGTATCTGCCAACAAGGAGTCTAGAAACTGGATATGTCTGTTTCTGTATAAGGAAAGGGGCAAGGAGGTACACTCCTTGCCCCTGGGCTCTTCACATCTCTTCTCATGGGCTATGCTGGATGCTGGCTTCATTTTCTTGGTTGAATTTGTTGAGCTAGGATGTGCTCCTACAGTTCTGCACATGCACCCCTGCAAGGTGCAACCTGCAACCTCTAATGGCTTTCTGGCAATAAGAACAGGTTGTGTGACAATTATGCTGAAGCATTAGAATTGTGAATATACGTGTTCGAAATTTTTAACTTGCTCTGAAAACTTTGTAGTATGGACAAGGCCACTTTCCTTTGCAGTAGATTACAAATCCAGACAGCATTGGTATGAAGTGTGGCGGCAGGGACAAGCAGAAAAAAGTCGACCAATTCACTGACCGAGAAAAAGATTATTTGCAGTCCGGTTGCGTACTTGCTTCCTAAAGTGGCAGGGCCGCTTCAAACTCCTTGTAAAAAAGTTGTTGTGGTTCCCAGACCGCCATGAAACCCGGCCTTCCTTCCCGCTCCAAGATTGCTCAGAAACTTCTCTGGTTTGCGGAGTTCCGTCTCCCGTTTTATGAATGGTGCCAGGGATGCGTGGACACTCGTCCATACCGGGAGGGACCTGTCATTGAGGCAGCGGGTCTCTGTGTTGATCCTCTTTGGGAGGATGACCGATGGAAGGCCGTTTGGAAAGTGGTTTGACTGGATGAGGATCGGGCGAGGGGAGCCTCTCGGGAGGGGGTGGCCTAGATTTCTTTTCTGGCGAGCTGGTCCTGGAATCTTCATGGGCTTCTCTCCCTGGTCCCTCCCCCCTCCTCTGGAGGAAACGTGGTCAGCTGTATCACTTTTTGTGGCAGGCACTCTCGGTTTCCTTGTGGTCTCTAAATTGGGGACGGCAGGCTGGGTGGATAGATAGGCGCTTGAGCAGGAAGCGGTGGGAAGTGTGTGTTTTCCACCAGATTTGTTTTCAATCACACTTTTGTTTGTCTGTTTGAGAGGAAAGATTGAATGCGTGCTGAACAGTGTTCAAGTTCTGTTGTGTCGCGAGCTACTTAAAAAAAATTTCACATTGCCGGCGACAAGGAAGTGAGCAACTAAGTTGTTTAGACTTGAACTGCTTGATAGTGGAGTTTTAATTAACGCATGTTTTATCTAAAGCTTCGCTAAATTAGGGACTTGCTTCTTCAAGGCATGCAAGCATAGATAGTATGCTGTTCCCAGGGCAGTCAAGGGTGGAGGGGTTGAGAACTAAAGAATTAATGGCTCGTTGTCATATCCTACAAGTGAAGTGGCACGGTAAGCCACAGTGTTTTTCGGACACGCGTGTACATGAGTATCGTGCAAAGAGGACTCGTACCGTTTAGTTTGAAGCACGAAGCACTTATTTCCTGGTTAAATAGTCTCAAGGTTTCCAACAGCAGCGTACACAGATTGCTGGCCTATGTGTCCAGTAAAACTCAAAGTCCACAGATTAACCGCTCTTTCAGAGTCTGGGGAAGTTGCTGCACAACAAACGTGCAAGTTTGCAGTAAGAGGAAATTTGGCGGGAAATTTATTGGCTATATTTGGTGGAGAAACGTTTGCCCGCTAAATTTAGTCGGAAAATTTCCCCGCTGAATTTAGCCGTTCAGCCACAATGACGACCTGCAGCTGGTAGTGAGTCATATACAGCTATCGCCATTGAAGGAAGGAAACCATTATTTTTCTTGCTGTAGAATAATAGTAAAAAGCAATTGAGCAATACATTGTACTAAACCTTTTGTATGTTAATGTTTGTTTAGTTAATTTTTTTTTAATACTGAGTTTTTGTAGGCTGCATCAGAAGTTGGAAGTTCATATTCAAACTAATGCTAGATTAACTAAGAGGATGAAAACAGCAGGGTGGTTTTTCAGTTGCCCCACCTCTAGCATAGCCTTCCTACCTTCGACAACAAATTGGCATCAGTGACTATACAAGGATGCTATATTAATTTGATGCTCTCTAGACTGCAACCATGAACAATATTTTTGTTTTTAATAAATTATACTTTTATGGAGATGTTCGCACTGTCTGTGGAGTGTCAGCTAAGACACTGCACACTATTTTCGCATTCTGCTGTTCACTGCCTTGACTATATATAAAACAGGTTGCCATCAAGAAGTAGTGATACTCGGAGAAATTAATATTTCAAACTGAAATTTGGGATCCTTCGTGCAGCTCTATAACTCTCCGTGTGGAACTATGGGGGCGCTTCGAATATGCACGTAGGGCCACTAGCACTGGCATTCCGACCGTGAGATGTGTTCAGCAGCCTGCGGAGTCTCTTCGCGTACAAAGCTGCGGCAGTGCAAGCGTGCACGGACAATCTTTGGCTCCTCGTGCCGATACTCTGGGGACGGCGTTGCTGTTCTCCGCTTATTCATCTCAGGATATGAATTTAGCATCCCCAATAAATCGCAGTGCAGGCTGGCTTCCAACAAGAAACCTTTTGGCTTCTAGAAGGTGCAACCACTACATTTTCTTGCAAAATCTATTGAGGCAACAGTATTCTTATATTCTACCATTAATAAGGTGTAGAATAAAAATCATGATAATTAAATTCGTGATTTAAATAATCTTTCCAATTTCACTGATTTTCTCAAGAACACCTTTCTCACAAAACTAATCTTGGAAATACTTGTTTGTTAACGTCTAATTTGATTCTGTTCAGGAGCATTTATTTTGTCTAACAAAAAAAAAGTAAAACCAACAAAAACATATAGCACACTGAACACGAGCAGAACGAGGTGCTCTTCTGCTGATCGGAGTGGTGAACCTTGTTTCTATCTTCGTGGTATCTTGTGCAAGCAAACTACAATATGAAGTAAACATGTGCTCACATGCACGCACGCAGCCGACTGAGACAGAGTTGTATGTAAGGTTTATTTTGCATTGGCCAGTACATCCATTATGTCTTGTACGAGCTTTCCATTTCTTTCAAATGATTATTCCATCGTTTTATGCAGTTCAAAACCAAAAAAAAACAACTCTCAAACTTTACATATGGACTTCGGAGTATGCCTATTTTGCTTTGCTTAAAGGGATACTAAAACCGAAATTTCGGCGCTCATTTTTGGTCTATATCTGTTCAAAAGAGCAGTATCACATGGAACATACCAATATCTTGTTAAAAAAGTCTCGAAAAAGGAATTTTAAAACAGAATTAAACGTTAGCAAAGAGCACCTGGTGGATGTCGCTAACCGCCTCGTTTGTAATGCTCGTCTAGGAACCTTGACAGCTAGTGACGGAGGTTGTCTCGCCTCCGGCCACGACGAGAGAAGGGGGGAAGGAGGAACTCCCCTCTTCCCGAGAATCCCTTTTGTGTCGCAGAAGTCGCTATTGTCCCCCTACAAGATTATAGAAGATTAACCCGTCACTCAAAATTCGTACAAAAGCAGCCGCTTCGGTGGCTGGAACGACTAGGCCATCCTTTCGGCGTCAAGCCTCGCCGTAGCTTTGCTCGTCTCGAGACGACCTACGTCACGATTGCGTTGGATGTCACGTGCTCTAAGCTGGGCCTTCTCCGAGCGCTTGCCAGAGTGGGCAGTTTATAACGAAAAATACAGCCACCAGATCAAAATACAAACGTGCGATTGTCATTTACGGATATTGTGGATCATATTCAACCTATTTTTTGAACACGACGGGAATATTTCAATTTCATTGAAGTATCCCTTTAAGTATTACAGCAAATAAAGCTTTCTGATAACCCAAAAAATGTACGTCCTTTTGTCCTAGTATGGGAGAATTTCTGAAATTTAAATTGTTAGATAGGTTAAAAAAGTTGATTTAGTTTATCTTTTTTAGTTATGACTTTTGTCTTAGGCTGAGCTGTATTCGTAATCTTGGTTTAATTTGATTAAACACAGTTCCGGCAGTTTGTTTTGCTGTAACCTACTGCCTACCAGCAACCTTAAATGTGAAAGGTGATTGCCACGCCTGAAAGGAGGCTAGTTAACGAAAGCGCACATAAACTGCCAGATTCGAACGTCGATTGTTCAGTGATTCCAAGTTTCATCGTAATTTTTCTTGGATTCACATTTCTCACCTTTTGTTCCGTCCAAATTTTTCTTCAGAAAGTACAGACTGCATGCGACACTGGTCTGGAAAGATTATCGACCCGTACGGTGGGGACAAAATGTCTTTGGAAGGCATCCCTCCAACGAAATGAGTACTGCATATCTGCGAGTGTGTGAAGGGATTCCTGTCCGTTCCATCGGTGCTAAAATATGTAGACAAACGCAGAACGGCAGAGTTGAAAATGTCCGCCGTGACTATACAGGGGCAAACATGATCGGGAGACCAAACGTTTTGCATCGTACGGCGTGGGTCCATCGTTGCTGCCTTGCAAAACAACGGCGAGTTGAAAGACTACGAAACTTGGTCCCCTTGATAGACAGTGCAGGACTAATGGAGCAGCAGTTTATACCGTCAACCTGGTGCAACCACACCACTCAGACCTCAATGCATACCAATGTAAGCAGCATAGTTTTGCTTCACTGGGGTACTCGCAGCTTACCTTCGGTAACTGCCGCGCAGCGGGATCGCGTCGCATGGAGTGCATATATGTAAAAACTATTTTTGAATTGTTGATGAATAGGAAAGCATTTTTTATCACCTTAGATTTTGATATTTAATGCTTGGAAAATGAATGATGAGTGCATATTAGTGTCATTGAAATTCCCAAAATCTGTTGTGTAATGCATATATGAGGTGTGGAGCAATAATTGTAAGATCCTTGAACAGTGGAAGCGCTTTATTTAATGTCGAGTGATTTGGAGCAAGGTATTCTATTCAGAGTTCAGGAACGCGTATGCAACTGGTTCCTTTGCTTTTTCTACACTCTTGTGTGCCATATCTTAGCAGATTGCAGAAATCTAAATGTTTTGAAAGTATGTTAAATGTTATACTTCATTGTTCAGGGTAACTTGGTAAAGGGTGATTGCTGCGGCCCCCCTAAGCCAGTCAGAGCAATGGAGTGAAAGACGGCAGCTCTTCACAGAAGTGCACCCTGGCGGTACATTGTCGCATGGCTAATGCTCCGATTAACTTGCTGGGTCATAGGTCTTGCCTTTTGCAATACCGAAATGTAGTGTGGTATGAAAAGTAGTTTCCGTGTGTTGTAGACCTTGTTCTTTAACCCGTTGAGTGTATGGCGATGCATGATTTTGGAATTTTAAAGCGGATTTCTTAGGCGCCCGTTTCCGGGTTTCACGGCGTTGCCGCCCCATTAAATTTAGCAGCAAATTGAATTGTTGGTGAGGTCACGTGGACGTCAATTTTCCCGCTAAATTTAGCGGGGAAAATGACGTCGCACGACTGTGTCACGTCACCCATGAACAGATTCAGTTTCTCTGCTAGATTTAGCGGAAAATTGACACCATGTGACCTCAACACCAATTCAATGACACCGCTAAATTTGGCGGGTTAAGTTTCCCCACTAAATTTAGCGGGGAAAATGACGTCCCATGACTTCACGTCACCCATGAACAAATTCAGTGGAAGGAGGAAAAGGAGGAGGTGCACACCCTCCCCTCCTTAAGAGCTGCACTTTAGTTTTGCATTACAGAAATTTGTAAAAGTCATTTTTTTTAACAATTTCTTTTGGTTCTTGTTGTACATACAGAGTGCTGCACTGCATAAACATGTGGAGAGGTTTTTTTTTTTTTTTCCTCACAGTTCAATGTTTTTCATCAAAATCTTTGTCTAGTTGGTGGCAGAATTTGGTATCGGACACTATAGGGAAACATGAAAAGACGCTGCTAATGTCGTGGTTGTGTCATGCAATGTTTTTGTGGGGCTGTGGGAGTTTAAAGAACAGCCCTTGGGGGTTTCTCTGCCCCCCTACAGACCTACTGCACTGCACCAACGAGCCAAATGTGTCGATCCCGCAACTGGCCAACCTGCTCATTGAGCGTGCCCAGAACACCAACTGGGTGGTGGTCTTCAAGTCCCTGGTCACAGTGCATCACCTCATGTGTTACGGCAATGAGGTGGGTCTTCATGGTCGCCCAAGATGATGTAACTGTCATTGTGAACTGCCGGAAAGTTTTGAAATATTAACTGCTTCTCGTTCGTGCAAGAGACATCTGGTGAACATTTATACGTGGCTTGCACAGGACATAATTTCATGAGATGTGTGGTTATTCCTACAGCTTCAAAACGACACTTGTATGTTTCAAAATTAGGAGTGGAGGGAATGCTTGCTAAAGATGATGCCTTGTAAGCTATTGATACGTTACTTGAGATTACTTCTGTGTAGGAGTGGTTGGAGCATTCGGAATGTTCACCTCCTTTGTGGTGTATCGGCGTGTCCATTGGTTTTTCCGTTTAGTCGATAGGTTACATTCTGCGAAGGCTTGGGCTTGTAGTAGCAAGCATCTTTTGGTGTTGTGACATAAGCTTTCAAGTGATAGTTACGGAAGGTACAGTGCTCTACGAAACAGAATGGACCAGCGTTTCGCGTGGCCTGCATACCTACTGCGACATCTACCTGAAGAAGCCGTGCAATCTGGTGTAGCGAGTCGCACATGCGCGTAGATGAGCCAAGCAGTCGGCGGCTGTTTGCACTCGGGTGCAACCCCCAGAGGCGATTACTACAAAGCATAAATATCAAGCCTAACCGTGTCCTTAATCATTGTGTGACTCTCTCAATTTTTGTCTGTCCTTCAAGATCTGAAGTTATATTGCCCCAAATATATTTAAAAAAAAAATAAGAAAAAGGAAGACATTTTATTTATTTAGTCTACAAAAAGGATGCACGTGTCATGACACCGCACATTTATTTAGTATGTACAGTGAAATCACTGCAAATGGTGGTCACTTTTTACATCTTTAACCTTTGGAAACAGATAAATTTGTTTACGCTACTGCAAAGAAAGAACAAATGCTGTCATGTTGCAAACTGGTCAGCGTTGATCAGCTATCAGGGAGCATGAACAGCCACTGAGTGCTTGGCTCAGCTGTGCGCATGTGCGACTCACGACACCAGATAGACCGCTTCTCCTGGCAGATGGCGCCACAGGTACGCAAGACCACGCGCTTCGCTGGTCCATTTCGTTAAGCGCTGTACCTAAGAAGGTGCTGTGGCATGCTCGTCGTATTGCTAGACTCTCGCAGAGATGACGGGTTCGAGACCATCTGCACCAGTATTGCTTAGATGCTATTTTTAAATGCCCTGGGGTTTACTGAACAGAATTTTATCAGGTTGTCAAGGTAGTTGGTTACAGTTGAGGACTTCTGTTCCAGAGGTTCACACAATACTTGGCCTCCAGTAACTGCACGTTTCAGCTCGGCACATTTGTCGACAAGACCGGCGTACAAGGTGAGTAGACTTTGCCGTAACTTGCAGTTGTCGCAAGCACAATACTTGGCAGGATGTCGGTAATTCATAACGGCTTGCGGACGTCTCTACGCTGCGTTTAATTTAATGAGGGCTTGTGAACTAGTGGCCCGCTTTACTTGAGCAATTTTGATCTGTTGGTCAAGGATGATCATTGGAGGTAGAGCCTGGGTCAGGTCACTTCTTTGCTTTGGGAAACTTTTTGCTATAGAGGAGGCTGGAAGTCTATAGTAGGATGGCTTTCTTACCTGCACTGCAGGGGTGGAATTTGCTGAGCATTTATTTTGAGCTTGCTTCATGATGACAGATGAAGCCCAGTGAACATGTTTGAAATGTGCGATATCTAGTCTGGCCTACAGAGTTCTAATGCTACCGTAAAATCCAGAGAGAGGCCACCTAACATCAAGAGCAAATCGGGTGAAAATATGGATTGGGCTAACTTTCGATATAGTACAATCGAGAAAGTTAAAAAAAAAATGCTATTTTTAGGTGTGTCCCTTTCAAGCTTGTTATGGAGGCGACGATCAACAAAGAGGACTGTACTTCCCAGTCAGCAACGTTCGCTTATATCCCGCCATAGCTAACTAGCCGCATTTAAGCCGAGGCCATCATTGACCCCAACACTACTATTACTAAAAGTGGGCTATCTTTTGGTGTTTAAAAAAGTATAGCAAATCGAGCCAAAAATAGGGGGCGGGCTATTTTTCGGGGGTGGGGCATCTCGGGAGTTTACGGTAATTGATACCATATACAAACTTGGAAGTAGGTTTAAAGACATTTCATTCATGCTAACAACCTAACCACATGCTGCTTAGGAATCAAAATGCTCAAGGCAGGCAACCAAGCAAGAATGGCATTTCTAGGACTGCTGGGAAAAAGGAAGCCAAAACTATGGGTGCCCTACACTCGCGTGCCTTGATGCTGATGAAAGCTGTGCACGCGCACTCTTCTAAAATGCGAGAGAAAGTGGATCCCGAGTATAGTTTTTTGAGGTTTGTTGTTTCGACTTGTGTAACACAGTTTGTCAAGGTGGCATTCGTAGGACCGGTAGAAAAAAAAAAAAAAATATTAATTGGTTCCAGAAATAATTGTCTCGTGAATTCTAAAACAAGTCTAGAGCCTTCATTGGGTCTTTGAAATGGGGGTATAAAGATGCAAAGCCTGAAAAACAGCCCCCCCTCCCTCTTAGCTCTTTTTCTTCTATCCTGGAACTAACGGTGTTTATCGGTTAATGGTGTCTGCTGTGCTTTGAATTGCCAGTTAATTTCTTCTCTGCTTTGCTGGGCATGTGGTAACTGTCCTTTCCTTGATTTCCTGCAGCATCCTGTGACATGGGTTTGTTGTCGGAATACCTTTTTCTCATTCCTTTGCGACTAGTTTCTCTTGCCTGCTATAGCTCCTTTTTGTTTTGTTTTTTGCCGAGCATTGCATGTTTTGTTTTGTGCGTGTATAAGATTCTTTTTTCTATATCGTGGGAGTGTATTTTTTTTGTCAAAAAGTGGGAACAATCAAGGTTTTTTAGCGAGTCATTCATGTTTAGGAGTATTGGAACACTAAGTTCATGCAGTGAATAAGTCAATCAAACCGAGCCAAGCAGTTATGGGCTTCATTTGACTCTGGTGTCTTGACGTTTGTGCATTTCCTTTCTTACTTTTAATATTCAATTGATGCATATGATTTGTCTTTTTATTCTTGAACTATACAATGTGTTCTCTGAGCTTGGTAAACCAGAAGGCACATGGCTACATTTAATCTTGTAGTGCACCATTCACACTGTTGATGAAAAGTTGTAAAAGATGTTTCGCTCACAATATAGGAAAGTGTAATGGGGTGCTTCTGACATGCATTGACTTGCTTTTCTTTTTATTTGTCGGAAAATAATGCGCTGCATTTGAGGCAATATTACAATGGCCTGAGCTCTGAATTGATTTTCATCTAAGTGAATTTAATGTTTTGAATTTCAAGACTGCTTCATACAGTCTCTTTAAAATCTACAAACAGCTGCACATACATTAGTGATTCCTGGTATATACCGGCAGAGATGCGGAGTAACTACTAATTAAAAGTATTGAAGTTACTATAAATTACTATCAGCTATAATTAAATGTTAGTACTAACTGAATCGGTTCTTGACTTGTAGCTGCTAGTTTCTGTAACTGACTAGTTATTGACTACTTAATTGAACATTTACTAACAGCTTGATAAAATTAGTTCCTTGTATTTTTGTTCATTTAAGTTAGTCCAGTTACTACTTGTCAAAATTACCTTGACAAATAGCAAATGACTATGCTTGTGTGAGTGTAATTGTATTTGTAACCTAATTCAGTTTCAGCTCAAGTAACTAACCTAGTTACTGAAGTGCAGCTTTTATAGCTCTACTTGCCAGCAATGTCGGAGAACATTGTAGTAGAATTTTCGTTTCGTTTTATTATTCTTTTTTTGTGCCTCGTGCATTCTTTTTTCCCTTCAGCGGGCTTCGACATGTCGACCTTCATTCGGCGGTACGCCAAGTACCTGACTGAGAAGGCGGTCTCCTACCGCACGGTCGCATTTGACTTCTGCAAGGTGAAGAGGGGGTGAGTTAGCGCTCTGTACTTCCTTAGTTTACTCGGTGGGCCTCTTGGCCAGGGGCTGCTATGGTGGTCTGCAAGACGTGACCACGTAAAAGGTGCCCTAGCCTCTGCTGGCATCTGCAAGATGTGCCCATTTAATGCTGATTTAAAGCGGCATCCTAGTGCTCTATCATGTACAGGTCGCAAGCTTATGCGAGCGTCTGTCAGCGTACTTGCCCATACACGCTAAGCAAAAATGTTTGAAAGAATTAAAGCATCTTTAATACCTATGAAAGAACAGTGCACCTTCGGCATCCTATCGGAGCGCTATAATTTTCTTTCAACATTCCTGTGGTTTTATTTAACAAATTTATATGAATGTTTGCGAGCGTGGTGACGAACAACGGAAATGTAACCACTTTTCCTGTATTACCACCTTGTCATACCCTCTAAGTGGCTCGGCAGTTTTGTTTGACAAGAAACATGTTTGAGGCAGATGCATGCTGGTTTGGTGGTAGGAATGCGACTCTCTCCCGACGTTTTTCAGGAAGGAAGACGGCACCCTGCGCACCATGCCGACAGACAAGGTGGGTGGGCGTTCACTACGGGTCCCCTTTATGTTTGGTCGGGGGAGGAGCACTGACATAATTTTCCCGCATTTCTCAATTCAGCTTCTCAAGACTGTGCCTGCACTACAGAGTCAACTGGATGCTCTCCTAGAGTTCGACGTGAGTCTTCAGTCAGTTTTGTTGTTGTGCATCCGTGTTCTTTGGCCTTTGCACTGGCCAGGTTTAGACGATGGGGTTGTATCTGTTTGAGAAGCCTGTAGCACTACAACATTCTCCAGATAAAGCAGCTTTTCTTGAAGAGGAGGCCAGGTACTCGAGAAGCTAAGAATTTCTCGTTCCATTCCTTTGTGTTTGTCTGCTCGAATGTCTGCCTGTTTTGGTTCATTGGTTTTAAGTGTGCTCCTGCTATACTTTACTGCTAAGATTGGTTGTGGCTATACACATTGGCAAGCACAGCCTCTGGGCCCTGCCACTCTGCAGTCGGTGCCCATACATTGCCCAATCGCAATTTCTTGCAGATGTGTATTATGTGCATTGCCACATGTTGTTGTGGCACGTTTAGGAGGTATTCTTTCAATGTGACCCCTCTCGTACGAGTCGTGGGTGTTTGACTGCTTCAGCTTTGAGCGCATTCAGAAGATGCATGCATACCTTTTTCATCATTGACAGCATTTAAGTGCAAAATACCTTGCCACAACCTCGGTTGTATGTTATTTCTTCTATGGCCCCCAAGCAGGTGAGGTCTCGTGCTATGCTCACGGTTGTCTTTCACGCTCGCAGTGCACAGCAAATGACCTCGTCAACGGGGTGATCAACTCTTGCTTCATGCTTCTGTTCCGAGACCTGATTCGGTTGTTTGCCTGCTACAACGACGGCATCATCAATCTACTTGGTGGGTTTGTCGCTGTCGCCCTCCGTTGTCTCGGCCGAGCTCTTTATTTTGCCTTTTATTTTTATGTCCACTGCAGAGAAGTACTTTGACATGAACAAGAAAAACTGTAGGGAAGCTCTGGACATCTACAAGAAATTCCTCATCCGCATGGACAGGGTAGCAGAGTTCCTCAAGGTCGCCGAGGTGAGTCCCTTTGCGATGAGACTTTCTGGTTGCTTTTATTTTCTTCTGTTGGGCACTCGTATCTATCCTTAAGTGGATTTGTCTAGTGTAGTAACAGGTTAGCTGTTCTGTCCCGTGCTTTAATGGCGCAATAGACCTATTGCTATATTACCCAAGCATCAAGGAGAATGCAGGGATTGGTGTTCCATGCTCTGGCCTCAGCAGTAGTAACTTTTCTAAAGCAAATACCTAAAACAAATGGCATCTTGTACGCGCATTGCTCAACGCTTTATTTTGGTTATTTACTTTGAATCTTTTATATGGGAAAGGCGTGCACGTGTGGCGCGTGGAACACAAATCCCTGCATTCGCCTTGATGCTTGGGTCATATAGCAATAGGTCTATTGCTGCCGCTTACTAGGCATTCGGCAAACTCTAACATGCGAGGCTCTGTTAGTCCACATAAGACAGCCTTGAGTGTCAGTCCAGATGAGACGGCCTTGAGTGTCAGTCCACATGAGACGGCCTTGAGTGTCAGTCCACATGAGACGGCCTTGAGTGTCAGGTCCACATGAGACGGCCTTGAGTGTCGGTCCACATGAGACGGCCTTGAGTGTCGGTCCACATGAGACGGCCTTGAGTGTCGGTCCACATGAGACGGCCTTGAGTGTCGGTCCACATGAGACGGCCTTGAGTGTCGGTCCACATGAGACGGCCTTGAGTGTCGGTCCACATGAGACGGCCTTGAGTGTCGGTCCACATGAGACGGCCTTGAGTGTCGGTCCACATGAGACGGCCTTGAGTGTCGGTCCACATGAGACGGCCTTGAGTGTCGGTCCACATGAGACGGCCTTGAGGTGTCGGTCCACATGAGACGGCCTTGAGTGTCGGTCCAATGAGACGGCCTTGAGTGTCGGTCCACATGAGACGGCCTTGGAGTGTCGGTCCACATGAGACGGCCTTGAGTGTCGGTCCACATGAGACGGCCTTGGTGTCGGTCCACATGAGACGGCCTTGGGTGTCGGTCCACATGAGACGGCCTTGGGTGTCGGTCACATGAGACGGTCTTGGGTGTCGGTCCACATGAGACGGTCTTGGGTGTCGGTCCACATGAGACGGTCTTGGGTGTCGGTCCACATGAGACGGTCTTGGGTGTCGGTCCACATGAGACGGTCTTGGGTGTCGGTCCACATGAGACGGTCTGGGTGTCGGTCTACATGAGACGGTCTTGGGTGTCGGTCTACATGAGACGGTCTTGGGTGTCGGTCTACATGAGACGGTCTTGGGTGTCGGTCTACATGAGACGGTCTTGGGTGTCGGTCGGTGTCGGTCTACATGAGACAGTCTCAAGGAAAAACTTGCTCAGGTTATTTTGTATCCTTGTTTGAATGGAAAGGAAGATTGGCGATTTTAGCGATGCGACAGTCCCTTCAGGGGATGTCTCGTCAGATATTGGACCTTTGTCTTAGTGGACATTCCAGTGCCTTGTGGTTTATTTGAAGTTTAAGAAGTCCTGGTTATAGTAGTTTCTGTTTTGGTGGGAATACAAACTATTTTGCTAATTAAGATGCAGGGAGGCTTTAAGAGTCAATCTGTGCTAATATTTCACTTCTTTTTTTTCTCTAGAATGTAGGCATCGACAAAGGAGACATCCCAGATCTGACCAAGGTGGGTTTCCCTTTAGCATGTGTAACAACTCACTCTGTTAGGTATTTTCCTCAAACAGCGCTTCCTCCTGAGTGCAGAGCGCATTTGCTTTGTAAATCGTGAGGGATTCACATCTTTCTGCGGCTATCTGCTCTTTTTCAGTACTTCGAAACATTCCTTTCAGACTTTGAAAATAGGACGGTGGAGGTAAGGATGATGGCGGGATAAAAGCAGGGTGGAATTTTGTTGGCTTGAAATTTTGTCCTTCTTAGTTTGACAATGAAATATTTCAAACGAAAGAAGGAAGAAATTGGCCAACTAATGACGTACCCGCTTTGACGCCTATGGCTCGACTCTGTTTTCTGCTGATTTTTATTCTCCTTTGTGATCCTATACTGCCCACACAGAGAGCTGAATGTAGCATCTTGTTTCGCCGCTTCCAGGTTTGCTTTACGGTAGGTTAATGCCAGAAGTGTCTTTGCAGTGGCCTCGTTTCTTCTGTTATTTAGAAATAGTAGATTCTCCACAAAAAAAAAATTAAATGTACCTACCCTAGAATACCGCGCATTCGCCCATTCCCAAATCTGTAAGATCTGAGAAAATACGCACAGTACATTTATATGTAAAATTGATGACCGGACAAGCGCCCATCCCCCATTTTTTTTGCAATTATCTCCAAAGTTTGAGTGGGCGCTTGCCCGGTATTTTACGGTATACTTGCCTGGTGGTTGCAGAAATCTACTTCTAAGCATTTCTTCCCTAAACATGCTTTGTCTCTCAATACAGTTAATTTGACTCCACAGTTTTTTCGCTTGACACCACAATGTGTTTTTGCATGAAATGTGGGCCGAGAAACAGGGTTTAATTATCTCACTTGAAGCCGGATGCGTCGCCTAATTGCGGACAGATGAAATGCCTATAGGTCCTAACAAACATTGGGGCTCTGTCTCTGGTTGCTTCTTGCAGGCACCCAGCAGTCTGTTGGATGCCCTGGAACAGCATCTGGCTGCGCTGGAAGGCAGGAAAGGGGCCACAACCAGCACTGCCTCCTCGAGGTGGGGCAACCCAACAACCAACTTTTCAAGTAGTCTCAAAATGATTGTTTAGTCTGGAGGAGTTAAGGGAATGTTAATATTAAAAAAGAAAAAAAGGCTTAATTTTTTTTTTTTAGGGGGGGGGGGGTGAATTTATGCAGGACTTTCTTTTACCAGGAGGTCATTCAAAAGTTTGATAGACGTTACTAGAAATCCAGAATTATTTAAGCTCCCGAGAGCTAGAATAAATTTGAATTTATACTCGTTCCCGACTCACTGTTCTCACACTGTTGTCAAAACGTTTGCCAAGTTGCAGGAAAAAGTGTGCATGGACGGGCGTATTGGACAATGCAATCACCTTGAACCATTGCCTTATGCATTGTGTTTCTTACGAGTGTTTAAACCACTGTTTCGTAAGAAATGTCACGAGCGAGTGCTGCAAGAATAACATGGTCTCTTGATAGCTTATTTCAGTGCTGCGCTGCCATTTACTTCCGAGAGCTGCAGGGGCACGAGTATGGAGAGTTTGTCGTTACTTGTTAAGACAAGTGCAGACACGTCAAAGGGTTTTACTTAAACCTGCCTGTTCTCATTCCTTCAATATTGTGCTCTGAGCTCGAGTGCAAATCATCTGTTCCGAGCCAGGATTGTGACGGGAGTTGAAGGTAGTGATACTGCTCCTATACCCAGTAAACCGCACCAATTTGGTCAGTTTTCTTAGTCGGTACTGGCTGAAAGCCCTTCGGGCTCCAGGAATCCTGCCCTTTCCTTCTGCTCCAGCCCCCCCTTTTTTTAATTCCCTAGTAATCAAAGCAGCTGATTGTTGACAATGCCTTCATTTCGTACATGGGTCGGTGCACTTTTTGCACGTCGCTGAATCTCATTGCACGACTGTGGCTATGCTTTGCTACCAACCACCTCCACCCAATGTTGTGCTAAAGCTCGGTCAGATTTTTATTTTGTCAGATGCATCGTTTTTGTTCACTATAGAGGTTAGCAGTTTTCAAAAACTAATATAGCATGTTTTGGCAAGGTTTAAAGAATTTACTTTTTCTATGGGTGCTCTACCATTCTTGTGCAAGCTCCATGCTTGTTTGGCACGATTGGCATCATTCTCTGCGACTGTTCTGGGTTTTGGAACATTTCTTTTTGGCAGCTTCACCCGCACGCTCCAGCCTGCGAGTTTTTTTTTTTACATAAACCCGCTTCGGAACCAAATAAAAAAAAGCTACACACTTATGATTTAAACAGATTAAGGTCGGGCAGCACTGGGCACAAGTGTGCCAGCGTGCCTTTTTCTTGAGGTCCGTTCAAGCGCTTGCATTTGCTGAGGATAGAGTTTTTGTGATCCCTTACTCCGAGAAAACATGCCAACACTCTCAGAGTAGAGCCAGGAACTGTATTTCACTAGAGCGACGGTTTTCTGGTATTTGCAATAAGAAATAATTGTTTATAACATACTCAAAAGTTTTTCGAGCCATGAAAGAATGATGCGGGAAAAAAAAGGGGAAATGTACTGAAATACCGAGAGTTCCGTGGCTACCCGTGGATTTTATCTATCGCAGTGTTCTCTCGAGAGATTAAAAGATTTTAAGCCACTCGGGTGTAATCAGCTGCAAGTGCATGAATGGGCCTTTAGTTCTGTCACCCGCTTTGTTGGTTTTTGTTTGCTCTTGGTTCTGTTTTCCTTCGTTTAAGTTTTGCCTGCCACGCAGTTTGACCCTCGGTTTCTTTTGTTTCTCCCCCTTTCCCCCTCCCCCCTTCCCGACCCTTCCCACCGCGTGTGGTGTGGCGCGATGCGGCCCTAGGGCGAGCAACCTGCAGAGTGCGGTGACGGCCCTGTCGTCCACCAGCAGTGCCTTCGGCTCGGCCGGCGGGACGGGCAACGAGCCCAACGGGGTGCGGCTGGACGAGGCCAGCGTGCGCAAGGCCCTCGAGGAGGAGGCCGCCATCATGAACCAGCTCAAGGTGGGCGAGCGGTCCCCGAACCACCTCTACTCTTTGCGAGGGCTCGCCGTTTCCGGCGCTGTTCCCTGAACGCTTTTGCAACCTGTGCGTTGGGCGTCCCGGCCTGCGCGTTGAAAGTGGTCCCCAAGCGGATGAGGCACTTTTATGATGTCGTCGGGCAGAAATCAAGGGACCACTTTAGAGGACTCTAAAAATGTGCCAGTTGGAGATGCGCTCTAGGCGGTGCTTTAGGCGCCGTAGTAATGCTGAGGTAGAGCCGTCGCAAGTGCTCCGTAGAGTGGCGTTACTAAAGCCCACTCTTCCGGTCGCTTACAATCGGTCGTTGCCGGCTGTCACTGGTTTTTGACGACTCGCCCGCAACTGAAGGTCGCATTCCCCTTTCCCGGTCTGTCGAAACTGTTCGAGCGGAGTAAACGTGTCGCCTGCATGGAAAGGTTTTTGAGATGACCGCGAGCGAGCTTCTGAAGCATGTGGCGATGCCTCTAGAATTGCGGCAGGACCGTACTGTCGCGAGAGACAAATTTTTGTAAACTCTGGTCGGCAAGTTAAAAGGAGCGGGGAGGACGATCGGTCCTAATGCGAGTTATGGGCCCTCTTGTCCTTTCGGAGCGGAGCTGGCGGCAAAGTCGATTGTGAAACTGTGAAGTCTTCATTTTGTACCAATCTGTTTGTCTGCCGTTTCCCCTTTACAGTTTACCGCGGTTGGAGTCTATTAAGGCCGAGCGAGTGTTACGTGACCTTCGGGAGTAGAGCTGCGACGTGCGTAGTCGGGATGCATTAGCCAGCACCGAATGGCTGGGATGGCTCGTAGCGTCTGCCACGGTCCATTTAAAGTTGAAACGGAGTATAGCAATTCTGAGCTGGGATTAAATGCCAATGCCTCGAGGCTTGTTTTTACAGCATTCAGCGCACATTTCACTGTTCTGGTAGGATAAATGAAGCCCCCTCTGCTTGTTTTTCTTTTTTTTTCAATTTATCGTAAGTGAGGTATCCACCAGTTGCAGAGATTTCCATCTACTTTTACTTTTCACTGTGCCTACGGAGTATAGCCTCCCATTTCCTGCTTTTGAAGGAATGAGGAAAGTTGTCCCACCCAATTGGTTTCATTCTCAGTTTAGTCTTCCTCTCTCCCTCCCCCCTCTTTGGACATCGCGTTAACCCAAAACGTGGGGCATGGCCTGTACTCTCGCTGCTTCGTGTTCTGCTTTGAAAACCCTCTAGTGCTGGCTTGCTGCGGGAGAACGTAGGTCAGTAACGAGCAGTTCTCCCGCGCTTTTGCATCTGGGCTTTTTTCTGGGACTACGAAACACGCCGACCCTTGCCATGCACCATCGTGGGGGGTGAGACGTTCTGCGCTGCTCTGGCGGTCGAGTGGGATGATTGGTCTATCGGCTTCTCAGGGAGGGCTAGTTGTAGGAGCAAGCGAGAGTTAGACCGGAAACCATCTGCGCCGGGTTATAATGTTCAAATGATTCCACAGTCCCCACTTTGGATACGGCTTGCAGTCACAATGTCTTCGAAGGAATTAACTTGCATTTGCTTAGCCGTCTAGGGGTCTTGGATGTTTTTCTCACTAGTTGCCATTTGCGCATGGTGCACGTTGCTAAAAACTTTTTGGTACAGCCAGGACAGAGATTGCACGAATAACCATAAAATTATGCAAGCTCGATCATGCTGACAAAGACTGGTAGGCACAGAATGTGCGAGAGGCCTTCCAAGGAAGGAAAGGGTGTAGTGCTTGACGGCTACCTCGCGTTCTGTGGGTGGTGGCTCACTATCCCGAGGTGGTGAGTTTAAATCCTGCTGATGACCAGTCTTTTCATATGGTTCCCTATGGGCGTACCGCTTTTTGGTCTCAATTTTTCGTTGCAGCTGTTAACAGCAAAACATTACATAGCTCTAAAAAAATCGGCTCGTAAAACACATTCTGCGTTAAAGTGTGTGGAGAGTTTCCTCAACTTTGACTCTTACTCCGAGCCGTAAAATAGTAAGACTCGCCATCCTCTCACAGCCTGCCCCCTTTGAAGCATATTTCAATCCAGCTTTCGTTGCCCAGGCCTCTTGCAGTCATTGGTGACAGTATACAGCAACACCCTCGCGAACCCAGTCAGCACATGCAACAGTAAACTTCGGGAGTTCTCTATTATCTTTTACCAAATATCTCACGATTATGTTAATTGCTGAAGCCAGGGATGTGAAGGCATTTCCTACGTAGTCTTCGTGACAGTGCGAGGTGCACGGTATTTAGCGACGGAGACACCGTCTGGCCCATGGCGGCGGGCGTAGCGTAGCGCCCTTGCCGATGACTGCCTTGTCTTCCCGTGTAGTCGGAGGTTGCCGCAGCATCGCAGGACCTCTCCTCGAGTGACTTCAAGTGGGACGAGTTGGTTAGTACCCTTCCCCCGTGCCGTCTATGGGCTGTCCCAACGCAGTTTGTCCTGTCTGTTGCGGTGGCTGTGGCGGGCGTCTCTGTTCTCTGCGTGCCGTCTCTCCCGTCGTCTTGCGGGACTCCTTCGCAGTGGGTGGACGGCTGGTGCGGGTTTCTCGGGTGTTCCCCGGGTGCAGTGGGGGCGGCCCTTCGACGCTCGAGCGTTTGCGGTGCTCCGTTGTGGCGAATGACTCCACGGCTGTGGGGCTGCGGAGTCTCGCCCGAGCGCTCTTCTCGGAAACTGCGGTCGTTGGCTTCTGGGTACTTGGGAAGGGTGTGATGTCCGTGCCTCGCTGCTTCGTAGCCGAAAATGTCTCGCGCTACGCTCTGTGCTTTGTGCTGCAGGGGAGGGTGAGTGTGTGTGTGTATTTGGCTTTGTTGCCCACTAACCTTGGCCCCTCTTTACAGCCAGCCTCTGGCAGTGCCGAGGTGAGACGTTGGTGCCGTACCGCTTTCCGCCCGTACCCTACCCTACTTGTCTCGCGTGCCTCGCGCGCGCATGCATGACGTTGAGGTGGTGCCGTCCATTGCACGGCCTTTCCCTTGCCCTGGACCCATGCTGCTTGCACGTGCCCTGGCTCCCACTTTGTCTAAAACTATGCGAAGCGAAAGTTCATCTCCTTCTTACACTGGGGTTCCAATGATGTCAGAACGCCGAGCTCTTATTGGCCGATTGAAAAAAAAATAGTGGGTAGTCCTTGAGGTATTAGCATTAACGTTGCTTTCAATCAAAGCCAATCTGAATTCGGTGTCGTTACGTCACCGCAACTCCTGCGCAAGAAGCGGACGACTTGCTCTCTGCATAGGTTTGGAAGTATGCTTAATCCACCGTCTTCCTCGAAGCCCTCCATATCCCAGACCTTAAAATGAAGCAGAGTTAGACTGGCTGTGGTGTACATATTGCTTCGTCACCCTTTAGCACACCTGTGGGTTGCATTCTACTGAACTTGTAAGTACACGTCCCAAAAGCAGTCTTACCAGAGTATGTGGCCCTTCTAGTCTCCGACGCTTTGTGTCGGTGTGTTGGTGCGTGCGAGTGCCACAGTTTCTGTGCTGACGCGTCTTGGAAGTCGGTGGATTAGGCGAGACGTCCACCGGTCGCGTTTGCGTGGCCCACATTTTACCCGAGCCTTGGCTTCCGCCTCGCGTGTCACTCCTCCCGCACCTGCATGGCTCCTTCCAGTCTTCGTTTCGCCGCAACGGCGTTCCCACCCCGGTGGATTTGCTCTCGAGCACGCGTCTGCCGGTTGTTCACAGGAGCGCCACCTGAAGGAATCCGGAGGACACGCGGGCGACGGCGGCACGAGCACCAACCCATTCCTGTCGTCTCCGTGCGACGTGCCGCCGGTTGCCTCGGGGGAGGCCATCTTGGATCTGTTTTCGTCGGGGGCGGCGGAACTGTCGGGGGCGTCGGGAAAGGCGAGCGACGACCTGCTCTGCTTGGGCAACCCATTTGCGGAGGCCGGTGGGGCCGCCGCAAGCGCCTCCCCGTTTGCCACCGACCGCATCCAGTCTCCGCCCCTGCAGTCGCAGCCGGCCTTCGCCCAGTTCACTACCAACGGTGGGTGGTACAGTGGCTGCTTCTGCGTGCCTGTAATTCTGCATTCGCACGTGTTGAAGGGCAATGCGGGAAAGTGAAGGTATAGTGACTAGAATGTGCCTTGGACCCGTGTGTTTAGCGTCTTATCCAACCCGAGCATCGCAAGTGGTTTCCAAGTGGCAGCAAATGTCACAGAAGCAGGCGTGCCGTGTTGTTCAATATGGCAATCCCAGCAGTCGGTGCTAGAAGTCCCGGCAAACAAAGTACGAACGGATGCGCGTGTCGCCGTCATTGCAGAGTTTCGTTTCCTGCCTGCCAAAGCTTTAGTGGAGTGTCGCGCTGGGGAGCAACCTGGAACAGAACGGGTGTTTGTCGGTTATCACTGCCGCTGCGACACCGCCAGGATCGTGGTCGGCGACGGCACAGACACATTCACGATGTCTGGCAGAAATCCAGGGACCTCCTTCTTGAGACGCGGTAAACATGCTAGTTGGAGACTCAGTCCGGGCACCCGACTGAAACTTTAAGATGCCAACGAGGACATTTAGAAAAATGCGTAAAAAAGCTGTTGTGCATAAGACCGCCTCGATCGAGTAGTACAGTTTATTTCCAAAGGTCGACTCGCTCGAAGGTTCTTTTCCCGCGGGAATGCGAGCGCTGCGTCATTTACGTGCGTGTCGTACTGTTAACAACGGAATAAGGAACGTGCCTATACATGTTATAAACCTCCCCATCTTGGAATAAGGATAGCTCGTATAAAGGGTGTGAAAGGAAAGAAAAGGAATGAGTGTTCTGAAATTTTAAACCTAAGTTCCTACTTGGTTTACTATTGTTCTGGGGAAATCTGAAGCCTTGTGCCACATTTCTTTGTAGAGTTTCAGCTATCTTTTGGTTCACCCTACATTATGCTGGGGGATGGCTACACGATAAACAGTCCTTTGGGACTGTTTATCTCTTTGTTTTGCTCTTATTTGAAATTGAGCTTTCTGTACAAAGATCACTGTCCTTTCGAGATAGGGTTTGGATTTGTTTTTATCGTCCAAATCGTCCCACAATTTAATGTGATGGTGTTTTCATAGCTTCGATCAGATTTAATAACGAGATTCAAACATAGCAACCAGAGTGATGAGAGTAGTTGTGTATGCAGTGGTTTGGAAAGTGGTACCCGTTGTCTTTCAGTGCCCACATTTGTTCGATTGTCCAGCTTTAGCTACCGCAATAGTTCACCTCAACAGCTTGCCAGTTTCGAGTACACCAGTACAGATGGGGAGCACCAAGCGACCATCTAAATGGTGAGAAGGCGTCCTGAAACTGACTGTCATAAACAAAATGGAACAGGCACATACTAATATGGAAATCCTGGCAAACCACATGTTCTTATTACGGTCATATAAATCCAATCTAGATAACCAGTCAAATTCAAGGCTCCTTGTTAGTTGGGTAGCACCTGACAATACCTACCTCATCTGTACTGGCCCGTACAAGTTTCGTCAGTATTCTATTCATCGTACATGATGCCATGGCAAGGAGAAATGCTATTTTTTTTTAAGGGCGAAGCTCCTTAGGGGCTGACCATGTCCGTCCGTCGTCAGTTGTCTGCCGTAGGCCAGCGTCGGGTGCTCGTGCTTCTGCTCGTAAGATCACATGCTCCTGTAGGGCAAAAAAAAATTGGAAAAAAAAAATGAAAAAAATTATGAAAAAAGAAAAAGAAGAAAAGAAAGAAAAAGAAGAAAACGACACATTCTCCTACTGACATGAATGAAAAGGCTCAAAGAAAAAGAAGAAAAAAAAGAGTAGGGGGTTCTGAGATGCCATCCCATCTGTCTGCTTAAAAAAAGAAAAAGAAAACCACACATTCTCCTACTGGCATGAATGAAAAGGCTCAGCATGCTGCGGCTCGGTTTCTACGCAGACAAGCACCACCAGAGCTTCGCCCCAAGCAACATCATTCACCACGTGGAGATGCGGTCAATTTTTAATTTACCTCGTTGCATAATTTTAATAGCGTTCACCTGAAATAACTGAATATGTCCCTCCTAGATACAGTGAAAAGAGTGATAATTTAAAGAACAGTAAAAACTGAAAATACTGCAACCCATCTATAACCTTTCGAAATTACCGTAAAGCTTAGTGCACAGTTTAGTTACGCAAGCTTCATTCCTTGCAACTACTGCATTCTACGACGCAACGAGTCCGGGAAAACTCCACACGGCTTTGTGCGGTGCTTTTTCCCCATCACGCTTGTCCCTTCTTTTTTGGCCCGGTGTGACTAATGGTGACACGGTTGGCTCTGTTTTGCAGGGTTCATGTCGAAGCCGGTCACAACGCCATCTGGTCCGGGGGTCTTTGCGTCGGATGCGTCGTTCGCCGCTGCCTTCGGGGGTTCCCCTTCCACAGGTACACACGCTTTCGTCTGGTGTCCCTCGTACTGTCCCACCTTTGGCTCAAACTCCAACGCCATCCAAATTATTCTTTTCACGCCGGTGATTGCTTGCGTAGCCTTTTCTTTTGCTGGCTGCATTTGTTTTTTTGTTGGCCTGCATATTTTGTTCTGCAAGGTTTTTGGCGTGCTTTTCCGCCGCAAGGCCAGATTCCCCAGTTTGTTTGGAGTTGGGAGAATCCTCGTTCGTTGGTTCGCTTTACTTTCTGCGTCCTCTCCGCTTGTCTCCTCTCCACTGCGACGAAACGTCCACCGGCACGGCGCTCTCGCCTACTCGCCGCTGACGGCTTGACACGTTATCCTCTCGCTCACTTTGACCTTTTGCTGTTTTTGGAACACAGATACCCACCTGCCCTTTAGGCATTTCTAACATTCTTGTCCTTGTTCTTGCAAGCTGACACTGGACAACCAGGTTGGTGGGATTTTCCTTTCGGTGTTTTGCTCATTTTCTCTTCCCCGTCTGTACTAAGCTCGTCCAACCTTTTTTTTCATCGCCGTTTCTGTCACATTGTTGCGTACTTGTGGCTTATGCGCATCAATGGTAACTCCACTTCTGTCAGTTTTTTCAATGGCGTACGCTGTCCAATGTTGGACATTCCCATTCATTTGGTGTCGGTTGCAGACACCCATTTCTCCCGCCTTTCGAACTGGTGCTTTTCATTCGACGAGTTGGATGCAACTCTTCAAGCACCAGTCATCCCATGGTTGTTCATTCTCACACATATTTATAGACAGCCAAACAGCTGAGCTACAGTGCCTTTGGGCACTGCAGTAAACATCCGAACAAAGACCGGTTTCCTCACTTTTTACCGGAGCGGGAGGCGGCGCATCGCTGCGCAATTCGGCCACGAGGGACGGGCATTGAGGCGAATTATCCCCGGTGCCCGCCCGTGCCGACACCGCCGTTGCGACGCGTTGCCCCTCCCGCGCCAGTGTCGCCGGACAAGGAGGCACCGCTGGAGCGGCCCTCGGGGGTCCGGACGGGAGGCCTGGCCTTGCCGACCCTGGAGCCCCCTCCCGGGATGCGTTCCTCCTCGCCTTCGCCCACGGCCGAGCTGATGCGCGGCGCTGGCACCACCCCAATCCTGTCGCACGTGCCCGAGCCCGGCTTTGGGGATCTGGACGCGGCGGAAGCGGCAGAGACAGCTCCCGCAGGCGAAGACTCGTCTCCCTGGAAGGCCGCGCCAATGGCATATGCGCGGCCCCATCCGCAGCACCCGCCGGCCGAAGCCAGTCCTTTCGGGGGCCTGCCCTTCGGGAGCGGCGCCCCCGAACCCGCAGCGGCGCCGCCCGCAGACCTGTTCGGCTTCGACCATGGCGACTTTGCGAGCCCGTTCGGTGCCGCCAATCAGGCTTCGGCCCCGGCCCCATTCCTCGAAGTGACCTCCACCGGGGGACCCTTTGGCGCACCAGCGTCTCCGGTACACGCGCAGCCGGGGCCGCCGCAGGCGTCTGCTTTCAAGCCGGTCCCCAAGACGGCCCCTCGACCGGCGTCTGCTCTGGACGACCTGAACTTCGCCATCCAGCAGGCGATGGGAGGCGGCAAGAAGGCTGCGCCGACCGCCTCAAGTGCTCAGCCCGGTTTGGAGCAAGTGGTGCCTACGTTCGGTGTGGCGTCTGCGTCCGGCGCATCGTCTCCGGCCCGCAGCATCACCTCGACTGGATCGGGAGTTGCAGGTTCTCTTGGCAGCTGTGGTCACTTAGCCCGTGGTGTCAATTTCGTCTTTTTGGTTACATTCTGTTTTGGTTCTCTTGTCTTCTTGGGCAACACTTTTGTTTTTCTGGCGACGTCTTTATGGTTTTCTCTGCATTCGCAGTTCACTATGGCATGAAATGCGCTGCTGCATGGAAGAATGCCGGAATTGAGCTTTATTACCAGCACGAGTTACGCACCCAACTCCCTGCAAATAGGACATGCTGGGTCTGCTCCTCTTTTGTTGTTCATCTAGTTGCGTTTTGAGTGGCCTCTTGTGTTTATTGGTTTGCATCATCAATCCCTGCCAGCACTTTTTTTTTTTTCTTTTTGAGTTGGATGTTTGTTTTATTAAGCAAAGAAAATCCTGAAAAGATTAGTGCACCTTGTAAAATTGATAAACATTTGGCCGTCAAATTTTTGGATCTCTGGATAAGTTTTGCCAATTTAGTTTTCCCGCTAAATTAACGGTTTTTCTAGCAGGATAAATTGCTGTTTCACGTTTGGCAGTATTTTTAGCAGTTGTCAAGTTGTGGTGGCGATGTAAAAGCCCGAAGGAAGCATGTAATCACGCAGTGACAGATGCTAGTGAAGCACAATAGCAAAAAATTGCTGTAATGAAACGAATCAATGAGCAGTGTTGCTAGATAGAACATGGAAAACTGCCGCTTTTCGCTAAACAGCAATCTAATGGCGATACTGATTTATGCAATATCTTCTGCATGACGCATAAAACAGTTTCAAACTGTAAAAGCACTTTTCCCATTTTTATTTCCATATTTAAATGATGTTTGGAAAGGTAGATATTCGAGATTCATTTTAATAATTAGCCAGCCTTAGTGCACGGGCAGTTTGGATGCAGCAAGCATGAAACTCTGCGTTCTCCTTGCAAGTTCCTATGGCAGCTACTTGCAGCAGTTGGCAGCACGAGCTGTAACACGAGCTTGCGGGCTGCCAGGTACTTTTATAGGTCCCTTGCGTACACGGAACCGGTCACGTGGCAGAAAAATTCTTCGCACCTGCCGGTAGGAATAGCCGCATCACGAGCAAACCACCCCTGGAGTGAAGAGAGGCTTTGATTTTCTACTTCCAAAGTTTGCAGCTTGTAGTACTAGATATGCATCTTCGAGCAAATTCGTCCTGGCTCTGCACTAAAGCTGCCTGGAAAAACAATGTGGCAAAATTTGTACCCAGTGTATGGTGCAGAAATTCCCTTCATGATGTTTGGTTTACAGTATGAATGTTTTGTGCACCTCGTTTGCATGCTTGTGCATTTGTGTGTGGGGCAGGAACGGTGACCACTTCTTCCTCCCCAGGCCTGGACTCCTTTGGAGACGTGCTGCAACCGAAGCAGACCGCCGCACCCGTGGGAACCCAAAGGGCCCCCGAAAGGCCCGCTGCAGCCCCGGCAACGGCGGCAGCCGGTTCTGGGGGATTGCTCAAGGGAGACCTGGACTCTACCCTGGCCAGCCTGGCACAGAACCTGGACTTCAATGGACCCAAGCAGGCTGCCGTCCGCAAGTGGGTGACCTGCCTTTGATCTCGTAGGGTCGCCTGCTTCTTACAGCGGAGCTGTTAAGAGCTATAGTCGGTTACAAGTTAACAAGGTAGAAGCTCCTCCCACAAGCGCTGTGCGCCGGTTTCAAATCCCTCCGCAATCGAAAGAAGAGTTCACTGGAAACGCTCCTTGTTCCGCTTCAATGGATAGATAATGGCCACAGAGTGGTGCCAACTTGTCTCCGACCCCCCCTTTTTAAGAAAGCGACCTTTGTATTCATCGGAGAAGGAACCGAGCCCCTGAAAGCAGCCTTTGTATCAATCGGAGGGGGAAGCTAATCCCCGAAAGTCGTCTTTGTTTCCATCGGAAGGGGGAAGACTTCATCTCCCTCTCGTGGCTTCCACAATGCTAAGTCAAAGTCGAGAGATAAAGCAAATATGTACAGAAAGGCATGACCCTCCTCGCCCGTTGGCCGCAACGTCACGGAAACGATGGGACGCTATTGGATGCGGAGGTGGCAGAGAGATATATGATCCCCTTTGAGGGGCATTTGCCGCTACCTTCTTGACTTGTAACCTACTATAGTTACCCCAGTATCGTGTCCGCGGGCAAACAAATGTCGACACAAAACTCCAGACAGCTACCGCCATCTATAGGTGACGGCGGCAACCATACAACCGGCTTTATGTTTGTCTGGTTGCCGCCATTGCTAATGAATGGCGGCAAACCTTTCCACTCTTTCCACTCTTTCTTCACCAGAGTGGAAAGGCTGAATTTCTTTAGGCATCGTTGTTGAGGTCGTCCTAGACGGCGTCCTTGAGGTTGTCGGAGAGGTTGTGCTCGAGGTCGTCCTAGACATTGTCCTTGAGGTCGTCCTAGGCGTCGTCCCTGAGGTCCTCTGGGTGTCGTCCCTGACTTCCTCTGGGTGTCGTCCCTGAGGTTGTCCTCTGGGTTTCGTCCCTGAGGTTGTCCTCTGGGTTTCGTCCCTGAGGTCGTCCTCTGGGCGTCGTCCCTGAGGTCGTCCTCAAGGTCGTCCTAGACGTCGTAAAGATAACAGCTTCGTTGGTCCTCCATCTTCATGTGAAGTGGAAGGGCTCTACATTTTTAGAAATGGTGCAACCCCAAGTGTTTAAGGGGGGAGGCGGGTCCTAAAAATGAAAAAAATCACGAAAAAGTTCATTTTTCAAAATCCTGTATTCGGTGCCTTACATATCCAAGCACCTCTCTCCAAAATATTATAGCGCAATTCAAATGCAAAGTATAAAAAAAAACGATAATTACGTCGCGCGGGACGCACCCAAAATCTCCTCAAAGAGAAAACAGGACGTCGAAAACGCGCGCCCTCCGCGCTCCGCCTGTGAGCGCCCATTCGCGGCCATTTTGGTCTCGTTCGAAAGCTTGCTTCTTTGTCTACATTTTGGCGCCATTAGAAATGCCGTCCGCCCGGGGAAAGCACAGAATACCGCGTTTCCCCGGAGAAAGAAACAGAGTTACCGACTGGCTAAGAAGCACGGGCCGCAGCAAGCGCTGTCGCTATTGGCCGAAGCGCATGCCTCCTCTCCTGAAAAATGTCATTCTCCTCTCCCTCCCTCTCGTTCCTCGCAGCCCGGAAGGAGTCGGGAGCAGCCGATATCGTTGTTTGTCGTCTGCTATCAGTTGCGTTTTGGCTTCAAGCACATTATTTTCGGCGTCGCCTGCTTTGTTTAGTTCGACGTCTTTAGGAGATATCAGCAGTGATCGCGATGCCTAGCGTGAAGCTTTCAACGCAGCGTGCGTACGGCAAGCGGAAGCGTCAAGCGTAGAACAAAAGGACTTCGCTCGCATCGCCAGCCGCGTTGCTTGCGGCGGACATGCGGCAAGTTCAGCTGCTAGCAGCTGCATCGTCTTCCGAGGTGCCCGCCCCTGATGTGAGCAATGAAGAAGACGACGGCTTCGGCCCTGGTGCGTCACGACTCGACTCGCTTTTCTACACGGCAAACGAAACTGCTCAACGTGCGGCGCGGGCTGACGAGATGAAGCAGGATATGGCCGCGAAATCTGCCACACAACGGAAGTTTGACCTCAATGTCACTGTCGAGGATAAAGAGACAGATTTCGGCACGCAGTTCGTGATTGTGGATTTGAACGTGTTGATCATGTTCTTCGCGACCACCAAATATGAGCAGTGCGGAATGGCCGCGCAAATTTCAAAGTCGATTTTCTCAGCTTTGGTTTTTTCAGCCTCTTCTCCGGCCAGGAAGGCTTTTTGATTCACTTGCGCTCAACAGATTTTCATAAACTTGGTACTATTTTCTTTGGAATGAACTAGGCTGCAAGCTAAAGCTATTTTTATGATATTTTGTGTTATATAGAACTGGCATTTCATTATTAGACATTGTTATAGCCGCTATTGAATGGCGGCTATAATTTTAATTTAAATAATTTTAATTTTTCATGATTATATGGTGCTGAAGAAATAAAAATAGCTTTAGCTTGTATGGCATTTCTTTAGGAAGCGATTGATACCTTTTTTCATTAAAATTTTAATAAGGTTTTTTAACTTTTCCTGAAATTAGCTAATTAATATTTTATTTTGTTGATAACTTTTGACAAAGAGATATCTGAAAACTGATCGTAGTTATGAAATCAGCACAATAAACTGCATGCCTGTGCAGAAAATCATTGAGATAGACCAATATTATAAGCAAAAATTATTTTTTGCGAACCCACTTCCTCTCTTAAGGGGAGATGCTCCTCGAGAATATTTTTTTTCTAATTTTGAAGCTAGGAGGCTGAAATTTGCACAGCTAGTACATCTTTAGCTCCTCTTGTCATATATGTAGTCAGTTTTCTGATACCTGCCTTGGTGAAATATCTGTGCACGTATGAAGGCATATAAAATGCCTTTTTTGTGCACCCTTTTTCTCCCAAATTTACTTAAAAGAGAGCATCCTAAAATTGCCTGGTTGCTTCCTTGTGAACAATAGAGTGTGCAAATCCACCTGAAAAAAAATCTACGCCTGGAGAGAAAATAAAAATTGAACTATTGAGTCATCACTTTTTATGTTTCACTTTTAGTTTTATATTTTTTTATAAAAATTCAGTGGTGCCAATCGCATAACTAGCAAGATTTGCACACTCTATACATCACTAGGAACAGCTGTGCAAAATTTGGTTGCGATACAGTGACCACAAATGGTGAAAATTGTGTGCACAAACTCTGAAAACAGACAAAAATACCAATTTGAGAAAAACGCAAATGAAAGTTTAGTTTTATGTGACATACCTAAATTCTCACTCAAACCACACGAAACTTGGTGGTCATATAGTTCCAAGTGTCAGAGCCTGGACCACCAAACTAGAATTCCCCCGCTGCATAGCACAGCTCCAGAAAAGATGCCAGTCCCTTTCGCGTAGCGGCCGATTCCTTGACGGCGAGCTTGCACTTTCCGCAAGTCGAGCATGCCGCGCCACTGACGAGAGCTTCCATCGCGCCGATCTCGCCGATCGCAGTACTTGCACGCTCATCTGCAGCTCTCTCTCTCCGTTTTCAAACATCTTCTTTTCCGATGCACTAACCAGCTCGCCAGCGCTGCCGATGAAACTCGAGCGATCGGACTCGAAAGCGTCGCTGCGCCGCCCCGACCGAGGTTAGGGTTAGCTGCCGCAGATGAACTTTTCTTCTTTGAAGCTTTCTGCTTGCCCTTTTCTCGACTTCCTTTGAACTTGTGTGTCGTCCGAAACTTCCAAGCTTGAAAGTCGCGTTTTCCGTCGACGCCCATCGCAAAGAAAGCAGAATGATCGAACAAGCCGTTGGTTCTGGTATCTGGAGCAGTGCGACGCTAGAACCGCAAGCAAGCTTCGCCGCGCAGCATGTTGCTCTTGGCCAATGGCGGGGCCACAATCGCATCACGTGATTTAAAAGTCCAGTGGCGACGCGCGTTTGCAGCGGGAAAAACATTTCTTTTTTATTTACAACCGGAATACGAAACTATCGACGACAGTTTCGGAGAGAAGACGGCTAGGCCTACGCGCCAAAATAAACGCGATGGCGGGCGACGCCGCGATCCGAAGAATTACGCGCTCGAAAATGGCTCAGATTTGCGCTGTTTTCCATCGCGAGACGGGCTTCAAACTTATATCTGACTAATTTCGCGATGATATCCGGTCTTGATTTTTTTACACGTAATAGAGGAAGGTTCAAAGATAATAGAACACTAAAAAAAGCAAAATCACTTTTTTTGAAAAAAATTGCCGTTTTTCGACCCGCATCTCCCCTTAAGGAGAGGTGGATCTGGCACTGCTGCATGTGCACACATAGTAGACTAAATTTAGTTCCACCATAAGTCGGGGCAACAATGGAAGTGAATGGGGTCTATCGAACCACTCCAAAAGCATCTTAGTCTTCCTGCGCGCATGCCGTCGACAGCTAAACCAATCTGGCATGGTGCGTGTGCCGTGAACTTGTGCTCTTAGTCTGTACATCTGTGTTTGTATGTCTCCTAGCTTTTTGGTGCACTTAAGGTGAAAGTATACATAGAGAACAGGGAGGGCACCTTTACATGCCTCGGGCATGTGGTTGTTTTAAGGACAATGGATGTCTTATTAAGCACTAAAAATGTGCACAGTTGTCGCTACATGTCGGTGAAGTTTACGTGGTTACTACGTTACATTAAAATAGCACTGCATTGAGTTTGATGATAGCATGCAGAGAAGTTCCTGAAGCAGGTCAGTCTGGTGACTGTGGCTATGCGGAAAGCAAGTGGTCTGCTTCTTGCGCAAGAGTTGCGATGATGTCAAACCGACGCAGAGCTTTGGTAGGCTTTGATTTAAAGAATAGTGGGTAGACCTTAATGCTAGATGCCTTGAGATGTACTCACCATTTTTTTCGATGAGCCAATAAGAGCTCGGCGTTCTGACATCATTGAAACCCTTGTGCAAGAAGCAGACAAACTTGTCCTCTGCATAGACTTCGAGGAGCAGTATTCATTGTCTTCTACCTTTTTGCTCGCTGTGGTCCGGATCGACTGAAGCATGACATGCTCCCATTGCAGCAGGACGTCTGGGGCGCACCAGTTGGGGCTCTCCGAAGCCTGCCTCCAAGACCGGTGGCAACAACTGGATGCCCGGTAGTGCCCCCGGGTCTGTGCCGGCAGCAGGAGCGGCCCCCGCCCAAGTCCCCTGGGCGGGCTCTCCGCAGCACATGTTCCAACCGTGGCGGTGAGTGCGCGCAAATCTTTATCACAGATACGGCCAGACTTGTGTCGGAGTGGTCGAGCTTTGAGAAAAAAATATCGGTACTTGTTTTAAGTTCTGACGGACGGTTACGTGAAAACGCGTCGACCTTGCGGTGTGGTTGGTTTAAAAATAAAATATTTGTTATTTCGGCAGGGTGTCTCGTCCTCGTCACGCTGCTCTGGTGTGGAGACTTGGATCTAGAAGTTCTGAACTCGGACAAACGCTCCTGGCGGTCTTCACCATGTCTCAGTACACCGCAATTTTGCTTAAAGAAAAAATTAAAAACTTTTGATGAGGCCATGGTTTTTTACTTTAAGTATCAGTCCACAGATCTAGAACGTGCGGGCATGCAACGAAATGGGCACGCACTGATGTATCTATAACACAATACTGTTGTGTGTTTGCAGGTGATGACGTAGTGCTTCCCTCTAATATTTGCTTAGCACCTTTGTCACATTGGTTCCAACAACCTACTCCTATCTGGGTTTTCATATCAAAACTCTACTGGGCAGTCTGGTCGCTAATGCGCCTTTGGTAACAGGTCAGGCCACCGCAAGTGTCTTTTCTGCTCGAGAAGTAACTGTAGGTGCTAGTGGCTCCTTTGTAATGAAGCAAAGGTGTTTAAGAGTCCCAGTTGCTGACGGTTTTTCCTTTCTGCCTGGCCAGGGTGCTACGGTGGCCCCGTGGCGGCCAGTGGGTGCCATGGGAGGGGGCATGATGCTCAGCTCTGGAGCTTTGCCCAGCCCCAGGCCCCGATGATGCCACAGCAGGCCTACCAGGTGGGTGCACGAAGCCTTTATTCAAAAAAATACTTTTTCGTGGGTTATGGAAGATGTCAAAGAATGCTCTTCACCATCCTTCATTATTATTTTTTATTGCTAGCATTCATCATATCGTCATCTGACCCCTCCCGATATTGGGGCGAGAAATGTTTTGCACCAACACAGAGTGCATAGCGGCTGTAACGACCTCCATCCAAGCCACTCCACTGGTGCAGCGGTGGATCAGATTACAGAGCTAGAGATCCGGGGCTTCATTCCTTGCTACAGAGAATTGTAGACTCGAAGTGTTCAGTGCTTTTTCCGGCTGCACGCCCTCGTTGACTGAATTGGGGTCGTCTTGCCTTGCAGATGGGGTCTATGCGGCCCATGGGCCAGCCCCTGGTGGGTGGCCCTGCGATGGGTCAGCCCATGGGGGGCCTCTTTCCCCAGGCTGGCATGGCGCCCCAGGCCGGGGGCATTCCCCATGCGGTCAATGACCCCTTTGGGGCCCTCTGAAGGGCTCAGGTGAGGGCTGCCAGCCACATTTCCACGCAACATTTCGTATTACCATGATCGCTGGAACTTTACTTTCACAATAAGCGTTTCGTGGAGCCGCCTTGCATCTGTAAAAGGAATGAGCAGTTTAAAAGTGTGGAAGGTTTATGCCGCTACATTAGCAGTGGTAGCACAGTGCTAGCTCCTTTCTCCTTAGTGTATCTGAGGCAAAGTACCAGCCCACGGACCTCCAGTTGGCAAGTTGTATACTGGCCAAGGTGCCCGTAATTTGACAGAGGCCTCTTTCGCTAAAGTAACTGAAATTTTGGTTGCTGATCGGAAGATCCCCTGGTTGTCTGAATTAATTTTCAATGCTTCGCTGGGGCATGCCAGACACCTCTTAATGGTTTGGCTCATATGGAACATAACCCCTTCCCCCAAAGCTTGCAAGTATTCCTCTTTAAAGGGATGGTGAACCGAAATTTGGATTTCAGAAAACAATGCAGGAGCGGTAGGTGGGACGCTAGAATCCCTACAACACCATCCATAAGGCAATATCTCGAATGGACGACCGCATTTTTTTAAAGAGGTCGCGATTTAACGAGGCCGAGGCGCATGACATCAACATACCTCGTTTCCTCCTCTCCGGAGAAGCCTCGAGGCCGTTTTCTCTCCTCAACTTTTCTTGGAGAAACAAGACGTCAACATATCCGTCCAATGCACACTCTTTTTTTTTAGAAAAATATGGTCATCCGTTCAAGATGTCACTGTACGAACAATGTTTTGGTGTTTGTAGAGTCCCATTGCACGCTTTTGCTGCAGTGTTTTGTGGAATCCAGATTTGGGTTCAGCATCCCTTTAAGGCATAGTTGTCTTATTGCTCCATTGTCGATGCAAGCGTTTGGTATTGTTACGGGAGCTGGGTGGATTACTGCACCACCCTCTTAGGTCTGCATCCCGGTGAAGAGCAACTCTCCGCCAAGTGAGGCCTGGGGTTGGAGCGGTGCCTGTCCACCACCCGGAGCGCAATTCCCTTCCCAGCAGAGCGCCACCCATCGATTGCCGCCATGGCGCAACATTTTTCTCTCTGCGTGTGCTCTTCATCTGGGGGCCTCCTCGCGTGCGTCTTTTCACCGTGCGTGTGCATCTTGTCTGTTGTTTCTGAACCCCAGAGAGAGAGAAGAGGGACTCGCTTTCTTCGTTTTACATGTTAGGAGGTGTATGTGATGTGGGAAGGTTCCAAGAATGTGCGGGCTGTAATCCCAAAGTTTGGACTCGGTAGCGGTGGGAAGGGTCTTTTTATTTCTCGCGAAATAAATGCGGCACGTCTGGTCCGGTTTGTTAGGAGTGCCGCTAAAGCCGGGCGTGCCCTCAACAAATCTGGAGCCACCCTTTTTTTTTCTCGAGTCCAACTCTGCTTTCCACACCTCGCAATCGTCAGAAACAAAAAAAAAAAAAAAAAAAAAAAGATTGGCTTTGCACATTGGCTAGTCACGTAGCTTCGAGACATCACTGTTTAGAAACTTGGAGACTGCTTTACGATTGACCGCGAAGGGGCAAGAATCAATGTGTCGAGAGGCAAGGCAGTGGTTTGAAGAGTTGTGTGCTTTGCTTCCCGTGAAAGTTTTTTTTTTGTTTCTTAAGAAACGGTGACAATGACCTTTTTTTTTTTCCCCCACAGTATTGTGTTTTTTTCTAGAGTGCTTCCTTTCCCTGGGACGAAGGTAGTTATTTATGCGTGGCGCATGTGAAAGCACACGCCGCGGTACGATGTAGTAAGATTCCCTCGAATAACTTGTTGTGTACAGTTTTTCCAGTTTTGCATGCATGCGTCTGCATTCGCTGTATAGAGGGAGTTTGTGGGTGTACATATCGTGCGACGGGATTGCCCAAAGGCGCGGTTGATTTATGTCTGTAAATTTCAGTCGCGTACATTTTTGTCTATTGTTCAGACATTGCTTTACCCCCCCAACCCCCACCCCAGCTGGTATATATGAATATATATATTAAATATACAATACATTCCATATGTTGTTGAATGTTCTTTTTTTTTTTTTTAATGTTTGGTAGACCCTTGCTAAAAGTCCTATAGGAGATTTCTGAGATTAAGAGGATGTGTTTGAAGAGGCCATAGTAGTTTACAATAAGGGGGCTGGAATGTGTTGGAATGTATTGTGTGTACGTACTATTTAAGGAACAAGTATAACGCAATAGGCAGTGTCCGTGGCTACTGCCCTCCGCATACCGCATGAATGCCCGCGCAACTCTAAGCGCGCTGTCCCACTGCTGTACACTTGTCTGCATTTTCAGAGCATTCTCATCTTGAGCCTCCCCGCGAGGGAGTTGAGGGCTTTGCCACCCCCACCCACTCGTATTTAGAACTGCAGAATATTTTTTGTATGCCCCGTTACGGGCATTTGTTGTTGGCTTTAACTTTTTTTCTTTCGTTTCACATGTACCGTCGTAGACAGCAGTGTGCTCTTTAAATTCCGTTGCGTAAGGTCCAAACAGACCCGACGCTTTCTCGGGAAAAGGCTGTTTAGGAAGTTAGGCACTTTGCTGTGATGTATTTGTGGAGCAAAGCCAAATAAACTTGTTGCCTTATTACAATTGTGTGTTCTGGATCATTATGCATAGTTGAAGCGCTTATTGTGTAGGCTTCGCTGTATGTAACTGTTTCTGCTTGTGTTGTGCAGCCTATCTTCCAAGATTGTAAGGGAAGAACAGGAAAAATTCTGAGAAGTTGTGAATTCGTTCCCTTAGTAATGCTTAAAAGGCTGGGTAAAACTGATTACCAGCCAATACCCTTTCGAAGTAAAATACAAAAAATGCCAATGTCTAGGTTGCGCGAAGTGTTGCGCAAAGTCGAGTTTCTTCTTCGCCATCACCCTCAAATATTTCTTTTCCTCTGCTCACCAGGTGGTCGGTGCATACCACATGACCAAATTTGCTCCCGCGATTCACGGCCGTGCCGCCGCAGCCAATGTTACTAGAACAACTCGGGAAACTGCCAAAGAGCCTGCTCTGAAAAAATGGCACCAACCCATAGTCTAACCGAGCTAATGGCGATCGCAACGCTCCCATTTCTCCCGGAACTGCACGGGTGTTTGTATTGGTTCGGGTGTATCGCATTCGATAGCATCTGTTGCGACTGTTCTATTTTGGCTTTAATCGACCATTTTGGCGCCGAAACATACATGGTGGAAGGGGTTTCAGGGATACCAACCCCCGTCTCCCAAGTGAACGCGCCGCAATTCATGACCGAATTTAGGATGCACCCAGGTCGGGACACGCTACCTGAAATCACCAGTGAGACATGGTTGTATAAAAACAAGATTAATCATGCCTCAAAACTTTGTAAACTACATCATGCATCTGTTATTTTGTACTAATTTCCAATGAAAGTTTCTACAATGAGTTTTTCCGTCTGTTTTTACGCTAGAACATGCTTCCTAAAACCTCATGGTGACCACAGTAAGGAAAAGATTGCGCCGCCATCTTGGCACCTCGGGCCTGGGAGTTTTGGTACTCTGGGAACATTCAGCGACTCTAGCAGTAGCCATATAAAACAACTGTTTCAACTTGTCGCTAAATGGTGGTGCTGTTATCGTATTTAGCTCGGTCTCGGTGGACGCCAGTGGCCCAGGTTTAATCTGTCAGTTTCCCAACTGAGTGTTCTAGTAACGTTGACTGCAGCACATGCTCCCAATACCTGCTCTTTAGGTGACGTGGAATATTCAACCTCGTTATCTAGGAGGGGATGGCCAAGCTAAAGACGTGGCGTCGTCTGCTGGGAGTGAAAAATGGAGAAGGGTGTTGCCTCCATAAAGGGGAGGTTCGTGTCACTTTTCCATATGCAGGAGCTTTAGGTGTACTGAATTGGGGTCCTTAGGTAGCGCTTCTATTCCCCTTTTTTTGTTTGACAACAAACTCCATGGTGCCACCTATTGGGTAGCCCCAGCTCATTTCCAGTTCACATATATTTTCATATTTTTTCCTCCTCACTCTTTTATAATAAGAGTGAACCAAGTCTGAGAGCTACAAGTGGCCATTTACAGAAGATGGCGTATATATTTTTGCGCAAATGCTGCAAAACCCGCCGTCTAGTTCAGAACCGGAAGTAGTTTGGGGCCATTTCCACACTGGCGCCACTATGTTTCAACTGATGCGAGAAAGAGTGAAGAGGAGGCATATCCACAAAGGCCAGGTTTGGCCCTGCCTTTCCTATATCCTAGCTTGGTGGCAGTGTGCTACCTATCTTAGCACAAAGTGATAGCGAGACCACCTGTGGGCTTCTGCCCATTGGAGTGGTTTGGACGTAGGACCGATGTGGGTTGAGAATATTTACTGTTTAAAACGTGCAAAGTTATTGCCATAGTTATTGCCCCAAACCGTGGAGGAACTTAGTTTATGGCTCCTTGGCATACTCTATTAAAATACAATCGCAGACGAGCTTCGGGCGAGAAGCGCCAACAAAACCCCTAGTATAATCTAGAGGGGTCATATTCATTCGTTGCCCATCCCGATAGATCCGTCGCAAAATATGCAATGCCCTACGCAATGCCAAAAAGAGCAGACGACGGAGGCGGCTTCGGAGGCAACGCACTCTAAAGGGCAAGGGCAGGCGTGCAACCGCACTGCCCCAACACCCACATTTTGTTTCACTTTAAATTCGACCGCAGCCAACGCTACAATTCGACGGAGCCAAACAAGTGGCGCCTAAAGTGCGTCATCATGGGCGCTCGTTTTCTTCGTAGGTTTGCGATCACCTGCTAAACCATAGCGCGCAGAAAAATGTGCAGGACCACGGCGACTTCACCGTGCACAATTAGTTTGGTCGGTCATGGCAAACGAAAGCGAAAAATGAGCGCAGCGACGATGGGGGCTGCTCAATTGGCTCCGTTGGATGGCTGCAGTCGGAGAAAGTAGAATGGACATCGAGGTCGTAGTGCTCGTGGCGCGGCACAAATTGACCACGAGTGCTGGGTCGGCATCCAGCTGGGAGAACACCCCAACTAGATTCCGATAACTGTGTCCTGGCTCTGGTCTTGCTATCTAGGCCCTCTTCAGCGTCTGCAGATGCTGCAGACGTTGCAGGAGCGTGCGGGACCTAGGTATTTAAATTTGTGCGTGGCCTCTTTTTGCAACCGGTCCGTTCGATTAACTCCTGTACTTGCACACCTCCACTGTAGATTGCCGAGAGTCTCATCTCATTCATAACCATACATCAGACATTACCGTTTCGGTTCTTACCCCCCAATGCCCGTAACGCTGCCTACAAAAGCCTTTCGAAAGTCGGTGTCTATCTTTTGTTTCACGGTCTCTGGCCCAAAGTCTGTCCCTACTTTGTGCAGCCATTGCCACAACACCGGTATGATTAGGAGCACCATTATTAATGCGAAAACATTAACTGCCCCATGAAGCGAGCCAACGTCATCAGCTTTGAAACCGCGCCATACAACACCTTAAATCCTTTCTCCAAGTAAAGCCAGCTCCCAGCTATGAAACCACGCGAAAAGCCTACCCAAACGGCACCTAGTTTCCCCGATCCCAAAGGAGTGGAGTAAAGCTGATCGATTTCGGCTTCAGTCCCATTGGCCGCTGTGCATCAGTTTTAACGACCACCACCCCATGGCGCTGCGTGTCCACGAGGCAGTGCCTAAGGTCAGCGTGCCGAGGAGAGCTATAAAAAAAAAAAAGAAAAGCCGTTGTGGAAAGGTCGCCCCTTTCCACTTCGGCTTTCCTACGTGCGCGCCCTTTTCCCCCTCGCCTTGTCTTTCTTATGTTGTATCTGACTATAGTGCGCGCACTTGACCGTCGACGCAAGTACGCTGCAGACGAAATGAGGGAGCGGAAGAATGATGCGCATGCTTTCGCATTCACAATTCGTAGGAAGTGCTTAGGTGTACCTCGAGCCTTTTATAGGCTCGACGCAACGTCGGTCACCATTGATTCGTGGGCTGTGGCTGAACTTTACGTGCTTGAGAAAATTGTAGCTTCATCCTAAGCCAATAGACGCAGTTAGCAACATTTTTTTTTTTTTTTTTTCGCTGTAGTTGTTACCTTTGAATTTGAAGTAAAGCTGAACCCAAAAAGATATCTTTTAAAGTTTTATTTATGGGACATTCAATATATATATATATATTAGTCACTCTCGTGAGAAAAAGCAAGAAAATATCTTAAGAAAATTCGTTATAACTACATGTATCTTACATATAGTACTAATCGCACCGAGGCAGGAAGAGCATATAGTCTATTTACCTGAATCATTAGAGAGGCATAATGCATCATTAGGCCGTCGTTGTCTCATACATTCACCAAATCCGCGAGCTTGGCGTGCCGACAGCCATCCTCCCTTCCACAGTTAGTTTAATGGCACAGTTCTACGCACTTGCATGATCCCCACCTTGCTAGTAAACTGTTTGTAACCGTAAAACGAGAATGACGTTAGCAGCACGACCAAAGAACCATTTTGCACACATCCACGATGAAGGCGAAGTTAAAAAATAAAACCCGCAGCACAGAGTTCATTGGGTCACTTCGGCGAAACAGCCATCGCACACTCTGACTGGTTTCTTCGAAGACGGAATGGTGGCAGATCTTGCAGAACACTCGTTGCAGAAGATGTTGCCACAGTTTCGACAGTGGTGCTGCAGGAGAGAAGAAAAACTATTCAGAGAACTCGCATGAGTTAGTCAGTTACAGGTTAAGAAACGTTTTTGAGGGAAAGGGGGGCTGGGGAGGGGGAAGTAAACAATGCTTGAGAGGAGGAAACCTCCTCTCTCCAGCGTTTCGGTGCATATGCACTCATTCCAGTGCATATATGCTCGGAAAGAAAAAATTGACCGCATCTCCACGTGGTGAATGATGTTGCTTGGGGCGAAGCTCTGGTGGTGCTTGTCTGCGTAGACGCCGAGCCGCAGCATGCCGAGCCTTTTCATTCATGTCAGTAGGAGAATGTGCGGTTTTCTTCTTTTTCTTTTTTTAAGCAGACAGATGGGATGGCATCTCGGAACCCCCTACTCTTTTTTTTTCTTTTTCTTTTTTCATAATTTTTTTCATCTTTTTTTTTTCCAATTTTTTTTTGCCCTACAGGAGCATGTGCTCACGTGCTCGTGATCTCACGAGCAGAAGCACGAGCACCCGACGCCGGGCCTACAGCGGACGGCGGACGGACATGGCTAGCCCCTAAGGAGCTTCGCCCCTAAAAACATTTGTTTGAGATACTTTATTAAGAAAATCCTTACTACTTTCACAAACTTTAATTTGCATAGAGACAAAAATTAAAATATTCTTTTAACCAATTAAATAATAAAACTTTTAATTGCACGAATCAGACACCAATGTAGCAGCAAAATTCAAGTGTAGAAACAAAGACCATAGGATAATTATGTCAAACTATTATGGCACTTTTAAGGCCCGTTCACACTACTGCGGCTTATCAGAACTCGGTGCCTTGAAACCTCTTACAACGAGAGTAGAGTTCCTGTATAGGCTCCCTACGGGAGCCAGAGTTGCGCGTTTGATTCCACATGCCGCCCTCACCGCTATTCGCCGAGATCCGATCACGTGAGGAGCCGTATCAAGTGTCGTGCAGCAAAGTAGACGTTGCACGCGCCCCGGCGTACGTTCCCAGGCTTTTGAGCCCGCCGCGCGCCTCGAACGCGCGGCGCTGCTATTCGCCGAATTCAGTCACGTGAGGAGCTGGATCCACATGCCATGCGTGAACGCGCAACTCTGGCTCCCGTAGGGAGCCTATAGGAACTCTAAACGAGAGGACACAATGGCGCCATCTATTGGGTAGCAGTGTAAACTTGGCGGTCCGGCATATTTCCTATTTCTCTCTCGCATTATCCTTTCTTTCTTGGCTCAAAAAACTTTTGTCAACGTTATAAACGAGCCTTTCTCATAGGTATTAAGCACATTTGACCTCGGAAATCCCGCAAAACCTTCGCTCTTGTGAAATGCAGTTCCAGGGTCACCGCATAAATAGATGGCGCCAGAATGCCAGTGTGTTCCCTCGTCCTAAGAAATTTTAAGAGGTTTCAACAGGTCTTGTCTTTCTCGGTCGTACTCAGTTGCAAGAGCGTGAACGGGCCTTTAGCATATATTGTACATAAGTCCTTAGCTAACATACTTGTGTGCGAGTTCATTAATTCTGTGTAAATAGCTCAACACTTTTTTTAAGTTAAGTGTATTGCAGGGTGCTCTGTATAGGGATTGGTTTAGGTGACAGCAATGAACTCTATAGTGAATGAACACTAATTATTCTCAAGTTCAAGGGAGCAGCAGGTGCAGCTCAAATGGCAGCTAATGCCTTTTTAAAAAATTTTTTTTTTCCCAGTTACTAAGAAAAGTTTGAGCTGGTAGTAGGCATCTTTACTTTGGCACTGTGATTGTTTTGTAAAAGTGCTGAAAAAAACAACAACAACAACAGCGTCTGTGCTCCAAAGTTAAGAATGAATGGTGAGAAGGAGACCTTTCTGATGGTGACGGTGAACTGCTTCTGGCAGCCGGTGCAGTGGGCCACCTGAGAGTCGTCTGCCCACTTGCGTCCCTGGTACTTGGCATTGTCCATCTGCGGGCAACGAGCGCGCAACATTCACTCCTTCCCATTTGTCGGTGACGGGATCGTGAGCCGTGACCTCGGAGTTTTAATTAGATCCTGTGGAATGCACATTTAAAAGTTGCCCCAGTGACAAGAATAATGCCCATTCAAATAAGAAAGTATAGAAAAATTGTCGACGCTTCCACGATATGCTTCGTTTAAAAGCTTGATGTGTTTTGCTAGATGTGCAAACTTAAGGAACCTGCACAGAACCTTGGGGTTGGCTTCCCTTATCGGGAGATTACAGCTGAAAAAATTTGAATTTTATCAGAAGCTTGCTTCTCCAAGACTGGTGGCACCTGTTCGCTCTCCCGACGGCTAGCTCCCGGTTAGCTCGGTTGGTAGGGCGTAAATTTTCTCCACTCTGGGGACTTCCCTTAAAAATCATTACATCTAGTGCATAAACTTTACAGGGAACGGTCGTGGAAATCTGGGAGCTCGGGTAACCACCGAGGGAACTCTGGGGAATCCCTAGGCTCCCAGGAACCTATTTGGAAAACTTGAGTACATCTGCAAGCAGTGGAGCCTGCTCGCAGAATTCGTGGAGTATGCGTAATTGCTACCCCAGCAGTGTACTGCAAACCGGAGTAGTTTGCATATGCACTGCAGACTCTTGGTCGCATCGCGACAGCCCACTGGATAGCTTTTGCTCGAGCCATTTGCTGGCAAGAACCTAGCTCTGGAGCCACAATGCAAAGAGAGAATTGGAATTGCGACCTGCAGGGCCTGGTTTTCTCGGCCGAGTTCAGTGGAGGGCGGCCACAGAGTCGTCCAGCTTCTTGCGGAGATCGGCCGTGGTTGCGCGCAAGGTGTCCACCTCAGCTTCACTCCTCAGGCACCTGAGCACAAAGGGAAAAACAAACAAAAGCGCGTCTAGTTTTTGCTTCGACTTGCTCGCAGCATGCAGGTGAACAGTCCAATCGCGGCTCACCTGTCCAACAGATGCCCGCCTCTCATCCAGCGTGTTCTCCAGCTTCGCCTCCAATTCTGCGCAAGGTAAACGCGTAAAGTAAGTGGAATCTTCCCGCAGCATCACTCTGGACGCTAGTTGTGGCACGCTCGTATTGCTGGCATGTGAAGGCATTTGTAGTATGACCATATTTATTTATTTATTTATTTAGTTTTTTATTTCGGGTACCCCACAGTGCCCGTGAGGGCATTATAGTGGGGGATGATGTTGCAGCACATCCAAATGATGTTGCAGCACATCCAAGAAGGCATGCGCCGCCTACAACAAAACGCAGATCTGAAGAACAAAGAACACTTTGACACATGCTTATGCACCAAATCCAAAATATGCAAAATAGAATAGTACATATGAAGGGTTAAAGACTGACTAAGGATTGAAAAAATCGTGGGTTCTCTTTTTGCCAAAAGGACGGCGGTACGTAAAATTCTGTAGGAATATTGGGCAATATTCGGGATGCTTTTTCCTTTCTTCTTACGCCCAATTAAGCGCAATGCAGTTTCCCAATTGGGGCGAGCGGGAGACGGGGTCCCTCACCGAGTTTGTCCCCGGAGATTCCGTCGAGCTTGGCCTCGGCCGCCTCACGCTTGGTGCGCTCGCTGGCCAGGTCTCCCCGGAAGGTGTCCAGGTTGTCGGAGAGTGCGGTGAGCCGCGCCTCATAGCGTGCTTTCTCGCTCTCCCATTCCACGCCCTGCTGCTTGCACTTCCGACGCTCCTCGTCCTGGAGACGGGGAACAACAAAGCAGGTGCCGTGCGTTCGCACGAGAAGATCTCGAGCGTTTTCTGCAGAGCACCGAAATGCGGCGCACGACGGGTGTGGGAAAGCACTCCTCATGGGGTTTATTTAGACTGCAGCTGAGGAGGATTTTTTTTCCGTCCTACAAACGAGTTTGAGATTGTTTTGTCCGCAGCTACCAACTTGGCATTGGTACTGGTCACCAAATTGAGCTAGTTAAAAAAATTAATTACATTTAATTAATTAGATAATAAGTATGCTCTTTGCAATCATCTACCTCATTTTTCGCTTTGTTCTTTGAAAACGGATGCCTCGACAAACAATTTGCTACTGAAAAGAATTTTTTTTTTCCTAAACCACAATTTTTTAGAAATCTTGAAACCTTCACTGCAACACCTATGGTGCCTGGAACGCATCTCTGACTGGTGTGTTTACCGCGCCCTAAAAAGTGGTCCCTCAATTTCCGCCTGATGACGTCATAGATGCGTCGTGTTGTCGCCAGCCACGATCCTGGCTGTGTCGGAGCGGCAGTTCCAAGCACACTACCAGTACTTCAGTCAAACTTGGTGGTTTTACGTGCCAAATCAACGAAGGACATTTGGCACACCCCAACGAAGGACTGAGAATCACCTGGGGATCTTTTGACGTGCAACCGAAACCTCGGTTACACGGCGGCGCCTTCTCCGCAATAAGCCTCCGTCGGATTGCGGGCAACTCTGCCGGGATTTGAACCCGCCACTCGGAGATCCGTAGGCCGGCACTTTGCCTTGGACCCACCGAGGACTGCAGGTTGGGCTAGTTGGTTCCGATTCATACTGAGGATTCATACTAAAGTATGCCTTGTCCCGTATTGCCTCTCACTTTTTGTCCCTGGGGTCCGGTGCTCCTGCTCATGAGCTCACGAGCACGTGAGCACGTGCTCGTGTAGGAAAAAAAAAAAAAAAAAAAAAAAAAAAAAGATGAAAAAATATGTTTGCGCAGTCGACAGGATTCGAACCTGTGTGGGGAGACCCCAATGGATTTCTAGTCCATCGCCTTAACCACTCGGCCACGACTGCGGGACGAGTAGGGGGCTCTGAGATGTGGTAGTAACTCAAGAGCTGGGGATGTCATGGATGAAACGTTGCATGTAGCCGCTCAACGTCTATCAGGAGAGGGCGCTGCGGTCAAATGCGTATTTAATCGCGTTAAACTTTGCATGCATTGACTCAACGTTTATAGATGAGAGGGCGCTGCGGTCAAATGCTCAAATGCGTATATAACCACGTTCCATACCACACATTCTCTTTCTGACATGGATGAAAACGAACGAAAGGCTCGGCATGCTGCGGCTGAGCGTCTACGCAGACAAGCACCACCAGAGCTTCGCCCCAATCAACATCATTCACCAGGTGGAGATGTGGTCAATTTTTGGTATAGAACCTCAGATTTTGGTTGAAAGTACACCTTGTCCTACGTTGCCTCTCACTTTTTGTCCCTGTGTTTCTGGGCGTAAAACCTCAGATTTTAAAGTGCGTACATGCAAGAACACAAAACATAAAAATACAGAATACAAAAGCATGCCTACAAAAAAACAAAAATTTTACATATTTGATAACAGCACTGATGCAAAAACATGCCTAGTTAAAGTTTAAATGTGTAATAACAAAAAACAAAAGTGATCTCCGACACTGGAAAAAACTGATGTGTAGAAGGTTGTCTACCTAGCTATATTGTTTCAAAAGTACCAACAAAGGAAACATTCCATCAAAAATGCCTGGTCAGTGCTGGCATGCTAAAATTTTCACGCTCAATAATATCTGCCTCCGGCGTGTTTACTGCATTCCACATGTTAAAAGCGTACTGAATACGTTCCAGGGGCTCTTTGGCTCGGAGCAGTGTTTTCCACGTCATGTGTTTCCTCTCACTTTTTATCCTCGTGTTTTTTTACGTAAAACTTCGGTACGTATAATAAAAAAAAGTGACACAAACAGAGTGATGCCCGGGGGACGAACGAGAGGCTCTTGTCCCTTCACCCACCAGCGCGAGCTTGAACTGGGCAGCCTTGTCTTGGGAGGTGCTCAGCTGCGCCTGTAGCTGCTCCCGGGTGGCCCTCAGCTCCTCCTGGGTGGACGCCCTCTCGGCGGCCAGCTCGCCCAGCCGGGCGTCCATCTGGGCCTGTTGCGCCGCTAGCTGCTCCTGGGCCTCCCCTTTCACTCGCACCAGCTCCTGCTCACCGCGGGAGACAAGCAACAACGAATTGGGAGCTTGAACAGCGTACGTCCCCCACCAGACGACCTTGGTGCCTGTCTGGATGCAATGCCCTGCTACACTGGCTCTCAACCTTTTTCTAGCTCGAGGAACCCCTGTCTGGCTCAACTGAAAATCCAGGAACCCATGCCGGTCCCAGCACTGGTGTAATGAAGTGGCACGAAAGCCTACAGACTTTCCCCCCCCCCCCCCAAAAAATGCGGAAAAATCTCTCGCAGAATGCTATGAAGCTTCGCAATCCCAGTGTTGCCATGACAGTTCCCCAGTCCTTTAGTGAAGCGAGAAAGGCTGCAGAGACATTGGAAAAGCTTCCGATCGCGCGGTACCTTGGCGGCGGCTATTGCGTCCTCTTCGAGCTGCGTCCTGAGCTCGCGGAACCGGCTTCGAGTTCCGACCGCTTCTTCTCCTCGAGTCTGAGCGTCTCCTCCCGCTCTTGGACCTCGTCTTGAAGCGCCGCCTGAAATTACAGACACTTTCAGGACGGCTTACAGAGAAAGCAACAACACCCTAATCAATGAGCAGAGGAATGGTGCAGTTCTACAGATACAGAAGCTGCTTTCCACTTGATTTTCCGCCAAATTGTAATGGTTCAAATGCATGTACGACCAGTGTGAATCGCGTCTTTACTTTGTACTCTCGATTTCTGCCTGGTGATGTCACAATCGCGCAATTCTGCAGTTTGCCACAATCCTGCCAGATGTCATGGCAGAGAAGATAGCTGCAGCCAATGCCCGTTCTAATGCAGCTCTCTCTGCAGCCGGTCAGTCGGCAAAAACTCTAGCTCTCGTGCGTTGGGACAGCAACGACGCCTGCATTGGCTCGTCTTGTTCTCCCATTTTCGTGCGACGGTTGTCACGTTGAAATACAACGTACAGTTGGGCGACAAAAACTTAAGTAAATAGTTGAAGCATAACTACAGTAAAAGAGTAGAGCCAAGGGAAAATTAGAATTATTGGCACGAACCCCTTGTAATCTAGCGCCTTCCAGTTGGTCAATAAAGTGATTTGCTATTTTGGCCCAACTCGGCTACGTCAAAATTCAAAACATGGCGGCCGCTACGAAAAAACTGTCTATTTGCCTCGAGACCTAGATTGAATTTAGGGGAAGCATGCTCTTGTTTATCCATCGTTCTCTATGAGACACGTGGTGATTCTATCTGTCCACAATGCGGGTGGAAACAAAGCATCCACACTAATGGCACAGAACACGCTGCATTGGCACTCCCATGGCTTCGGCCTCGCGTGCGTAGCATTCGTTTTGCTCCAAGTATATGTAAAACAAAGCATAGTTTCTTTTTCACCACATCTGCCGTGCCAATAGAATCTCGAGGCAGATACAACCAAGCACCAAGATCGCAACGACTCGTAGCATTATCCGGTAGCTCCTGCGACATATATCTTTTTGCCAGTTTCAGGAAACTGAAGCACGAGTGATTTACAACGCTAGACGCACCAGTCGGAGATGCGTTTTAGGCACCGCATCTGAGCAGCAGCTCTAGCTGCCAAGTGTGCACTCTCAAAATCTTACCTTCGCGTCGGAGAGGGTGTTATTTTCGTTCCTTAGGCTAGTTGCCTCGAGGTCGAAGGCCATCAGCTTGTCAGAGAGTTCCTGCTTGACCTGCAATAAGGCAGACGGGTCTAAAAGAGTGAGCATGAGCTAAATGCGAGGCCACCCACACTCGCAATTTAATTTCATCCAAAAAGTATCAAGAAATGTTACGGTTGTTGAGTCAATGTTTAGCACCTGATTAAGGCTTTCGAGTGCGGACCCCAGTTCTGCCTCCGTAGCACGGCTGGAGGCAAGCTCTTCTCTGAGGGACTTCGCCTCTTCGTCCACTCGCGCAATGCGTGACCCGAGGTCGCCAAGTTGATTCTCCGCCGTGGCCAGCTGAGCTTCCAAGTCCTGCGTGGCACCGGACAACACGAGGGGCAGGCACAATGTCAATCGCCAACATAATACTCCGCCCACCATTTCCACGAGATGACAATACTGCCTCGCAGTGTCAACAAATACTCGTGTTGATCAAGTGGTAGGTTCACCGGGGTTTGCTTTGTTCATGAAATACATACTAGATAGAGTGTGTTACACAATGACAAACTTGCAGCTAAAGCCTGGCTCATTTGCGCAAGGTGCATTTCCTGCAACTAAAACGAACGACATCGGCGCGAGAACCATTGGTAAATCCGCGCAGCTCATACCACGCAGTTATCAATAAAAGGAACAACCGCGAGAAACAATAGCGAGCCCAGTAGAGGTGCGCCCATCTTTTCTAGCTGCACGCTGCGTTCCTTTGACTCTGTCGTTGCTGTTGTATCGGTTGCTGTGGAAGCAACCAATGGAAAATGTCTGAACTAGCTTTTAAAGGGGTACAGAGCACAACGTAATTCAGCACAAGCAATACTATCGCCAGAGTTTAGCGATTTTCTTTCAAAGTTTATAAATGGCGCTCACCGGAACTTCTACAGCGATCAACATTCTCAAACGAGGCAACTACTCGGGCAGAAAATTTTTTGATTCGTCTTAAGGGTGGATGTGGGGCTTTGGAGTAATTTTTTTATTTATAAAAGAATGCTTATCATATTATACACTGATATAACACATCTTGCACCTATTCCAAATATGCATTCGGATATAGAATATCTTTACTAAAACCCGAGTTATGGGAGATCGGTCTAATTTGATAGGGTCATTAGAGAAAAATTATTCGTAAATTATCAAAATTTTGAATGCAACTGCATTCACAAAGGTGTACTTTGTGCGGTGATGCTGTTTTAGATCTCACCTGAGAGGGTTATGTAACTAAAAAAAACGACTGTAATTATAGGGTAAAAGACATGCTTTCTCGTTATTTAAGAAAGTAATTAATTGGATAGAACTTTTAAGTTGGAAAACTATAAAAATAGCATCACCGCACAGCTCCATTCTTCCTGATTCAAATGGCACCAAACGTGTTAATATTGTCCAAAACAAACCTCAGAAAACGCCTGTAAGGCATCGGTACTTGCGAAAAAAAGTGTGAAGAGAGAAAAAAGCCCTTGAAGTATGTGTATTCCTACTGAACGTTAATAGAAAATTAAGACTTCATATTTTTCTTTCATATTTTAAAATTAGATAGAGCAATAATATTTTGTACAGAGCTGGGTGGGTATGTCCAAACATCAGAAAAGGCATTTTCTCAAAAATGACTTTTCCCCGACTTTTTAGCATTTAAGGACCAGCCTCCCCAATTAAGATGTTCCTTCTGGTAAACCGCAAGGAACCGTGTCACGCTGCACAGATTCTCTGCCTTTTAATCGAGAAACACCCCACACTGCTTCGCGTCGTTGCAACAGAAAAGAAAGGTTTCAATTTCGAAACGAAAAAACTGTTCACCCGAATGACGCCGCCGCTCGGCCGAGCTCACCTTGCGCTCTGCGGTGAGCCGCGCGACCTGTGCGGCGGTTTGCTGTAGTTCGCTCTGGAAGCGCACTGCCTCCTCCCTGGAGGCCGAGAGGGAGTCCCGCAGCTCCCTGGCCTCCGCATCGAGCGCGTCCCGGCTCGTCTGCAGGGAGCCCCGCTCCTCCACCAGGAGCTGCCCCTTCTCCCTCTCTCTCGCCAGGTCGCTCTCGAGCCGCTGCTTCTCGGTGCCCAGCTGTTGCACCTTGGAACACAAGCGGCCAAAGGGGCTGGAACTCTGCAGCACTACGACGTACAACTACCACTCTGGCATAGCCAATGCTCGTGGAAAAACATGCTCCGCTTTTATTTCTTCCGTTCATTAACAACATTACAGATGGCATCTATGGAAACAAAGTTTTTCGCGGATGACCGCATTATTTATTGTCATATTTCGTTTCAAGATGACCAAATATTACTAAACAGGTCTCTAAGGAAGGTGGCAGACTGGTGCAGTGACTGGCAAACCACTCTAAACACAAACAAACCGTTTGTATGTGCCTAACAAAAAAAAGTTAAATTATTTTTACAATTTAAATAGGATAAACTTGCGTAGAGTCACTAAATACAAGTACCTAGGTGTCATGATAAAGTCAGATCTCAACAGGAACACGCATATAAAATATGCGACATGTAAAGCACTTATCAAAATATTTTGTTTTTGAAAAGAATGTTAAAACACCCAAGTCATGAAACCAAACTGTTTGCATATACTACACTGGTGTGCCCAGTATTAGAATATGCAATCATAGCCTGGTTCCTTCATACACAAACCAATATCAATATCCTTGAAAGTGTTCAGAGGAAAGCAATAAGATTTGTTTACCGCAAATATGGACGGTTTCATTCACCCACTGAGCTGCTGAAAGGATCCGGTGTTTTGACCATTGCTGATCGTGCAAAATTGGGACGACTTAAATCCTTGTATCTCTTTTTAAACGACACTTTCAAGATAGACAAAAACAAGTAGTATGGGGACTTTTCTCAGTCAAGAACAACAAGACACAAACACAGCAATGCACTTATCGAATATTCATTTAATATCAATACTTTCAGGTACTCCCTTCTTTTCCTTTTGCCATACGAGATTGGAACAGCCTTGACACAGATTTCTTTAGCTTCACAAGTGCAGATTCATTCATTAATGCTCTTGAACAGCACCTCCTTAGTGAATTCATGATGCATAGTTGAAGTTAAGGCAAGGGTGCAGGCTAGCTGGTTAAATATAGACATTTTTAACCCTGGAGAGTGGGGACAAGGAGGACAAACAGGACACAGATCTCCAAACACAGCTAACACTTATTCCATGCTTCACAACCTTTTATAGGTACGTACAGAAAGAAGGAAACCAAAAGACCAAAAGGAAACATGAAGACCCGGACACAAAAAGCGAAACAACCTTGAGCTTGGGTGAGGGGGTGACACTCAAACAATCGGAACAGATTCATACTGCAAACCGCGAAAAAAAAAAAAAAAAAAAAAAAAAACACTTTTTGGGGGAAAATTTACACAATGGGCAAAGGTAGGTGACCTAGAAAAACAATGGACAACGATAGGTAACCAAGTGACAAAACATAAATGACAAAAAAAAAAATCACTGGTTTAGGAACGTTCTAATATGTTTTCCCAGTGAAACGGACATATTGCTAAAACAATCTTTTTGCCTATCTATCATTAATAATTCTTTCACTAGACGTTTGCACAAATCCTTCTCTTTGTTAAGGACCCTAGTGTTCTGCCACACAACTACGCACTTATTACAAGAAGAAAGGTGTTTTGCCAGTTCTGAAGACTCGGCTTTGTTTTTGACTGCACGCTTCTGTTCAGTTAACCTGTCGTTAATACACCTGGCCGTTTGTCCTACATAACAAGCCCCGCATTCGACTGGAATTTGATAAACAACGCCTCGATCGCAATCCACGAAACAGTCCCTGTGATTTTTGTTACAATCAATCTCTTGCAACGAAAAAGGAGTTAATCTATCTAGCCGAAAATCAGGTTTAAACGCAACTCTAACAACGAACTTCGCAGCCAACACCTTGAAATTATGGGAGACATTATGAAAATAAGTTAAACATACAAAGTTGCCTTTTTCCACTGTGGTGTCTCTACTGTCATTAGAACTGGTTAACCAATGATAAATGACGGGGGAAACAAAATCGCTGCTATATTTGGCCGAGGATAACCTACAAATCTGCTTTTCCAGACCCACTCCCAACCGATGTATGCAAGAAAATTTGATCGAATTTAATGTTACGGACTTGACTACTCGCCTCTTTACAATTTTAGAATGACAACTTAACCTGGAAAGCAAAGGTTTGGAATCGGTCTTACCAAACACCCAACAAAGACCATTCTTCACTAGAAAGCGAATGCCCAAGAATTGCAGCCAACCACACTGCACATTCTCTACTGAAAAGGTTAACTCTGGAGCCGCTTTCAAGAAGCTTTCCTTAACACGTTCACCAACATGGGAATCCAAGGAACACACCAAATGTCGTCCACATACCTGCAAACGACCACAGAGGACTCTATGATCGTTCGAAGGTATGTGGACGACATTTTGGTGATCGGGGCATTGTTTATCAAATTCCAGTCAAATGCGGGGCTTGTTATGTAGGACAAACAGCCAGGTGTATTAACGACAGGTTAACTGAACATAAGCGTGCAGTCAAAAACAAAGCCGAGTCTCCAGAACTGGCAAAACACCTTTCTTCTTGTAATAAGTGTGTAGTTGTGTGGCAGAACACTAGGGTCCTTAACAAGGAAAAGTATTTGTACAAACGTCTAGTGAAAGAATCATTAATGATAGATAGGCAAAAAGATTGCTTTAGCAATATGTCCGTTTCACTGGGAAAACATATTAGAACGTTCCTAAACCAGTGATTTTTTTTGTCATTTATGTTTTGTCACTTATGTTTTTCTAGGTCAACTATCGTTGTCCATTGTTTTTCTGGGTCAGCTACCTTTGCCCATTCTCTAAATTTTTCCCCAAAAAGCTTTTTTTTTTTGTTGTTGTGGTTTGCAGTATGAATCCGTTCCGATTGTTCTAGTGTCGCCCCCTGACCCAAGTTCAGGGTTCTTTCGCTTTGTGTGTCCGGGTCTTCATGTTACCTTTTGGTCTTTCGGTTTTCTTCTTCCTGTACGTATACTATCTATAAAAGGTCGTGAAGCGTGGAATAAATGTTAGCTGTGTTTGGAGATCTGTGTCGTGTTTGTCCTCCTTGTCCCCACTCTCCAGGGTTAAAAATGTCTATGCCTAGTTCATTTTTGTGGTGAAATGGGCCTTTTCCGGGGTTTCCACGGTGCATGCGCGGCAGCAGCAGACAGGAGTCCGCCATTTTTGGTGGCGTGGTACGTCCAGCTCGGGGCTGCAGGAGGCAGCGGTGGTCGCGCGTTTCGAAGCTCTCCGACAGGCCCTAGCGCTGTTTCGTTGTTGGCTGCAGCAACGACAGCAAGCGTTGTCGCGGTTTAAGTTTCTTTGGGCTTCCTTCTACTAGCCCGCACTCGACGAAGCGGCAGCTCTGGATTAGGGCGATCCAGCGATACAATGCGGACGGCTCATAAAGGCAGCCTTCAAAGCACTCCTGCGTTTGCAGTTGCCACTTCAAGAAGGTTCATGTTTTTGTTCCTTTATTTTTTATTTGTGCGTGAATACAAGTCAGCAGATTGGTTAGGTATGCTGTCGTGGCCCTTATGTGCCACGCAGAGCGAGCGCCTCGGAGTTGGCGTTTCTGTGATGGTGCGTTTCACTGGCACACTTTTTTGTTTACCAATGTGACGGTCTCGCGTTGCTACGCAAACTGCCTGTCTGCTTTTTGGTTGTTGTAAACATTGGAATAACCCACAGTTTTCAAATATTTATAAATCATTGAGGTAAAGTGGCTACGCTGCACCGTTTGTTGCTACGTGCAAAGCCAGAAAGTGAAATGGGAGCAGATCTATCGCTACCACGACCGCATCTGCTGGTCTTGCGGTTAAATTAGAAAGAGGAAACAATCATCTTGATGTGTTGTCCTCGTGTATGTATCGAGTAAACAAAAAATAAGTGTGCAACATTGTCTACAGGCGCTAAACTAAAAATAAAGAAAAAAAAAGAAAACAGGAATAGACGATTTTGTGTTTTTTCTTCAGGACCTAGAGTCACGCACTGCCGTAGCCTGAAGTGGGGTGACGTCAATGACGAGGCTCGCTCAGAAATCGGTGGCTGCACGTATTAATCTTAGATATTTATTAAACATGTATTTTAGTGGGGAATTCGACCTTGTGAAATTTCAAAGTGGTGCTTTTTTTCAGTAAAAAACGAGACCAACAAACTCGCCAGGGTCAGCGGCGCTCGCAAACGACATTTAGTATCGTTGCGGAAAAAGTCCGCCGTTGACCCGGCCAAGTTTGTTGGTCTCATTTTATAATGGAAATGGAGCTACGCATTGAAATTTCACAAGGTGAAATCCACCACTAAAATACACCTTTGATGAGAATTACATCGGTGCGTTCCGGCACCGGTGTTTTTTGGACAATTTAGAGTAAGCGTTCACATTTATGAGAATACATCTTGCCAAATAAAATTTTCGAGCAAATTAAACAAATAGCTTGCAATTAAAAAAAAAAGGCTTTCCTTAACTGTAACTTGGTCTCGAATATTTTCTGAATTTACTGCCGGTACTGCATATGACATGAATCCTAGTTTAATGTAACCATTTGTACTTTCTCATAGGTCGAAGAGAGCTTCAACTGCGTCGTCAGTCACAACGGGCGCCACGGCGAAGTCAGTCGTCCATTCATTCCGAAAAAAATGTACAAATGGACGAAGTCTGCTTCGTCCATTGTACATTTCATGTACATTTTGTACATTGTACACAAACAAATCTGCTTGTCGATTGTGTTGGATAGAGGAAAAACAAACGCTGAGCAGGGAGCGCATTTCCCGACCGCGTTCAGACAGCCAACATAGCTTGGAGAAGGCAGAACCAGAAGCAAGGCAGGCCATCAAAAACGCCTCTCCTGCTTGCCGATAGATGGCGCCCAACATTTGCGGAAAAGGCCCATTAAACACCTTTTCACTGACCCCCTGTACAGTGAAGAAGTTTCTAATGTCCCTAATAAAGATTTTTCCCCAAAAAAAAGGCTGGTATATGTATCGAAGTTAAACTGTATACAAATAATCGTCAAGAACAAATCAAGCACAATGCCATTGCTTGTGCCAAGTCGAAGCAGGCATTAAACTCAAAGGAAATGAACCAGGAAGATTGCCGGTTTCATTACCATGAAAGCTAAAAAAGAGAATTAGTACCTGGAGTTGCGAAGAAGCAAACTTCTCCTGCAAGAGAACAAACAGTAGAACTTAGGAGAGACACGTAAAATAAGACGGGAATCGGTCGTCATAATTCAGCTAGTTTCAGGGTAAGACCGCTTGCCTGACTGGAGCTGAGAGAATGCTGCAGTTGCGTGAGCTGCTCCTTCAGATCTGCCAACTCCGCATCTGCACGGCTCTTGCAGTCGGCGAGGCTCGACTCCAGTTCCACCTGAAAGCGGATCCACAGTCAGTTCCCTATTCTTCGCCCCTCTTGACTTCATTCACGTGCCATGTGGCTCGGTCATACCAGATTAAAAGGGGCAGTGCAACAATCATAATGTTGAAATGATTTGCAGCTCGTATTTTTAATATTGTCTCTCTTGGCAGAAGTGAGAGAAAAGGCGCCACGTTCCCGGAAACGCTGCGATTTCACCGCATAATCACGATGGAAAAAACACAGTTTCTTCTGATCTGCAGTTACATGTGGTGATCATTAGAACTATGGTGTGTCGTCACTTGTGGCGCTTTCTATCGTAAGTCAACAAAACCATTTTCTCTCCGTTGCTAGCATCGCTATCTTTCCCGCGGCAAACCGTCTTTTGTCTCAGTCGCTCGCCGTGACCACAGTGGCAGTCGCCATTCTTTGGGCACAAAGGGGGATCTTGGCCGAACGCCGACACAGCCCTTCTGTCCAATGCACGGTGGGAGTTACTGCCCAAGTAATGGCGCACTAGGATAATTGGTGCTGCGGCTACTAGGTGGCACCCACTTTTGAAAAGGGTCTACTCATTGTTAACAGCCGTCGACAATGCTGAATGCGTGGTTCGTCATACAAACGGGAACCAGAGCATCCGCACCTTCTGCCGGGTGAGGCTTTCCAGCGTGCTCGCCAGGTTCTCCTCCGCGGCCTTGAGCTCTGCCTGCGACGACTGCAGGGACGCCTGCAGCGCTTTCCTCTGCTCCGTCTCGGCGAGCAGCTAAGGGCGGCAAAAGGCAGGCGTTGCAACTGGACGGCCCTCTCGTAAGGTGACGCAACAAAAGTCACTCACAGTTTCCTCGAGGTGTTTCTTCTCGGCTTCCAGCTTCTCCAGCAGCTGCTTCTGCTGCTCTTCTCTCTGATACAGACAAACAGTTTTGCTCTCACTCACTTTCATCTATTTCAGAGAATGTAACTTTGTTTACTGCTTGATTGTATTCAACGCAAGAAAAGGCACCCACATTTGACTAGTCCCGGCACAGAATGCTTCGAGGTGACTTCCAAAACAATACTAGTCAAACTACTCTATAGTAAAGCCAGTTTTTCAGAAAGATAAATGATCACATCTGCATCTTCACTATACTTAATACTACATACAATTGGTACTTCAATACCTTCACTGGCATTACAAGCATATTTCAACTTTGCTTCACTATATCCAAATCTTATGTTTATTAAATCAGTGTTTGCAATAGACAGATCTTACTGTATATATAAAACATAGTCATGTGAGAATAGCGGATTGTCAGTTCGAAGCGAATTAAAAGCAAAAAGTGGTGTTGGCCAAATATTTTCTAATTCAATATAAAACGGTCTCTCTCAGCCTTTCACTACTGCAACGTGCTTAAACGAAAACCCAGCTGAACTTGAAAAAGTTGTTGCCAAGCTTGCACATGTTCATTTCTAAACTAAGTTAATTTATTGACTATATAAGCTATATTTATTGAATGTGGCCTCTGAACGTTCAATGCCTACATTGGGATGGCAAGTAATTGATGTATTTGACATAAAATTAAACCTGTAAGATGCCCAGGTATACCTAATCGAGGGGATTTTTAAACATTGTTGCTATACACAAATATCTTTTCTTCAATCAGATATGATCAACACAGGTTGTCAGGGCATCTCTGCATACACTCATGCATATCAGTTTAATTTTGAAAATTTTACTGGAACGTAGATATCAACATTCACAAAGTTTGCGTTTCTTTTTAAATACACCAAGCGCGCACATGCATCCTTCCGCTTTGTAAATGAGTTTACGTCCTAAGCACACAACTGTGATATTTCTACTTTTTAAAGTGTTCATCGCGTTTCTTACAAAGCACCGGTGCACTGCGGAGAAGCCACACCCAAGAAAGCAAGCGTTGCGGGTGTTGCTTCCTCGCAGTGCTCCGGAGCTTGGTAAGAAGCGCACTCAACAGGGCTAACCTGCCGCGATCAACACTTAAAAAGATATGAATATCGCAGTTCTTCTCGAGGCGAATATCGAACAGCTTCTATTCGAAACGACTATTAGAAAATTCGAATATTCACACAACACTAAATTCAAATACTATTTCCGTAGGCATTGGTGCTGGTGGATTTGGCCTGGTGGCCCAACTTGAGGCCTTCTAATTTTGTGACTTTTTGCACCGAATTAAAAAATGCCGGACGGGCATGCTACATCCTACAAATGTGTTACGCGACAACCTTCAATATAATTATTCGTCATTTTTTAAAGAGAAGAGAACAGTAAACCCAAGTCATGGCACAATATGGGTCGTGACACTGGGAGATTACTGAGTGAAAAAAAGAGTGCTTGCTCCAACTGACTGACTCTTGTAATATAAAAATTTCACCAGATTATCAGATTATTTTTTTTAATAGACTATACCTGAGGCATAAGAAAGCGTCTGACTTTTAAAAGACTTTACAGGCTTTCCATCAACTTTCCTACCACAACAAACTTAAAAAAGAACATAGGGACGGTTGATCTTTCCCGAAGAACGTCGGCTGCCACCCCCATGAAAAAAATCTCCACAGGGGGTTTGTTTTCCAGTCCTTCCTTCCAGCTTTGACTGTATTTCTGTTCGGGCTTGTTCTCAACATACTAAATATATAAGTCACAAAGGACAGATAAGGACATGAAGAAGACAGGACAGTGCTGTCTCGTTTTTTTCATGTCCTCGTCTGTCCTTTGCATTTGATATATTTAGTATGTTGAACCAGCTAGTCCTCATTAATATTTTAGTCTTGTTCTTACCACTATACATCATTTGGGTTAATCTCAAAACTGTCAGCTTCGTGTCCCAAGTAAAGGCACTCCCAAGCTCACCTTGTTTGCACTTGTTCGCGCCTCTGAAAGTCGCTTGTTGGCCTCTTCCACCTTGAGCTGGAGTGTCTGCTTCTCTGCCGTCATGGTGGCCAGGGCCTGGCACTTGGCCCCCAGCTTGTCTTCCAGTGACGCACTCTTGGACTCCGCCCTGGCGACACGCTGCTTCTCTTCCGCCAGCCCGGACTCCAGGTCCGAACACTCGCCCCGCTTGGAGTGCAGCTCGCTCGTCAGCTGACCATAAACCAGCGGTCTATTAGCCAATCAATCGAGCAAGTACTCAATCGACGAGTTCATGACTCGACTAAAGCCATCTCTACTGCATGTGGACAGCAGAAGTTGGCTGACTGCCAAGGTACTTGATCGCACTTTGAGAACTTGACCGTATACTTGGTCGATTAGCCAGCCGATTAAGTGAACACTCAATCGGCAAGTTCATGACTGGACTAACGCCAAAAAGTGGCTGCCTGCCAAGGTATTTGATCGCAGTTTGACGAGTGAAAAGGAAAAAAAAAACCCTACTGTCAAAGACTGAACTGTCCAAAGCAGCATTTTCTCTATTTTTTTCCCCTATAAACCATTTTACTGAAAGAGGATGAGAGGCACGAGAGAAAAGGCTTCCACGCGCTTTCATCCTCATTTGGTTGGGACAAACTGGAGAAAGGCCCGGATGCTCCCACCGGATGCGTGTGTTGCTCAAGGTTTTCACTTTCTATCGTGTTTCGTTGTCTTCATTTTTGCTCAAATATTTATTGTATGAATAACAACCGGAAGTCTCTCAAATAATATGACAAGAGCTCTCGTGCACGGGAGTCGTCAAGGTGAGCGAAACTGCAAAATTTTCAGGCTTCATCGCCTTTTACGTAATCAGGAACCCCACGATCGGGGGGCTCGTCACTAAATCAAAATCTTTGGCTTATCGCCATCACATTGAGTGTACTCTCAACATTCCTTGAATGGAATGCTCACTGGGTTCTACCCCGCAGATGCACTAAGCAATACCATTTGTCCGTTTTGTCTCGCACACACCCATGCATAGTATAGCTTACTGCAGGACAGCTATGCTTGCACATTTTTCTTCAGGAAAGTCAAGTCAGTGTCAATCTAATGCGTGAACACAGTCTCAAGCAAGTCGATCTAAAGACAGTTAAAAAACACTAAGCCTAGGGAAAAAAATTTTTTTTTTTTCCCCACCTAATTAGCACAGGCATGTCTCAAAACAAATGTTTGTTGAAAAAAAATTTTTTCTTGCCCAATATTTATGCTACGATACAAATTTTTCGATTCGTGGTCAAAACTGAAATTGTACCCCTGTGGGATGATGATAATAGCATTTGTACCCAACTGCTGTGCACTCTGAGGTCCAGCGAACGCAGAGCACGCAGCAGTTGGGTACCAATGCTGCGTGCAAAATTAGATGGCGTATTATTTGGTAAAAATATGGAAGGATAAGCTTACATGAGTAAACAATGAAAAATAAAGAAAACACTTCATTCCTATGGGCTATGCCTAGCTCATATTCTGAAACCATCAAATGGGCCACTCTGGCATTCGTTTTGGCAAATTGAAGAAAGTAAAACGTAAGCCAAATTTATTTGATGTTCCTTCCATTTATATTTTTGTTATATATTAAGTGCTGCAACAGTGGCCCACAACACCGTTTGATGATTCTTGTGAAAAGAAGACTTAGCCAAACATTTGTTAATAGAAAAAACATGTTTTGTTTCTGGCTCAGGTGAGCTCATATTTTTATACTTCCAAAAAATAAGTATAGCGCCTGTGGTCATCTCAGTAGTAAATCATAGCATGATATGTTATTTAAGAAACTGATTTATGTGTTTCCCTCAAAAGGAGAATGTGCCATCAGGTCCACACAGTGTCATTATAATTATCACGAGTGATGAAACGATACAATGTTGATGTCACGCTCCAACTTACCAATTGCACTTTCTCAGCAAGTTGGTTGGCTTCTTTGGCGCATTCTTCCAGCTTGGCTTTCGACTTTTCCAGCTCGCTCAGCCGGGTTGCACTCGTGGCTTCAGCGGCTGAGAGAGACTCGCTCTACGAGTGAAACGAGAAGAAAATACTGCTTGTCAGAACACCGTGATTCCAATCTTCTATCCATATAGCACCATCTAAAGTCGTTTCCAGGGCGGTTCACTATCGGACGGCACACAAAAGAGCTGATGGGTCACCCTAAGAAGCTGCAAAGAAGTCCGCGGGGTATCCAGAAAGTTCCCTCGTTGATTCGCAAACCTTGCTGCACGTTTCCCATTCCCTGCACAAAATGTTATTTACTCCTCCCCATCAACCGACTAAACCTCGACAACATCATCAAAGTGATCGGGAGTCCACGGCACCTGACGAAGGAGGGACCACCATTTAAACTCCAATAGATTCATCCCTATGCTGACTGCACCAACAGAACAAATCGAAAAAATTAACAAAAAACACTACAATTGAAGCCACTTTGGTAATCCCAGAGAAATACAGAAGTGACAAGCTGGTATCTTAAATCCTCCCCAGGAGGTTCTACGAAACAAGAAACCCCTTTTAACAAGAAGTGCATTATGTGAGTACTCAGTCAGATTTCTTCAGGAAATATTTATCACTATGTCAGCATCTTCACTATACTATCAGTACCTCAAAAGCCTCTTCCAGTACTATAGGAATAACTACTTGCTCTGCTTCACTATATCCATTTTTATTATGTATGTCGGTCTTTGCTATACTTGTTCTGGAAGCTGCCATTCAAAACGTCGGTCCATTTGGCAGGTGCTTTTCTCACTTACTGAAGCAAAAAGCTTTCATCGTATGGTAGACTCTGCAAAATGGATCCTTAGCAAAATAAAAAAGAGCACAAGTGTCGGCACATGTTTTTGGGATGCCAACTCAAGCACAACGGCCGTTGCTTCGACAAGGATTTGAAAAATGGCAAGGAGTACATCACCATGCGTTTCAGGCCCTCTTCGAGTTTGTGCTCACGCGACCGGCTCGAGGTCTGGCTCTCTTCCAGGTCCCTGCAGCATTTCTCCAGCTTTTGCTGCTCCCCCATGGCAGCCTGCAGCTGAGTCTTGCTCTGAACATGCATGGCATGAAATCAGAAAAAACATTAATTCAGGGAAAGGGTAGACTCAGAAAAAGCAGAAATTCAGAGAGAGCCTATGAATTAAAGGAGACTATAGATTAAATTAATAGACAGTGAAAATGCAGAGAAAGTATATAAAGTAGGGAGTAAGAAAAAGCATGGATTCAGGGAAAGCATATATTAAAGGACACATGCAAAGGAAAAAAAACTTTTTTTTTTAAACAGGCTAGATGGAAAAAGAATATTATAAAACGAATTTACAACGAAGAAAAAAAAAATTTAGAGCAATATTTATGGCGCAAAACGAATTTGTAGTTGGCGCCCGCGGGAGCCGCCGCTGGTCACGTGGTAGGCCTACGCGCCGCCGCGCTGCGTCGCCGCCACCGCAAAGTGACACTGCCACCGCACGCTGAGCGTTGTGCGAACGCCGCTTCAACGCGTTTCTCCACGCTGCCGTCGCCGCCGCCGCACAAGTTCGTCTGCTTCGGGGCACCGCCGCCGTCATCTGACCGGTGCACAGGTCTATCACGTCTGCTTGCGCTTCTTCAGGAGTTTCCTTTGGGTTCTAAAAGTTACTTATTAATCTTAGTTTTTTGTTATACTTCAAACAAAGATGAATAAGTTACTTTTAGGGGCCATAGGAAGCTTCTGAAAGAGCGCGAGCACCACGTGACAAATATGGGCCCGTCACGTGATAAATAAGTGCCACTTTTCCGCGGCGCCCGCGGGCGCCAACTATAAATTCGTATAGCGCCGTAAATATAGCTCTAAAAATTTTTTTCTTCGTTGTAAAATCATTTTATGATATCCTTTTTCCATCTAAGCTGTTCAAAAAAATGTTTTTTTCCTTTGCATGCATCCTTTAAGAGTGTATATTCAGTGAAAGTAGGATTCAGAAAAAAGTATGGTAGTATAAATTCAGACAAAGTATTAATAGAGAAAAAGCAGATCCAGAAAAAGAATTAATTATGGCAAAGAATGGATTAAGGAAAGGATTGTCTGAGAGAAAGCTTTGATTACGAAAAGGCCTGGATTCGAGAAAGCATGGATTCAGAAAAAGCCTGTAGTACCCCTCTGCTTGTCTTCATGCACAAGTAACTAACTCAAAGAAATCTCTACATGGCTTTGATATTAAACCTGACATAAAAGGAGGTCCCTTTACAAAGCCAAACAGCCATTGATATTAAACCTGACATAAAAGAAGGTCCCTTTACAAAACCAAATGGAATTCATCACACCTTCTCAAGGACAAAAAACCATTGAGCAAAACAAAGATGTCAGTCATTCCAACCGGTAGTATATGGTTATTAACCCTCTCAGTACGGAAGACGAGCTGGGCTCATCCACCATTTATGCACGAATAATCCTGAAAACGAGTACAGCTCGTCCAGAGCTCGCATTATCAATACAACGATCCCGAGGACGAATTCAGCTCGTCTGTATCACGGAGCTTCTTAGAACGACCGACAGATGGCAGGAGAAGTCAAAACCAGCAAAATTAGCTGAATTTAGACGTTTTTTCGTGAGGCTGCTGGCTACACTGAACTTCAAAAAGGTGTCGTCCAGGCGACCGCACAATGTGTCTCCAAGCGTCGTGAAACAAGGAAAAAAAAAGGAAAAAGCGCGCAGTTTCTGAAATTTCTTCAAGTAAAAGTGACTATGAATTGGAATCTGATTCTGGTGAGTCGTTGATTGATTATTTGACTTCGGACGAGAGCGACACAGAAATTGATGACGATTTCGACACCGCACGTGTGTTGACAAACCCAAAGCTTAGAAAACTGTGGCCCGTGCTCACCAGAATGACCGAGATGCTTCAAACTCTCTATACACCAGAGCGAGATGTGTCAGTTGACGAGAGCCTTCTTTGTTTCAAGGGCAGGCTGTCTTGGAAACAGTACATGCCATTGAAACGTGCCCGTCTTGGCATCAAGTTTTTCGTACTGTGCGAGTCCTCCAGTGGTTACATCTGGAACATGCTTATGTACACTGGGAAAGGTGCTGTTGTTGGTGATGCAGATGCGGCCATGGGTACACGTGTGGTATTGTCCCTGATGAGTCCCCTCCTCGATAAGGGCTACTGTGTAACCGTGGATAACTATTACAACTCACCCAAACTAAGTGAAGCACACCTGGAGCGCAAGACAGATGCCTACGAAACAGCACGACCTGGACGCAAGGGCATGCCGAACTTTGCCACAAGACAACTTGAGAAAGGTCAAACTGAAGCTTACCAAAAAGGCAAGTGCCTCTCACTTCAGTGGAAGGACAAGAAGGTGGTAACCTTCCTCAGCACGGTGCACTCTGAGGCAATAGTGGATGTAACAAACCAGAGAGGTGAAGTTGCGTCCAAGCCACAGATAGTGATGGATTACAACAACACAATGGGTGGCGTTGACAGGAGCGACCAAAATCTTTCCTATTACCCCTGTGCAAGAAACGGACAGAAAACATACTACAAAAACTTTTTAGCCTTTTCACTTTGGTGAAGAAGGAAGACCAGCGAAGCTGTACTATGGTGGGAATGAAGTAATGGCCGGCCGCAAGTCGGCAAGCCAGAGTGGAAAGGCTCGAAAGGTTGCGCCCTCTATGAGCGATGACGGCAAGCGGACAACCGGTAAACACAACACTCTGGACAGCTACCGCCATCTATGAGCGACGGCGGCAACCAGAGTTTTGTGTCGACATTTCTTTGCGGGGGACACGATCCTGGGGAAACTAGCCCTTAACAGCTCCGCTGTAAAAGGTGTTTCGTCATCTGCTAGACATGGCCATCTACAATGCGTTTATTCTCTACCAGAAGAGTGGTAACACCACCACACATCTTGAGTTCAGGCTCAAGTTGGGGGAGGGACTCATCCAACTGAACTGTGACCCCCAGAGCCGACCCAAGAAAGGGAGGCTCTCTGACAACACTCTCTTGCGACTGACTGAGCGACACTTCCCCAGACTACCTACCTCCAACTGAGAAGAAAGAGAGCCCAACAAGATGCGTTGTCTGCACAAAGACAAAAAAGGCTCGCAAGGAAACAAGGACGTGATGCCCAGACTGTGGTGTCGCCCTGTGTGCGATACCATATGTTTTCGCACATATCACACAAAGACAAACTTTTGAACGGGATGTCCTGGGACTGACTAAGCCAGTAGTCTTGTGAACAGAGACACTAGGCGCTGATGTTGACAGAACTGCTTTGTAAATTCATGAATATAATAAAGGGAGTATGTCCAGTGAAGCCCACTTTTTCCACATTATGTGCAGTGAAGCCCACTTTTCGACATTTTTAAAAATATTTTTAGTCCTTTTATGATGTGCTTTTGATAATTTTTTTATATGGTTGTGCTCTACGGACTAGGCTGGACAGTTCACATGAATAAAACAATTCCGGATTTTGAGGATGTTACATGAAAAATTATTACAGTACTGAAAGGGTTAACTACAAAGATTAAGGCCGCCTTCACAACTTACGTTGTTCTCCTAACATTTTTCTGAAGCTTGTGACATCATCGAAGTTCCACGTTTCGAAGACTGACGTTAATGAAGAACCAGGCATGAAAGCCAAAAACTAAAATCAAAGCAGCGCTGCATTCCAAATGTTAGGCCTAGGCCTTGGCTTAGGTGAGCCTCGAAGCCAGAGGAGAGAGAAAGAGAGCAAAATGCGATCGTTCAGAAAGGAGGAAAGAACTCTAATCATAATTCACACTGGTTGTGTCACAGGCAGAGGTGAGCAATTGCCATCAATATTTTGTTTTTCTCATTTATGTCGCACCGAGGGGGGGGGGGCCTTGTGATCCTCATAAAAATCACCGAGTCTTTTACAATGGTGCAGCTCTATGCAAAACCTAGAATCTAGCAGCTAATCTGCCTTTTAGGAGCGAAGCTCCTTAGGGGCTAGCCATGTCCGTATGTCCGTCCGCCGTAGGCCGGCGTCGGGTGCTCATGCTTCTGCTCGTGAGATCACGTGCTCACGAGCGCGTGAGCACATGCTAACGTGCTCGTGTAGGGCAAAAAAAAAATTGAAAAAAGAAGATGAAAAAAAAGTATGAAAAAAGAAAAAGAAAAAAAAAAGTAGGGGGTTCTGAGGTGCCATCCCATCTGTCTGCTTAAAAAAAGAAAAAGAAGAAAATCACACATTCTCCTACTGCCATGAATGAAAAGGACCGAAAAGCTCGGCATGCAGCGCCTCAGCGTCTACGTAGACAGCAAGCTGCTCCGGAGACCAGGGCGCGAGAAGCTGCTGCACAGCGTCAAAAACGCCAAGCGGACCCGGAGTTGAGAGCTCGGGAAGCGGCGGCAAAGCGTCAACGCCGACAGCAAGCAGCAATACCTATGACCAAAATCAGTATCATCAGCACCACCCGAGCTTCGCCCCAATCAACATCATTCACCACGTGAAGATGCGGCCATTTTTTCTCATTTTCCTCACACCTCTGGCTTGGGGTTGGGGCTGAAGCGGTGTCGAAGCAGCAAAGAAATTGTTGGGCTGCCAAGCACCATGGCATACCTCTTGAAGCTGCTGATGCAAGGACTCCACTTTGGCGTCGTGTTCCTGAGAAGCCCTCTCCGAGGCCTTTTCCAGCGCAAGGACCTGGTCCTGCAGCGAAGCCTACGCCGAGGACACACGACTCGAGATTAGTCTTTGGAAAGTCGACTTTGGTCTATAGACTGCGCCACTTACGTTCTCCTGCGTCAGCTGCTGCATCGCGAGGGTGCTGGCTCCTTCTCCGGACTCAATCTGCGGCAGTTTCCAATTCATTAGGTGATAGTCCAAATCAAGTCGGAACTGATACGCACAAACCAAAAAAAAAAAAACTGGAACCTGAAACAGTGCCCTGGTTTTTGCCAAGACACTGTAAATAATTTACTAACGCAATACTCAAACTTAGTGGTTATGGTTTCAATTACTGGGAGTATTATCTCAGGAAGATGTCACAAACTGGGGAACACAACTATTGCGGCAGTAATTGGGGTACAAAGAGCTGTGAAGTGGTGCATCTTCACTCCAGACGCTGAAATAAAAGTGGACAATGAAGCTGCCAGTGTGTCAATGGATTTGTTTAGTTCACACGATCGCCGAGTTGCACTCCCTGGTTTGTGTTATTATTCCAACATCCCAGCTCCTGGGAATTGAAACCAAAACAGTGACGGAATAAACAATTATTTACAGCCTCTTGCACATTCTATGTTAGGTTCCATGATTAGTGATGCCATACACGCTATGTAGAGTAAAAAATGTGACCCAAAAATTTTATGTCTTAACTACTTTCAACAGTTTTTTTATGAACTACACAGGTTTTTAATGAACCAACTCCCTCTAATTTTTGTTTCATTTAACTGAAAGTGAGTAAAACAAGTTTCTTTTTCTTTTAGGCAAAGAATGGCCAAATTATTCTATCCTTTGAGCCAATACTCACCATTCACAAAACATAAAGTATTATGAAATCCAGGACCTCCCCTTAGCCTCTCAAGTAAAAACAGAACTGAATTTGTCTTGTTTTGATTAAAGCTGAAAAAAATTTGCAGATTTGTTCAAAACTTACGCGGCTCAAATATTTTCTTTATTGTATGCACTAAATCCTGGCAGCCGGTAATATAACCTTAAAAGCTACAAATTCTTTCTTTGTTAGTTCATTCCCGAGATCTTTCTATAAATTAAAACAAAAACTAAAAAAAAAAAAAGATCTCATTGGAAGGTTTATTTACATTCATTTACCCCACTAGAGTTAAGCCAAAAGTTGGTATAAAAATTACAAAGCAGCAAACTGATGGTCGAGGCAAATTTGTAAAAACCACAGGGGTGATTATCTATGGATAAGATAGCATTTATCATTGCACAACGACCAATATAGCGGGGAAACTGAATTGGTGCATAGCTCGTGATATCAATTTTTCCGCTAAATTTATCATCGTCCACTAGGATGATGCTAAATCCTTGTCGTCCTTGAGATCACCCTAGAGGTCATCCTTGAAGTCGTCCTAGACGTTGTTCTCAATGTCATCCTAGCCACCGTCCTTGACACATCTAGGACGACATCCAAGGATGACGTTAAAGACGGCATCTAGAACTACCTCCAAGATGACCCTAGGGCAACCTCTAGGACGACCTCAAGAACGACGTCTAGGAAGACCTCACGAACGACATTGAAGACGACATCTAGGATGACCTTAAGGACAACGTCAAGGTCATCAAATCCTTCGAGGAGGGTGCGAATGTGAAAGAGTGCGTACTGCCACTCCGCATACGTGCAGCGCAATGGGGTGCAAGCACAGTGATCTGAAATGGTCGACTGCACATACCTACTGTGCATAAGGAGGCCAGAACATACATACTAGCTGAAAATCCAGAGCACCGCAAAGTTCCGAGAGAATGCCTGCCCCCGAGAGATTGCCCATCCCGTTTTTCTGGCTAAATATCTGTAACATAAAAATTCTGAAACATCGCTCACCCTCCGATTCCCGTCGGACGTCACGTGATGTCCAATGGGAATTGCATCTGCCACGCGATCTGCTGTACCGGTGCACCTGATAAGCGAGTTCATAGCAGGTTCCCACGTTTTTGTCCGCGATCTGCGCACGCGATATCGGTTCCCGTGAGAGGCAAGTTTGTTGTGGGTTCCTGCGTGTTTATTCCACCATAAAACTTGAATCTGCTGCGTCCGCAATTTGTGGCATTCGTTCCCATGAGGTGCGAGTTCTCGGCGGGTTTCCGTGGGTCCTTTGCACGGTAAAACGCGAATCTGCCGCGTCTGCAACGTGCGGTATCCTTTCCCGTGACACAGGAGTTTGTAGCGAATTCCCATGTGTTTATCGCATTGTGAAACGCAAACTTGCGGTGTCCGTGAACTGGAATATCAGTTCCTGCGTCACATGGTTTGCAGCGGGTGCCTGGTGTTTATCTAATTTTTGGTAAAGTTTTGCTGTGGCATCCCCAAAGATAGCCCACCCCATGTTTTTGATCATTTATCTCTTCATTCTGGGTGGGCGTTCTTTCGCAACTTTACGGTAGTAGCTTAAAAAAAAAGGCTTTGGTTTTGGAAACAGCAACTTTTCCTCCCTCCAACGGAAAGTACCTAAAAGTGACATTTTTTTTATTTAGAAGTTTTATTCCTCTAGTAATCAGATAAAATTTCAAAAGTTTATTACGCAAAAATCAGCGGTTGCGAAAAAAAAAAAAAATGCGCCAACTAAAACGAGTGTTGCTATCTATGATCAGCGCCGCAAACTACTCGGACGAGCCTAGCTCGTCCATGGAATTGAGGGCTACCGAAAAAACCACTGGACGAGCTGAGCTCGTCCATGGCGTGAGATATCAAACAATGGGGACATTATAGAAGAAAGCACAAAGAAGTTGAGAAAAATCTGGATGTGGTCAACGGAAAGAGACCATTTTTTACAATGCCTTGGAACCGACTATGAACCATGCCTGCTCCGACCTCCTCACCTTGGCATAGAGTTCAGCCCGCTCAGCTTCCAGGCGAACTAGACTCTCTTTGATCTTGGTCAGCTCTTCTTCCTGGTCACTCATCTTGCTCTCCCTGTAAGACCAAAGAGCGTGCTCCACAAACATTTCTCCTCGTGGACTCTTATATGCCAGAGCTGTAGAAAAACTAGGTAGAGAAGTAACTAAGCGAATAAAATTACTAAAAAGTAAAGTACTTAAGCTAATGAAATAAGTGACAGTGTCGTTAACTAGGTACCTACAAAGCTACAATGACATTTTAGTAACCACAACTGTACCCTAATCACAGTTTCGGCATAACTTGCAACTTCCCTAGTTCAATTACGGCTCTCAAAATTATGTTGACAAATACAGTCGACTTTTGTTCATTCGACTTTGATGGGACATACGAATTTGGGTCAAATTATTCAAAAGTCGAATTAAAAGATCCCCGCGAAATTCTAACTATATAGCACTTTAGATCAGGTGGGCTAACATTTTTATAATGAGCCCCGCACACTGCCTCATGGCGGTGGCAGCGGCCGTGTATGTCCTTCGAGTGTTCGGTGCAAAGGCGGCAGTGGTGATCAGCGGCCAGCGAACGAACCGCACCGCACCGGCGGCTACGAGGCAAACGTCACCGTTGCGCACGTTGATGTCGTCAGTGGCCCCCTCTCACAAACAGCCAATCAGCGCTCGCTGCTCCGCAGCGGTGTTGCAATGGTTGTTTTGTGTCGGGGCCTGGCCACGTCCCCCGTCTCAACATGTGTTTTCGTTTTCTCTCTCTTCGCAATTCAACGCGCAATTCAAAATTTGAAAACGGGTTTTTTCGTTGCTGGGCGCCGCCAACTGCACTTGTAACTTGCCCACCGCGTAATTCATAAAAAAAAAGGTCTGTTCTTGCGCGTCCCACATGGTCAATCGTGCTTTTAGTTTTCCCACCACCGGTTCTCTAGGTCAAATTAACCGATATTTTATATTTCAAGATCAAAATAACGAGTTATTTTATATATAGAAATGTATGGGTTTTTGCCAGGACCTTTGAACAGGGTTGAATTAAACGAGAAGTCGAAGTAACCGAGGTTGAATCAAACGCAGGTCAACTGTAGTACACACCCCGACATTAGGGTAGGCTCAACATTAGCATGATGAGTTGTAAGTGCCACAAGCACTTACAAATCATCATGCTTTGCTCTTTGGGAAAGAACCGTTGGCTTGCAGTTCCAGCATATCTCGACATCATTGGATGTCTGAAACATAATTGAAACTTAACTTGGCATTTCATCGTGAGTAACTGCAACTATAGGTAATATTTGCAAGAATGTAAGCATATTTAGTAACTTATTTACATTTCAGTTCAAGTAATCGTAACTTAATTACTTTTTGAGAGTAACTTCTACAGTTCTAGCTCTGTTGGGGCTGCAGAAACACCATGAACCAAGCGCTATACGTATACGCAGACTCCAGAAAGATTCCCTACCTGGCTTCCAGCTGCCTCGTCAGTTCTTCCACTTTCATCTGCTTCTCCCAGGCCTCTGTCTTGAACCCGTCTCTCGACTCACGCTGCGGCCACAAACAAAAGTCTCAAAATTGTGCATAGAATAGTATGTGTCAAAAACTCAAATTCTGAAAAGGTACAAGATATTTACTACGAGAACTTTTTTTAGTGCCTCAACAACCTGAAAGCCAGCGATACAGTCACTAGCCAGAGCGCTAGACTGGCACATGGTGGAAAAGCAGCACAGAGCACCGAGCTACAAAAAACAATTGTATGCCAAGTAAAAGCACAGTAGACCTGCAAAAACAGACTTGATGGCAGCCTTTTTGATCACTTGGGGGAATACTCCAGAAACAGCTCACTGATGATATGGTTAAATTGTGTCTCCAACTCTACATCATGTGAAGCTGGAGAAGTAAAGATGAGATGAGCGCAAAAGATACTGTAGGAAAAAGTGCATCTTGGAACTATGCGAGCTTTTGCCGGGCAACCCGATCCACCTTCGCAAGTAAAGGAAATCTTCACTGGCAGCAAAAACGTCGACAAAAAAAAGTAGCCAGAGTTACAAAAAAAAAGTCAAATTTGGGGGTTTTACGTGCCAAACCAACGACGGGCATCTGGCACGCCCCAGCGGAGGACTGAGGATTATAGGCCAAAAAATCGCATGCGCGTTAGAATCTGATACGAAACCGAAACTGTCAAAACAGCGGAAATTTCGTTCCACCCATTGCCATCGCCATCTCAAGATGGAGTTATATGGAAGGAGGGAGAGATGTAGTACAGGTAATACCAGGACTGATGTATGCCGATGACATAGTACTTATGGCAGGTAACCAGGATACGTTACAGGAACTAGCTGGAATATGTGGAGAGGAAGGGGACACATTGGGCATGAGTTTTAGCAGAGAAAAGTCTGGAGTAATGGTGTTTAACGACGAAAAGAGGGAACCCCTGAGGATACAAGACATCGAAATAGACCAAGTAGAAAAATACAAATATCTGGGAGTCTGGCTCAATGAGGGACCGAAATATCTAGAGGAACATGAGGAGAATATAATTAGAAAAGGGAAAAGAAATTCATCAATTATGAAGCTCAAGGCGCTATGGAACTATAATAGATATGAAGTGGTCAGAGGTATATGGAAAGGAGTGATGGTGCCAGGGCTGTCTTTTGGCAATGCGGTGCTGTGCATGAAATCAGAGGTTCAATCAGGATTAGAAATTCGACAAAGAAGCGTAGGCAGGCTGGCACTGGGAGCACATGGAAAAACACCAAATGAGGGAGTACAGGGGGACATGGGATGGTCGTCTTTTGAGAGCAGGGAGGCAGTTAGTAAGTTGAAATTTGAACAAAGGTTGACCGAAATGGATGATACGCGGTGGGCACGGAAGGTATTCAAATATTTATACATGAAAAGTTTAAACACAAAATGGACAAACCGAACCCGAAAGCTTACATTTAAATACATACACACTGGTGATGGGGCTGAACAGACTACTTCAGTGAAAAAGGGGGTGAAAGAGGCAGAGAGGAAAATGTGGGAGGAAAGAATGCAGGATAAATCAGCTCTAACAGTGTACAGGTCACGAAAGCAGGACATAAGAAAGGAAAATGTCTTTGATAATTCAATAGGAAGTTCTTTGCTGTTCGAGGCGAGAACGGGAGCTTTGAGGACGAGGACGTATAGGGCTAAATTTCAGGAGATAGACACATTATGTGCTGCCTGCCATAATGAGAGTGAGACACTTGAGCACTTGGTATTAAAGTGCACGGGGCTTCGTCCTGCACTCCCTGAAGGGGTAACAGATCTGGCCGGGGCCCTGGGGTTTGCTGGCGACGATGGAGGGACGGAGGAGAAGAGGATTACAGTCACAAAGAGGCGATTAGAAGATTGGTGGAAATTATCTAGGGAAAATTGAATGATGCAGAACTAACTAGCACAGCTGGGGACAGGCGGGACAGAGGAAAATTGGGACTCCCTCCCGCGTGGCTCCGGCCCAAAGTCTCAACCCTGTCTCCCAGTGGGTCCGGTGCGGGGGTAACGCCGACAAGGTCTGACCAGAGGAAAATTGGCGACTCCCTCGCCAGGGGGAAGAGGCGGGGGGTGATGTTTTTAGTTTTTTTGCCCGATCCCCCAAAGGTCATCCTGGTGATATCCCACACTACCTGGTGATAGTTAGGGGGTAGAAAATTGGCTTAGAAGGGCGCGAGAAATCAAATGTTTGTCTTTCTTAGACTTAGGCTAGGTGGCGCAAGCTACCGCCCGCTACAAAGGGTATAGCCAGTAACGTGCGCCTCTCGAGACGCTCGCGGGATGGGCGCGCGCTTGACACTTCTTAAACGAGCGATTGAACGCTCGTTTAAGAAGTGTGGCATAGCGAACGCGCTTGACGGCACCGAGGACGACATGTTGTGGTCAGCGGAGAGCGACGAGGAGTGAGATGAGTGACTGATTCGGTAAATAAATCGCCTGTTTCTCTCGCATTCGTTGTTCTTGATCACGAAATTCCGTGCGCGTTACAATCGGAGGTGAAAGTTTTTCTGGTTTGTTGGCCTGGAAAAACGGGTGCGCGTTAGAATCGGAGGCGCGCTAGAATCGAATAATTACGGTAATTTGGACCACCTGGGGATCTTTTGACGTGCAACCGAAAGCTCGGTTACACGGCGCCTCCTCCGCAATAAGCCTCCGTCAGATTGCGGGCACCTCGGCCGGGATTCGAACCCGCCACATGGGGATCCGTAGGCCAGCGCTCTCGCCTCGGAGCCACCGAGGCGGCTGCCAGAGTTACAAAACGGTTGACCAGCACACAGAGCTGCGAGAGAGTTGTACCTACCGTCGCCTCGTGAGAATCAATCTCCTTCTCCAGTTTTGAGCTCAGCTCTGAAAGGCTCGACTTTTTCTTTCCAAGTTCACCGGACAGCTGACATGTAAAAACAAAAATAAAAATTTCAGGTGGCCTTAAAGTTTAATCATGCATGCAGCACGCTGTTTAAGGAGCCATTGTTTCAATTTGTTTAGAAGACATTAATCGTCATGACATTATGATGTCAAGTCATGGATCTCGTGTGACACAGTGTCACGTAACATTGTGATGTCACAACGCTTGGATGCACGGATGAATAGATTTCTGAGAGTAGGTGCTTCTGTTATAAAGCGTTCCACGCTTTAATAAATAAGGTGGCGTGTTAAACATTGTACTACTTTCATCCTTGTCACGGTTGCCTCCATTTGATACCATGGGGGTTTTCGGTAAATAACAGCTCAGTTGCCTCGAGCATCCTTGGAGCCACAAAAATTAAATGGCACCTTAATATTGCCTTCCGCAAAGTTTTACATTAGAGAGAGAAAAGGACCTCTCATATAGAAAGTGCAAGTAATAAAGACAGCACTGTCACAATGCAAACTAGTAGTTAGAATCATTCTTTACCTACCTGGGTCAATTTTTGTTTCAGCTCAGCAACCTCCCCGTTTTTCGATTCAAGTGCCGTTTGTGACGTGGTCTTCAGAGACGACAACTCGTTGCTCAGTTTGGAGTTTTGAGCTCCCAGGTCCTTGAACGCTGCCTCTAACTGAAAGACGAAGACCGCAGGGTTTAATAGAAAAAACACGTAAAAATTTACCTCATTACAGAGTTACGCCATTAGCACAAAGAAGGAATGGCCGGTTTTTCACATTTGTTTCTCAAAACTGAGTGTTTGTCATCAAAACAACCAGACTCCAACTCGGCTGTAGTGTCGTACGAATATTCAAAATTTCAAATAGCAGTTTCGAATAATACATTCGATATTCGCTTCGAGATGAACTGCGATAGTCATATTTTACTAAGTGTTGATCATGGCGGGTTAGCACTGTTGAGTGCGCTTCGTATCGAGCACTGGTGCACTGAGGAGAAGCAAAACGCGTGAAACCGAACTCTGCAGGTGCTGCTTCTCCGCAGTGCACCGGTGCTCGCTAAGGAAAGCACTCAACGGGGTAACCCGGAGCCGTTTATACTATATTAGGAGAGTTTGGTGAGTTTATGATCTCGCCACCATAACGCTCTCCTCCCAATTGAGCCTATCAGCTTGCGGCCCAGAGTGAGGCACTAGCGCATGCGCGTGAACTCCCGACTGCTCCCAGCCGTGCGGGGAGGGCTGTCATTTTCCTTCATTCGCCCGGTGGAGTGCATGGGATGGACATCCAAATTAAGCTTCTTTCCTTTTATTTCCCTGGCTCTGGCAAGAAAATGATATAGTGTTATTCTTTGGTGGGTTAAAAAGCTAATGAAAGAACTTTTCTCAACGTTTGACCACAAAATTGTATGCAGAGAAAAAGAAGTCGGCCCTTAGCATACGACGCATAGCATCAACAGTGCTCTGCGCCGAACGCGTGTTGCGTCAAAATGGCACTCGTTTCTTCTTTGTTCCCTCCTTCCGCTCTCGCTCCTTCTTCGCTCTCCCCCGTTTCCTTCACTTTTCTCCTCTCCAGTGCCTTCGTCACCGCGCCTACTCGCCACACTCTCCCAATATACGGCTCTGGGGTGTCCCAGTAAGATCAACATTTGGAAAAGTTTGAATATCACAATTATGTGCTTGTGAGAAAAACAGTATCAAAGCGGGATGGTGCACACGTGCGCCTGGTGTATATATAAAAAAAAAAAAAAAACTGAAACTTTATGAATGTTGATACTAACATGGAAGTAAAATTTTCTGAAACTGTGGCTGTTGTGCAAGAGTATATGTTAGGCAGAGATGCCCTAACAACCTGCGTTCATCATTCGCAATTCTTTTTTTTTTTTTTTCAAATTCGAAATTGAGGAAAGAATATTTTCATAGAGCAAGATTTGTAAATCCACTCAATTAGGCATAGCTGGGCATCTCCATTAAATCCGTCGTTTACTTGCAATTCCAAGGTATTGGACTTCCTGAGGTCACAGTCCGTAAATATAGTTAGATTAAAATTAGCTAATAAATAGACAAGTGGAAGCTTGGGAACAACCTTAGCTGGGCTTTGGTTTGAGCATGGTGCAATGGTAGTGAAACGCTTGCGGAAACTATTTGATGCTCGATTCGAAAACATTTGGCCAATACCACTATTCACTTCGAATTCGCTTTGAACTCAAAATACATTATTGACACATGACTATCAACTGGTAACAGTTAGTATTTGTTGCTACCCCAGATGAGTAAAGTGCAAAAATTTACCAATGCTGCATCTGTGCTAACAGTATCAGGCTTTATAAATCTCGAACGAGAACACTAACTAGAAGAATTTGTGCCTAAGTGCGTAACCACGAGAAATTTTCAGCAAAAAAAAAGATAGGCACTCTAAATAAATCATCATAGTTTGCGGCGACTTCATTTTTGCAAACACTGCAAATCAAAACATACTGCGAAAAATAGGTTACATGAATACTTTGCCCACAAATACGAAAAAACCCACAAACCAGTTTACGCTATCCCCGACTGCAAAATTTAATTCCTGCGAAGTACTCCAGAAACACGCCAGTTGGAAAAATTCTGGGCTTTAATTTGTGTGCCTAGAAATGGCTCCAAGTACTTGGACAAGTTAATTAAGCTTACGAACATAATCCATCCTGGGCTAAAACATACTCTACAGCAGACTAGTACTTTCTGCTCAGAAAAGACGACTCTGCACACCTTCGTGGGTGCCTTTTGTATCCCAGCAGTCACAACTCAAAGCCCTCAGCCTTGTTAGCTATTACTCTCCCTCCCCAAACCTCTCCCTCCAAAAAGGCATTGAGGGCTGTTCCATAACCCCTCCCCAGACATTATGACAAAAGCAAAATGATGGCGAAACAATGCGCTTCAGTGTTACACCAACTGGACAAGCACATCTCTCTTTCTGGAAAAGTGAAAGAGTTGAGGCTCACTTGTGCCAACTTGGAGGCTAGTTGCTGGGAGCTGTGCTTTTCTGCCGCAAGATCGTCCCTGCTCTGAGCCAGCTCAGTCCTCTGGGACTCCAAGGCAGTCTGAGATGCCTCCAGACGCTGAGTGCAACCGGACAGCTCCAACCTCAAGGCAGCCTCGCGTTCTTCTTGCTACAAATTGCCAAGCAAAGCCCGCTCCATTTACGTTATACTAACACAAAATTCTCTTTACGAGTATAATATTCTATGAGAAAATCGTCATGGACGAGCACCGTAGCGAGCGACACACTAGGAGCATCCCGGATATTAAGATTATATAAAAAGTTTGAGTCCCCGACGGGGCTGGTGTGGTGGCAGTTGGATGCTAGAGCCACTGGTCTGGAAGGGTACACAATTTTATTTGAATGCAAACGTGCAGGCGAGAGTGGCAGGGTTGAATGAAAATAATAAAATAATATAAATAAAGAAATAAAACTAATAATAAAAATAAAACTAATAAATAAAGAAATAAAACCTGGGCCCCCTGTTGTTTCTCATTTTTATTAATGATTTGGCTGAGCGCATGGAACACTCTGAAATGCTTCTCTTTGCTGATGACATTAAGATCTTTCGAGCTGTAGATAAAGTTGATGAGTGCTCTCTTCTACAGCATGACATTAACACCGTCTCATCATGGTGTTCAGCAAATGGGCTTCGCATCTAACCCAGCAAAGACAAATGTGATTTCATACTCTCGTCGACAGGTGCAAGTTCAATTTTTGTATAAGCTGCATGGTGATTCCATTGCTCAAGTGTCAACAGTCCGAGACTTGGGGGTGTACATTGATGAGTCGCTGAGTTTTAAACACCACATTGAAAGAGCGGCCAATGAAGCAATGAAGTCCCCTGGTCTCATAACACGCATTTCGAAGGAGTTCACCAATCCTAGCTGTTATTTGTCACTCTTTCGGGCTATCGTGCGCTCTCGGCTCTACTTGTCACTTTCTTTGGAACGAGTACAAATGAGATTTGTTCGAATCTATTACGATCGTTACCTTTTCAGAAGAGTATATTACTCGTACGATAGAATACTTCACCACATTGGGTTAAGCAAACTGAGCGATAGAACATTCCTCGATCTGTGCTTTCTCGACAAACTTGTCCATGGTGTTGTTGACTGTGCCGATTTACTATATTCGATCAGTTTTCATGTCCCCACACAATGTTGTTCCTCGCCACTATTTTATCCTGCAGTTAATCCCAAAAGTCCTGTCCAGAGAGCACAACTTGTATACAACTCACTTGAGGCACCTGGTCTGAGCATCTTTCATGGTTATGATACTTTTGCCCGAGCTGTGAAAAATTTGTCTAAAGCCTGAGTACTTCTTTGTGTTGTAGAGTCATGTATTATACAGTCATGTATAATATTTGTTAATTTCTCTTTTTTCTTTTTTTTTTCTTTTTCTTCTTCACTTTTTTACCTATTTTCACATACTTTCTTTGATTCGTTTCCTTTTGTGCACCACGCTGAAGGCGTCAGGCTGTTTGTGGGCACGTATCAAATAAATAAATAAAATAAATAAATAAATAAATAAAACAATAAAAACAAACTAAATACATAAAGAACAAAATAATAAAATCAAATATTAATATAAAATTAAAATAAGCAAAAAAATAGATAAAACAGATACGGAACGATGTTTGTGTGGGACAGATTACATGCTCCCTGGTCTTTGTCAGAGTCATCGAGCCTGTAAAATTTTGCTGATGCCTTCAAACTTGTAGCATTTTGTGCACATACTTCATCGAGTCTCGATGTAGCACAAACAGGTCACTTCACCGATGGTCTCTGTCCCACGGCTAACGGTGAACGTCAATACCCGTCATAAACAAACTTACTTTCTCGTGCCAAGCACATTTGTTGTTTGTTATATGTTTTCCGCTTTTTTGGTTCCAAGTACTGTCGAAACCGGTTATAATGAAGTCAACGAGAATTGGAAATCATTTCGCTATATCCACTTCTTCGTTACATCTCGACTCGTAAAAATAACACGCAAACAAAAAAAAGATAACACGGGCCGTCACGGGTACATGTTTATCGTGCCTGCAGAAAGTGGTTGAGGCTTCCCTGCACGCGCTCTCTGCTAGATCGGAGCCACTTCTCGCCAACTGCGAGAAGCTCCGATCGAGAAAATATCCTGCGAGCTACGTAAGGACCATGTCGACAGCTGCGACAGTTGTCACGGAGGACGTCGGCGGTGGATGGCATTCTTTACGTTTATGCGCACTTCGTCGAGGATGGCACGCTTTTGTTTCAAGGAGATTGCCTTCGTCTTCCTCGTCGAGGTGCCGGCAGTGGCAAGACTCGCCATCGTTGAGTGGCGATGACTCATCGAATCGGTGCTTGAGCGTAGTTAGGCTTCCGCTCAAGAGCGACCACACCGACCAGCGATGCCTACACGGAACATGAAACAAACAAAGAAATTCGCACGGCACCGAGTTTGCACTCAGGCTTGTCTTTCATTGGTAGAGAGCCCAGATTTAAGAAAGGGGGAAACTGCTCGATTGCAGTCACGTGGTTTGAGGGTCGCGTTTGCAAAACTGGCCACGCAACAACCAAATGCAGGCGTACTTGCGGCGATCTGCCCAGGAGGCGTCTGCCATTAAATTGCAAATGCTCTCAATGGTTCGAGTTGCTCCCTCTCTTAAATCTAGGCCCTCTCCGGCATCTCTGCCAGTGCGTAGTTGCTAGTGCTCCAAAAGCCCCTATCGGCATGCCCTGATGGCTTCTCCGCGTGCGACGCGGAAAAGCTGCTTCCCAGATAAGGAGGGGGGAGCGGACTATGATGCAGAAGCTGCCACCAGCGGCCTTTGCAGCATCGTCTACGGCTCGTTCTAGGTGGCTGCTCGGCCGTGGCAGCAAAGGGCAGCGGTCCGAGACTTAGTAAACTTTCCAAATTATTTTCTTTTAAATTATTACAGATCTTTTTTTCCTACATCCGCAGGAGCCGCGCAACTTGCTTCGCTAAAAACACACAAATGCACTGAAAAAGCGCAAATGGGAATGGGAAATTGTGATCGCTTCGCTGTAGCCGCTATTTCGTTATAACCAGTCTCGACAGTAGTAACATCTGCAGATTATTTCAGGCTTTTTATCATACTTCTTCATTCCTAAATACAACTACCATGGCCCTGAGACTTCTACGCCTGGATGAGTAGCAACGGGCTCTACATTAGTATGAGGCATAGGAATTCATCCAAAGTTACGCAATTAAATCTAGAGCTGTACTACACAAATTTCAACCCATTGAAGCCGTCTGCATCTTAGTTATGGATGCAGACTTGGTAGCAGTAAGCTGCACTGCAACAGGAGGGCCACAGTGACCTTCTAGTTCCTTTTTTGATTCTAAGAGCTACTTCTTCACCCTCCTCTCTCCCCCCCCCCCCCCCCCACTCCTCTTTGCCAATAAATCACTTCTACGCTCTAGCCCTATGTTGCTTTCTGAACTAGCTGTCTCCTCTTGAGCAGCCAATCAGCCGAGTCCTCGAAGCAACTGGGAGATGTCGCAAACCACGCGCCGTCACAATTTGTGCTGTGCCCGAGAGAATAGAAAGAGGCCAGAGGCAGCGCACCTGCTTCAGGGTGCCCCTGAGCTCCTTCACCTCAACACGCGCCGTCACAATTTGTGCCGTGCCCGAGAGAATAGAAAGAGGCCGGAGGCAGCGCACCTGCTTCAGGGTGCCCCTGAGCTCCTTCACCTCAACCATGTGCTGCTGCAGGGCTTGCTGCAGAGCTCCACTGCTCGAGGAACGGTCGTCCAAGGCTGCACGCAGGCTGAATGGGAAAAAAAAAAAAAAAGCCGCAACTATTGGCACCTGCCACCGGTCCCAAATTAAAGCAACAGAAAAATGTTCCACCAATCAATCAACCGGGTACACCGATTGAAGGCACGTTCCAGGCCATGCAGCCGAGAACGGCGGAGGATTGCGGTGCTCACCTGTCGATCTCTTCCTGGCGCGGGGCTCTGAGCAGAGCCTCCTCCAGGGATGCCTTCTCTTCTCGGTAGCTGCAACAAGAGCATGGCAGACGACAGTTAGGAGTGCCAACAAAGACACAACAACGGTTGGGCAGAGGGTGCGAGGGGGACCACTCACGCGCGACTGTGTTCCAGCAAGAGGGCATTCTCAGCCTTCAGCTTGTCCCTCTCCACCTCTCGCTCCAGAGTCAGCTGGTCCATGGCTCGCTGAACGCTCACAAGCTCCTGCTTCAGCACCAGTGCATCTTCCGCGCCGGACCTGCATCGCCGCCCAATCGGAACGTGGTGCTTAACAGAGAGTGAGCGTGACAAAGCAAGCTTTGCATCGAGGAGACAAGTAGAGCTAAGTGCATAAAAGCTCGTTATAACTAAAAATTCAAACTAACCTCTGAGAAAGCTCAGAATCCAAGCGTTCCGCCTTTTCCTGAAACAAAACGGATGGGCAATCTGGACACGTTCCTTCACTCAAGAAATACCGGGTGCAAGACGACACGGAACACTTCGCAGGTATTTCAGGTATTTCTGTTAAGTGAGAGGGTCGCACCTTGACGTGAAGCAGATGAGACTCCAAAGCCGCTTTCTGACCTTCCAATTCATCGAGCCGCGACTTGAAATCGGCTGCCTCTTGCGACTGCATGGTAAACCAATTATGACAAACTTTTTCTCTAAAAATGCTCAGGCTCATTCTATTCAAACAACAAGAGGGTCTCCTACATTCAGAAAATGAGGACTGTCAATAATGTCAGTGCATTAAAATTCAAATGTAAAAAAAAAGAAGAAAACCTGGTCACAATTTACAGTGAAACTCGTTTAGAACAAATCCACATACAGCAAATTATCGTCGATATCGAACCACGAAAAATGCACGTAAAAAGTATGTTTTATAACGAACAACATATTGGCCATATCGAGCTTTTACCCTCGGGAAATCTTCCAAACACGCACCAACAATCGTCTTCTAGCCTGTCCCTTCCCCAAAAAAGAAGTAGGAAAGAAAAAAAATTCCAAAAGTTCAAGTTGCAAACGAAATTGAGCGAAGAGAAGCGATTCAGAAGGGGAGAAACCTAAAAAATACACTCTGCATGCATGCACAGAAAAAAAACCTTTTCATCCCAAAGTGTTTGCCCACAAAGAGAAGCGATTCAGAAGGGAAGATAAGCTAAAAGAACTAACTCTGCACGCATGGAAGAAGAAAAAAAAATTCCAACGCATTCTTACGACGCAGAAGTGAAGAAATGAGAAAGAAAGAGAACTAGCTCTCGCCTTACAACAAACTCATTGTGGAAATTCGTTGTAAATGCTTTTTTCTATATCAAACTACTTCCTATATCGAACTGATCTTAGCGTTTCCTGCTGTTCGTTATAAATGGGTTTGACCGTAGTAGGGAATTCCTAACAAGTTCACAAGCTGCTTCCGGTGACTTGAGAATAGTGGCTGCTTCCTATAAAATAATAACGTAACATGTGCTGAAATGCAATAAAAAACAAAAATTACAGGAGGACGCTTAAGCTTCGCCTTTAAGAGTGGAACGCAATAGCTAAATATAAACCCTCGCTCATTCCCAAGTCGTGCAAGCGTGTCTGCGTGGCCTAGTGGGTAGCGGGCTCGCAACCAAAGAGCCGTGGGTTCGATCCCGCTCCGCCTAAAATTCTTTGTAAATTTTTCTTTAAGGCAAATGAATTACTATCAACCCATCAGTATTTTCCAGTTCCGCCGACACAGACGCCGACGGAGGCTTTTCTGCGACACGAGCTAAGCCATCACTTTCAAACATGAAACATACCGAAGCTTCGGAGATCAAACCAGTGATGCTGCAGCATACAGCACTTCACAGTTTACGATAATTGTCCTTTACGATAATTGTCCTCCCCTAAAACTGAGCCAAAACCTCGCAATTATGCTCAAGTAAAATACACACCTCGATGAAACTTCTTTCAACTGTCTCTCATGGCAAACATACTAGGCTTTGAACGAGCTTACTTTCTTTGTAACGATGGATCGTGTATTTTGTGTATGTCGTAGCCTGCTAAATTTAGCGGGAAGATTTCTCAGCTAAACAGCGCCGTAACATGGTGACATCAAAGTGTCAAGCGATGTCATCTTATGTAATGGCATAATTTGGCGGAAAAATTTATGTGCTAACGTAAGCAGAACCTTTTTTTTACATTTAGAAGGAAACCCTTTTTGTTCTAATTTATTTAGAGTCACGAGACGTCATGGCATCACGACATCACAATATCACAGGACGTCGTAGCAAACCTGATGTCAGAATGGCACATGAATGCCGTTCTTTATCTTTAACGTCCACTGAATTTAAACCAAGGATGAAGAAAGAATAAAACAATTAAAACTGGGACAACACAACCCATCTTTCAACTAGCAACGACGAGTAAAAATTTCAACAGCGAGCAGCCGACTATACCCAGGAGGGAAAGGGAGGAGAAGGGGAGGGAAGGGGAGATAAAGTGCAAGTCAGAGAGGGGGGTTTATCTCGGATTTTAGAAATTCAACCTCAGTTTTCGTCAGCAGGAGGGAAGGGTTTGACACATTGTTGTTTACTGTGGTCATGGCGAATGACTCTATGATCTCCCTGCCAAACCTGCTGTCATGCCCCCCCAGGATTTTTGTTTTATCAAAGAGGGGATGACAAAGCAAACACGAACGGGCATGTATGACTATGGGATGATGGGAATCTGGAGAGGCCTTAGAAATTTGTTGTGACGTTCCCGGAGTCTGTGATTGGTGCATCTGCCGGTCTGACCTATGTATTGATGGCCGCAGCTCAAGGGGATGGAGTAAACTTTCTTCTCTTGGCATGGTATGAATTTCTTTTCGTGTTTAACAGCGCAGCTAATCGGAATCCGGTTGTTGTTCACTTGTTGACAGAGTTGCTTAAGACGCATTCGGCACGAGAAAACAACATTCGTGTCAAACTTTGAGGCAATGGATTTTATCCGGTGGGCTGAATTGTGTACGTAAGGAATGACGGCGAATCGGGCTTTCATTTTTGTGGCTGGTGACTGGCGATCAGGCCCGCGAATCAGCCTTTCCATTACTGATCGTAGAAGGTCGACGGGAAACCCTGCCTTGACGAGCCTCATGTGCTGGAACTTGAAGCTATCTTCTGAAAGATGACAGCAAGACTTCGTGAAGGATGAAGAAAACAACGATTTGATGATACCTTGTTTTACCGACTTAGAATGGGCGCTAGAAAACGGTAGGACAGGTTTAGCAGACCTTTGTTGAAAGGCCCAGCAGAGTCCAGTGGCACTAACATGAAGCCGTTTGCTTCATGTCATGTCAGTGCGAGAATTTAAACCTTGCAGTGTGCCTGTGCACAGCAGCGTGTGCTGCCTAGGCTGCCACCACAGTTCACTCGCAGGACAAGGAGAGGAACCGGGAATGTTTCTTCGGCTTAGGTCCTTCACTTGGAGCTTTTTCCTTCGCCAGAGCAGCGGAAATCGTAATGATTTACCGCCAAGGCCAGCCGCTGCTCGAGCTGCTCCTTGGAGATCTGAAGGGCGGCGCTCGTGTCTCCCGCTTGTCCCAGCTGCTGGCGAAGCAGCAGCACCTCGGACGTCACTGCGAGATGCCCAACAAGAAAAAGCCGTTTGTTGGGGATGCACTCGAGTGAATGCGGCCCCCAGAAATCACGGCATTCGCTGGAAAGGCAGCCTGCAGCAAGTTGTACAAAAATCCATTCGACGATTACGTGCCACCAGATTTATGTGTGACAAAACCGCTACTGTCGAGACCGGTTATAACGAAGTCAACGGAAATCAGAAATCAATTCGCTATATCTGCTATTTCGTTATAACCGACTTCGGTTAACAGAGTGAAGAAGGGAACTTATTGTGCTTACCCACCGAGACATGGCCCACCCCACTTTTTTATGAATTTCAGGTGGCAGGGGGGTGGACGATGACTTGGGATATTTTGATAACATATAGTGCCATAAAGTAAAAATATCTTTTCCAAATGTCCCTTTCTACCCTGCACCATTATTGAATAGAATACGGTTGAACCTTGTACGTATGTTCTGGCCTAAAACATTTTCTCGGGTGTTGCGCTCACGAACAATGGTCCTATTGAACACCCAGAGAACATATTTATTAATTTTTCCTGTTTGTTGCACTTGCTTTCCTGGCTGTTACGTCTAAAAACTGTCATCTGATGTGGTAGGCAATGTGTTAGGCAGCCCGGCCACAGTTCTTCATCTTTTGATACTCTCTTTCAACTCTTTGCCCCAGTGCTGCACTTCTGACCTGTTCTGGCCTGGGCAGGCAGACACTGAACTTAACGTGAAAAGGACTTTTGCCCCAGTCCCTTCCAAGGCCTGTTTTTCGTTCATGCGCCATAAGTAGGGCCCTTCTAAGCGGGTTGTACTGATGCTTCAGATTAAAAATCTGTAGCATCACTGACTTCAGTAGCACATTTCTAGTGAGTATTCAATTCATGACACTCGTCTGGTACAAAATGAAGGCAGAAGTAGTTTGAAATATTGCATGCTATGTTTGCAGAATGAAAAAAAAAAACAAAGAAAAGGTAAATAAAAAGATGATCAAGTGTCCCGACAAAGTATTTCGAGAGAACTCACATAGTGCCTTGCCTTCTTCAAGTGCTCGCACTTGAGAGCGTAGCATTTCTGACTCTGCCTGAGATGAAAAAAACAAAAGAAACTTTTATAAACATTGCATGCCTACAGGAATTTCAGAAAATGTTTACGGCACCTTGAAACATAGATATGGGTGGGGTATACATTCTTCTTTCACTTCACATAAAAGGTGTTCATTTCACATAAAAGGTGAGATATCAGCAATAAAAAATACTCAAGTACAATGAGTGGGACATAGAAATTTAATACTGAAATCTGTTGCTCATGGACAAAACTCCTGTCTTGATGCATACCGTAAAATCCCGTAAGGCGCCCTCCCCCGAGAGATCGCCCATCCCGTTTTTCTGGCTAAATACCTGTAACATAGAAATTCCAGAAGATCGCCCACTCCCCAAAAACCGTCGACGCCAAGCGATGTCCGACGGGAATCGCGCATCCACGGCGCGATCGGCGGTACCGGTGTGTCCGAGAACGAGTTCATAGCGGGTTCCCGCGTTTTTGTCTGCGATCTGCGCGCGATATCGGTTCGCATAACACGTGAGTTGTTCCCGCGTGTGTATTGCATCGTAAAATGCGAATCTGCTGCGTTCGCGATTTGCAGTATCCGTTCCCAAGTTCGTAGCGGATTCCCATGTTTTTGTCCGCCATCTGTGCGCGCGATATCGATTTTTAGTTGTAACACTCGCGAGTTGTTCCCGCGTGTATATTGCATCTAGAAATGTCATTCTGTTGTGTCCGCGATCTGCGCTACCTGTTCCCGTGAGATACGAGTTCTCGGCGGGTTTCCGCGAATCCTTCGCACCGTGAAACGCGAATCTGCTGTGCCGGCTACTTGCGGTATCCTTTCCCGTGACACGGGGGTTTGTAGCGAATTCCCGCGTGTTTATTGCATTGTGGAACGCAAATTTGCCGTGTCCGCGATCTGTGGTATCAGTTCCCGTGTCACATAGTTTGTAGTGGGTGCCCTGGCGCTTATCATTAATTTTTGATAAAGTTTTGCTGTGGCATTCCTAAAGATAGCCCACCCCATATTTTTCACCATTTATCTCTTCATTTTGGGTGGGTGTCCTTACGGGATTTTACGGTACTTATTTTTGTCATTTACATTCCTGCTACTTTCCCCCCGAGATAAAAGGGCTCCTCAGATAGCACTTCTAGAGTGGTACATCACACCAGTTGGAACAAACACACAATCAGACAATCCAGAAGTGCCACTGCACTGTTCATTCACCTACACTAAATGCAGATTTCATTCCAATCAGCATAGGCACTCAAAAGAAATTAGGGCAATGCAAGCTCTAAATTTCTGAGAAACCACTAACCCGAATGCCTCTTAGTAGTAGCGCAACAATTTTACTCAAATTGTTGCTCAAACAATGGCATGAAACACGTGCACTTCATCACTCATTCAGCAAGAAATCGCCAGTAGTACCAGACTAGCAACATTTTTATTTGTTAAAAAATGAAGGATCAATCTCAGGCCATCTTTTCCTAAGCTAGACCAGAAAAAAAAAAGATTCACGTTTTTTTCCTTATGATGCGCCACCTGTGGAAGCAGCGTCAATCGGGCGGTTTTTGCGGTTTTCCTCCCATATTGTCACGAATGACAAATGATGAGGCAATGATAACTGAAGAAACTGAATGTTTAATGGGACGAACTTGTGCCAAAAACAAAAAAAAAATGACCGCATCTCCATGTGGTGAATGATGTTGATTGGGGCGAAGCTCGGGTGGTGCTGATGATACTGATTTTGGTCATAGGTATTGCTGCTTGCTGTCGGCGTTGACGCTTTGCCGCCGCTTGGCGTTTCTGACGCTGTGCAGCAGCTTCTCGCGCCCTGGTCTCCGGAGCAGCTTGCTGTCTACGTAGACGCTGAGGCGCTGCATGCCGAGCTTTTCGGTCCTTTTCATTCATGGCAGTAGGAGAATGTATGGTTTTCTTCTTTTTCTTTTTTTAAGCAGACAGATGGGATGGCATCTCAGAACCCCCTACTCTTTTTTTCTTTTTTCATAATTTTTTTTTCCAATTTTTTTTTTTTGCCCTACACGAGCACGTGAGCATGTGCTCACGTGCTTGTGAGCACGTGATCTCACGAGCAGAAGCACGAGCACCCGACGCCGACCTACGGCGGACGGACATACGGACATGGCTAGCCCCTAAGGAGCTTCGCCCCTAATTAAAGCCGTTCACAACTTCCTGTAACGCCGAATTAGGGCGCAGCTCTTGAGGAGGAGGAGGGAAGGGTACTGAGGGGAGGGTATACCCCTCCTAAATCCTGCTTGCTACTCTTCCCTCCAAGCGGCGTCGGCGTCGCCGTTGGCGTAACAGTGAGGTCACGTGACGTCACAGGGGTCACGTGACGTCACGGGGGTCACGTGACGTCACGGGGGCTACGTGACCTCAGTGGGGTCACGGGACCCCTGACGGGGGGTCTTGGGGGGGGAATCATGTGACCTCAGGGGGTCACATGACCCCCCCGAGGTCACGTGACCCCGCGAGGACGTTTCAGCACGGTGCCGAACGTCGCCGCGGTTACGCCGACGGCGACGCCGCTCAAGCCGGAAACGGGTGCCTAAGAGCTGCGCTCTAAATATCAAGAAGGCATTATGACATGTCTAGCATGAATTGTAAAGTTATTAACACATTTAGTGTCAGTGTTCCTTCTACTGACAGAACCATACCAGTTATTCTGTACTCACCAGTTCGAGAGCAACATCGCCCTTGCTTGAAATGGCATCCTGAAGTCGTGACACTTCTCGCTTCAGCTCATCCGAGTACCAGCGCTCCTCCTTCGAGGAAATGAATTCACGGGCTGTGTTAATTTTTCCGCCATTGAAGCACTCACAAGGGTCGATGCACTACTTCCATTCTAGACCGTGGTTCACCTTGAGTGACGTGTGAAGCTCCGAGAGCTCTTGCTTGAGGTTCACCAGGTCCCCGCCGTTGCTAATGGTGCAAGGGGAAAAAAAGACCGGGACGAGATGAAGCCAATTCCAAGACCATGGCAGTTAAAAACAAACTGTAGTGAAACATCAGTGGGTATCTACTTTATACTTTCCTTTAAGTGCATTTCATATTATGCAATTTCTAGTTCACTCGAAGTATATTAACTAAATGTGAGCAGCTTTTTATTTCACTCGAGGTACATTTATTTTTCGCGCTTTCTATTTCACTTAAATATGCAACTTCTCAATGGCTTGGTACTTATATTTTTACATGAATGTTAACCTAGAACCACTTGACAGAAAGTACAGACCCAATCGAGTTTTCTGGTTGGCAGACGTCTGTGGTGGACGTCGGCCATAATGATGCGAGGAGAAACAGAAACCATAAAAAATGCACTGCAAATGCATATGCACGAGACAGATGATCCGATGCTCTGAACAGCCGAGTGGAAATTCTATGTAGGAATTTGTATACCAAGTACAACGCAAACTAGTCCACGAAGAAAGAGTGCCGGCCAGTGTGCCCACTCGCAAGTACGCTCTTCCAGGTGCTAAGCCTAAGCCAAACAAACGTATGTGAAAAAAGTTGAAGGCCACGAAATTCCGTAATATGTTTTGCTCACCTCAGGTCATCCTATTCCAAAGTTTCCCACCACGCAGCAGGTGCAAGGTCCAGGCAGGATGGAAAAAAGAAGGCGGCATTGTTGTTACGTACTTGCGCGTACAAACTCAGTTATCCTGGCTATCAACCAAGAAATGAGGCAGTGATTCAGACATACTGTAGACACTGCTAGAGTAATTCAAAGCGCGCGTCAAAGTTCTCACAGATGAAAGCAACTGGTCGATCTGCCAATCCGGTCTTTCTCTCTATGCAATATAGTACTTGTCAACTGAGCGGATCCAAAATCTTACAAAAGAACCGAAATGCTGAAGGTATAAAAGACTTATTGGGGCTATGACATATAGTTTTGTAACAATTAGTCACAGCATCTGGGAAAGCAGTACTGTGGCCCATTGATCTGCCACCAGTGCATTTCTGCGTCCCGCCATTCACTGTGGCACCATCGGCAAAGCTTTGGCGTCTGCCCGTTGAAGACGTTTGGTGGCAGTTCTAACGCTTTGTGGTGCCCCAACATAGAAAATGAGAAACAAACCACTTTGATTTGTGGCCCTGCCTTCTCAGATCTTGCAAACTTAGAGCCGGTCAGACTACCCCTGCACCTTGACACAGTTGCATGGCTTTCATGACAAGGTGTTTGACCAGGCACATGGGTGTAGGCAGAGGGCAGACCTTGTTTTCCTGCGCAGTGTGGTGCCTGGTGTAGTGGCTCTGGAGTTCCTGGCTCCGAGCCCAGGCGCATCTTGCACGCGGGGCACACGAGGCTCGTCCTGGGTCCGACACCGACTTCACACCGGGCAGGGCGTTCCCGTGGTTTGTCTCATAGTGGTTTTGGAGGGCTTCTGCCGAGGGGAACGCATGGAAGCAGGACGGGCACAGGAAACCCTGCACCCCAAACGGACGTGTTGAGACTTGAGCTGTTCGACACCTGTGCACACGCCGTCCTAAGTGCCCAACAAGAAATGTTGGAGCAGATGAACACACTTTGCAGTTATAACTTTGTCACAATAAACGAAAAACTAAGTTCATAAAAAAAACAAAAAAAAACCTTACATACGAAAAGGGCATTTTTGGTTTAGGAATTTCCTATGCTCTCTAGCATCGAGTAATATTGTGGCCTGTGGTGATGGTCGCTGTGCAAAGGATCTAAGCGGTTATTCCTCCTATATACTCGTGGAAGGGCTGAAACAATCGGCCACATGCTATCGCGTTTTCTGAAAGTTAATGCAGTATCAACGATCAGATTTTTTTTTCTTTATTGTCGTACAACTTCTGCGAGTTTCTAAATATGGCCTCGTTCTTCACCCCCTGGTCACTTGCACGGACCTTGCGGTTTACTGCGTCATCCTGAATCGAGCCGAACGCAACTCAAACCACTGAGCAGTCAAAAAAAAACAACCTTCCGTGTGGTTGACAACGACGAGCACGATGCAACTAACTGCCAACCGCCGCGCCTGCGATTCACACGCAGCCATCGCAACCGAGTCTGCTCTCAAGAGTGCCTCTGCTGAAGCATGGGACAAGCTAAGCTGCAACATTAAAGCAAGCTTTCAGTGCAAGCTGGCTGTCTAGCCTCCGCTCAACACAAGAAAAAGACAAAAATCGGTTGGATGGATCAAGAATTACCTCTGCCTCTTCAGTCTTGTGCAGTTTCGGTGGGCGGCTTTGTCGGACTTTGGCTGCTTTGGTTCTGGAACAAATTAAACGGTTAAACGTTGCTGCACCAGACAGAAAGCAAGAACGCCCTTCTAGAAACACGTAAACATATGACGCGGGTCGTAGCAATTTACCTTTGGATCCGAAATACGGTTAAGAAGTTTGTTTATGTTGAACATCTTCAGTCTCCAGCAGAAGACCGGAACCGGAAAAGAGGAAAAACCAAAAAGTATCGAGACATCGCGATTTCACTCCTACCTATGAACACCAGCTGAGCCACGCGAGCTGAGCACTGCTCGTCGCACGGCTAACTAAACGTGTTCCTCATTGAACATAACTAAATAATAACGCTTTGAATAATAAAATATCAAATACATTTGTTTTTGTTTCAGACGTAGTGTGCAAGCCCAACCATGCCGCAGGAGAGCGCGTTGGACAGAGGCGCCGTCGGCCTGACGTAGTTGTGTGTTTTTTTAGGGGACGTTCTGAAAAACGGCTGAAAACGCACCGACTGTGAGCCATAACTATCAACTCTATGCCATCTATGCTGTGAGCAACTGGGAGATGTGAGCCATGCTGTGAGCGCGCGCGTATGATAAACTGTGGTGAGCGCTGTGAGTCTGTGTTTGGGTGGCATAGGCAGCGGGCGAGCGGCACAGCCGTCGAGCCCACAGTGGTCGAGCCGTTGCGAGCGGGCTTGGCGGGCTGACGAGCTACCCGCCGGGTACAGTCAGCCGGCGTCAACCCCGCCTTCGTGTTGCGTTGTCGTGCATTCCACTGTACTACACCTGTACCGTCTGTACTAGATACAGTAGTGCCAGGTGGCCGTGGCGCAGCGATGTTGCCCCATTGTGCCAATTGACGCATAAGCATTCTGCGCCGATCTGATCGCGTTGCCGGTTTGAACACAAACAGTCATGGCTAAAGAAGCAGAAAAACCGTCGGCCTCGAGCCGCTTGTTCATTAGTTTCTGTCTCGTCGCCAACGTGTCCCTGGCCATCTTCATTGTGATATTGAACAAATGGGTCTACGTGTACGTCAACTTTCCCAACATCACCATGACCATGTATCACTTCTTGATGACGTTTGTCGGACTTCTGGTGTGCCGGTTCTTCAACATGTTCCAAGTGAAGACGTTGCCCATTGCCAAGATGTTGCCGCTGGCGGTGACCTTCTGTGGCTTCGTGGTGTTCACCAATCTCTCCCTGGGCCACAACACCGTGGGCACCTACCAGATCCTCAAAACGCTCACCATGCCACCATCATGGTCATCCAGTACTTCTGGTACAGCAAGACCTTCTCCTTCAAGATCAAACTTACGCTGGTAAGAGGCCCCTCACAAGCCGTCTTGTCTGGGTGTTTCGCTGTTCGCTAAAACGTCATTCGCTCATGTGATATGGACCCAGTATATTCCTTCTACATTGCAGAAAGCATTCAGAATCGGTTCACTAAAAATAGCCACGAGTCCTACTACCAGGTGGCCGTGGCGCAGTGATGTTGCCCCATTGTGCCAATTGACGCGTAAGCATTCTGCGCTGATCATCGAGGCGTTTGTTTTGTCAGTGAATTTGAAAAGATATTTGCACTAGCTTGTACGCTAGAAGGACTCACGGTCTGAAGTTGCTGTTCTCCGCTTGGTCCGACACAGTATGCCATGTGTTTTTGCAACAGATTCCGCTGACCCTTGGTGTCTACCTGACCACGTGCTTCGACATCAGGTTCAACGTCCTGGGAACTGCGTATGCCCTCATTGGTGTGTTCGTCACATCCCTCTACCAAGTGGCAAGTTCAACATTGCTCTCTTTCTTGGGGTACTCGATGAACGAGTTGACAACAAACTCAAAAACAATGGCAAACTGGAGGAAGGTCCAACCAAGCCATCCTTGATCAGTGAGGACCATTTCTAACATAAAATTGACCCTTTTTGAGCCAGCAGTAGCTTTGTAGTCTGCTAGTGGCAAAAGTCACGACGAGTTTTCAATGTAGATAAACAACAGTTTTTACCTTTTGCCCGCCTCAACCAAAATACTGAGCTTTTGACGCCGTCTCAACAAGGACAGCAAAGTTGGCACAGAATTGAAGAACAGTAATCTGAAGGATGCTGAAGTATAATGCGAGATGCCACCGACTGCTCTGGTTTCACCAGGAAGCTCGTTTACATCTTGGGTCCATGCGCCGACATAGGTTCTCGTAGGCCTCTTTAGGCGGGTCCGAGTGGTGTCACAGCGTTCTCATACACCAATCATTTTGTTAAGCCTGCACTGGTCACATTATCCAGGCAGCAGTCATTGTTATTATAATCTCCAACAACAGGACTTACGAGATATGCTTTTCCGTTCATTTTCATAGAGAAAGTCGCTTTCTCAAACTAAAGGAGCGAGGTATACAAGCGTACAGCATTGAATGTCGTCACCCTTGGCTCTGACACTTGGCGGGGGCTGGTAGTATTATCCAGTGATTGCAAGATAATTCTTGTCTCAAGGAAAAGGCACAAAGGATGATATCATTCTAAGACACCGGCGGGTGGAAAAGCTGATTGCATGTACAGCTCCAAAGACGTCGAGATTGATACAAAATGCTTTCATTGCAATGACACGTCAGTATTATTGGGCACAACCGATTCACAACGGCTCCGATACACAGGTGAACCCAATAGATGTGGCTTGGGGGTCGCTTCGCACATAGTTGCCAATCTGTGTGTATATATCTGTTGTGTCGTGTTAGCAAGTTCAAAGGCAGATGTGATTCTCTGGAACATTCATAGACACCACTGCAAGCACTGCTAAAAAATCCTTGGAAAGAAAAAAATTGTTTGTTTCGGTAACCCTAGCGTTGACATACTTTCTCCAACTATATTAAAGACCCATTCGACGTGGTTGTTTCAGGTGGCTGTGCCGAATTCGCTTGGCGAGGCCATTGTACCTTGGAGTGAGGAAATGCGCAAACTTTTGTTCTATTCTCTCTCTCAAAAAATAAAGTGCTTCTGACCAAAACCTGCTTAGCGCCACTGCATAGACTGGATCGGCAAATGGGTTTGTCGTTTTGAAAGATGTTGTACATGGCCAGGGATGTTTGGGGGTCAAGTACAGCCCCCGACAAAGATATCTTTGGTGCCCGCATCTCCCGACCTCGTCTCCTATTGCCCCCGAGCTCCGATTAGAAACAAGGTGTTGACGGTTGCACCCCGCCTTCGCATTGCAGTGGGTGGGTGAAAAGCAGAAGGAGTTCCAGGTGAACTCGATGCAGCTGCTCTTCTACCAGGCACCGCTCTCTGCGCTGCTGCTGCTGTTTGTGGTGCCCATTGTCGAGCCACCCTGGGCAGCCGAGGGGTTCCTCAATCACCGCTGGACGCTGGACCAGATGGTCGGTCACACTTCCTCTCCTTCTCGCTTTGAGAAGCCCTCCTCATTGAAATTTCAACAGAGCTGACACGACGTGATTGTCGTCGCTATTTCTTTCTGCCTCGGATTGGGTAATTAATGTTTTGGCATGTTTGGGGTTGCTCTGAAACTTGGGTTTGGGCTAGTTGTTCTATTACTGATTAAAAGACTAAAAAGCGCGAACAAATGGGGACAATGAAGAAACACGGACGACAGAAGCGCCTGTCCTGTTGTCCGTGTTTCTTCATTGTCCCCGTTTGTTCGCGCTTTTTAATCTTTTATTCAGTTGAGGTTGCTCGCTTGAATGTTCTAGGTAATTAATTGTTTTTGCACATTTCCATTCGCCGAAAAAAAGCACTGCGAACCATATTTCCCCCGAATGAATCGGCAAAGTTTTATCCGACATTTTGCTAAGAGACGACAGCTGCAGGCAGAATTGTCCATTAACAACATGTTGGCTGCCACTCTGAAAGCATCCGTGGGAGGTCCTTTTTCATGTAAGTGGCATCAGAAACAATACCGCTGAAACGGTGCAACGGGAATGGTATGCAAGCCTTCAAAGAGGTGACTGCTACAATGTTCGCAACATCTGCTGCAACATTTGTTAGAAGCATTAAAAGCTCATTCACGCGCTTGCGGATTGCTTATGACCGAGTGCGTCATAACCCCTTGTGATCTCTCACGAAGAGAGAACACACTGGCGCCGTCTATCGGGTAGCGGTGGAACACTCGCGATTTCCGTATATTTTATATTTTTTTCGCGCATCATACTTTCTTTATTGGCTCAAAAAACTTTTGAAAATGTGATAAACAACCATGTCTCATAGACAGTACATACATTTGATGTCGCAAATACTGCAGATTCTTCGCTCTAGTGAGATGCAGTTCCAGGGCCACCTCATGAATGGCGCCAGCGTGCCAACTCGTCGTAAGATATCACCAGAGGTTGTGACGTGCTTTGTCGTAAGCAGTTGCAAATCTGTGAATCGGCCTTCAAAAAAATTGCTGTTCTACGCATCTTTAAAAAAGCCGAATGCTCCGGTTTTATGCGTCTTTTTTAATACTTTACAATATGTGGCAGTAATAATAAATTTGTGTCTTTAAATTAGCACGGGCAATGTACCTCGTTTCAGTTGTTTCTTAGTAATGCACTGGGTTTTATGGTTTCTATCAATCAATGATGCTAGTGGTTCATGGGGCAAGCACATAGAGCACGCAGTTGTTGCGACCCCCAATGTGTTTTAGGTCCATGACTTCTTTTTTTCTCTTACAAGATCTCTCTCTTGCCTACTCCGGCGATTTTTGAGCTACCTCAACTAACTATATTTTCTGACTCCCCGGCCTTTACCCTTTCCAGTATGGTATTTAGTATCGCGAAATTCATATTAGTTATTGTGAAATCGGCAAATGAAAATGATGCAAAAACCAACATTCAAATATACCCGCACTTTTCAGTGCCATGACGTCAGTGGCAGGCCGGCTTGCAGTCGAGCAAGCGGTTCTAAAAAATAGAATATGCCAATCATTTGATCCGTGCTGGTGCGCGGGTACTGGTTCGAGCTTCCAAAGCATTGATTTGACACCATGAAACTGCTTGGAATCAGTTGGGAACAAATTCTACAGCCTAAAAAGTGAACCCATGCCTTCCACTCACGTCACTTTTTCGTTGTTGCCAGTAGAGACTTTCAGTTTGAAAAACACGGTGAGGACCAAAACTGTAAATTCAATAACTTCGTGAAAAAAAATTATTTTGACCTAATATTTGGGATACTATTTTAGTGATGTTGTTTGGCGAGTTTAGCAAAATTTCAAGCAAATCGGGGACCATGAAGAAATGGCCGGAGTACCCCTTTAAGTGTATGTGTACGATTGTATGATGGTGATCACTTCGAAGTGTGAACATTCAATTAAAAACAAGACTGGAGGCACTGCTAAGTAAGGCAAAACAAAATAAAACGTGGCACAGTTTAATTAATCATCTACTGTAAACAACTTATTTTTCGTGGGTTCATATTTTGCGATTTAGGTAAAAGCTGAAGTTTTGGGAATAATTTGCGGGTTCCAATTTTTGCGACATGGTGGGATCTCAATATAGATTCCAATGTGTTTACATTTTACAGGAATTGTTTGTGGGACCTATTTTCGCAACTGTAGGCGATTTGTGAAAATGAGGTCCTCGCAAGTATTAAGTCGTTTACAGTATACATTTTTTTTTTTCTTGTCTTAAAAGTATAGGTGTTTAATGGAAGACGCTAGATGTGGCATTGGTGGCATAGCATTTTAAAACTCGCGGTTGGAGAGGGGAAAAGATGCAATGCATATTTGCAACGTTACTTTTTTTTTTTCTTCTTCCATTTAGGTGCTTTTGTCTAGCTAGAATTGGCAGTCTGCTCGCTCCACCAGGAAAAGTGTTCGGTTCGCTGGTGATGCTTATTTAACTTGTGTTCTGTGGCAAAGTTTGATTGAGGGGCCATTGCGGTCCGAAGGCCCTGAAATGTTTTTTTCTGGTGCCACTCTTGTCATCACCATGTCCAAAATGCTAAAAATTGTAAATGCTCACTTTTACCTCATTCCACGTCGTATTTATTTAATAAAATTTGGATGGTTATTAAACCCAATAAACTAGAATCACTTTTTTTTTAAATTAAATTTTGTAGTTCAAGCAGGTTGCAGGTGCCGGTTGCTTTTGCAGAAAAACAGCTAGCTCTAAATATCAGCTGCGTAGTGCGACGAAGGACCGACTGCCATTAACGCTGCGATCAGCAAAGCAGCTGTCAACTTTCCAGTTAAAATATGGGAAGTCTGTTGAAGGCTGATGGGTGAGGCAGAAAGTCATAGATCAGCCGTGCAATGTTTTCTTCCATTGCAAGCTGAAACTTGTGCTACCTGTTTTAATTTAGTTTACTTACTTTTGGCTTAATGAGATACATGTGAAATGCATGTAATATAGCTTTAGCTCTTCATAGCCTACTTGGCAAGGGCAGGTTTGCTGGGCAGCAAACCCGTGTTGGCAATTCGAGTCTGTGGTTTTTATTGATCATACTTACCGTAAAATACCGAAGAAGTGCCCACCCCACTTTTGCTGAAACCTGGGTTGCTTGTCCGGTCAAATCGGTAAAAACCAAGATGATGGCCGATAAGGAGCTTTGAAGGCAGGGTAAACAGAATCAGTGAAAGCATTCAACAAACCAAACCAAAGCAACAGCTAATAAGTATCGAACCAGAATATTCACTTACCAAATTGCATACCTGCCAAGTCTCCTGTATTACCCAGGGAACTCGCGAATTTCAACCAATTTGTTTGGTTGTACGAATGACAGAAATATCTCCCAGAAAACGTAAATTCCCTCTCCCCCCTCCCTCCCCGCACAATAAAGAGTTTTTGCCACCGCAACAAATGGCTGCAAGGATAACGAGGCTCAGCTGTTTCTCGCTAGCATGAGCAGTGCAATGTAAATGTAATAAAGTTGTCTTTGGGTACATTTGTTGTCAATATTTCCTTCCGCTTAGTAATTCTCCCGAATTTGGTTTCTCCGAACTTGGCAGTTATGAAATGGTCAACCCTATCCGAGGAATTTACTATAAAAATGCATTTTGACGTAAAGTTAATGCAAAGGTGAGACAACCCAAGTTCTTACGCAGTTTGTTTTCTTTGAAAAAGATATTCAGCGGAGGATTGCTCCTCGCAAGGTCCTTTGTTGGCTGTGATGTAGCCTTTGGTGTGCCTTCGTTGTAAAGTTGCACTCCCTGGTGGAATTCTCCAAGCTATGTGCTGCCATGCTTTTTTGCTTCCATTGTAGGCACTTGTGCTCCTGACAGGGCTGGTTGCTTTCCTTGTCAACCTTTCTATCTACTGGATCATTGGCAACACCTCTGCCGTCACGTATCCTTTTTTGGCCCGCTTCTGTAGCTGTTGTGCGCATCCAGTGAAACGCACATATGCCCCACTTTTAGGGGCGAAGCTCCTTAAGGTGTATCCACACGACGGACCAAATTGCTGTTTTGGTCCGCGGGCCATGCATCACGTGATCTTACGTCACCGGTATTCGAGGTCCGCCGGCGGTCCGCGGCCCGCGCTTCTGAGAAATGCCAAGCGACTTTTCTTGCCCGGACCTTGGCGGCGGACCGCGGCGTTTTTAGTATAATTGAAGCGCTAAGTCTGGCAACAAGCCGACTTTTGTTGTTTGGTTTGGGATCCAAATCCAAAGTCGCTTTCTTTTGGTGCCAACTGTTGAAGACGAAGAAGACGAACCTTTTGTTGTGCGACGATGGCGGCATGGTGCGACTAGCAACTTCTTACTTCATCGCGCTAGTGGAGCAATTCCTCACTCTCTGGGATTGCCCTTTTCGGTTCACTGAAGTCCTCCTCGTCCTCAATAGTCAACGACAGGGCCACCGCGGCCAAACGTCTCTTTCGTTCAACCTCCATCTTGGCTCCTTACAAATAGCCTCAAAGCAGCTCGCTGCATGCGTTTGGCGGAGCTGTGAGGTCGAGGGTTAGTGGTTAGACCGGCCCGTTCGCTCTGTCGTCTGCTCTTTTGGTCCGCCGTGTGGATGCTCATTGCAGCCGGGCGGCCCGCGGGCCACGCATCACGTGAGCAATCGGTCCGCGGCCCGGTCCGTCGTGTGGATACACCTTAAAGGTGTATCCACACGACGGACCGGGCCGCGGACCGATTGATCATGTGATGCGCGGCCCGCGGGCCGCCCGGCTGCAATGAGCATCCACACGGCGGACCAAAAGAGCAGACGACAGAGCGAACGGGCCGGTCTAACCACTAACCCTCGACCTCACAGCTCCGCCAAACGCATGCAGCGAGCTGCTTTGAGGCTATTTGTAAGGAGCCAAGATGGAGGTTGAACGACAGAGACGTTTGGCCGCGGTGGCCCTGTCGTTGACTATTGAGGACGAGGAGGACTTCAGTGAACCGAAAAGGGCAATCCCAGAGAGTGGGGAATTGCTCCACTAGCGCGATGAAGTAAAAGGTTCAATCGTCGTACCATGCCGCCATCGTCGCACAACAAAAGGTTCGTCTTCTTCGTCTTCAGCAGTTGGCGCCAAAAGAAAACGATTCCAATCCAAACAACAAAAGTCAGCTTGTTGCCAGACTTCGCGCTTCAATTCTACTAAAAACGCCGCGGTCCGCCGCCAAGGTCCGGGCAAGAAAAGTAGCTTGGCATTTCTCAGAAGCGCGGGCCGCGGACCGCCGGTGGACCTCGAATACCGGTGACGTAAGGTCACGTGATGCACGGCCCGCGGACCAAAACAGCAATTTGGTCCGTCGTGTGGATACACCTTAAAGGGGCCCTGCAACGACTTTTTACTGGTTTTTAATTTGCACCAAACCAGAGCGCACTGAACGTAGTAACTTAGTAAAACTTTTCTTTTCTCGAAATTCGCTTTATTTTAAAAGTTATAGGCAAATTAAAATTACAAAAACAAGCAAAAAATAACCTCCCTCATGACGTCCTTGGTTGCTTGAGTGGCCGTGAACTAGAGGAGGGGTAGTGGGCCCATCGCGAGCGCTCACGGCTGCCGCACTACGTGTCGAGGGCGCCACTAAAGCATGTTTTGGATAGGCTGTATGCAGCGGGCAGCTGGGGCGGCTCTTATTTGCATTTGCTGCGCGATTAAACACTAATTCGGCATGATACTTCATTGGCCACAAACGACAGCAAACACGGGGTAAAGAGCAGTTCAGAATGGGAGCCACTTCGCGCTGCCATACCGCGAAACGGCCAAACCCCAAGAAAGCTTCTCGCCGAAGGCCTTCGGAACGCTCGGAGCTGGTCGGATCATCCTGTCCATACGACCGCAGCGCCGCCGCGTACATCCGGGACCTTTCTGTGTCGGTGCGTGATCCCACTACTCCTTTCTAGTGTGCGCCGCCTTTTGCACCGCTCGGTGGCGGGTATGTCGATGAGTCATTTCTCGTTTCCGTACTTTATAAACTGCATTCGTTTCTTTTCTGATCTAAAATACTGAACAAAAACTACTTTTATAAATAATTGAAACGGTTCGCGCAACTTATATTTTGTAGTTCGACTAAAAAGAAGCTTTTAGAGGCTCTGACCAGTAGCAAGCCCAGGACCAAAGACGTCACATTTTGCGCGCTTTCGGTACTGCGGGTCGCCCTCGTCGGTGGAGGAGGTTTCCGCGTCGTCCGGTTAAAATATGACGCACTGATATTTAGTTACTCTCTCCGTGCCCGCTGGCTTGCCCAAACCCCAAGAGATGTGGAAACCGCAAAAAAGGTAGACGCTTAAATATGATTGCAGGGCCCCTTTAAGGGCTGGCCATGTCCGTCCGCCGTCCGTTGTCGGGTGCTCGTGCTTCTGCTCGTGAGATCACGTGCTCACGAGCACATGCTCACATGCTCGTGTAGGGCAAAAAAAAGATGAAAAAAATTATGAAAAAAGAAAAAGAAGAAAACCACACATTCTCCTACTGACATGAATGAAAAGGCTCAAAGAAAAAGAAGAAAAAAAAGAGTAGGGGGTTCTGAGATGCCATCCCATCTGTCTGTTTAAAGAAAGAGAAAGAAGAAAACCACACATTCTCCTACTGACATGAATGAAAAGGCTCAAAGAAAAAGAAGAAAAAAAAGAGTAGGGGGTTCTGAGATGCCATCCCATCTGTCTGTTTAAAGAAAGAGAAAGAAGAAAACCACACATTCTCCTACTGACATGAATGAAAAGGCTCAAAGAAAAAGAAGAAAAAAAAAGAGTAGGGGGTTCTGAGATGCCATCCCATCTGTCTGTTTAAAAAAAGAGAAAGAAGAAAACCACACATTCTCCTACTGACATGAATGAAAAGGCTCAAAGAAAAAGAAGAAAAAAAAGAGTAGGGGGTTCTGAGATGCCATCCCATCTGTCTGTTTAAAAAAAGAGAAAGAAGAAAACCACACATTTTCCTACTGACATGAATGAAAAGGCTCAAAGAAAAAGAAGAAAAAAAAGAGTAGGGGGTTCTGAGATGCCATCCCATCTGTCTGTTTAAAAAAGAGAAAGAAGAAAACCACACATTCTCCTACTGACATGAATGAAAAGGCTCAAAGAAAAAAAAGAGTAGGGGGTTCTGAGATGCCATCCCATCTGTCTGTTTAAAAAAGAGAAAGAAAAACCACACATTCTCCTACTGACATGAATGAAAAGGCTCAAAGAAAAAGAAGAAAAAAAAGAAGTAGGGGTTCTGAGATGCCATCCCATCTGTCTGTTTAAAAAAAGAGAAAGAAGAAAACCACACATTCTCCTACTGACATGAATGAAAAGGCTCAAAGAAAAGAAGAAAAAAAAGAGTAGGGGGTTCTGAGATGCCATCCCATCTGTCTGTTTAAAAAAAGAGAAAGAAAGAAGAAAACCACACATTCTCCTACTGACATGAATGAAAAGGCTCAAAGAAAAAGAAGAAAAAAAAAGGAGTAGGGGGTTCTGAGATGCCATCCCATCTGTCTGTTTAAGAAAGAGAAAGAAGAAAACCACACATTCTCCTACTGACATGAATGAAAGGCTCAAAGAAAAAAAAAGAGTAGGGGGTTCTGAGATGCCATCCCATCTGTCTGTTTAAAAAAAGAGAAAGAAGAAAACCACACATTCTCCTACTGACATGAATGAAAAGCTCAAAGAAAAAAAAAGAGTAGGGGGTTCTGAGATGCCATCCCATCTGTCTGTTTAAAAAAAGAGAAGAAGAAAACCACACATTCTCCTACTGACATGAATGAAAAGGCTCAAAGAAAAAAAAGAGTAGGGGGTTCTGAGATGCCATCCCATCTGTCTGTTTAAAAAAAGAGAAAGAAGAAAACCACATTCTCCTACTGACATGAATGTAAGTGGCATCAGAAACAATAACCGCTGAAACGGTGCAACGGGAATGGTATGCAACCTTCAAAGAGGTGACTGCTACAATGTTCCAACATCTGCTGCAACATTTGTTAGAGAGCATTAAAGGCTCATTCACGCGCTTGCGGATTGCTTATGACCGAGTGCGTCATAACCCCTTGTGATCTCTCACGAAGAGAGAACACACTGGCGCCGTCTATCGGGTAGCGGTGGAACACTCGCGATTTCCGTATATTTTCTATTTTTTTTCGCGCATCATGCTTTCTTTATTGGCTCAAAAACTTTTGAAATGTGATAAACAACCATGTCTCGTAGACAGTACATACATTTGATGTCGCAAATACTGCAGATCTTCGCTCTAGCGAAGATGCAGTTCCAGGGCACCTCATGAATGGCGCCAGCGTGCCAACTCGTCGTAAGATATCACCAGAGGTTGTGACGTGCTTTGTCGTAAGCAGTTGCAAATGTGTGAATCGGCCTTTAAAAATTGCTGTTCTACGAATCTTTAAAAAGCGAACTGCTCGGTTTTTATGCATCTTTTTTAATACTTTAGAATATGTGGCAGTAATAATAAATTTGTGTCTTTAAATTAGCACGGGCAATGGTACCTCGTTTCAGTTGTTTCTTAGTAATGCACTGGGTTTTATGGTTCTATCAATCAATGATGCTAGTGGTTCATGGGGCAAGCACATAGAGCACGCAGTTGTTGCGACCCCCAATGTGTTTTAGGTCCCAGACTTCTTTTTTCTCTTACAAGATCTCTCTCTTGCCTTAAGTGTATGTGTACGATTGTATGATGGTGATCACTTCGAAGTGTGAACATTCAATTAAAAACAAGACTGGAGGCACTGCTAAGTATGGCAAAACAAAATAAAACGTGGCACAGTTTTAATTAATCATCTACTGTAAACGACTTATTTTTCGTGGGTTCAATATTTCGCGATTTAGGTAAAAGCTGAAGTTTTGGAATAATTTGCGGGTTCCAATTTTTGCGACATGGTGGGATCTCAATATAGATTCCAATGTGTTTACATTTTACAGGAATGTTTGTGGGACCTATTTTCGCAAATGTAGGCGATTTGTTGAAAATGAGGTCCTCGCAAGTATTAAGTCGTTACAGTATACATTTTTTTTTTTCTTGTCTTAAAGTATAGGTGTTTAATGGAAGACGCTAGATGTGGCATTGGTGGCATAGCATTTTAAAACTCGCGGTTTGGAGAGGGGAAAAAGATGCAATGCATATTTGCAACGTTACTTTTTTTTTTCTTCTTCTTCCATTTAGGTGCTTTTGTCTAGCTAGAATTGCAGTCTGCTCGCTCCACCAGGAAAAGTGTTCGGGTTCGCTGGTGATGCTTATTAACGTGTGTTCTGTGGCAAAGTTTGATTGAGGGGCCATTGCGGTCCGAAGGCCCTGACAATGTTTTTTTCTGGTGCCACTCTTGTCATCACCATGTCCAAATGCTAAAAATTGTAAATGCTCACTTTTACCTCATTCCACGTCGTATTATTTAATAAAATTTGGATGGTTATTTAAACCCAATAAACCAGAATCACTTTTTTTTTTAAATTAAATTTTGTTAGTTCAAGCAGGTTGCAGGTGCCGGTTGCTTTTGCAGAAAAACAGCTAGCTCTAAATATCAGCTGCCGTAGTGCGACGAAGGACCGACTGCCATTAACGCTGCGATCAGCAAAGGCAGCTGTCAACTTTCCAGTTAAAATATGGGAAGTCTGTTGAAGGCTGATGGGTGAGGCAGAAAGTCATAGAATCAGCCGATGCAATGTTTATTCCATTGCAAGCTGAAACTCATAGCCTACTGGCAAGGGCAGGTTTGCTGGGCAGCAAACCCAGTGTTGGCAATTCGAGTCTGTGGTTTTTATGATCATACTTACCGTAAATACCGGAGTATAGTGCCCACCCCACTTTTGCTGAACCTGGGTTGCTTGTCCGGTCAAATCGGTAAAAACCAAGATGATGGCCGATAAGGAGCTTTGAAGGCAGGGTAAACCGAATCAGTGAAAGCATTCAACAAACCAAAGCAACAGCTAATACGTATCGAACCAGAATATTCACTTACCAAATGCATACCTGCCAAGTCTCCCTGTATTACCCAGGGAACTCGCGAATTTCAACCAATTGTTTGGTTGTACGAATGACAGAAATATCTCCCAGAAAAAGTAAATTCCCCTCTCCCCCCTACTCCCCGCACAATAAAGAGTTTGCCACCTCAACAAACGGCTGCAAGGATAACGAGGCCAGCTGTTTCTCGCTAGCATGAGCAGTGCAATGTAATGTAATAAAGTTGTCTTTGGGTACATTTGTTGTCAATATTTCCTTCCGCTTAGTAATTCTCCCGAATTTGGTTTCTCCGAACTTGGCAGTTATGAAATGGTCAACCCTATCCGAGGAATTTACTATAAAAATGCATTTTGACGTAAAGTTAATGCAAAGGTGAGACAACCCAAGTTCTTACGCAGTTTGTCTTCTTTGAAAAAGATATTCAGCGGAGGATTGCTCCTCGCAAGGTCCTTTGTTGGCTGTGATGTAGCCTTTGGTGTGCCTTCGTTGTAAAGTTGCACTCCCTAGTGGAATTCTCCAAGCTATGTGCTGCCATGCTTTTTTGCTTCCATTGTAGGCACTTGTGCTCCTGACAGGGCTGGTTGCTTTCCTTGTCAACCTTTCTATCTACTGGATCATTGGCAACACCTCTGCCGTCACGTATCCTTTTTTGGCCCGCTTCTGTAGCTTTTGTACGCATCCAGTGAAACGCACATATGCCCCACTTTTAGGGGCGAAGCTCCTTAGAGGCTGGCCATGTCCGTCCGCCGTCCGTTGTCCGCCGTAGGCCGGCGTCGGGTGCTCGTGCTTCTGCTCGTGAGATCACGTGCTCGTGTAGGGCAAAAAAAAAATGAAAAAAAAAGATGAAAAAAATTATGAAAAAAGAAAAAGAAAAAAAAAAAAAGAAGAAAACCACACATTCTCCTACTGACATGAATGAAAAGGCTCAAAGAAAAAGAAAAAAAAAAGAGTAGGGGGTTCTGAGATGCCATCCCATCTGTCTGTTTAAAGAAAGAGAAAGAAGAAAACCACACATTCTCCTACTGACATGAATGAAAAGGCTCAAAGAAAAAGAAGAAAAAAAAGAGTAGGGGGTTCTGAGATGCCATCCCATCTGTCTGTTTAAAGAAAGAGAAAGAAGAAAACCACACATTCTCCTACTGACATGAATGAAAAGGCTCAAAGAAAAAGAAGAAAAAAAAGAGTAGTGGGGTTCTGAGATGCCATCCCATCTGTCTGTTTAAAGGAAGAAAAGAGAAAGAAGAAAACCACACATTCTCCTACTGACCATGAATGAAAAGGCTCAAAAGAAAAGAAGAAAAAAAAAGAGTAGGGGGTTCTGAGATGCCATCCCATCTGTCTGTTTAAAAAAAGAGAAAGAAGAAAACCACACATTCTCCTACTGACATGAATGAAAGGCCTCAAAGAAAAAGAAGAAAAAAAAGAGTAGGGGGTTCTGAGATGCCATCCCATCTGTCTGTTTAAGAAAAAGAGAAAGAAGAAAACCACACATTCTCCTACTGACACTGAATGAAAGGCTCAAGAAAAAGAGAAAAAAAAAAGAGTAGGGGGTTCTGAGATGCCATCCCATCGTCTGTTTAAAAGAAAGAGAAAGAAGAAAAACCACACATTTCCTACTGACATGAATGAAAAGGCTCAAAGAAAAAGAGAAAAAAAAAGAGTAGGGGGTTCTGAGATGCCATCCCATCTGTCTGTTTAAAAAAAGAGAAAGAAGAAAACCATACATTCTCCTACTGACATGAATGAAAAGGCTCAAAGAAAAAGAAGAAAAAAAAGAGTAGGGGGTTCTGAGATGCCATCCCATCTGTCTGTTTAAAGAAAGAGAAAGAAGAAAACCACACATTCTCCTACTGACATGAATGAAAAGGCTCAAAGAAAAAGAAGAAAAAAAGAGTAGGGGTTCTGAGATGCCATCCCATCTGTCTGTTTAAAAAAAGAGAAAGAAGAAAACCACACATTCTCCTACTGACATGAATGAAAAGGCTCAAAGAAAAAGAAGAAAAAAAAGAGTAGGGGGTTCTGAGATGCCATCCCATCTGTCTGTTTAAAAAAAGAGAAAGAAGAAAACCACACATTCTCCTACTGACGTGAATGAAAAGGCTCAAAGAAAAAGAAGAAAAAAAAGAGTAGGGGGTTCTGAGATGCCATCCCATCTGTCTGTTTAAAGAAAGAGAAAGAAGAAAACCACACATTCTCCTACTGACATGAATGAAAAGGCTCAAAGAAAAAGAAGAAAAAAAAGAGTAGGGGGTTCTGAGATGCCATCCCATCTGTCTGTTTAAAAAAAGAGAAAGAAGAAAACCACACATTCTCCTACTGACGAATGAAAAGGCTCAAAGAAAAAGAAGAAAAAAAAGAGTAGGGGGTTCTGAGATGCCATCCCATCTGTCTGTTTAAAAAAAGAGAAAGAAGAAAACCACACATTCTCCTACTGACATGAATGAAAAGGCTCAAAGAAAAAGAAGAAAAAAAAGAGTAGGGGGTTCTGAGATGCCATCCCATCTGTCTGTTTAAAGAAAGAGAAAGAAGAAAACCACACATTCTCCTACTGACATGAATGAAAAGGCTCAAAGAAAAAGAAGAAAAAAAGAGTAGGGGGTTCTGAGATGCCATCCCATCTGTCTGTTTAAAGAAAGAGAAAGAAGAAAACCACACATTCTCCTACTGACATGAATGAAAAGGCTCAAAGAAAAAGAAGAAAAAAAAGAGTAGGGGGTTCTGAGATGCCATCCCATCTGTCTGTTTAAAAAAAGAGAAAGAAGAAAACCACACATTCTCCTACTGACATGAATGAAAAGGCTCGGCATGCTGCGGCTCGGCGTCTACGCAGACAAGCACCACCAGAGCTTCGCCCCAAGCAACATCATTCACCACGTGGAGATGCGGTCAATTTTTTCTTTTTTTGTGTCCATTAATTCTTTTGCCTGAGTATAATGTGTCGCGGTCCCATTTGGTTTCAGTTTTGGTTTGCTCCCTGTCCCTCCCAAGTGGACCGTCATTTCTTTATATGGCATGTACGAGCATACGATGAGAACAGTTTTAGGGGCGAAGCTCCTTAGGGTCTAGCCTTGTCCGTCCGTCCGGCGTCCGTGCTCACAAAAAAATTAAAAATTTTTGCGCAGTCGACAGGATTCGAACCTGTGCGGGGAGACCCCAATGGATTTCTAGTCCATCGCCTTAACCACTCGGCCACGACTGCGGGACTAGTAGGGGGCTCCGAGATGTGGTAGTAACTCGAGAGCTGGGGATGTCATGGATGAAACGTTGCATGTAGCCGCTCAACGTCTATACAGGAGAGGGCGCTGCGGTCAAACGCGTATATAATCGCGTTAAACTTTGCATGCATGGCTCTGCATTTCACCGACCATAAAGCAGTAATAATGAAGTCGAAACGCAACCCGGAACTCAGCACTACCTATGAGCAATAAAAAAAAAATCAGCACCATCAGCACTACCTATGAACAATAAAATCAGTATCATCAGCACCACCAGAGCTTCGCCCCAATCAACATCATTCACAACGTGGAGATGCGGTCATTTTTTATTTTGTAGTGTCACTTTTTGATGGCACGCAATTTCCTTTTTTGTTTAGGCGACTCCTGTTTTTATATGCTCCATAGTTGTTACAGAATGACAAACCTATATTGTTCAACCCTGCGTTTCATGGTAAATGCTGAGATCTAGAAATTACTTATGACCTCGGTATTCGACAATTGTGAAAACAAGAAAGTTACAGTTCTGAGTAAACAAAGGTCGGTCAAGGCCGCTCAAAAGAGTGACCTCGGGGTGCAAGGTAGAAGGGCCACTGCGTAGCATCGTGTCTGGAAATTTGCAATACAAGAAATATTTACAGTCAAACCTCGATATATCGAACACGGATATATAGAATTATTGCCTATATCGAACGCTTTCTATATCGCGCGGAAAATCGCATGCATTTTTTATTTTTTATTTCGAACGGGGTCGGGCATAAAATGGATATATCGAACTCCGCCACCCCAAACAGCCCGCGCTCTTTTGACAGGCGGCGAGCTTTGCCGCAACACCCCCGGTGTTGCGGGAAAGCAAACCTTGGCAACGTCTTCGCAACGGCCCGCGCTCTTTTGACAGGCGGCGAGCTTTCCCGCAACACCCTCGGTGTTGCAGGAAAGCTCGCCGCCTGTCAAAAGAGCGCTGGCTGTTTGGGGTGGCGGAGTACGATATTTTAATTCAGCCTTCGAGTGCGAGATTTCCCAGCTCCCGCAAGCTGAGCGGCACGGCGGCGCGCCGTAGCAGACGACACGCGGCTGCTCCCGCCTCTGCGGTCGGTCGGTGCGCATGTGCCGCCTGTCGGCGCTTCGCGGAGCGCGACGGCCACGCACTTTTAACAAGTTTTTGACGCGTTTTTGATGTGATTTAATATATCGAATTCTGGCTATATCGAACTATTTCGCCATCACCGCGCAGTTCGATATATCAAGGTTTGACTGTAGGTTGAAGCCGTGCAGACACTGATAAGCTTTTTGCCCATAAAATAGTGTCTTTTATAAATAAATATTCTTTGCAGAGCATGCAGCTGTATTACTGAGACCAAAACCTGCATTTAACATGAGGGAAAAAAACCTCGACACTCAAAGGGTTAATGGCAGCCTTAGGTATTTTGGTTTTCACCCTGAAATATCCTTAAGGTCGTCGAACTCAACTTCCCCAATATTCTCTTTCAATCTTCCCCAGCTTGTGACAGCAGCTGGAGGGGTAGTTTTCTCCTCTGAATCACTGATTGCTCTCGGGGCACTGCATTCATAGGGAAGTGGAGTTTTCCGATTGCCTGCCGGCAACCAAGTAGGCGCCATTGGAGGTTGCCAGACTGAGAGGTCACACACACCCAATCATTTGACTGTCCGTAAATTCTTGTAAAAATCGGGGATTGTGTTTGTTGTGGAGCATCACCTTTTTTCAGCGGCATTCGCCTCATGTTAATAATCAGTTTCCCTCACTTCGTTCAATTGTTCCTACCTTTCAGTGTGAACTGGATTCCTTTTCACCCTGCGCTTTTATGGAGCGAGCGTCACAATCTTCGTCGTCATTATGAACCGTGTAATGCCGCAATCATGGCAGTGACGTGGCTGCAGAGGTGAATTTTGTTGAGAATGCCTACTCTGCTGTAGCTCACCCTGGAGCCAGTCGCTCAGTGGAAAGTCCAGGGGGCGCTGGTCTTCTTTGCAGGCACTTTAACAGCCAGCCTATAGCAATTCCGGTGGCTCCCTGTGTTGACGTTTCGGGGATACTTTGGCACGGGGGCGGTGTGAATGCGAAACAGATCAGTTGGAGGCACGTTCCAGACACTGCGGAGCGGATAATACCTTTTATCATTTTCCCAAAGTTGGTGAAAGCAATGGCGCAGCTTTGCGCCCAGCTTGGAATCGGTACTGTTATATGGCCACAGAGCAGCAGTAGCAGGGCTAGGAACGAAGCAACAGCAGCCGCCATAGCGAGACCCCCCGGCACGGCCACGCATTCTCGGCAAACGTCCGTGGCTCCCCGGGCGGGTTCTTGCCGTCGTCGGCTGAGCGACCGCGTTACGTGGCAGAGACACCTTGACTTGCGGCGTCCAGCTACAACGTGGTGGGGCACACCAAGGTGGTGCTCATCCTGGCGGGCGGCTTCGTCGTGTTCCAGGACCCCCTCCTCCCGGTCCAGGGGCTGGGGCTTGTGCTCACCCTCTGCGGGGTCTTCATGTACACCCACTTCAAGGTGCGTGTTATGCCCAGCAGACAGTGCTCGAGCTGCCAGTTTTATCCCGGGAACGGTTCGGTGTTGCATTGTTCGCTTCTCGACGAGATTATGTGCAGCACAACAGAGAGCAACAATGCTATTTTTTTTAGTATCCTCCCTAGTCACAGTCAGAATGAGAGCGGCAGGGCGTCCCTTCCAAATACCCGACCCCTAGCACGCACGCTCGAGCGTTATCGAAGGTAGAAAGCTCGTGCCGGTGGCGAGACATCTGCAAGACCTCCTGTTCGTTATCAAATCGCTGGCCTTAGAGAGACCGCGCATCAAATGACCAACCAAGTTTGACATGCACCAATTCGCCAAAGTCTGCCACTTCTAGACGCCGTGTTGGCTATGCACAGCTACGTCAGACACACGCATATTCCAGGTCGCAGGCGTTAGAAGTGCCAATATGTCTTTCATTGCATAATGTCAATATGCTACGGATAGTGCCTTTCTCCAGAAAGCTCTACAGTCACCGCCGGTTGACAGGGCACGATTAATTAAGCATGCAACTTGGCAGAGTTTCGTGAATGTCATAAAGGCGGATGGTAATTACATTCAGCAATTCCATGCTGAAAAATGTGGTGTTTGCAGCAGTTAGCAGTAGTGGTAGTAGTAGGGTAGTAGTATAATAACAGTAAGTAGTAACATTCATATTAAAAAATCAGAAAAATGTTCTAAAAAAAAGTTACTCCTTTGCTGTACTAACGTGGCAAAGGTAGTGGTAACACAGAATGTGATGTGGTAGTGTTGAGAAACTGTTTCCACATGTGGAGACTGGATGGCGCGAAGCGGCCTTGTGTTAAAGAGAAATGTTGTCCTGTTTTCGTCCTTTATGTTATTCTCCTCAAACACCGTAACTTAACCAGCACGCTCCATTTCCACGAGAGCTACGGAGCTTCTTGAAAAAAATGAGTTAGAAGTGAATTCTAGTGTATTTTAACCCCGTGAACCCGAATACCCAAACCATTTGCTGCGCAAATATTGCTAAACGCGAGAAAATGCAAAAGACAGTCGCTGTACGTGACGTCATCGACGGATCTTTTGGCTGCCCAAGGCTAGGGAGGCGGGGCTTCAGCCCTATTTTTAAATTGATCTCATGGCTCTCCGACGCGTCACATTGAAACATAATTGTGATATCTGTTATTGTAAAGGCCAAATGAATGCAATTCAAGAGTTTTTTCTCAAATGCAGAAGTGCCCCATCTTCCCTTTAAGTAAGCGCATGACCTCTCCGTGGATGATTTACTTGTGTATGCCATCTGCTGCAATTTTAGTGTAAATGCTACTGTCTCAGAGCCTGTTGGAGTGTGATACACAGTAGATGGAGCATGTGGAAAAAGAACAATTGAAATGTGGCAGAGTCGAGCAGAACCCTGGCACCAGCTCGCGGCAAAAGAAGAGCAAGGACTCTGAACTAGAAGGCTGCTTTTTCCTTTCTCTGCTTTTCTGTCGCTTTCTCTTGCACTCTTTTTCTGGGGAAGACCGGACGGCGCTCGTTTCACAGAGCAGAGCGCCACTGTACATCTGAACACGTGATGTTTTACCCCCGCTGGGAGTAATGCGGAGACACTGGAAGAAAAATTTTGGCTGGCATTGTTGTCCAATCAGCGAGGAGACAAGCGTTACATTAGCGTCGGTCTGTCGACTTCCGTTGCTGGCACCTAACCAGATATGGTTATGTGCCAGCCATATAACACATTCTGTGTTAAAACAGTGAAAACTTGTTGCTTTATTGAAAGCCATAGCACGCGTAACACGATCCATATAACATGACGAATTTTGCAATGATCGAAGTGTTGAAATTAATGTACCAAATATTTCCAAAGGGCCGTGAGGTGTGAGTAAGCTAGTAAGTTTCTAGCTGAGAGTTCTTTTTTGACTCTAGGTTGCGCTTTCTTGACAGCTTCAAGAGCAGAAGAATGCAGCTGCTATGCTGCCGATAACGTCCTCATCGGAGAAGTTGCTCATCAAGGCGTGAGCACTGGGGACCATCTCCGTGGTGCGTGGTGGAGTGCTTGAATGTTTACGAGGCAGCTGTTCCGCTTTGGATGTGTGTGTCAGAAAGATATCTTCACCTGCCTGTTTCTAGTCCAGAAAGGAAGCATTCTTCCAGACACTGAGCAATAAAATGCCCAGATTGTTTTTTTTCCCCAGTTTTCATTTCTAAGAAAGTGTGGTGTACCACGTTCTAGCATTTGTCCTCGTTGCCATGGTGGTGCCACTACTTAGGCAACAGTGGGAGGGGGGGAGGTTGTGTTCTAGTTGGGCTTGATCCAATAGTCCACTGTCAATCAAAAGCATGGCCTTGAACAGACTTTGATTTCTCCTTGTAACCGGAGTGATCGCTGCTCGACATTAGTTCTCCCGATGTGTCGACTGCATAAGGAGAAAAGGATTGGTGCCGGCTCCGGCACCTGTTCTTTCCGTCTCGACACCTTCGACTCCTCTCACCATATTCGGTTCATTTGTGAATCACGTTAGTTGTATTGGAGCCGGACAAGCGCGCCAATATTTTACGACTTTCTGGATTTCTTGATGGAGTTAGAGGTACAAAAAGGAGAGGTGGAAAACCTTACTTAAAGAACCTTTCCCTGTCAGAGAGGTGGTTCCTGTTTCTAAGCAAACGGCACGGAGATGTTTTTCGGAGGGAGGTCGGGCAGGAGGCTCGTCCCAGAGGTGGTCTCGAGCGTGGCGCGGTGCGGCGTTTACGTCGCCCACAGCCCTGAGCAAGTGGAAGGAGAGTGCGAGCAGGCCAATGCCAAACAGGTCACCCAGCGCAGTCAGGTACGGGATGGCTGCGTTGTCCGGGTCGATCTTGCGGCCCCACATCCAGTAGACCATGCAGCGTGACAGGTACAGTAAGATGAATACCTGCATGGGGTCACGGCGTGTCGGGCAACGACGTCTTTGCAGTTGTAACACTGCATAAGCACCTCACTTTGTCAATGCACTTCACAAGCAGAGAACAAAAAAACATTTTTGCGGTAGTTTTATTGCGTGTCCACATCTTATTGTCAACATGTTTCATCAATAGTGAAGTAAGATAGATTTTCACAGTTGTAATGCTGTATCTGCCCATTACATTGTCAACGTGCCTCACTGCCTGTCTTGGCAGTTTATTCGACTCGCTCGGTGGAAAACATGCTGTAACAATAATGTTTTGTCGGTAAGTCTGTGGGCGAGCTGCGGAAGCGGCTACGGGCCTACACTTCGACTTTGGCAATCTGATTTGCCGAAGGACGGCCACTGGTCAGCATTGAGGGCATTATCCTTGCAATCTCGACTGACGAAAATATACGGCATTTCCCCCGTTTCTATTGCCCCAACAGAATTAATGGTCGCGCTGTCAGTCGTAACACTTGGATGGTTCCTACTGCGATGCATTAGGCTTTCATACGTCTGCTACGGCAGGGTCATACAAAGGGGCAGTCCTTGGGCACCTTAGTTGGTGGTATGCGCCGAGATGAGACTGACCTGGAAAATGGCTGAGGAGAAGTAGACGAGCAAGAAGACGGGTGTGATGGACATGTGGCTCGGCCTGAGGAAGCTGATGGTGTACGTGAACACCAGGTGCCCTGGCAGGACCATCATCATCAGCACTCTGGCAGTTCTTGCATTGCGACCTGCGCACAAACGGCAAGCGAGTAATATTTTGAGAGAACTCCTAAATTCACTCGAGCCCCTTTGATCACCTACGAGCCACAAATGACAGAATGTCTTTGTTTTAGCCAGTGCACGCTGCCTGCCAAGATAATTTGGACGACCATGAACTTTGACCGAGTTGCTCCGAGCTTTTGCACTAAAGCGACACATTGGAGGTGATCGTTGTTAGACCAAGTATTGCCAGCCAACAAGCACGAGACTCAACAAGATGTGCAAACAAAACAAAGCGTTTTCGAGTCTTGGTTGAGTGGTTGAGCCAGTTGCTCAAAATATTCAGTTGTAACCAAGTAGATTGAACATTATATTCGCCATTTAGTGCATGTGGCTTTCAGTTCACCCTTGGCTGGTGGACGGCGGTTTGCCCTCGCGGCGTTTCACTCGCCTTTGCCGAAAAATGCCGAGCAGGGGTCGATGCAGACGCCGGCCGAGTGCGGGTGTGTCCCGATCTTGGTCCGCTGGTGTAGGTAGGTCGAGAGCCTGCTCGTCTGGATGGCAACCAAGTTTCCTGCCACACCTGAGAAAACAGCGGAGGATGCCATCAGTAGGAGATGTGATGAGGGCACTTTCCAATGTACGCGTTAATTAAGTTTCCTACCACTGATCACGGGCTGGAAGACGGCTAGGTTTTCAAACGTTGGCACCGTCATGTCCAGGATGGATCCCCCAAGGCTGTAATGAGACGCTCCACAAGTAAAGCTGCCACATCATTTCCAGGTAACTGCAGTCTCATTTCTTTTTATTTCCTGTGCCCAGAATTAGCAGCTTGCTAATTAATGGCAGGCGCAAACATAGGCTCAAGCAATGAAAACGGCACTCGAACTGAGAAGATTGCAGCAGCCACTTTCTAAACACATGCTGACCGTTGAAGGGCATAGCATGATGAACATCCATAAAGTTATTTTAGGTATGAAATCTAAAGCAAACCAAACAGTATTTTACTGAAATGATGCTAGAATAGAATAACTCTGAGTACCGTCTTGCAGGCGCGTAGCCAGGGGGGGTGTTCAGGTGTCGGAACACCCCCCGAAATTTTGCTTTATTGTATATATATATATATATATATGTTGTGTGTGTGTGTTTGATTGTACAAACATTTTGAAACACCCCCCGAAAATATTTTCTGCCACTGCCGTCTTGTTCAAGTTTTCAAGGTTACAGTGAAAAATCTACAATTCTTAATCGAGTTAGAAAAAGTAGCTTTTGTCATTTATTTACAGACATCAATAGCATTTTAGAGCGCAGCTCTTAGGCGCCCGTTTCCGGTTTGAGCGGCGTCGGCGTAACCGCAAGGTCACGTGACCCCCTAGGCCACGTGAACACCTAGACCCCCCCCCCCCCCCGAGGTCATGTGACCCCCTGGCCACGTGACCTCCCTCCGAGGTCACGTGACCCCCCCCCCCCCCCCGTGCCTTCCCTCCCTCCTCAAGAGCTGCGCTCTAATTCGGCGTTACAGGGAGTTGTAAACGGCTTTCATTTTTCATGTAAGCTTTATGATGATGCAAAGTCGGCATGTGGGCGATAAATATGCTTCCCAAAAAAAGTTAAGCTGAACTCTAACATTAAAGTTTTTCTTAGCTGCCATTCTTCCACTGCTAAAGCTCATTTAGTTTTTATTTAAACTTCATTGGCCATGGCCTCAAACGGTTAGAGGCCTCTACAGGGTGTTTGATTTTAATTCGAACAGATTTCTTAAAAATGGGGCGAGAGTTAATACATGCTCCGTCTTCACCGTGTCTTTATCAGGCTCGGCAAACAAATTGGGGATAACTGTCACGGTAAGTTGACTGATTAACTAGAATCTCTTAATTAAGTTCTTATTATTGCTTTTAGGGGTCATGCTGGAATTGCAGTATTACTGTTAGAGGCCTGACCAAATTAAAGAATTTGCGAAAGGTAACAGACGTTTCCTTTCGCAAACAAGAAGGTAATAGTTTCTTAGATATTGCCACACGCGTCGGCGAGCGAGCTCGTGCGTGGCCGAGTAGTTACCGCACTTGACTCTCGTGCGGTAGCCCAGGGTGCGATTCCTGGGAGCGCCGCATCTTTTATTTTCTTTCAATTTAGATTTCTGGTAATTTCGAGAACCGTGTTGCTTGTTCTAGGTTACAATGTTCTACGTACCAAATCTTCTAGGCCGATTGTTCCAGAAGTCCACGCGTGCACTGGGGCAAGACTGACTCCGGCGAGCCGGAGTCAGTCTTGCCCCAGTGCTCGATCCCGCGGTTTCGCCGACATCGACGCCCGCGACGCTCTGCTGTTTTCTTTTGTTCCCTTTTTGTTTTGGGCACCAGTTCGCCCCATTAAACGTTTAGCTTCTTCAGTTATCATTGCCTCATCAATTGTCATTCGTGACATTTTGGTGGAGGTGTGGGGTATTCCATTCTATGCCCGTTAATCGTACCCCTCCAAAGACATCCCGGCCAAGCGACGTGCTCAGCCCCGGAAGGCTACCCTTCGCCGAAGACGCCGAAGCCCGAAGAACGCGTCGTACCAGAGATCAGTCCCCTGAATTGGGTCTGTTGCCGGACAAGTCCAGGCCGAAGAAGACGACAATGGCCAACCAGTCGCAGACCCCGGCCGCTCCTGCCTTCATCTACCCGCCCATCGCACCCCAGACTCCGACGCCTTTCCACGGGGACGCCCAAGAAGACATCAAGGACTGGCTGCAACACTATGAACGTGTGGCCCGTCATAACGGGTGGACACCTGAGCAGTGCTTGCAGAACATCTACTTCTCGCTGGAAGGGACTGCGAGGTACTGGCTGGAGAACCACGAGGCTTCTTTAACTTCGTGGGAGGTGTGCAAGCAAGAACTAAAGAAGACATTTACCAGCCAGCACCGACGCAAGAGGGCCGAAGACATCCTTCGAACAAGGACCCAAGGCCCGAATGAAAGCATTACCAACTTCGTCGAGGATGTTCTTCGCCTGAATGCCCGCGCCGATCCTCAGGCTACAGAGGAGAAGAAGCTGCGACACCTGATGAGAGGTGTGAAAAGCGAGATATTCGGCGGTCTCATTCGCAATCCCCCGACAACTGTCGACAAGTTCGTCACGGAGGCGACGAATATGAAACGTGCCCTACTAGCACGCACCAGACACTACGAGCGACACCCTGGCATAACTACTCTGGCAACATCCGGATCTGACCTTGGTATCGACCTCCCCGGCATCCGTGACATCATCCGTGAAGTCGTCCGAGAAGAAATTCGTAAGATGCTCCCCACTGCGGATCGCCCGTCCTCAATTTCGCTCGCCGAGGTCGTCCGAGAGGAGGTTCACCGAGCCTTCCAACCTGAAGTTCCGATCAACACGACGACGCCAGAGAAACCGACTTTGAGCTACACCGCCATGGCCCCACGTCCACCGCAAGCCAACCGCCAAGCCACGGCGCCACCCCTCAGAGACCGCAGTATCATCGACGCCAGGAAGGACAAGTCCAGGACGTCCACACGAAGCGACCCTCGCCGAGGAAGACCGACGTGTGGAGAACGGCCGATCAACGCCCGTTATGCTACCACTGCGGGGAGGCCGACCATATCTACCGCCATTGTCCCTACCGGCAAATGGGGCTGCGTGGGTTACACCCGAACGATCCACGCCCAAGGTATGGCGAACGCCCTCATGACATCGAGGAGTACCTCTGACGCTCGCCCCACTCAGTGCAGTCTCTCCGCCAAGAGTCCCGCTCAACATCGCCACGACGTTCAGCGTCTCCAGCTCCCCGACTTCGCCGAGAGAGCCTCTCTCCCCTGCGTTGCCGGGAAAACTAAGTGCGGCAACGCCTGGAGGTGGCGTTGCCTAAAAACGACCGAAGCAAAGAGCCTCCAAGAATGCCGGAGCGCTCCCACTCGCCCGACACCCCGCATCGCAACGACGACCCTGCAACGGTGTCCAACAACCTAAACGTTATCGACGGCCACGACGCGACGGCACTCGTCAACACCGGAGCAGACTACTCCGTTTTGAGTGGGAGACTCTCTCGCCGCCTTCGAAAAGTGACAACGCCGTGGGATGGACCTCAAATACGAACCGCCGGAGGGCACCTTATCACACCAGTCGGGAGATGCACTGCTCGCGTCGAGATCCACGATGAGATGTGCCCTGTGAAGTTCGTCGTTCTGCGAGACTGTTCGAGGGACGTTATCCTCGGAATGGACTTTCTCTGCGAGTATGGTGCCGTCATCGACCTCGGGGCGAACTAGCTGATGCTGCGAAAACCTGTTTTGCCGCCAGTGGAGACCAACACGTCGTCAACCGCGATCCGAGTTATCACCGACCATGTGAACCTACCGCCGCGGTCGAGTGTTCTCGTCACCGTCATAACCGACGCAGCCATGCACGGTGAAGCTCTTCTGGAAGGCAGCGTCCAAATGCTCCTTGAGAAAGGAATTGGCGTCACACGAGGCGTAACGGATCTCCAAGAAGGACGTACAACTGTTCTTGTGACAAACTTCCGAGAGGAGCCACAGCACCTAACGAAGGGCTTCACCGTGGGCCACATCGAGGAGCTTCAGGTGCCAGCCGCGGTTACCGCATTCTCCGAAGAAACCTTGTCGTCACAGCAGAACGGCACGTCACCGCCGCCGCTCGACATCGACCGCGAGCTCCCAGCTCCTAAGCGCCGGCAACTGGTTGATCTCCTCACCGAATACAGTGACTGTTTTGCCACGTCGTCGAAAGTTCGCCAAACACCAATAGCGAAATATTGCATTATTACCGACAACGACGCGCTCCCTGTCCACCAGTCGCCTTATCGAGTCTCCTTAAAGGAAAGAAAGGTGATTCAAGACCAAGTCCAGGAAGTGCTCGACGACGACATCATTCAACCTTCAAGAAGTCCATGGGCGTCCCCAGTCGTCCATGTAAAGAAGAAGGACGGAACCCTGCGGTTCTGCGTGGACTATCGTCGACTAAACGCTGTGACGAAGAAGGATGTCTATCCGCTGCCCCGCATTGACGATACGTTAGACCGACTGCACCACTCTCGATATTTTTCGTCGATGGACCTGAAGAGTGGTTACTGGCAGATTGAAGTCAACGAACGCAACCGGGAGAAAACTGCCTTCATCACTTCCGACGGACTGTACGAATTCAAAGTGATGCCGTTCGGACTTTGTACAGCACCAGCCACCTTTCAGCGTGTCATGGACACCGTGCTGGCAGGTCTGAAATGGCAGAGCTGCCTCGTCTACCTCGATGATGTCGTGGTATTTTCACGGGATTTCGACGAACACCTGAGACGACTTCAAGCCGTGCTTCAAGCCATCAAGACCGACCGGCCTGTCACTCAAGCCAACAAAGTGTCAGTTCGCCTATGGTGAACTTAAGTTCCTTGGCCACGTCGTGAACAACAAAGGTGTTCTCCCTGACCCCAAGAAGACCCGCGCCGTAGCTGCATTTACGCCGCCGTCTGACAAGAAGGCCGTGAGAAGATTTCTCGGACTCTGTGCCTACTACAGACGATTTGTTCGGGACTTCGCCAAGCTGTCCGCACCGCTGATGCACCTCACGAAGGACGTCGTAAAGTTTGAATGGACAGAAGAACACCAGCGGTCATTCGATGAGCTGAAACGAAGACTCCAGACGCCCCCGATTCTTGGCCATTTCGACCAGTTTGCTGATACAGAGATCCACATGGACGCCAGTAACACCGGACTTGGCGCGGTGCTAGTTCAAAGGCAGGACGGGGCAGAGCGAGTCATCGCATACGTGAGTCGGACGCTGTCTAAGGCGGAGAGCAACTACTCAACAACTGAAAAGGAGTGCCTTGCTGTCGTCTAGGCAATAACAAAGTTTCACCCATATTTGTATGGAAGTCCTTTTCGCGTGGTCACGGACCACCACTCGCTCTGCTGGCTCGCGAATCTGAAAGACCCCTCCGGACGCCTCGCCTGGTGGAGCCTACGACTGCAGGAGTTCGACATGACCGTTGTGTACAAGTCCGGCCGGAAGCACAATGATGCCGACTGCCTGTCAAGAGTTCCTGTCGAGGCCGGTCCTGCCTGTATCGAAGACGACGACGATGAGCGTTTCCTCGGCGCTTTGGATGCCAGCTACATGGCAGCACTCCAACGAGACGATCCTGAACTGCGAGCGCTCATCGAGCGCTTAGAGGGACAAGCGAGTATGGTTCCCCGTGCTTTCTTAAAATCCTGCATACTTTCTCCGTGCGGCAAGGAGTGCTGTACAAGGAGAACTTTGTCAACAACAACACAGCATGGCTGTTGGTTATTCCTGCCAGCCTTCGAGACGAAATCTTCCAAGGATGCCATGACGACCCAATGGCTGGACACCTTGGCTACAGCAGGACGCTCGCCAGGATTCGAGAAAAGTACTACTGGCCGAGGCTACCGAAGACCGTTCACCTCTACATTCGATCATGCCATGAGTGTCAGCGACGCAAAAAACCGCCGACGAAGCCGTCAGGACTTTTGCATCCGATTGCTCCCCCGTCCAGGCCATTCCAGCAGATCGGAATGGATTTACTTGGCCCTTTCCCGCCGTCAACGTCGGGAAACCGCTGGATAATCATCGCCACAGATTATCTCACACGGTACGTTGAGACCAAAGCCCTTCCATCAGGTATGGCTGTAGAAGTCGCCAAGTATTTCATTGAGTCCATTGTCCTCCGGCACGGTGCCCCCGAAGTCCTCATTACAGACCGTGAATCTCTTGCGTCATGGCCCAGCTGACGCAAGAGATCCTTCGTCTCAGTGGCACCGGCCACCGTCGAACCACTGCGTACCATCCGCAGACAAATGGACTAACAGAACGGCTAAACAAAACTATCGCCGACATATCTCCATGTATGTCGACGTAGAGCACAATGCTTGGGACGAGGTGTTACCCTACGTCACGTTTGCTTACAACACGGCGGTGCAAAGACGACAGGAGTAACCCTGTTCCAGCTGGTGCATGGCAGAAAAGTAATGACTATGCACGACGCAATGCTACCCCACGAACCAGCTAACGATGGGATCCCCGACGCCCAGGTGGTTGCTCAACGAGCCGAAGAAGTTCGCCAGCTCTCCCGACTTCGAATTCAAGATCAACAACGTGTCGACACTACCCGGTACAACCTTCGCCGGATCGATGTTTGCTTCAAGCCCGGAGACCGTGTGTGGGTTTGGACCCCGATACGACGACGCGGTCTAGGCGAGAAACTCCTGAAGCGCTACTTCGGACCCTACAAAGTGCTTCGTCGACTCGGGGATCTGAACTACGAGGTGATGCCCGACGGAACACGGACTTCGTCACGCCGCCCTCCACGACCGAAAGTCGTCCACGTTGTGCCCCTCAAGCCGTACTACGCGCGATAAGACTTTGAACTGTGATTTTGTGCAACGCTTGATAGGATTGTGTTCTGCCAGCTTCCATATTTTCCCATTCTTTTGTTTGTCTTGCTCTGTTTTGTTCCCTTTCATGTGGCATCGAGACAATGCCTTTTTAAAGGAGGGGAGTAATGCCACGCGCGTCGGCGAGCGAGCTTGTGCGTGGCCGGGTGGTTACCGCACTTGACTCTCGTGCGGTACCCCAGGGTTCGATTCCTGGGAGCGCCGCGTCCCAGGGATCGAACCCTGGGCCCCGCGTCATTTTCTTTCAATTTAGATTTCTGGGAATTTCGAGAACCGTGTTGCTTGTTCTAGGTTAGAATGTTCTACGTGCCGAATCTTCTAGGCCGATTGTTCCAGAAGTCCACGCGTGTACAAAAGGGGCCCCGCGTGGCAAGCCGGAGTCAGTCTTGCCCCAGCGATCGATCCTGCGGTTTCGCCGACATCGACGCCCGCGACGCTCTGCTGTTTTCTTCTGTTCCCTTTTTGTTTTGGGCACCAGTTCGCCCCATTAAACGTTTAGCTTCTTCAGTTATCATCGCTTCATCAATTGTCATTCGTGACAATATTAATCAATAAATTGTCACTTTTTTTTGCCCGATTTAAAACTTGCGCTCAAAAAGGGTGTTGCAAGCCCTGCGAATAATTACGCTCAGAAGAGTGACGTCGTCGTTTCAATCATCTCGCCATTATCTCAGAAGTGTGTCCTTAGCGGACGTGTCGACAACGCAAGTGACGACATCACACTTGCAAGCACCATTGTGGGAAAAGCTTGATGCACTCTTTTTGCGCACAATTTTTAAATCGGGCAACAAAACGCAAAAATTGCTTAATATCTACAAAGTCATTACGTTTCTGAAAATTAATTAAATTGATCTTGCCTCTAATAGTAATTGCCATCAATACTGCAATTCCAACATGACCCCTAAATCCATTAATTAAAAAGTTAATCAACAAAATTTAGTTAATTAGTCAACTTAGCATGACGATTACCCTCCATCTAATATTTACCGAGCATGATAAATACATGTTGAAGATGCCACTCGCCTAACTCTTTTTTTTAAATTTGTTTGAATTAAAATTAATCTTGTGTAGAGATGGAATATATGTTGTTAAATATAATTTTAAACACGAGCAGAAATCGAAGCCAGAACTTTGGCTCCGTCCGGCAACGTTAGCCTTGGGCCGCCGAAGACATGGCTATCACGTGGTACGAGATGTCACGTCATCGTCTACGCAACGACGGGTGTGATTGGGGCGGGCGTGTGCCAGGTGCAAGTGTCGTCTGCACCGCACTGTTCACCACGTTTTGGTGTCTGTGACATTCGACAACATCTGCACAACTGCGGCATAAGCCTGCGCACGTAGTATCTGTAGTGTAAGCGAAACTCCGAGAGACAATAATCACAAACGGTGAGATGACGACGGCGGTTGCGACTTGGGAGACGGTGGTAACGGCTGGACGGCTTTCAAGAAGCGCGCTGCGCAGGCGCGTTACGCCAATCACGTGGACACTGTTGAGCGCCGCGAGGAAACGTTGCCGACGTCGCCCGTTACGCTTGCCCGGAGAAGTAAAAACAAGCAAAAAGGGGCAATAGTGATGATGTTTAGCTCAATGTTGGCTACGCCCACGCCGTAGCCTTGACTGCGCTGTTGGTTGCGCCTCAGTTCGCCCCTTGAATCAGCTGTTTTCGGCGACTTGGTGAGTTGCAAAGTTTGCCAGACTGTTTAAGGAACATTTAGACTGAACTAGGTCATAATATTTGATGTGTGGTCTTCCTAATTGATGCTGAAGAAGACTGCATTGTTTTTTTCAAAAACAAAAATGAAGCGGAGTTGCTCTTTAAATCTCAAACTTGAAAAATAAAAAAAGAATATTGCTATTAATGATGTATTTAACTCGTCGGGATGGTGTAGTCTACCAGTCGCCATTTAATTTTGAAAATGTGAAATAAATAAAATATGGAGACAAGATAGAATCGTCACGTAAATAATCACCAAGCTCTTTTTTTTTAACGTTTGATGCGTGTGTGTACATCAAGAAATACCTTTCCCCCAAGCATGTGGCTATGCTATGGCGAAGCAAAATACCTGGGACAGTAATGTTAACTTAGCAAATGTTGCTTCTCTGCAGTGCACCAGTGTGCGGCAGGCAGCCTGCTCAACAGAGCTATCCAGCTCGCTTGTGCAAACCACGAACCAGGAGAAATATGGCAGAACTATCTACTGTCAGAAATCAAAACCAAAAAGAAGCAACAACCACTAGCAGGGGGAACAGGAAATAACTGCAGTGCAGCAAGCTTGAAACAACCTATCCTGCTAAGTATGTAATTGTTAACAAGTGCGCAAACAACGTTGAACAGCCCGTGGCTGCACAATGACGTGGTGGTAAGCCGAGAAAGTCGGTCGGTCAGAAACATAATGGCGACTCTCACAAGATCATGGCTGTCAGCAAAGTTGGGTGTACCTACGTACTAGTAAGATGGAGACCCCGTGGCTAGATGGAATCCCTAAAACGTTGACGGTGTTGAGAGCTTACGGGAGTCTCACCTCGAGATGGCCATGGCCGAGATGATGGGAATCCATCCGCTCCAGAGCACCTCGGACGTGTAGGTTGTGCTGCGGGCTATGAGCACCCACAGTGGAATAAACAGCATAAAGAAGATGACCACACACACATAGAGGCGGACATCCTCTGCAGTCGGAGAAACGAGAAGCGTTCGATTCTTGCCGTGTCCTTGATATAAAATTGGCGGTCGACACTGAGGTTCGGTAGCTCACCGGTGCCGTTGAAAAGCAGACTCCCAGAGCCCGCAAGCAGGGCAAGTGTGGTGATGTCCCCTAGCGACGCCGCAATTGGTATGGCCACGTTGTCCGGGTTTATGTGGTACTTGCGTGACAGGATCACAACGCCGATCATGAGCGAGCCTGCATTTGCAGCCACCACACGAGAGATTGGTGTGGGTCCGATGCTTGCAAGATACAAGCAAGTATGGAATGCATAATTGTTGAGGTCTTGAATAGATCTTATATTTAACAATGTTTGCCCGAAGCTCCGAAGAGACAACACTAAGGACCGAGAGCTTATGGCACGACACATTCAATGGCACACAAGGGCAACGTGCATCTCGGTCGAGTGTATCAAGAGCCGGGGACAACGAGGTTTTAGAGACGCAATGGGCTGCATGCGACTGCGACCCACCAGTTCGAGTATTCCTGGCCCTGTAACGGCGTGGACGTGCAGACTTCATGCTCTAATGCTGGAAGTACTACCTCCAGGGGGACGAGCATGCTTGTATGCGTTGACCAGGGCACTACAGCATCAATGTATTTCCAAGCTTGGGGGCAAAACAGTGGCTCTACGTGACATGCACACAATGCATACTTTCTAAAAAATAATGAAGGTTACTCGTTGAATAGAGACGCGCTTGAAGTACAACAAGCGTGTTACCCACCCAGAACTAGGCTGGCCACGCTTGCAGTGACCAAGCTGCTGGCGCAAAGCATGAGTGCGTTGTGGGTGTCGAAGCGACGCTCCGTGATGAATCCCATGATCATGGCGAAGATGGATGCCAGTAGAGACACGACTGTCGCTTGACACTGTGAAGACACACGAGTCACTCTAATTACTCCCGCAATCATTGACACGATTGAGCAGTAGTCAAGGTTTTATTGCGCGAGGTTTAGCAGCTGTCGGCAGTACCTGAACCAGTGCCATGTTCCCGCTGGCCATTTTCCATTGCTCCCGAAGGGTATCCATGTGGCCTAAATTTGCCTAAAAGCAAAAAAAAGAAACGTTTCAACAGTGCAACAAGCTTTTAATTGTGGCTATTTCACTTCCTCAATGTAACATCAAGTAGCATATCTAGCAGTTATTACTGAGCCCATTGCCCTTGAAAATAGATTTACAACCTTGAACAGTAGATATGTACATGTTATGCATCAACCAAATGTTTGCCTCATATATGCAAAGCAGTTAAATGTTCAGTGATTCTACTCCTGCACCATTTTGCGCCAAAGGCAATTTCCTGCGCCATCCTGATAAAAATCCTCCATATTTCGCCACTTCGCGCCAAAATGCGTGACTGACCAAATTAGGCGGCTACTTGCACCACCTATCCTAGCCACACGCAACCTGAGCCGCGACAAAGTGAAGGACACTTAGTGGCTCTGCTGTCAACCCGGTCAACCGCTATCAACTTTCAATGGCAAGTTGAATGGAAGAAATAGAATGAGGGCAGGGGCTTCTTTCTGAGGCAAACCTAAGCCTTTCTGAGAACATGACTAAGCTGGCAGGCATAAACAAAAAGCTGCAAAAGATTTAAGGAACAGGCCTTTGATAGGTTCTTCGTGTTCAAAATAAACAATACACAGTAACTTGCATCAACAGTTGTGTCAACTTTATATGAGAAAGATCTGTTTAGTAATTTCTCACATACATTTTTCATAGTTAAGCCTGTGAGGAACAACATTACAAAGTAGTTTATACTGTCGACCAAAAAAAAAAAAAAGCTCGGTAGGAAATTGGCAAACTTTAAAATTCTCCTAAATAAATTTAGGTGATCATAAGATTTTATAACTGCATACTCAAAAGTACTTTGGAAAGTGATATTTAGGTGCTCAAAAGGGCTCCAAATTTTACGTTTATGTGCTCCAAAGTGATTCAAAAGCCAGTTTTAGGTGCTCGAAAGTGCTCAAAAATTTGTTTTCAGGTGCTCCAAGAATTGCTCCAAATCACAATTTTGCAGTAGCACCACTGAATGTTGGTTGAGAATGTATAAAGGAGGCAGGAAGTATACCTGCGTGGACATGCGAGCAGCCATGGTCATCTCCAGATTCCCCTTCAAGCCCAACAGTGCAGGCACCAGAATGAATAGCTCCGTGACCTTCTGGAAGACTGGCCAGTGCTGCAAGACCAGACAAGTGGTCGAGGCCGCTCATCGAGCACTTAGGGCCCATTGGGCAATTTTGCCAAAAGCCCCACCTGAACCATGTCCAGGAGTAGACCAGCACCAACGGTTCCGAAGCCGGCAGCCAGGAACGGTACGAACACCTGGAGGGCCGTGGCTCGGATGGACTCCTCGAACCAGAGGTCGTCTTCGATGTCCCCCTTGGAGGTCATCGTCGGCACAAAGGACGTCTTCCGCACGGAAAAGAGCTCCTCCTCCGTCGCCATCGAGATCTTGCGCACGCAGGGGCCGTACCGCAGCTCTCCGCTTGCCATCTGGGCGCGGAGTAGTCTGACGCCCGCGCTGACACCGGTATCGTTGTCGTCGACCTCGACGGTCATCGAGGTTGGTGGAACCTCCAGGCTGATGGATGGGTGGTCCGGTTGATCTTCGCCAGTTTCCTGCTCTTTAACTATGCTCAGGTTGGTCACACTGGTCTCCTCGACAAAGGAGGTGGGCCGGCTGCTGCTGGTCTCACTGCTCACGCTTATCTGGAGACGCTGCCGCCAGGGTTTGGCACTGTGAATGGTGGTCCCCACGACCCCACGACAACGGTGAGTGCATCACTACCTGTCGGGCCCTTGGTCTAGATTAGAGCACAGGGCGCAGCATGGATAGCTCAAACACAATCGTGGTTTTTCTTTCACGATTGAAAGGCTTCCATCAAAATCACTAGGAAAGTAGTGTGATCACATGTATGGAACCAATTTAGAAGGTACAGTCGGCACTAAAAGAAATTAGCATAAGTGATCAATGGCTGGGATTGTGAAATTGCTGTACAATGCAAGTGGTTGGGCTGTTCCCACATTTCTATTCCAGGGGTGTTTCAGCAGCCAGTTATTGTCTGCAATTAAGTTTTATGTACTAGTACATTAATACTGTTATCTATGATCCTTTCAAATTTGATTATAAAACAGTGAATAATAATTTTAAAAAGTAGCCCCTTTGCCATACTAGTGTGGCAGAGGCAGCGGTAACGCAGAATGTGATGTGTTAGTGTGGAGAAACGTGTGGAGACTGGATGGCGCGAAGCGGCCCTGTGTCGTGCAAGGTAAGCATGTGAACGCTCCCTGGATGTCTTGTTTGTGGGTGCCAGCTTCCGTGGTTGCATTTACACAGCAGAAGAAGTGCGCGGAAAACATGACAATTGGAACGCAGCAAAAGAAAACCAAAGATTCAGAACTACCCCGACCCGTTGAGGCAAAGAAGTTTGCCTTTCTTCTCTCTACTACTCCGTCACTCTCTCTTGCACTCTTTCTCTGGAGAAGCCCGGGGCGCACTTGTTTCATACAGCAGAGTGCCACTGCACGTCTGAAAACGTGATGTTTTACCCCCACTGGGAGTAACACGGAGGCACTCGAGGAAGAGGTTTGGCTGGCACCTGTGTCCAGTCAGTGTGGAAACAAATGCTGCATTAGCGTTCGGCTGGCAGTCGGCCTGTTGACTTCCATTGCTGGCACCTAACCGGGTATGGTTAGGTTCCAGCCACATAACACATGCTGCGTTAAAAAAGACCCCATATGCACAGTTGTGCGTGACCAGTGAAAGCAGCCCGAGGCAGAGCAGTGCCGTTCCAAAAGTGCACTTTGACAATGGCCGCTGTCTGCCGACCTCCCTTTAGCCCCAAAAATGGCAGCTGCAAGTCCATCTCGTTTCCGCTGTGTTTGTGTAACTGCAGCACGTGTTGCTCTTTTGTTGACCCAGCAATCGCTTGTTTGTGCTAATCTCTTTTAGTGCCGACTGTACCATTTGATGTCCGACACTAACCTTTATGTGCACAATGGGCATAGGCCCATTGTGCATGGTGTAGTGGGCATAGGCCCACTAAACCATGCACTGTACATGATCGTTCGTGCTAGATTGTTTTTTCAGCTGGCAGTTACCATGAACAGGCACGAATTCGATGATGCGTCGACCGAGATCTACAATAGGTAGTTTGTCAACGTGTACGGCAATGCAATGCCTTAACACTCTACTTGCAATCTGTTGCAATATTTTCAGCTGCGTCTCAACAGCACATTTGAGGCCTTCAGTACTCAATGAAGAAATCAGATGGGCTGCCAAAAAGGTGGCTAGAACAGTGCAGAACTGCTGGACAAGCTAATTGCGGCTTAACGAGTTTATAGACCATCAAGAAGACTGCTCCGAAAAGTAGTCTTCCTGCGACACTCTTGGTGCACATTGCCAGCTCACTGCAACTGAATCTCGCCTCCAATTTGTGAGTGCCATAAAATTATTGTTTGTTCAACCCTCTCACTACACAGGCAAAGATTGTATGAAAGCACACAAAAGGTATTTTATTTTCAACAATGAAAATGTGTCAAAATGTCTTAAATTGTAATTGGCCAAATGAAAATGAATATTTCGAAAATGGCGAGGATGAGTAACCAGAAGATGAATAAACCTTTCCAGCTATAAGTGGTGCCTCCAGCATCTGCTTGATGCATTACGACGTTCCATTGTTTGGCATTCGAGATTTTCCAGAAATCGGAGACGAAGTTGACGTCGCTTTAACATTTTGTGGTTTTAGAACACAAGGAAGATAGAAGAAACGCAAAGCAGAACATGCAATGACCTCTTTTTGTGTTTGCTTTGTTTCTGTGCCCTTGGAGCTCCTGATGATAAGAATGAACCGTGCCACTTCCAGGATATACAAAAAGCATAAGAGTCAGCACGAGCATACGTCGGAACAGCCCCACAATTTCCCTCGCCACGAGGTCTCCTGGGATTTTCCAGAAAGGTCTATAGGCAGGCTTCTGGTGCAACTGAAGCTGCAGTCACTTAACTTATTCTGCCATTTAATTACTGCACTTTGTTTGTGCTACAGATATGTTGCTTATTTTGAATAATTTTCTTCTAGAAACTTGGGGACTACATTATGCGGCATTTGGACTAAAACGTTTCTTAGAAACTTTTACTTACGCAACGTCCAGCGAGGGGCCCTTGTCAGCCATGAAAAGGTGGAGAGATTTCACTCCAAGTGAATTCCAGAAGGCTGCTCGGAGCCATGCAGGAATCCTCCAGCAAGCGGTCAACTGCTACCCACAGAATCGGATCAGAGAAATGAAAAGGCCGTGCTTTCATTTTAGCGAGGGAATTGATGAACAAACACAGAATACATACATTAAGTGCAACAGTGTTAGTCTCAAAGTCATGCGGTGGTAGCGTCACGAAAACTGGCAGGAACATTCGGACCGGCGCATTTTCTTTCTAGAGATCCACTCCCTCAAAACATCCACTCACTTTTTGAATGAGCAGAGCAGAGTTGGTGCATAAACAACTATTGTATGCTGAACTAATTCAAAACTAGGAAAATAAAAAAGGGCAGCCACCCAACCAAAGTCCATGCTTTAATCACAAGTGCCACTTAGCAGCCTAATTAACCGCCAGTTTATTAAAATTTGCTAATACTTTGCATAACTTTCTACTTTGCTGAGCAATTGTTAGTACCTTGGTCTCACACCCAACCTGCCGATACAGAAGCGTGCCAAGTGGGCCACTGCAGATTCATCACAAGGTTTTTCTCCCAGTCTCACCTTCTGGTCTTGAAAACACGCAACTCCTGCTCAATGTCGGGTCAAAGTGATGAACTACACACAAGCGGCTCAAAGCACGGGACACAGTATTCCGTGTACCGATGTCCAGAAGCACCATATGTCATCACCTCCCAAGAAGACGTTCAGGTAAAATAAAAGATAACCAAAGAAAGAAAAAAGAAATGGCAAGGAAGCAACATCAGCTCTAATCCAATTAGTACACGCTTATCTTTACAAGCGCCCACAATTGCCCTAGCTTTGGAAATTTCCCGATGCAAGACTTACCGCAAACTACGACACAAGCTGCCGAGCCTTCATAGATTGTCTCGCAAAGGTTCTGCGGCCAACCTAAATCAGTTTGGCTAAAATAAAAAATTTTACCTACCAAGTGACAAACAACTTGAAAAGAAATTTACCGGTAGCCTTAACCTGGCAGCCAAGATGTCACCAAGACAGCTTGTAACTTCTTCAAGGTCCTGAAGTTGAGTCTCAGCCACATGTCAGTTACCACTCTACAGGCTTTAACAAGGTCGCTTTAGTTGTTCTTGCCAGTTGCAACTACCCTCACAATTCGAAGACACGAATAAGTAGTCTGCAAGTGTATACCATCGACCATTTGCATCATAGTTGACGTGCAATCCGAAGAGAGAGGTGAAAAAGAAAACACAGGCTCCGTGTAAAAGTCTACAACTGCTTTATTTCTCACAAAAACAAAAACAGTGATGATTTGGGTAGGTAGACAAGCAACATGCTGATGCACTTAAAAAAAAAAAAAAATAGATGGTGGGCACAAGGCCACCCTGGTGGGGTGGCACCTACAGGGGTGGGGGACACCCAGTCGGACTGTCACCTTTGTGGCATGAATCATCTTTGACAAATCAGCTCTAAACACTGTACAACACACACTAAAAAAAAGGCTTTCTCGAAATACTTTCTGTCTGTTGTTGCATGCTATACAAAAAGAGCAACAGGTCAAATTTTGGTGCCAATGAACGCGGTAAAAAAGAAAACAACAAACGGAACATAACGAAGGGGAAGGAACAACGGGACGAAAATGTAGTGCTATGTACAGTTCTCAGTTGAACATTGTCAAACTTTTCCCCCTCTTCTCCACACGTGGGAGTGCACACTCTAAATGTTAAAGCTATGTGTGCCTGACTGCAGAATTATGATAAGAGGTGCTGCAGAGATGATTGACAGAAAAAACAAAACAAGAGACCCAAGAAGAAGGACAAAAAGAAACTTCACCGAAATATGTTTCGTCGTTTTTCGAGCGTGGGTATCGCCGGGGGTTCTGCAGCTACTGCGAAAACGAATCTCCGTAGTCGCAAAGGAGGCAGCGGAGACGGGGGAGAAAAAAGGGAGCCAGCTCGCGAATGTGATCTACCGGTGAACCCAACGGCCGGTCGTCGTCGACGAACCAAGGGGAAATCGCCGCAGCTAAAATTCGAAGCTTTTATGTACAGCAGATGAAAAAGTCTGAAGATATAGAGAATGCCGGGGTAATCCGCGTGCTTTGCCGCAAAATGTAGTGGTGGTGTGCCCAAAGAGGCCGAAGAGGAACCAAGGGTAAACGGAAGAGACACGCTATTTACCGAAGAAAGGAAACGTGCAAGAAAGGAAGGGGGACCGGTCAACACACCCTCAGAGGGTCTATTAGACGGAAAGAGGGCAGCTTGTCGAGATTTTCTCCCCTGAAAACAAATCCCAGCGCGGGGGACACAAAAAACGACAACGAAAAAATAACAATGTGCAACTGGATAAAAAAAAATGGAGGGTTAAAACGATGCCAGTTCTGTCGTCGTCGTTCGTGTTCAGGAGTCCTCGTTTTTGGCCTTCTTGGCGGCTGCCCCTTTCCTGCGAGAGGGAAGGGTTCCATTATTTCCTCGGTCGATTTTATGCCAGAGGTCGCAAAACGCGGCACAATCCTGCTACCCAACTGAAACACACAGAGAAGTACCTGCGTGAGTTTCTCTGAACTGCACAAGCTTTTCCAGAAAGCACTGGCAGCAAAGTGCCCGCCATCACGTAGTGATCTGACTGAGGCAGGCAGGATACTAATTACCGTATTTGCACGAATATAATGTGAGTTTTTTCTCGAAATTAAGTGCCTCAAAATGCACCTCGCATATATTCGGAATATAACTCCAGTAGCCAACCAAGGCGGCCTGCCTTGGTTGGCAACTCTGAGTTGGGGAAGGGGATGAAACAGTTGGCTACTCCCGAGTCTGGAAAAAGCGAACCCTCCGGCTCAATGCAGGAGATCGGGTGGGAAAAGAAGTGTGGGTGTGGGAGGGAATTTGTAAGCTATTGGGCCATGTGAAGGGGGGAACAGAAAACATAAAAAGCGCTCTTATCGCTTTCGGGTTTCTACAACAAACGCCAAAAAACACACCGCAGCAATGCAGCGCGCCACGCGGGAATGCGGGCACTGGTCAATCCAAGCCAAGTCAAGTCAACACAAGCCAAGACCACCTACTGACCGTGTCCATGCAATCATGCAACACGGTGTTTGTTTAAAGGGACAACGAAGGCCATTTCGGATATTTTTTTGGTGATTGAACTGGGTTTTAGGCACGTCTCAGGCCACGTTGCCCAAATTTCACCCGAAACCGGCGCATGTGTGCCGCACAAACAATTAAACAGTTGCGGCAATAATCGTACCGGGATTGACTGGGGCGACGCCCCGAGAGTTGTGGGAGAGGCCAGGAGAAGCGGAGCTCACGTGACCGCTGCGGGGCCAAGAAGCGCGACGTCAGAAGAGACGCGTCAGCGATTGGCCGAAACGCGAGACGTGCCCTTGGTCACGTTTTGGTTCGCGATTTTAAGCAATGCAGTTCCAATTTCCGCCTGAATAACCATGAAAAGTATAAATCGGACCGGAAATGATTACTAAACCGTAAATAAAACAGCATAATTGTTTTTTCTCTTTGCTACGCTGGACACGAAACGGGCAACAAGCAACTATGGGCACAAAAAAAAAAAAAAAAAAACAATGCGGGACACGTTGGAGGCGTTTGCTTTTGTTTTCAGATGTCGGCGTCATGTTTGCTTTGGGAACACGGTACTCGAAGGATTCTGCAAAGTGGTAGTTAAGCCAAATTTGTGCGCTGTAGACGGCTGTTCAAACGGTCGACTGAAGACCAGTATTCGTTCGGGCGACGCTAGTTTTCACGTGTGGGTTCCTCGTCCGACTTTGGTGAAAACCAAAAATGGTGCTGTTTATTTTCTCCTTCTTGGGGAGCATCCCCCGCGGAGGAACCGGTTCCCGGAACGGCCGGGTCGCTACCGCTTTCCCCACGGCATCTCCTCGCGTCCCTGCCTGTCCTTCAGCAACGCGCCGCTCTCGTCTCGCCCGCAGCGAATGTTGCTCACTGCTTAGCTGCCCGGAGCCGGCAGGCCGCTCGTTGCTGGCTTGGCGGTCTCCGTCGGATGATGGTGGAGGCTGCCACACACATACCCCCGTTCCGTTGGTGTTAGGTCACTAACACCAACGGAACGGAACGTGCTGCTGCATATCTGCAAAGTCGCCTAATGGATTGCAAATGGAATGACCCGAGCAGTGAGGATGAATGCAGTCAAAACAAACTGATATTTCTTCGATTTCCATTGCCTTTTCACTTCTGCTATGCCCCCAAGTGCGGTAAATTTACGCGGCCTCCGACTTGCGTTATAATAGCAATTGTTCTTTTTTTCTTTTTGAGAGCACCAAAACCTGCCCTTGCGTTATACTTGTGCAAATACGGTACAATCGGTACTTTCCCAAACGGAGATGCTCTTTGGCTTTGTGGTTGGATGGGGGCTCAAAGGGAGGAGGAAACTACCCCTTACCCTTCTGAGGTGGGTCTCTTCGTAGCTCCAGCACCGCCACGTCCGCCCGCAGGAGTCATTCCATCTGTTGTAGAAAAGAGGTTGTCGTAAATCCGGGGAGTTGGACCGAGGCCCCATAGAAAAATGTCAGGAAGATGGATACGGTCCCTGTTCCCTCCCCCAACAACTGGGTATGTGCAAACCAATGGGCTCTCTTCAAGAGCCCCTCTACGTGCCCTGCCCAGAGCCAAACCCGACACTCTAATGGCAGCACAAGACAGTTCTGAACGTCGTCAAAGCCAAACATTTACGAGAGCATAGAGCAGGCAGTGGATGACTCGTTCCAACGCACGATTTGCCAACTGGGTACCGCGCATATTAGGCAATATTGCTTCTCTATTATCGCCATTTCAGCGGAGATTTTGAGGTTTCCGTGACTGCCACCATTGGCTACGCTCCACTTCATACTTAGTGTGCATCGCTGTGAAAGTTACTGGTGCAAGCACGTGGCTTCATCTTGCGTCTCATTTGCACGAGAGCACGTGCAAATGAACCACGATACAAAGCCAAAGGCTTGCCAGGAGCCCTGACAGTGTCGTACGCCAACTATGAAACGGAGCATGGCTCCAGCCAACAACGAAGCACAACTAGCGTGGCCCCACGCACCCTGCAGCCAGCGGACTTGGGTGGCCGGCCCGTAGCCCTTGTCGTTGCGTGCGGCGATGCGGAAGATGATGGCGGGCTTGCTGGTCATGTCGACGTGCGCCGAGGCCAGGGAGGCCGAGGGCACCGTGCAGGCGGCCTGGGGCCCGCAGTAGACTCGCACGAAGGCCAGCTGGGACGGGTTCGAGGTCACCGTCTTGGCCGAGCCCGCCCCGTCGCCCGTCGTGGCAGAGCGCACCGCCAGGTACACCGAGTACTCCGTCACGTCCCCGGGGTTCCCCTGGGGCGCCTCCCAGGACAGGTGGGCTCCGTCGGGGCCCTGGGCAGCGCGAGGGTGGGGGATTCAGACTCTCGGTCAAACAGGGCTCAAAAGACTCGTTGCCCCACCAAACAAGGTTTGAGGGTCTTGGCGCCCAATCGAACAAGGTCCAAACGCTCAACTGGAGCGGAAATTGTTCTGTTCCCAACAGGACGACAATCCGATACGCAAGGATTACGCGGGAGGGATAATTCGATACAGATGGACTACGAGGGAGAGACTTGAAATCAGTCCCTCCCTTGCAAATGCCGAGCTAAGTGTGGGTCACCTCTTTATTCGGTTACATTCTTTGAATGAGCACACCGCTTCTCAACAGGCGGCATCGTTGAGGGCACAGGGCACACGTAACAGCTTTGCCATTTAAAAACTTCTCCATTCCATGTGCCCGATGCCCGACAGTAACCTCAGTTATACCGCTCTAGTAAACCACCCCAGATTCTGTATTGTGAGAGGATGGCTCCAGATAAAATATTGTCAATTTGTTCCAGGAGAAAAAAAAAAAAAAAAAAGAAAAATTTCAAGGGAACTAAGCTAGTAAGGAGGACGGGGGAAAAGCCCTAGGTTCTCGGTCAGTGTAGCCGAGAGCCCCTCAAAGGGATGGGAACTTCAAGGGGGGAGGCCCCACCTTGCTGATCTTGATGGCGGAAGGGGCCCCTGGGTAGCCTGGCAGGCAGGTCTTGAAGGCAGACACCTCGCTCCAGGGCCCCCGGCCGCAGGCATTGATGGCCGCCACCCGGAACTTGTAGGCCGTGCCTGGCAACAGCTCCTGCTTCTGCAGCATTGAGTGGTCCGGGACAGACACCACGTCCACGTCCTGGGGAGAGCATACGGAATGCGTCACTCACACGCCGATCAGGCGCCTGGCCACGGGGCACTTGATTGCGGACAAGCAAAGTCTACGAGTCTACTTTTCTGCAGAGGCCGGTGACTGGGGCTTACAAAACAAGTCCAGCACGCAAAAAAAAAAAAAAAAAAAATAGTTTGGACTTAGAGACAAGGTAGACCTATTTTCCGGCAAATGCACAACAATCCAGACAAGTTCTTTGGAAAAGAGACCTTTGGACCTCTTTCCAAATGTCTTCAAATAAGCAGCGATATGTGGTACAAAAACACAGGACAATCTTAAAATCCACTTTTGTGCTCCTTTAAGGGGGGACACTACCCAGAAAAAACAATTTCTGCAAAAAAAGTTGAATTTGAAAAATGTCATATTTACATCAACCAACATCTAGAGAGTATTGCCAGAAACTTTCATTAGTTTACACTGCATAGTTAATTCTTTATAAATTATTTTCGGTCCACCAATGCTAAAGAAAAGGTAGAGGTTGGAGCACTTTGAATATATTTTTCTCCATATTACTTTTTGTCATAAATTTCACTTTAGGAGAACTAGCGTTTTGTTATTACTAACTTGGATTCATTTTTATGAGTTTTCCCGAGTTGACATTTTAAACGGAAGATAGCTATGAGCTTGTATTTTTTATTTTTGTCATTTTTCATGCTCAAGAACTAAAATTTTGGACAAAAGATGGACATCTAAAAAACACTATTTGTGTTTATGTGGCTTTTTTGTAATGAAAGATGGTATAATATAGAAATATAGCTCCATAGCTATCTGCTCTGAACTGTCCTAAAGCAATGTAACATGAAAACGACAAATTTATAAGTAATTTCAAAACAATAGTTTTCTTACGCAGACACGCCCACTTTCATCTCTGCACATTTGCATTTTTTTTTGTACTTCACCCAGGTTAACAAAATTTGGCAGAAATATTCTCAACATCAACAAAAACAAGCCCTGTAAATGTCATTTAAATCAAACAAGTGGTTCAAACATTCACTTTTCTGGGTAGTGTCCCCCCTTAACGACTCCCCCAGAGTGTGTGAATGCCACCTACGTCGTCCTTGCGTTCCGTCTGCTCTGATGGCAGGTAAAAGTGCGAGACCAGACAGGAGGTCTCCTTGAAGATGCCCACGTCAAACCACATGCCGTCCCGCTTGGCCGGAGACGGCTTCGCCACTGCCTCCTGGATTGCCTGCAAGACGAGACACGATTGCCGCGCATCATGCGGACCGTACGCCAGAAAAAATTAACTTGCGCCTCATTTTCGTGGCAGTGAACTAGGAGTAAGCCACAATAACCCTGGAACGATCCAACTAATGCTAACACAGGTAAAACTTGCACCCGAGCCAAAGTATCGAGTAATTACATCGACTGCTCTCTCAATGGAAAGCTTAAGCATAAACGCTCGAACTTTCCCCAATCCAAATTTGGCGGGATTTTACTGCATGTTGGGAGGCACGGCACAAAGCTCGTTAATAGGGATCTCGAAGCGTTTACTGCGCACCAAGCTAAGAAAACTCTACGCATCTGCAGGACCGCCTACCGAATCCTTCCACTCGACAGAGCCAACTTCAATCTGCATCTCAACAACCGGCGCAAGCGAGCGGTGCAAGTGAGCAACCCACCGGCTTGGTTTCCGCTCCCTCTTCGGTCTTGATGGCCACGCCGTTGGTCGTGGCGGCGGCTACCTGCGGCAGGGCAGGTGATGCGGCGGGCTTGAGCACGGGCAGGGCGACGCTTTTGGGTGCCGGTGCCACCGGGGGTGGCTCCGGCTGGACCACCGGCGTTGTGACTGGCATTGTGGTGGACATTGCGGCCGACGCCAGAGTGGACAGGGGGTCTGCATATCGTTGCGACACAGTTTTTCGGAGTTGATTCAGCTCTCTTCCTATCTGGAGACAACTCGAGGCCTTCAACCTTGATGCAATAATGTAAAGAAAACAACAAAACCAATAACAAACTCGTCACACTACGGGCACGAGGAATGCACATCTCGCTGAACACGGCTGGAGTGAAACAAGCGGCTCCACGTCGGGTTCAGTGGTAAATACCGATTTGACTCCCAAGACTCCATAGAAGCTATGGCCAGTAATCCAAACCATTCTTTATTATTTTTTTAACATCACGCGAAACCCTGACAAATGACTACAGTTCAGGTTCCCAGGGTGGCCGTCAAACTCGCCCAAAAACTGGCTACAAGTATTATTCTGAGTTTGCACATTGCTCTTCCTGAAAAAGGAACTTGGCCTTGCCCTTCGAAAGAGTTTATATTTATTACTGCATCACTCCGCTATACTACATAACCTGCTAAAAGTGTAACCTGGAAGTATGAAAACATAATCCTTGTTAGAATCTTACCACTTGTTTTTAACAATCTAACAAATAATTGTTCTTCCACCTGGCAACACCGCTATCACCTCTAAACTGCAGACGAGAAGGGAAGAATGGATTTAATTAACAAAGAGGAGATGGGAAGACTGGTGGAAATTATCTAGGGAGAATTGAATGATGTACAACTAAAACAGCTGGGGACAAAAGAAAATTGGGACTCCCTCCAGCGTGGCTCCAGCCAAAAGTCTCAACCCTGTTTCCCAGTGGGCCCGGTGCTGGGGTAACGCCGCTTAGGTTTGACCAGAGGAAACTTGGCGACTCCCTCGCTGGGAAGAAGGGGCAGGGGGCGATGTTTAGTTTGTTTTGCCTGATCCCCCAAAGGTCATTCTGGTGATATCCCACACCGCATGGTGATAGTTACAAAACTGCAGAGGGGGAGCAAATTGGCTTAAAAGGGCGAGGAGAGGAATCATACTTTTGGTTTTTTATTTCTAAGCTAGGTTGTGCAAGCTACCGCCCGTCATAAAGGGTACAGCCGTTGACATCCATCCATCCATGCCTCAGATAGGCCACTCACGTGATTGCAGTGCAATCTGTCGGGGCTCTCATTGTTGCAGTGAGCTTGGCCTCTCTTAACTGCTCCAATGAATGCAAACAAGAGACCGCCACACAAGCGGCATTTGGGCGGTGCGACCCACCTGTGGGTTCATTGAGCGCCTCCACTGGTGGCGGAGGCAGGTCTGCGGCGGGTGGCTCCGTCGTGTCCATGGGCTCCTCAGGGGGCGGCTCCACCGGTGCCGCTTGCTCCGGTGCAACACCTGCTGACAGGGTGGTGCAAAACAGACACCGTCCCCAAACCTTAGTTTGACAGACCAAACCCTGCCAGGCAGTTTCAGAGAAACCTGGCCATACTAATTGGCGTGTCAACATGCAAAACTTTTCCTCGTGACTTTTCTGAGCTACCTGGAAACCATAGAGATGTCCCAAAATTGCAAGAAAGTTGGTGCACTTTCTTAACCCCTTAAGTGCCAAATTTGTTTTTACAAAAGTAACCTAAAAGTGCCAAATTTTTTTTATTTCAAATTGTTACTCCTCTAGTATTACACATAAAATTTGAAAAGTTTATTACGCAAAAATCAGCGGAGGCGAAAAAAATATTTGCCAACTAATACGAGTGCTGCCATCTATGATCAGCGCCACAAAACTACTCGGACGAGCCTAGCTTGTCCGTGGAATTGAGGGAAACCGAAAAAACCGCTGGACGAGCCGAGCTCGTCCACGGCATTTTTAGCCAGAAAGTGGCCGACGAGCTCAGCTCGTCCAAGGCACTTAAGGGGTTAATGGACTCTGAAAATATGTACACCAGTGTGACCATTTAGCTGCCGAAAGTGTAAAAAAAAAATGCCTATGCCGGCTCCAGCTATCAAAATCACATTCCACTCTTTTAGGGTCAGCAGAGATACCAGAGAGAGACCAGCCTCAAACCCAGTGAGTGAGCTTGAAAAAGGTCCCTTGTCCCTGGGTCCGAGTGTTTCTTGGAAAGGAGCTTACAAAAGAACCTTCTGGGGTAGGTACAGCTCAGTACAATGATCTATGTACTGAGACATGTACCACAACGTCCAAATACCGGCAACCACAGCTAGGTAGTTCTCTGTCACCACTTATTCCTCTACACTTGAAACAATATACTGTTCACGCCAGAACACCATTGGTTGTTACTGCGGTCGCATGATCACTTACGCCAGCCAACGGCTGGCTGGCACAAGTGGTTGCACGTTGATAGATTTGTGCACCGAGAATACAAGCTAGGGCAGCGATGTGCAATGTGCAGTCATCACGCCACACGCCCTTCACAGGGGTTGCTTTTCCCTTCCCGACCCGTGGAATTCCAGAGGCACAGATCCCACAAAAAACCTCCGCAACCTCAACAAAAAAAAATTGTTATTATGTCTTTTTAGGTTTTATGCTATTTCGTTTCTAGAAAGTCTGCTCACTTTTGTATTCTCCAGCACCAAGGCTAAGGATAGGAAATGAATTAGTCGGCTACTCTGGGAAAACTTCACAGTCCTTTCTCGAACAACAGAGCTAGGCCGAAAAGCACGAAATGGTTGCAGCCATGCCGAGCTAGGATGCAAGTATTCCCCGAGCCGCGAGGACGCAGCTGGGGTGAGGAGCACGCGAGCACGCACCGGTCTCCTCCTCTGGGGCCGCAGCCTCGGCGGGCGCGGCGGCTGCTTCTTCCGACGCAGCCTCCGGCGCGGCCTCCTGCGTGGCCTCGGCCTCGGCCTCAGCCTCAGCCTTGACCCCCTGTGTGGCGGCGGTCCTTGCGGGCGGGTCGTCCACGCACATCTGGGCGGGGGGCAGGGCCCCGGGGGTCTCCAGAGAGAGGGCCTTGCCGCCCTCCCCTACCTTCTCCCCGGCCTCTGGGTCTCCTGCTGTCTGCAATAGCACGCGCAGGACGTAGCAGTTATAGAGTCCGTTAAATTGTGCGTCTTCGAACAGGGTTCCTAGGAACCCGGGGATTTCCCAGGATCCCCGAGATCCCAAATTTCCTTGACCGTCTCTGCCCCAACGTAAAGTGTTTTTCCTGTTTAAGTACCATTTTAGAAGATTTGAGCCACCCACTGATGCACAACTACGAGACAATAGATTCTTGGTGTATGTGAATTAAGTATTGGAGGGCCTGTAGGCTTTATTGCGTCCATGCCAAGACAGGACAGGGTTCCTCGGCCCGCAGTCAAGGGACACCGAAGTTCCTCGAGATCGAAAATTTTGAGATCCCAAACATTAAACGAACCCCCCCGTCACGGAAACGCTCGGGAAGTTGTACGCGATTTTTTGAGATATGAAACTCAAATTTGGATTACTACGAGAAGCACGCGACACAGCTCGCTTTTCCTCGTGCAGCTTTCCTAAACTTGCCCCACTTTATTGGCCCATTGGATGAATAAGTAAACGAATGGATCTGCAGACGTAGAAAACGACAAGCATTGTATGGTGATGTGAGGCATATCTGTTGTCGGTATTTAGTTTCAAATGGTACCGCATAAGTTTGGTTCGCTGCTGTGTCGCTGTCATTTCACGCGCGTGTTGCTGCGCCAAATGTGTTTGTCCTCCCCACTTTAAGTCTGTCCAAATAGTAGAATGCACAGACAGAACACCCACTGTCAAGTAGTGAAACTTCCACAAATTTTGGGTGAGCACCTTAGCCAGGAAAATATCTTGATTCAGGGAGACAAATAACAATATACAAAATGCTTCACCAAAACTGGAAATTACTTTTTTTTTAAAAGGTACTTTAAATAGAAAAGATTCGCAGTAACGAAAGAAATGCATAAATGCATTTTTTTCGTTACTGTGTAATTTCCTATCAACGTGCTCAACTCACTTAGAAAAGATTCCTTTGCAACAAAATAGTGATTTGGGCTGGCTGGTTCACAACGCATCGAAAGACCGGGACGAAATAAAGACGACGACAACACAAGGCACCTTGTGTTGCCGTCATCTTTAATCTGTCCCCATTTTTTGGCGCTTTTAGTACATAAATTTCTTTTAGAATCATGTTACTGACCATGAAACACAAATTGTCTAAAACCTACCCGTGAACTTTTCAACGTTTGTCTTGGCTAATACTGTCGAGACTGGTTTTAACAAAGTCAATGCAAATCGGAAATCACTTCGCCATATCTGCTTGTTCGTTATATCTGAACTCCATAAAAGTAACGTGCAAAAAAAAAAAAAAAAGATGACACGGGTTGTTACGGGCACGTGTTTATCGTGCCTGCAGAGAGCGGTCGAGGTTTCCCTGCTTCCGCCCTTCGCTAGATAGGAGCCGCTTCTCGCCAAGATCCTGAGAGCCACAAACGGACTGTGTCGGCAGCTGCGACGACTGCCGGTGGAGGATGGCATTCTTTTTTCTTTATGCGCACTTCGTCGAGGGTGGTGGGACGCTTTTGTTTCAAGGAGATTGCCTTCATTTTCCCAAACGAGGTGCCGGCTGAGCCGGGACTCGCTATCGTTGACTGGCGATGAGTCACCGAATCAGTGCTTGAGCAAAGCTAGACTTTTGCGCAGAGAGCAAGTACACTAACTAGCGACGCCGACACAGAACATGGAGCAAAGAAGGAAGTGTACGCGGCGCCGACTTTGCGCTCAAGGGCTCAAGTTCGTGCTTCGTCGATGTAGAGACCAAATTTAAGAGAGAGGGCAGCTGCTCGACCGGGGTTGCTGGCGCTCCGAATGCCCGTCGGCGCGACACAATGGCTTCATGCCAGTGTTGGCGGTAACGCGTTACAAGTAACGGCGTTACCGGTAACGCGTTACTTTTTTTGGTAACGTAGTAACGTACTCGTTACTTTTCCAAAAAAGTAACGGGTAACGTACTTACGTTACTTATTTTGAGTAACGTGTAACGAAATTACGTTACGTTACTTTACTTCCTAGACCTTAAAAAAATTAAATTTCGAAATTTAGCTGTTGCTGAAGTACAACAGCGGAGTGTGCTTCGGGTAACGGAAGAACTTGTTCACAGCAACTATCTGTACTTCGACATGTTGTGAATAAAATATATTCAAAGTTTCAATCTCGGCTGGTCTTAATTTCTGTGCTAATGAGGGAGGCCGGTTCTTCTGTTAAGTTCCGTGCCAACATGTTATAAATCAGCTTCATATATACTTCCACGTTTTTTCTTGTAACTATTCGGGTGAAACCCTAAAAAAGAAAGTGTAATTAAGTTTCCGCATGGACATATTTTAGCTATGGCGCTTACGCACATATCAAACATCGAAACAGCAAATCTTTTAGTTCGTGAATAAAAAGTAACGCAACAGTAACGTGCGTTACATTTTATCAGTAACGGTAACGGTAACGCGTTCCTTTTATTTTGAGGTAACGTAGGTCGGTAACGCGTTACTTTTATTTGCAAGTAACGAGTAACGTATTTAGTTACTTTTTTTCGGTAACGCCTACAACACTGGCTTCTGCGCATCCGATGCGCAAAAGCCGCTTTTCAGATAAGGAGCGGGGAGCGGACGACGATACAGAGGTTGCCGCCGCCGGCCTTTGCGGCACCTCTGCGGCCCGTTCAGGGTGGTTGCTCAAACGCAACGACAAAGTTTGATTTTTTTTTAGGAATTACTGCAAAATGTTTTTTTTGCTATACTTGCAAGAGCCGCTCCATTTCCTTCGCTAAAAACGGACACAAATACATTGAAAAAGTGAAGACGGGAATGGGAAATCGTGATCACTTCACTATAGCCGCCATTTCGTTATAACCCACTTCGTTATAAACGGTCGTGACAGCAATTCCAATCAGGATTGTCGCCCTTGTTAAAATCATTCGTAGATTATAGGAAAATTAATTCCGTTTTGCAGACTTCAGTGACCAATTAAAAGCACACCGACAAGGTATTTACGCTCACCAAGGTTTTTAGTTGTACATGACATATGAGAGCCCAACTACCCAGAACAGAATTTGCGACTCGAAATTCGGTTTCTTTCCGCCCGAAACCCGCCGATCGAGAACTGGCCGGCTTGAGTCGCACTCACTCTCTTCTCCAAGGTCACGGGCAATTTTCTAAGGTTTAGACACAACCACCAAATTTAATCAAAGTCGTGGGTCATTGAAGTCACACTCCCAATATATATATAAAAAAAAAAAAATGAAACCCATATTAAACCCATTTTTTGTGGCTTTGAAGCTGCAAATACGTTGAGTGAAAAAAAAAAAAAAATTAAACCCATTTTTTGTGGCTTTGAAGCTGCAAATACGTTGAGTGAAAAAAAAAAAAAAATTAAACCCATTTTTTGTGGCTTTGTAGCTGCAAATATGTTGAGTGAAAAAAAAAAAAAAATTAAACCCATTTTTTGTGGCTTTGAAGCTGCAAATACGTTGAGTGAAAAAAAAAAAAAAAGATGACACGGGTTGTTACGGGCACGTGTTTATCGTGCCTGCAGAGAGCGGTCGAGGTTTCCCTGCTTCCGCCCTTCGCTAGATAGGAGCCGCTTCTCGCCAAGATCCTGAGAGCCACAAACGGACTGTGTCGGCAGCTGCGACGACTGCCGGTGGAGGATGGCATTCTTTTTTCTTTATGCGCACTTCGTCGAGGGTGGTGGGACGCTTTTGTTTCAAGGAGATTGCCTTCATTTTCCCCAACGAGGTGCCGGCTGAGCCGGGACTCGCTATCGTTGACTGGCGATGAGTCACCGAATCAGTGCTTGAGCAAAGCTAGACTTTTGCGCAGAGAGCAAGTACACTAACTAGCGGCGCCGACACAGAACATGGAGCAAAAAAGGAAGTGCACGCGGCGTCGACTTTGCGCTCAAGGGCTCAAGTTCGTGCTTCATCGATGTAGAGACCAAATTTAAGAGAGAGGGCAGCTGCTCGACCGGGGTTGCTGGCGCTCCGAATGCCCGTCGGCGCGACACAATGGCTTCTGCCAGTGTTGGCGGTAACGCGTTAGAAGTAACGGCGTTACCGGTAACGCGTTACTTTTTTTGGTAACGTAGTAACATACTCGTACTTTTCCAAAAAGTAACGGGTAACGTACTTACGTTACTTATTTTGAGTAACGTGTAACGAAATTACGTTACGTTACTTTACTTCCTAGACCTTAAAAAATTTAAATTTCGAAATTTAGCTGTTGCTGAAGTACAACAGCGGAGTGTGCTTCGGGTAACAGAAGAACTTGTTCACAGCAACTATCTGTACTTCGACATGTTGTGAATAAAATATATTCAAAGTTTCAATCTCGGCTGGTCTTAATTTCTGTGCTAATGAGGGAGGCCGGTTCTTCTGTTAAGTTCCGTGCCAACATGTTATAAATCAGCTTCATATATACTTCCACGTTTTTTCTTGTAACTATTCGGGTGAAACCCTAAAAAAGAAAGTGTAATTAAGTTTCCGCATGGACATATTTTAGCTATGGCGCTTACGCACATATCAAACATCGAAACAGCAAATCTTTTAGTTCGTGAATAAAAAGTAACGCAACAGTAACGTGCGTTACATTTTATCAGTAACGGTACCGGTAACGCGTTCCTTTTATTTTGAGGTAACGTAGGTCGGTAACGCGTTACTTTTATTTGCAAGTAACGAGCAACGTATTTAGTTACTTTGTTTCGGTAACGCCTACAACACTGGCTTCTGCGCATCCGATGCGCAAAAGCCGCTTTTCAGATAAGGAGCGGGGAGCAGACGACGATACAGAGGTTGCCGCCGCCGACCTCTGCGGCCCGTTCAGGGTGGTTGCTCAACCGCAACGACAAAGTTTGATTTTTTTTTTAGGAATTACTGCAAAATGTTTTTTTTTGCTATACTTGCAAGAGCCGCTCCATTTCCTTCGCTAAAAACGGACACAAATACATTGAAAAAGTGAAGACGGGAATGGGAAATCGTGATCACTTCACTATAGCCGCCATTTCGTTATAACCCACTTCGTTATAAACGGTCGTGACAGCAATTCCAATCAGGATTGTCGCCCTTGTTAAAATCATTCGTAGATTATAGGAAGATTAATTCCGTTTTGCAAACTTCAGTGACCAATTAAAAGCACACCGACAAGGTATTTACGCTCACCAAGGTTTTTAGTTGTACATGACATATGAGAGCCCAACTACCCAGAACAGAATTTGCGACTCGAAATTCGGTTTCTTTCCGCCCGAAACCCGCCGATCGAGAACTGGCCGGCTTGAGTCGCACTCACTCTCTTCTCCAAGGTCACGGGCAATTTTCTAAGGTTTAGACACAACCACCAAATTTAATCAAAGTCGTGGGTCATTGAAGTCACACTCCCAATATATAAAAAAAAAAAAAAAATTAAACCCATTTTTTGTGGCTTTGAAGCTGCAAATACGTTGAGTGAAAAAAAAAAAAAAAAGTTGCAGAGAATTGGAAGCATTCTGTGCGTTCACTGCATAATTCTCAACATGGCGTCATATTGCACATCGTGGGACTCGGGGCTGGATGGCGATGGCGGCAGACGACAGGCATGGGACCTCTACTTCAGAACTGTCGTTTGCAGTACCGGCGAATCTCTCTTCCTTCGAAAGAGAAATTTTGGACCGATCAAAAGATTTGGGATTCGTTCCGTACGACACGCCCGACCACCAAGCTGATTTGCACGAAGAAGTCGCCGAGCCGTCGCCCCTTCTCGTGGCTGAAGACATTGCTAGCGCAAACGTCAAGCACAAAGTGCATACTTTGAGTTGAATATGCATGCGTACGATTTCTTCACTAGGTGAGAATGCGGCCAATGCGTGGTGCTGCCCGACTTGAGCCGGGAGTGCATGTACTGGAGGGAAATCGGCAGCAAACTTTCCGACCTACAGTCGACTGGCTGCTTTACTAGAAACGAAGAGTTCCCCCAGTAGCTCAGTGGAAAGGTGTCCGCTTCACATGCAGCGGTACCCAGCTTCAATTCAGAGTGTGGGCGTACTGTTTTTTTTTTCTGTCAAAGATTTCGCGATATTTACACATTTCTTTTTTTTAGAATTATCACTGAAAAAAAAAAAAAAAAATGTTGTGGAGGAAACATTGCTGAACTAAATGGTATGGCATCCCCTTTTTGACACCTGCAAACTCAATGTAGTCACTTTCCACAAAATGCAAGGAGCATATAAATCCGGTAGCGTCCGCTTTTCGAGGTGCCCGTAAATGTTCTGCAGGAATTACGGCCAGCCATTGGTCCCGATCATGTTGATCTTTCGGAAACTTGTGCAGACTGCCGCACAATGCCACTTTTGGATGCAGGACCTGTGAGGCAGCTCTTCACGCAACATCTTGGGGGCATTCTTTTCTGAGTCGATCACGGGCACTCAGCACGGGCACTCCCTACTCATTTCCAACTCTTCAATGTACAAAAACAACTCATCTTGAAGTGCAGAACAGCGAGCGGAACAAACATAACTGCAAAGCAATCGCACGGCAAACGGTTCCCGCAACGCATGTTGTCTGCTGCGCGTGACCAAACAAAAAAGAGAAACGGAGGGGGAAAAAAAAAAAAACGCTTGGTCAGGTGTATCACTCTCTCCTCTATATTTCTCCGACCTCCGTGCGCAGGTTTCGGTTTCGAGCAGTTGCGTTTTTTGGCGTTGTCAAAAATATATGTGACTCTGTAGCAAAATATTATTTGGGTAGTCTTCCAACACCCTATTGAACCGCCTGACAAAAAAATGAAACAAAATTTTTGGGGGGTGTCAGTGTCTTTTTTGAGGTACTGAAACTAAGGTGCAAAAGAGTGATGCAAGTCCCACCCCAAATCAACGCCGTTCTCCGCCGGGGAGGCGGGTCGAGTCATTGCGAGTTGACCTGGCAGCACAGCGGTCCATTATCAAAGGGTCACGTAGTTATAGGAAAGGAGTGCCACACTCCGACGTCTCTTCGAAAGTGGAGCCTCTGCTACACTGAGGCTTTGGGGAGGCTCCTTTCCGAGTCCCTCTCGCCAAATTCAAATACCCTCCGCAATTTTTTGACGTGATTACTAAAACAATGGGGTAAGTATAAATGCAAAGGTGCCTTGTCTGCAGAAATGCTTTTCTGCACAACAATTACAGAAGGCTATTGGGAGCTTGCTGCCCCGCATTGGCAGCTGGTTAAGGAGTGTCACCAATGACAGCGTCCCCGTCGCGTCGCATAGTGAAGCGCTGCCCGCTCCGACCACTTTTAATGTGCAGCCGGCGTCTTGGCGACGTCTGCACCTTCCAAGGGGCCGTCTTTCTCAGTCTCGCTCCGGAAAGAAGGTTTACACCTCGACGTTCAAAAACATATTCATGTCTGGCGTTTCACTCCGTGCGTCCTCATTCCGTTTGACCCGGCGGAGTCGTCCAAAGCCCGGGCTCAATAGTGACTCCCCCAGTTGTAAGCGGCAATGATGGCAACAACACATTGCCATGTTTTTTGTTTCTCTGCATTAGAATACGCTTCTACAGAGCGCTTGAGTGTTCGTCGATCAGGAAATCACTACGAAACAACATTCAGCAGTGACTAATTGATAAAATTTTTTGTTAAAAGTATTTTTCGCTCCTCTTTTTAGATTGCTCTTTGCTCGCTGGCGCGTCGAGTAGACATACTGCACATGACTGAGACGATTGCGGCTGGTTTCGCCAGCGCATGGAGGGGACCTGCATTCTTACTTTCCAAATCTCGAGTAAAAAAGTTAGGGCCGACTGTGGCCCCGAACGTTTTGTATTGGCGGCGTGCGCAAACTACAGGGGGCGGTTCTCTAGCTATCATCATCATCGTTTCTGACGTTACGGATAAAACAGACTGGGTCTGACCGCGCCGATCCTGGATCCCTCGGCTCGTCAGCTCGCTTCATGCGCTGTTTGGGGCAACGCGCGGCACGGCCTGTTTCACGCATTGTGTTTATTTGGTGAAGTGACATTTGCAGTAGTGCTTGCCAATGCTTGAAACCGATGCAAGCATAGTTGCGCTAAACAAACACTTTTGGTGCTGATGTGTTGAAGCACTCAGATGGTAGTGTGCCGTTCTCTACCCCACTACAAAAAGCTGGAGGACGAAAATAGTATATTCAGCGCTTTATCCCACTATAACATCTACCACTGCGAATAGGATGCATTTTTTAAAATTATGATTCGGACAAAATACAACTGAGGAATGTTTCATCTAATTGAAAATAGAAAAGCGAAATTTCGAAACCTCAGTACCTCAAACACTTCAGTGAAAGCGACCCCTTGTATCATGTTGGTTCCAGTGTTCTGTGAGTGCAGGTCTCTTATTAGTTCAGAGTTGATTCCTTTTTGAATTTTGTAAACCAGTAAACAAACATTTCCTCAAAATAACTGGCAGGAACAAGCGGTGGCTGGCTTCCCTAGTTGTTTAATTTAAATCCCTGCTTATTCCCGCAGTCGACGCGAAACATGCGAGACCCCCTCATGATTGAAGTCTGAAATCTATAGTTAGAGGTTAAGAAAGTTTTCGAGGGAAAGGAGGGCTGGGGAGGAGGAAACAAATGGAATGCTGGGGAGAAGGCAACCTTTTCTCTCCAGCAATCCGTCTGCTTCCTATTCCTCAGCCTCCCTTTCCCTCTAAAAATGTTCTTAACCTGTAACTAATTATAGTAAATAGGTGACACTTCAGCGTCCCCAAAAATGAAGAATACAGCTGCTATGAATTACTACCGTTTGCATATATTTAACTTTTGCAGACCCAAATGCGCACAATGCGTGATGCGCTTCTCAGCAAACGATTTTAAATTTGTAATCAATTCTTCGTAAAAATGGGATAGAAGAAATTAATCAATCGCCTTAATTTGCCGGGCCATGGTCGACAATTTAATAATGTATGAAAATTTCTGCTTTTCGTTTGAGCAGAAGTCGCGACTAGACAAGCTTCTTTGCCACGTATTCGATTCGAGAGGAGCTAAGCGTCAGCTGTTGACGAGCATTTATTCAGCGGCAACTGTCGAGTCACACCTGGACAGATCGGTATCGGCAAGCTCGATGTAGCTAAAACAAGTGTGCGGCGCTTTGCACCACAACTGCGTGCCCATGCAAAGCTAAGACGACAATACGTCATTTACTCTGCTGAATGCAAAACCTTTTTCTACAACAACCTCCACAGATCCGAAAAAAAAAAAAAAAAAGTATCAGAGAGGCTGTGAATAGCCCTGATGCACGCCGAATAAAGCTCGAGGCTTGTTTTTAAAATTTTAAAGTTTTTCTAATATAAAAAAAAGCAACTCTGAAGCGCTGTTATTCATTAGAAAGATCACCCACAAAATCATGATACCCGTTTCTTTAATAAATAAACCGTCTTTTTATCGGCACAGATGCCAACTAACATAACCCCTCCGTGCTTCGACATAGCGCGTCATCTGCTTGCATTCTACCAGTTGCGTCACAGGAGGGTGCCCACGAGGTGGCGCCACCAAAACATGTTGTCGCCAATAGAGCTGTGCTCAGGTAAGCTGAAACTGAATAGAAACTATGGTCGGCTGCTACACAAAATGCCTATGTGAAATGCTTCTGCTAGGATCCGCACCGTGGCACTGCCATCTTGTTGCATGCTTCCAATATACGATGCAATTCAATTTGCTCAGTCAGGAAAGTATAACAAACAATAGAGTAGTGCTTCCAGCCCAGGAACCCAGGATAGCAGCACAAGGCAGAAAAAGCGAGAGATGCAAGACCGAACCGATTTTGGGTGCCTGTCGGAACCTCTCACTTTCCTCCCAGTGACTGGCTCCGAGGAGCGGCCGGTCCGGAGCCAACCCGAGACACTTGCCCACCTTTCTGCTCTTCTTTCTCCTCCTCTTGCTCCTGGTCCTCACCCTCCGGCTGGGCGGCCTCGTCAGCTGCATCTCCAGCGCTGCTCGGCGGCGGCTTCTGGTCGTCCCCTTCGTCTCCCCCCGCGCCCCCGGCAGCCCCTCCTCCCTGAGACTCCGCCTCTTCCTGCGGGGGAGGGGCACCCTCCCCTCCCCCTCCCCCGCCCCCGCCATCACCTGCTTCTCCTTCGCCCTGCTGGTCGCCAGAAGTCGTCTGCTCGTCGCCGCCCTCTCCGGTGCCCTCTCCCTCGTCTGAGCATGCCACCACACACACGGCCAGGCCGCGAGATGCTTTCCTAGAGGGCATGCCACTGCGCTTCGGTGTGCTGCAATGGATGCCGTCTGTACAGTCACTTTTCTTGGGGATACCACAGTGAATACCGTCGGTGCAGGGCTCTGGAGTACCGCAGTGGATACCATCTGTACAGGGCTCTGGAGTACCACAGTGGATACCGTCGGTGCAAGGTTCTGGAGTTCCACAATGAATGCCATCTCTACAGGGCTCTGGAGTACCACAATGGATGCCATCAGTGCAGGGCTCGGGAGTACCACAGTGGATTCCATCTGAACAGGGCTCTGGAGTTCCACAATGGATACCATCTGTACAAGGTTCTGGAGTACCACAGTGGATACCGTCAGTGCAGGGCTCCGGAGTTCCACAGTGGATTCCATCTGTACAGGGTTCTGGAGTACCACAGTGGATGCCATCGGTGCAAGGTTCTGGAGTTCCACAATGAATGCCGTCTGTACAGGGTTCTGGAGTACCGCAGTGGACACCATCGGTGCAGGGTTCAGGAGTTCCACAGTGGATACCGTCCATACAGGGCTCTGGAGTACCGCAGTGAATTCCGTCTGTACAGGGTTCTGGAGTTCCACAGTGGACACCATCGGTGCAGGGTTCAGGCGTTCCACAGTGGATACCGTCCATACAGGGCTCTGGTGTACCGCAGTGAATTCCGTCTGTACAGGGTTCTGGAGTTCCGCAATGAACACCGTCTGTACAGGGCTCAGGAGTACCACAATGTACACCATCAGTACAAGGTTCTGGGGTACCACAGTGGATTCCATCTGTGCAGGTGGGCTGTGGGTCACAATGCATTCCGTCGTCACACACGTCATTCTCGCCGCAGTGGACACCGTCGTCGCAGACCTCTGCGCTTTCAGCTGTGATCTTCACCGGCACCATGGTATCCAGCAGGGCCTGTGCCGACTGCATCATGGCTGGGTCCGTGGTACTGTCTGCGTCTGTTTCCATGCCCTGGGGAACAAGGGCAGGAAGGGCCATGAGCAGATGCACCACATCTTTGCTCGTCGCTGCGCCCCCGCCCCCCTCTCACCTCTATCGTTTGCGGGCGTAGTGCCTTAATGACAACGAACACATTTTGTAGACTGGTCAAAAGAAACCTAATTTTCACATGGCACCATGAATTGCAAGTTGGCCATTGGCAAACGGTATGCAAATACAAGGTCCCTCAGAAGTCAGCATTTACTAACACATTGTGCTGCACATGTCTACCGCTGCACTTAATCCTCTCCAGTTGTGAAAAGCCTTGGCTGGTGTAACCTACCCTTGCCTCTCCTACCTTCAGCTCAGTCACCATATTGCTTTCTATGACTCATACCTAGCCAGAGCCTGTCAAGGCAGACAAGAATTGTCACAAGTAAAGCTGCTTGTTTTCCGTCATGTTCGCATCATCTTGCTCTCGCATGTACAGAGCCCCTAGGAAAAGAATACCGGCACCGAAATATGTACGGACGACTCAAGAAACAACACAAGGCCGCAATGGCAACACTCTCATGTCCTTTCTAAAACACTGCTGGCTTTATTTACAGATTCTCTTCCACACATTAAAAGAAGGCAAGGCAGTCTACGGGGCGGGGAGGGGCCCAGGCAGTTAGCAACGCAAGTGGGGGATGCAGCAGGGGGAGGCACAACCACATGAGTTCCGCTACCAAAGAGCAGCCTGGGAGGGAAAAAGGAGGGGGGCACCGAAAAAAAAAAAAAAAAAAAAAAAAAAGAGGTGCCAGTGTAAAAATTGTGCATGCATGGAGAGCCAGCAAAGCGGGAGGGCACTGCATGAAAAAGCCACGTGATTATTTTTTATTTGTGAAATTAGCCGAGCTTTAGTCACCCCAAAATGTCGTTTGACACCAGGACTAACCCAGGGCCTGCTTACGGTTAGGCTTATAAAATGTTCCAGTTAATTAAAAAAAAAAAATCTTTACTCAAAATAGCTTTTCTTTTTTTTTTTTAACTTGCATGCTATTTTTAGCTCATTTCCAAAAGCTCACTACCATTTTTAAGAATGAAGCACAACAAACAGGTATTTGAGCTGCAGTGCTTCTCGCCCTTACAGCAAAACTTACAACAGCATCGGCTCATTTTGACAGTGCTTCTGCGTTGCGCAAGCAATGATGCCAAGTCATTACCAGGCACAAGCAGGATCACAGTAAAAAAATCAGCCTCACCTGAAGGTCACTCTCAAGCACTGCCGCCGCATTGGCAGCTTCATCCGCCCGAGATTCTGCTGCCTCTGCGGACTCAGCAGCTGCAAGGAGAGAAGGAGGCGGTCATTCATGATCGCTCTACACAAGCATTCTTTCGGAACACTGAGCACATGCGTGACGGCTACGAGCTGCTGCAGCTGGCAACAGTGTGAAGTTATCATTTTGTAGGTATTCATCACTGATCTCTATGTCTATTTGCTGGATCGCGTTTGACCAGCTCCGCCTATGGACGGGAATGCGGCCACGGTCGGCCATCTTTTTGGTAGAGTTATATTATCTCTAGCCATCATAGTAATATGGCGGACAGTGCAATGGCGGCAGGCTGCCACAAAATAGCCGTGGATCTAGTACACTGTACCGTGGGTGATATTTCGTGCTTGATTGAAGTTGTTCGACGAAGCAGATTCTTGAAACCTGGCTTGAACGGTAGCCTCATCTTTGAGGACCCGGCGAAAGTTGTACGAAAGCGCAGCACCGGGGGAAAGCAGCGCAGCTCGCATCGAAAGCAGACTCCGTACCGGCGTCTGCTTTTGATGCTTCTTTCGATGCGTGCTGTGCTGCTTTTCCCCTGGTGCTGCGATTTCATGAAACTTTCACCGGGTACTCAAAGATTGGGCTACCGGTCACGCCGGGTTTTAAAAATATGTTTCGTCAAACAATTTCAATCAAGCATGAAATATCTCCCACGCTATTTTGATGGCAGCCTGCCACTACAACTGCCACAACGCTGTCTGCCATGGATGGATGATAGTGGCTGCAGCAGCTGTACCTTGGCTAGAGGTAATATAACTCTACCAAAAAGATGGCCGCCAGTGGCCGCATTCGCGGAGTGGGCAAACGCGATCCAGCAATTGTCATAAAGATCAGTGGTATTCATCCTCATTACATTCTTTCTCGGTCTTTTGTGTCTCATGACCGGTGTGAACCTTGTACGTTGCGCATGTCTGGGATTCAAATGTGACAAATATGTTCTCGGGCAACTTTTTAGCCTCTGGGAACACCGGATTGGATCTGGCTCAAAACTTCTCTGTTGGGTTGCTGCAGAAAATGTCTCCCGGCCAACACGTCATCACGGTCTGTTGCTCACCTGCCGCTTCGACTAGTCTCAGGGCCGAGGCCGGAATGGTGGTGTAAGTCACCCCTCCAGACACCGTGGTTGTGGAGCCGCCGACACCGCTGCCCTGTCCCGCCGCAGTCATCAGCATCACCTTGCCGCTCGACGTGGCCGCAGAGATGGGCAGGCTGCTCAGTGCCTGGGCAGTACGTAAGGGGGCTCAGAGGGCTTGTGAAATGAGATAAAAGAGGAAAGACAAAACGACAGTTTGCAATTTAACTCTATTATATGCGATAACAATTCTTTTGGCAGCCGCGACCTAGCGAGGGATAGCGTTGTTTTCTCTGCCTCGAGGGCTCACCTGCGTGGTGACCACGGTGACCCCCTGGTGTCCGGCCACCCTGGCGAGGGTGGGCGTGGAGGCGGCCGAGGCCGAGGTGCCCACGATGGTGAGAACCTTCTGGGACGGGCTGGCGCCGGGCTTGGTCTGGATGGTGATGGCCTGGGCGCCGCTAGGAAGCAGCCCCTGGGCTGGCAGGGCCACAATCTGCTGGGTGCCGGCCGTGCCTGTGCCCTGGAGCTGCAACGCGACGTGTGCGTCAGAAACGCCCCCACCCACCGGCAGGGAACCCTCCAACCACTCATTCCACCACATAGTGTGCAAACCGCTCGTGCATCAGAGGATGGCACCCACGAGCAAGATATTCACAGAGCGCTCATATTCACGGAGCAAGATATTCACGGAGCGCCTTGCGCAACACAGGGCCACTTCGCACCATCCAGTCTGCACATGTGGACCCAGTTTCTCCACACTAACACCAATGCCTTTGCCAATGCCTTTGCCACGCTAGTACGGTAAACAAACAACTTTTTTTTTTTTAAAAGACCGTTTTTCTCTCCGCTATGCTCTCTGCAATGAAGACACCACCATGTCGCTAACTTTGTCTGCAGAGTTGCAGAGAGCATTGCGGGACACAGCTCTGCGGACAAGGTTTCCTTGCATGCAGAGGTGTACCTATAGACAAACACGCGGCTCTGATGTCACGCCTCTGCGGTGGCGCTGTTGTCGTCCCTGCGCATGCGCAGAAGCTTCACCTCACCCGAATCTGGTTTATGCGCTTGCGCAGTGCCCACACCTGGTGTGGGCAAACGCGGGCTTGTTTGTAAACAGCGTGTTGATCTATTACCCACGCCTGTGCCAGTTTAGAAAACATACTTCTGCTACACTATAACCATATCTTTGCTACACTGATCGATACTACAAACAGGTTCTATTGTTTCCCTGATACACAGGCCGGAAATCGTTGGTTAAGAGCACTAATACAGTCTAAGCTCATTATAAGAGACTTGGTTACAACAGATATTTGGATATGACATACCGATTTGTGAGGTTCGGTTGGCTTCCTCTATGCACCATTGACTCAACTTCATAGCTGCATACAACATACTCCTCTTACAACAGACCGAAATCTTGGCCAAAATCAAGGTCTGTTATAACGAGCTTAGTTATAACACTGCGCAATATGTACTTTGTTTACATATTAACTCGGAGGCACAAATGAGCCAGGAACGGACCGGCGATGCTCAAACTCATTGACCGTGTTGAGGTACAAAACATCATGGGGGGAGGGTGCAGACAGACAGGGAAAGGGAGAGAGAGATCCCAACCTGAATGGTGCTCCCGGCAAGGGTCTTGGCCGGCATGGTCAGGGCACTGGTGCCACGGGATGCTGGCATCGTGATGGTGATGGGTGAGGTGCTGCTTGTCAGCTGAGTGCCTGCACCAAACAGAAAGACAACAGTCTCTTACTAGAACGACTCGAACCACTTGCGAGCCGGCAGGAGGTGAAATTTTAATAGAAAAGAAGGTTCCATGGAAGCTTAAAAAAAAAGTAGTAAAATTTGAAGAAGAAAAAAAAGAAAAAGTGGGAAAAGACAAAGCAAGAAAGAGGGAAAGACGAGAGGAAGCTCAACAAACAAAGTAGAAGCTTGCATAACTCTTATAAGTGGAACCCAGCAAAGCACTTGCACGAGTCTACGAAGCGGTGTCTCCTGATAAGCGGAACAGTTTTCGACGGTCCTTTGGAGTTTCGATTGCATTCGTTCCTTGCTCTATACTCAAGGTTATATTACTGTTCACTACAAATAACAATTCTCACTCTGAAGGACAGAATTCCCGCGACACCATCGTATGATGTGGCGCAACGGTTGATGTCAACGCCGGGAGAGAACTTGTCCCTGCTCACGTGTTGGGGCTGCAGTGGTGAGGATGGTGAATGCCTGCTGCCCCGTCAGTCCCGAAGACGAGACCACGATCATCTTGACCCCGCTGGCGGAGGTCACTGAGTTGAGCTGGGCTCCCGCCGAGATGGGCAGCACGTTCACAGACGTCGTGCCCGTCTTGGCTGCAGCCAGGGAGAGAGCAGACCCATCCGCAGGCTTCAGCCAGTGCCCAGGCACAATGACCCTCACACTCTAATCTAACATGCAGCCAAGTGATTTCGAGGACAATGAAATAAAAAGGTTGACAGACTGCAATCAAGGTCGAAAAGTCATAATGTTTTCCGACACCTAAGAGTCTAAACCAGGGGTCTCCTAACCTCGGCCCGCGGAGGCCTTCCAACCGGCCTGCAGCAGGCCGCAGTCCTTCCAGTGACGCCCTGCCCCGCGGCCCACCTCAAGCAGGCCCGCTGCTACCCACGCAAAAATAAACGCGTACAAAAGAAAAGATATACATATTATGCCACGACGCACACCAAATGTGCACATGAAGTTAGCAGAAAAATGACAACTTATTATTTTATTTTTTAGTTTACATTTTTGGGCCCTCGAGACTGTAACCAACCCCCAATCCGGCCCTTTAGCCAAAAAGTTTGGAAGACCCTGGTCTAAACCGTGGGATTCGCGAGTTAGGTTCCCAGGAACTATTCTCCGTAGAACCACCAGGGACCCTCCCAACTCCCAAACTTCCATTGGCTGTTGATGCCCCTCAGTAAAGTGTTCTTCCAGTTTAAAAACAGACACTACCTTAAAAGTATATATATATTTTTTTCTGATGTCACATTTTTAACAAGTAGTCTTATCAGCTTTCAAATATCCTGGTGGATGCTGTCAGAAAGCTTCACATCTGTAACAAATTTTATTTCCGACATGTCTGCACTGGATTAAGTGCAGCTTTCTAATTTATGAAACACCTCTATCTCAGTTTCACCTTTTGCCATCAAATCTCGGTTGTTCAGAAAAACTATATTTTGACAATGGACTGATGTGTGGAGCCAGTTTTTGAGGTTGCTGTACAGAAATCTTGTAGGAATGCGACTGCAAGCTTGTTTTCTGCATTCTCATGGTCTTATGAAAAGCTGCAGTACTTCAATCTTGCACACACAAAAATGAACTTTTTTTCCCATTTTAATTTTTTTTGTTAAGAAGGCTAAAATTTCTGTAATGTTTTTCTAGTCGTACGACATGGGTGTTATACCGTACGTTTAGCCAAACGAACTGTCCATTATCATTACCTTTTCTATAGTTTTTCTCGGGGGGCGCAGCATTCATTCAACATATTTTTATGCAACTCTTTGAAGCTATGAATGTCCTGCGAATTTCATACAAACAAGACTTATTGGTTAAAAAGTTAACCTTGTTTTGGAAGGCCAGAGTCATCCATTGATGCTATGTGTCAAACAGTCCCTGGTATGTGCACCATTGTTTGCAAAAGTTTGAGAACTCCTGCCCTAGACTTGTAAACAAGCCCTAAAACGCACATTAATAATCCGTCGAAGAAACAGATGGGGGCAAATGCAACGACCGAGAGGAAAAAAAGCAAAGCCACCTACCTTTGCCGGCCTCAGAGGTGGCCGGTGCAGTGCCGACGACGGTGGCCTTGCCCTGCGGGTGGGTGGTGACCACCAGGATCTGCTGCCCCGCCTGGGCCCCCTTGAGTCCCTGGGCCTGGCCCAGAAGCTTGGCCCCGGCCTGGGCCCCCTTGGGCGCCGCTATCACGATCGTCTGCTGCTTGGGGCCGCCCGCCGTGCCGCTGGCACTCACCGTGGCCCCTGCCATGCCCGGCTTGGCCACCGTCACCATGTTGGAGGGCAGTGTGCGCAGGATCGTTGTTATCACCTTGGGGCTACCCCCGCCGGCACCCTGGAACGGGGTGGCGGTCGTTTAAATTACCGCATGCCTCGAGGGCAAGCTTAAATTATTCGTATTGCAGAACTTTGGAAGGAATGCGACGATGCAGAAATGCTAAAGCTCGTGAGGGCGACTGTTCTTTTACGCTTGCGTCGGATTGCTATTGCGACGACATGGGGTTGCCATCGAGACGACAGCACCATACACCGATGGTATGGCCTCGTTTCCACAATTACAGGCAGATTTTATTGAACGCCAAAGTATTTAGCTCTAGACAAATGAATACTGTATAAACCGGAATATAGGTCGAATTTATTTTTGAAAATGAACCTGAAAAAGTCAACCCTCGTCTTATATAACGGTCATTAGCGGAAAAACAAAAATAATCTCGCATCACTGGGAGGCTGAAGCCGCCATAATGTTTTTCTTTGCAATCGCCTAGCACTCGTCCACTTGTCACGATGCTGGTCACGATTCACTTTTACTTGTGCTCCTTGGTTTCTTACATCTGCCGTTGCCGCTTCCGGAGTGATGATGAGCGGAAGTAGAAGACAGTTCATGGTAGCCTTCAAGAAGGAGGCAATCGCCTATTTATAGATCCACAGGAATCTTGCAGCACAGCGAGAGTTCAGTGTATCGGAGAAAAGCATACGCTACTGGCGACGCCAGAGACAAAAACTGGCGGCATGCAGCACGGCGAAGAAAAATTCCTTTCGTGGAAGGACTGTGGTGTATCCCGATTTGGAAAAAAAGGTGGCAAATTTTATTCGGGATCTGCACGCCAGATCGCTACCTGCGACGTCGGAGTGCATCCGTACGAAAGCCGTCGAGGTCGCTCGTGCCTCTGGGCTTTCAAGGCGGAATTTAAAGGGACACTGACAGGGTATTTATGCTCGCTGAGGTTTTTAGTTGTACATGACATATGAGAGCCCAACTACCCAGAACACAATTTGCGGTTCGAAATTCGGTTTCTTTCCGCCCGTAAACCGCCGATCAAGAACTGGCCGGTTCGAGTCTCGCTCACTCTCTTTTCCGTGGTCACGGGCCGTTTTCTAAGGTATCGAAGCGACCACCAAATTTAATCAAAGTCGTTGGTCACTGAAGGCACACACTCAATATTAAAAATAGAAAAAAATATGAAACCCATTTTTTGTGGCTTCTAAAAAGCTGCAAATACGTTGATTGAAAAAAAAAAAAAAAAAGTTCCACAGAGAACCGGAAGCATTCTGTGCGTGCGTCGTTTCGCGTATCGTGGGACTCGCGGGGACGGCGATAGCAGCGGACGACGGGCGTGGGACCTCTACTTCAGAACTGTCGCTCGCGGTACCGGTGAATTCTGTCTGCCTTTAAAAGAGAAATTTGGGACTGATCAAAAGGAATTGGTATTCATCCCGTACGACACGCCCGACCACCAAGCCGATTTGCACGAAGACGTCGCCGAGCCGTCGCTCCCTTCTCGTGGCTGAAGACATCGCTCGCGCAAACGTCAAGCACGACCTGTCTACTTCGAGTTGACTATGCACGCGTACAATTTCTTTACTTGGTGCGAATGTCGCCGATGCGTGGTGCTTCCCGACGTCGACCCGGGAGTGCTTTTGCTGGAGGAAAATTGGCAGCAAACTTTCCAACTCACAGTTTATCACCTGTATTATTAGGATGAACAGAGATCCCCCAGCAGCTCAGTGGGGAAGACGTCCGCTTCACACGCGGTAGAACAGGGTTCGAGCCCCAGAGAAGCTGCAATTCTTTTTTTCAAACATTTTACGATGTTTACACTTCTTTTCTTTTTACAATTATCACTGAAGAAAAAAAAAAAAAAAAAAAAAAACAAATGTTGTGGACGAAACGTTGCTGAATTAAATGGTATGATATTTCCTTTTTGACACCTGCGAACTCAATGTAATCACTTTCCACAAAATGCAAGGAGCATATAAATCAGGTAGCGTTTGCTTTCCGAGGTGCCCGTAAATGTTCTACAGGAATTGCAGCCAGCCATTGGTCCCGATCCCGTTGATCTTTCGGAAACTCTGTCGCACAATGCCCCTTTTTTTCGGACGCAGGACATGTGAGCCAGCTCTTCACGCAACATCTTGGGTGTATTCTTTTCGGAGCCGATCATGGAAATTCACCACAAGCACTCACTACTCATCTCCAACTCCTTAATGTACAAAACAACTCATCTTGGAGTACAGAACAGCGAGCGGAACAAACATAACTGCAAAAGAGCAAGCAGTTCCCACTACGCCGCCGCGGAAGTCGTCTGCTACCCAGAGGAGGAAAAAAAAAACCGCACGGTCGGGTGTAGCCACGTGACTTCCGCCTCTCTCCTTTTCACTTCTCTGACCTCCGTGCGCTGGTTTTGGTTTCGGTTTCGAGCAGTTGCGTCTTTTGGCTTTATTAAAAATATACGCTACTCTGTTGCAAAATATTAATTGGGTAGTCCTCCGACACCATAATGAAGCGCCTGGCAAAAAATTAAAAAAGTTTTTTGGGGGGTGTCAGTGTCCCTTTAAAGGGACAGTATCGTCCCTTTGAATTGCGTTAGTGAACTCGTCGTCTGACGAAGGTTCTGAAGAATCTGAACAGTAACGCTCGCACACTTCCTGTTTCATTGCGTGCAAAGCAATTAAATGTGCCGTGTTCTCTCGTGCTTCCGTATACTTGACCAATTTCCTTACCAAGGTAAGGTTGCATTTTCTTGCCATAAAATCTTTCTTTTGCTTTTTGCAACTTGTAAATTAGAGGGTCGACCTAGATTCTAGTTTATACGGTATATCAAACTGAACATATTGATCGTGGTATATTAAATAGTTGAATGTAAAGTCACTCATAGATTTGATTTTTTTTTTTCTCTTAAATTAACTCTGACTCACATGACTCCAAAAGGTGAAACAATGTTACAAACTGAACCTTTCTTGTCCTATCATTGCAGTTAGTCACTTTCTGCAATGTGCGGCTCACTTTCTGGGTCAGCCCCGTAAACCAAGAAAGGCCACGGCAATAGAGATCTCCCAACCTCCCTTGCCGGCAACGCTGCTCAACGATGGCCGCTCATACTCACCGCCGAGGTCAGTCCCAAGAGGGTGGGCTGGCCCGTCGCACCGGCTTGGGAGGTGAGAAGGGTGGCCTGGGGCTTGCCACCCGCTCCCGCCTGGGTGGTCACCAGCTTCACGATGGTGGCGCCTTGGGGGATCATCCCCTTGCCCTGCAATTGCGAAGGTACACCCCAGTTTTAGGGCAGAAGACACCAACAAGAGATCTGGCTGTTCGAAAGGGAGAAAAAACAGTGCCCTGTTATCTTCAAAACACACAGAACAGTGTGGGTCAATATAAATAATGTGTATGACATCATGAAATTTAGAACACAACATAGAGAACACCGAGGCTGGGATCTCGGAATGATCTCATGAACCAGTCTGGAGTTATCTCGAGAGGTCACGCGGACACAAAACATTGTGACACATTGTATGTGTACCACAGTATAGGAGCACTCCATGCGATACAGGGCAATAGAACGAAAGCACACGACAAAGCAATCACCGCGAGTCAGTTCTTTGGGCTCGCGTGACCGCTGCCACAGGTTTGTGTTCTTTGGTCTGAAACATCGTTGCAAGATCCCAGCTCTCAGAAATATAAACTTAAACCACTAAGTACAGCGTGTCCCACCAAAATATTTATGGCGCATTTTTCGTTGCAAAAATAAACTATGCATCGCCGAATGCTCGTTTTTCGTCCAAACGCAACGCTAGCGGTTCGAACTAGACGCCAACGTTTCAGAATCAACCGTTACCAGGTCAAAAGTTATCGGCAATTTTCTGAAAATTTCAATGGGAAAATGGGGCCCGTGTTTGGTAACTGGTGTCATTCAGCCGCATGCATTATTAAAAGTCTATTGGCCACTATTTCCTCAATGAAAATTTCAGAAAATCGGTTTTAACTTCGGAATAACATAATGGTTAGTTCTGAAACTTTGACATCTGGTTCGGACTGCCAGCACTACATGTGGGCGGAGAATGAGTGCTCAATGATGCATAGTTTATTTTCGCGGCTAAAGAAAAAAAAAAAAAAAAATTTTTCTGGGGGACACCTTGTAGAGAGATTGCGACACATTACTTACAGCTACCTGGTATATTCCACATGGCACTCCACGATCAGGAATGCAGCACACCCTATACTTGCAGCAAAAACTTAAAAGTAGTTTCCACTCTTTAAAAAAAAATTATCCGTCCCGCACGAATTCACGGTACGGTCACTGCAACACGTCACGGAAAAGTCATCGGGCACTGGCGTCGCTTCAAGCACCGTGAAGTCTTGACGGCGAAGTTGAGACGACGTCATCGTCAAAGTGGACCCCCGAGCCGTTCAAGCGGTGGGCACGCCGGAGCTCCACGAGAGTCTTTGCAGCAGATGCGTCCGCCTTCATGTCGTCGCGCTCGTTGCAAGACGCTGCGGAACGTGCTGGCGGCGTTGCTGACGCGAGCTAATTGGCACCGCATGGATCCACTAGCGGGGACGTTTGAGGGGAAAAGCGCAGGCTTTCTCTTCTAGGCGGTATTGGGTTGGGTGGCGTGATGCGACGTCGCGGGTGGCGTGATACGACGCGACAGGTGGAGGGACGGATGGATACCGCTGAACCCTTTAAATTGAGTGGCTGCTTACACCGCCTAGCCGAAGCTTTTAATTTCAACAATTGACCGATTAAACTTGAAATTAATTAAGAATGATAAAGAATTTTCTATCGCAACGATGCAGCAACTGTAGCCGTCTAGCGGACGCTACACGAGACTCGTATGCACACAGTGTTCTTCAAATGTCGATAAAGCGGATTCTCAAAGCTGCGGCGTAGCCCCTTGATAATGCACCCAATTTGCACGTGGTGGACTGGGGATAAAATTTTGAGAACATTGCGGCAGTGGGCGGTCTTTTCCGAGCCTCGACGATACCGACGACAGACGCCCTACGACAACAGACATCATTTTCAGTGGAGAGGAGAGCCCACAACAGCTATCGCCATAAAACATTCTATTAATTCCCAGTCTCTTCTGCAATGCCGCGTTGCCTGGAGGCAATAAAAAAAAAATCCCTATTAATGGGACGTGAAGAAGCATCTGAGAGGTTACCCCAGTTAGAGTTAAGAACGCTAGAAAACTGAATGCATTCCTCTATTACCCGCGGTCCCGGCACACCGCTTTCCTTTCCAACCCATGCAATCCTCCCCTTCTCTCTCCCCCGACATTCCCGCACCATTGGGAGGTTCGGGGGAGCGGCACTGCCGACGCGTCGGTCGCTCCTGCCGTCCTCTCTTTACAGCTCGTCAATAAAACCTCTGAGCCACCTGAAACCTCAATACAGCCGGGTCTCTGAGATTATGCTACACAAGTGCTCTCTGTCTCAAAGTTTCGTTTAATTGGACCAATCCCCGAACCACTTCTTTCGCAACATTAGAAAGACGACCCAGATCAGTTCCCAACTCACCTGAATCTGCTGTGCCTGCATGCCAGCCTTGCCTTGAATCAGGCTCACCTTGGGCATCTGGTTTAGAAGTGAAAGTCAATCCCTTAGTGGCCACATCGAGCAACCTCCCTCCCTCGCACCGCCGCGCGACCGTGCCTCACCGTGGCTAGGGTGACCCCTTGGGTGGTCTTGACCAGGGTGACGATCTGGGGCTGAGAGGAGGCCCCCGGGGTGGCCCCCGCCTTGTGCACCGTGATGATCTGCTTGCCGCCCGTTTTGAGCAGGGTGCCGGGTGCCGCCAGCCGCACCGTCTGCCCGGCCCCGCCCTGGAGGGTGCCCAGCTTGAGGCCCTGCTGGCTCAGCACCGAGGGGGACACCACCCGGATGCCCGCCGACGGGCTGGCCGGAGTCGCCGCCGAGGTGGTCGTCGTCATCTTCTGGGTGGCTGCCGCTGCTGCTGCCAGTGCCGCCATGCCCGACATGGGCTGGCCGCCCGCCGCGCCGGCCGCCACCGTTGCCACGGGCTGCTGCGTTGGTGGCCGAGGAGAGCGGCTCAAAAGACCGCTCTTCGGCCGTTCGACGATTTCAATTACGGTGGTCAATAGCACGGTGGAAGACATCATTTCTGACAAGCGCCGCGAAATGGCGCTGCATGACGGGAGCTTGAGAAACTGTCCCTATTCGAGCGCACATTTTCCAGGCCGTGAGGCACACACCTGTGTGTAGAGCCCCAACCTGACTGTGCCCCTGCCGCGAAATGCGTGAAGCCCGAATGGAAATTCGGCCCCCTTTCTGGCCTTGTTCCGACGCCTCCCTCCATCCTCCTTCATCTTATTCCAACTTCCACCACGCTACAAGCTCCGCTGTCCCGCGAAAAATTCTCATATCTTAACTAAAGCCGTAAACCCCTCATCTGTGTTTTTTCCATTAAAAGCATAAGTTTTGTTAGTCACATCCATTGTAGTCGTAGTACGGTGTTATTCTAAATATTAATTCCAATGTTTCTTTGCATCTCAAGTGCAAACTGACTGAACTGCTTTTGCACCACCCTTATTAACGCAACTGGTCTTGAGAAAGAAAGTCACCTTTAATCTCACCGACTAGGTCACTACCCTCTGCAGTGTCTATCCCAAGTGCCCCGAATAGTATGCAGATAACCGATAGAGACAAACACGGGCACTCACCACTCCAGAAGGCAGGGTGCCCGTGACTGTCTTCACCACCTGCTGCCCCGTGGGCGTCGTGGCAATCACACGAATCTGCTGTTGGCCCGCGACGCCGGGAGAACGGGTGCGCACCAGGGTCACCGTGCCTGCGGCGGAAATGAGACCGCTCAGAGCCCACACAGGAGCGGGAGGCAGCAGGGGTCTGCCCGTGCCGCAGACCAACCGAGCGTCCAAGCGGTCTTCGGGCAACGTAAAAAATTGTACGAGCGGTTTGACTCGGCAAAGATGGCGAGGCGATTTCAGAATGAGGGAAGGAAGGCGACTTGACTGTAGGCCTTTTGTTTGTGAGACTTTCCACAAGTCACTGTCAGGTTAAAGGGGTCATAAAACGCTTTTCCAACTTTTTCCTGTTTAGATTTGCTCCTCAACTTATAAATGGCGTATTCTACCAAACAGTTGGAGAAGACGGAAAGGGGGGAGTCCCCTCTTGCTCCGACTCTCGTTTTCGTACCCAGACACATCCATTATCCCCCTGGAAGATTAGCCCGTTGCTCAAAATTCAGACAAAAGTTGCTTTCCCCACCCCGTTCACCCCTCAGCTGACAGTGCTGTGGAAGCCACGTGCTCATTGGGCCAGCCATACTTATGCCACGTGATCACGCTCTCTCGCGCATACCAACGTGCAGAGAATGAGGTCAGGGGATGAAAGGAAGCCGGCTGATTGGTCCGGAAAGCACGTAGCTCTCACCACAATGTCAGCTTAGGGGTGAAGGGAAGAAGCGAGGTCCGGTGTCGTGTGACGTGCGTTTGGACCCGGTGACACGCTTTGAAGACTGCGGGTGTATCACAGTCAAAAGGCAGAGAGCTTACGAAGGGAAGGAGATACGAAATAGTCCGCTGTGTTTTCAAATTTTCGTACCGAAAGTCAGGCTTTTGACTTTCTACCTTTTTTCTTTTTGGCCCACTGAATGATGTGCTATTAGTAAAATCCCAATCTAAATTGATTTATCCCAGCCCAAAATTTGTTTCATGGGCCCTTTAAGAAATGCTGAGACTTTTATGTTTCTTGCTTCCAAGTTAGTTCTTGGGCATTCTTAAGCCGCTGCAGTTTCCTTGGCTGCGGAGATACAAATTAATTGCCCCACCCTTCGTTTCTTAGGTTGTCGGTGAGCGTTAACTCCAGCAGGAAAAATGAAAATATATTCAGATTGGCAGCATTGAGTACATCTTTTTAAACTAAAAATGTGTAGTGACAATCCTAACTCAATGTGGCTACCACCATAGTTTATGCAATAGAAACACATATTTGTATACAAATAATAAAGAAAGAAATGATGCAAATAAAAAAGTCTTCATGCAGACTGAATGGCTTGGTTTTCTACAAAACACGAGTGAATTTGGAATTTTAATTCTAAGACTAAGAAAAATGAAGTCCTCCTAAAAAAACACACATAAATAAATGAAAAAAAAAACGCATAAACCCCAATGACAGAAGATTCATGCGAAGGTTTAAGCGATCAGAAAAGGAGAGTGTCTGTCACATGCGTGACGAAGAAACCCGAAGTGAAGTGAAAAGTCGGACGAGAAACACGACAGAACGTAGACACAAACCAGCTCTAAGACAATTGCTGGCAGGACCCCCGGAATCGCAAACATAGCAACTGAAGTCATATCGAAATACATTTCTCGCAGAACAGTCCTCTGGACGTTCACCTAATGCTGCAAAACCACGGCGGGCAAGTAGCCTTAAAATGGGCACAAAATGAAAGTATAAGCTATCTCCATAACCGTATTGTACAGACCTGCCACTGAAAGGCGCATAAATTGTTGGCCATATTGCTCTCTCTTACCACGAGTACAATAAGTAAGAAAAAGATAATTACTACAGTAGCCTGTTAGACCAATGATACGGAATGAAAACATGTCACATTCAAGAAAATGTTTTGTTTTGTTTTTGTTGAGTGGCAATTTCGCTAATTGTCTTGGACGTTTCCTATTTGAGCACTTTTTTCGTTGGATTTTTGCAGTGCCTCACAGAGCTGCGGACGTCCGTATACATAAAAGGATGGAAGTCCCCATTGTCAGGAATGATGAAGCACCCAGTTGGGAACCTGCCATTGTAAAGTCAGGCCTGATTTCTTGCCTGGGGCTCCAACCTCTCGCAAACCTTCCCCCGCTACACGCGACTGCTCGAGACTCCAACAATGTGTCTCACGTGTCCTCAACTTTATTTTATCCCTATCCAGGGCTGCAAGGGGACAAATTAGTTTGAGTTATTGTAAATTGCTACAGTTTTGAGAACTAGATACTTTCTAACTTAGAATAAAATATAGCTAACTGCAACTTTGTTGCATTTTCTGGGGTAACTTGAGACTTAGTTTGTTGCGAGCACCTTTTCAAAATTGATATGATGACAAATGCACAAATTCACATTGATTTGGTCTCAGCACCAATGTTATGTGTTGTCACTGCCCAAAATACTGCCGTAGGCAAAGTATTGAACCTAAACAAGATTTTTGCCAGCATCTTTTCTGCAGTTCTGAAGTGAAACATTGGTCAGCAACTCCTCAACATTGTGGGACATACTAGGAGTTGCCTTAACTGTAACTTGGTTAACTTGCGGAGCATAACTAGTACGCTTTGTTGAGGCACGTTCTCTTCTGCAGAAAAATCTTGTTGTATTTAACTCAAATCAGAGAAAAGACACTAAAAAAAAAAATCTCTGCAAAAAGGTTGATTTTTAACAATGCCATATTTACATCTGCCAACACCTAGCCAGTATTCTCAGAAGGTTTAATTTGTTTACACTGCATAGTTCTTTTTTATAAATTATAAATTAGTTTCAGTCCACTGATGCTAATGAAAAGGTAGAGGTTAAAGCACTTTGAATGCATTTTTCTCCGTTCTATTTTTCAACATAAATTTCATCTAATAAATCTATCGTTTCAGTATGAAACTATTGAGAGACCTAATTTTTGTGGCTTATATAAAATAATCTTATAGAGCTGGTTACTATGAACTTAGATTTTCCATTTTCATGTTCCTTTATTATGAAAAATTGAAATTTGCAAAACTTGTTAATTGTAAAAACAAATTAGGAAATGCATATTTTGTGAAATTTTTTTCCCCATAGTAACTGGCAACAGGCATTCTAGTATGCATTCCACCAGAAAAATATGTGGTTGTCAACACCATTCCTCAACAATAGACTCATTGAGCAGATTTTGTGCCAAGCTATGCTTTACTTCCTTCTAGGGGCAAGTACCTCATAAAACTGGTTCACAGGGCTGAAACTTAGCATGCCCTCCATCTATATGGCCACGAGCACCAGCTGCAACTTTTACGCCGATTGAGTGACCGGTTCAATAGTTGACATTCCTAGGTACTGTTCTTCCTTAAATTTCAGTTCAGATAACTATGACTCAATTACTTTTCTAGGATGACCAGTAACACTATAGATCTGTCTCCACCGTATTCGAGTCAAGGTGTAGAGGATGCCCTTAGATAGACCACAAGCCATGGTGCGCGAACGTGGTGACAGAGCCGGTATGCAGGAGCAGGGGTGCGCCAAAGACAGAAAGGGAAGAGAGAGAAGGGTGCGGTCGTGCACGGAGCAGAAGGCGGGGAGGAGCCAACGGGGGAGGAGGTCACCAGGGTTGCCAGAGGACTGACCTCTGAGGCCCGCAGCCAGGGAACCGGCTGAGGAGGCTGGCACACGAATGGTGGTGGTTTGCGGCGTCGCATGCTGCTGGGTCTGCACTGCTGGGTCGCGGGGCCACACACACACGCACACGCACATTCATTTCAGCAAAAGGGTGTAAAGAAACAAAAAAGCACATTGCATCGACAACAAAACATAGCATCGTCAAAATGAGGAATGGAAGCGGGCAGGAGGCAACTGCACAGGCAAGTGGCTAGGACAACCCTGTAGGGGCAACCCGCCTATTTCTCGAAGGAAGAGGTGGAGGAGAAGGGCACTCGCAACATGGCCGACGCCAGCTTCCCGCCACCCCGCACGCTCCACGACCACGCTCCCACTAGACGTCCCCACGACGGGCATGTTTGCCTCCTTATTCGTTTTGAGAGAATGTGTGGGCAGTCTATCCATAAAACTCCGAACAAATCTCGTATCCCACCTACGTGCAACGTAGCTATGATGGGAGTCTCCTATGTAGATGTTTGGACTCCATCTGAAGAACCGTACGAACAGAAGTAATGTTGGATACTGCAGAAGGCATAGGAGATCACTCTTTTAGGGCAGTTATAATGTAGAATTAAAATATGCAAACTGCCATTTTAGGTCAGGGCTGACCCCACGTGTGGCACCAATGAGCATAAACGGTTGCCGAGGGACTGCAGCAAAAAAGGATTTATGATCCCAAAAAATATGACAACTCATAATGATTTTGGGAGTCTGCAGAAGAGAGAGGAAGCAACTCTGGAACAACAGTATTTCTTCTGGACTTTCACAGCTGTGAAGAACACCTCTTGTTCAAATATGATTCAATATCTTTTTCTTATGTTCCTCCGTAATGCTGAGAGTGAAACTATCGATTCACTTGCATTGCTAGGTTACATCTACTTGCGTGTTCCTTGCAAGTCTAGTAGACTGTTTTCATTGTTTTATCTTCCTTATTTTGTAACGTACACCCTGTCATGCTTGCAATTGGCATATAATCCTTTTAAACAGATTTCTATGAATATGAGCCATGATATTGTGGATGATGAGTGTGGGTTTTGTAAGAGTGATGATGCTATTGTCTACCTAGTTATAACTTTCCACATTTTTTTTCGTGTTCAATTTTTTGGGGGGTTGCTTCTGCTTTTTTTGCTCTTGCTTTTTTTTTGCAATTGCTTTTTTTAGCACTATTTTTTACATATCTTTCATATATGTGAAATGTCGTAGACATTAAAACATAGTGAAGAGTGCGGTGCAGACGACACTTGCGCCTGGTGCACGCCTGCCCAAATCCCGCCTATGGTTGTGCAGAGGATCACGTGACATCTCGTACCACGTGACATCTCGCACCACGTGATAGCCATGTTCTTGGCGGCCCGGCGCCAATGTTGCTGGACGGAGCCGAAGCTTCGGTATCGATTTCTGCTCGTGTTTAAAATTAGAATTAACAAGACATATCCAATTTTTTGCGAAGCAAACGACATAGTGTCTTTTACTAGTGCTTTTTAATGCAAAATCACTCATTATCCGGAAATCTTCGGAATTGACCGGAGATGCCCTTTAACGCTTTCCTGTTGCTTTCCCCCTCTGTAATGCTTTCGGCGTTGAGGGTACAATAAATGAAATGAAATGAAAAGTGCACCACAAAGGAGGTGTCAAGGTGTTTGTGGGGTGCTCAAAATAAATGAAAGAATGAATGATTTCAAAACCATGGGTTGATTCAAAATTATACCTAAAAAACCTTTGAAATTGAGCAAACTTTTTGAGCTCATTGAGCCAACCTGAACTCATTGAACTACCTGAGCTCATTGAGCCCCCCTGCCAGCCGCCGCAGTGCAGAGTGGAGAAGCTCGACGCACGTGCCAGCGTAATACGGTGAAGTTTGCCATGGAGGATGTGTGATTACGGACTGCAAACTCCAAGTAAAATCAAACTAACAGCACCAAGGAAACCGAGTACAGTATAAGTAAGTGCGTTCACCAGAGAAAGAAATGTCAAGATAAACCAGCTCTAGTGAAATCCTGAGCCCTTTGAAGCAAACTCAGAGGTCGTCCCATCCAGGGCACGACTTTGGACTCTGCACATATCTCACACCCACATAGAAAAACATAATCTGAGAACTTATCAGCAAAGGTTTATCATAGCAATATGCAACAGTAAGTAAGCACAACATTAGGAAAGCTTGGTATGTATGTGGTGGCATTCTCTTTTCTACCTTCCCTGAAAGATGCTATGATTTCCTATCAACATTAAAGAACTAAAAAGACTTTTCTTGGTTTGTTTCGAATATTTCAGCAAAAATATTTGATTCATGGTGCAAGGCAGCAGGAGACCCTGTCTGACTAACCGGTCTTCTGTATATAGGCAATAAAATATTGTAAAACAATAAACAATAGCAAGAAGCGGTTCGACTCACCCGGTGCCCGAATCGCCTGCGCAGCCATCGGAGTCCTGAGCACGTGCTGGGTGGCCGCCATGGGTGTCACGACCCGAGGGGTGACCACGGGGCTCACCGCTACCGGTGTGGGGCGTGTGGGTGTCACCGGGACGGGTGCCACGGGTGCGGCGGCCACCGGCGTCACGGGTGCCGCCGGCGCCACCGGCGTTGCGGGAGGTGCTGCCGCCATCGGGGGTACCGCGCTCGTCGGGGGCACGTCGTAGCGTTGCAGCTGCAGCAGGTATGCGTCCGCTGCGAAAAGATAAAGACAATCTCTCGAGTCTGTGCTTCGTCGGTCTTCTCCCACACCCGGCCACGTCTCCCGCGTGATGCTCAACGATAAAGTGTAGAAAAAAAGGTAAAAAAATTAAATATTTTCTTTCTTTCTAGTGTTAGGTAGAATGTCGCTGTAGTAAAGTCAGTCTTTTGAGATAAACCTTCACCAAATTGGCATCTCAAGTGTCTGTGTAACAAAGCATGCTTCAATTTTGCATCGCCACACACCAGAACCTCTCTTTACAGTAAAAGGAACAACAGCAGATAGGGATATATTAACGTCGGGTTGAACCATGCTCGCAACAATGGCACAGGCACGTCCTTGCACTTTGTTCGCCATATTGTTCCGATAGAACGTGGATGCTCGGACAAAGCGTGGGGGGCCGTGCTTACCCGTGGGCACGGAGCCCCAGCAGACCTCGAGGGTGGCGGTGGACGCCCGGACCAGCTGCACCCGGGTGGGAGGCGGCGGCTTCTCCGTCTCCAGGTACCAGAGGTCCTTGCAGCACACCTGCGCGTGGGGCGTGGAAAACGACGGGGAGGGCATCAGCATACTTTAAGACAGTTGGAAACGTTCCTTCAGAAGCGGCGCCTTAGAGCACTGGTTGGCTCGGCTCCATCGGAAGTCTCGGAGCGGCATCGCGCATCACATTATGTGGCTGGAATTCCGTGCCACGCAACGCGTTCTGCATTAAAAATACCCAAGGGCAAAGAAGGCAGCACCTGGTTGTTCCAGGCCTTGCGGTATCCGTCCCGGCCGCTCCAGATGTAGAGGCGGGAGTTGATGGCTACCGAACAGTGCCCCGCACGAGCCCTGGGCACTGCGTCCTCGAACACCTCCATGGCCAGGGGCTCCCAGGTCATGGTCTCTGCAGGCAATAGCAACTCCCGCGGTGAGTTGAACCCCGTTAACACTCTCGGCGGCAACGTCAGAGAGGACAGAAATTGACCGCATCTCCACGTGGTGAATGATGTTGCTGGGGGCGAAGCTCTGGTGGTGCTTGTCTGCGTAGACGCCGAGCCGCAGCATGCCGAGCCTTTTCATTCATGTCAGTAGGAGAATGTGTGGTTTTCTTCTTTTTCTTTTTTTAAGCAGACAGATGGGATGGCATCTCAGAACCCCCTACTCTTTTTTTTCTTATTTTTCTTTGAGCCTTTTCATTCATGTCAGTAGGAGAATGTGTGGTTTTCTTTTTTTAAGCAGACAGATGGGATGGCATCTCAGAACCCCCTACTCTTTTTTTTCTTCTTTTTCTTTTTTCATAAATGTTTTCACCTTTTGTTTTCCAATTTTTTTTTTCCCCTACACGAGCACGTGATCTCACGAGCAGAAGCACGAGCACCCGACGCCAGCCTACGGCGGACGGACATACGGACATGGCTAGCCCCTAAGGAGCTTCGCCCCTAATATACTCAGCCTTATGATGGACCACGTGTCATGTGACTTTTGGAGGGGGTGTAGCGACATGCGGGGAACGAAGCCAAGCGATTTGCTCGCAGTGGATTGGCTGGGATGGCTCGCAGCATCTGCTGCGGCTCGTTGTAAAGTGAAAAGGAGCATAGAAACCATTATCGAACTGGTCAACACAGGCACCAACTAGAGCCTCCGGGATTTATTGAGAAGCTTATTGTTCACAGTCCCATTAAGCGAGTCGAGATATGTTTTGCAATGTGTCAATCTGGCTAATTAAGACAGATTAACTAGCAAACTTCATAAATATTAATCTGTGCACAAACTTCCAATACAAAAGTCGCAGAGCGCGTTGCGGAACATCCCATCGTGTCGTTTCCATCGAGGCAGCCTTTGCGAGTAATTATTTTAAGCTTTAAAAAAAGTGAAAGAGATACTAAAAAATTCCACGCGACTACCCCCTAGCACAGTGGTTCTTAAATGGGGTCCACGAAGCCTTTGGGGTCCCTGAAGGTCTTCTTACGGTCCCTGAAGCCATCAACCGCCAGTCAAACCGACCAATAAAACTTTCTGCATGCTGTTTGCCCCACAAAGCTAGGTAAGCCCTCTGCGCCGAGCACGTAGGGTTGATTATTATCCGTCTCTGAGAATCAGAGTTGGTTGGTATGTCTTCATTTACCCCTTTGTCATTGTAATCGTCGAACACCCCCTGCCCCTGGTGGATGGGGTCCCCCATCACTTCCACCGATCAAGATGAGGTCCCCAGAATATCGGAGGTTGAGAACTATTGCCTAGCAAATTGCAATGTTAATGTGACGCAGCTAAGGGCATTAACGGCTTCGCTTCCGTGGTGTCGTCGCCCTCGACTCCACAGTGCCCATTCCTATCGCGCTGGTACCACCAGCGGAACCAAAGAAAAAACTAAATAAATTTGGAAGCAGGACATTATTTGTTTTATATTAATCTTTAATATTATGCAAATGCAATGCACCTAAAGAGCTTTCCAGAAATAAAACTACTTAATCTAGAGAAGCATAAGAATATCAATATAAGATTCGTCACACCCCTTGAGTGCTTATTCCTTGTACATTGAACTTCGCTGATGCGGCACTGCCTTGACACAAACCTCTCAAATCTTCGACAGTGTGCCCACGGTCATAATTGTGTCTTTTCTGTGTCCAGGAAGGACCAACCTTTCGAGTGTCTACTTGATGAATTCTAATATCTAGCTTTTGTAACTGGCTCGCCATCCTGTCGACTGGTTTCCCACAGTTTATATCACTGTTGGAAACATATATCCAGCACACACATCTTCTTATATCATTTGGCATATACTGTAAAAGAAGTGAACTGCCATGGAGAGTTCGGAACTGGCGGTGCAGGAGACGCCCAGTAATCCATTGCAATTTCAAACACATCGCCTTCTATTGCTGTCGCTATCACCGCTACTGATGATTATGATAATACTTGAATTGTCAGAGCCATCATCTTTGTTGCTGTGAAACACAAGATCAATGATTTCACCACTAGAAAGACTTCAACCCATCAAAAACACCATGCTCTTTAAAAAAAAAAAAAAAAAAAAAAAAAAAAAACGAACTGTTTTTTTTTTTTTAATTTTTAGTTGAGCATAAAAATATAGAACATGAAGTACCATCTGAAGTACCACTTACGAAAACACAAATGGTGTAATAGGGTCACCATCTATTGGCATATTCCAAAAACAAAAACACATTTTAACATTGCATACTTTGGTTTTTGCCGCAATTGCTGGCATATCGCCGGTTTTGGAAGCGAATGGGTTAATGGTGCAGCTGCGCTAGTCGTCCGAACTGCCGAAATGCTAGCTGCCCAGACACCTCTGGTCAAAGCGGGCACCTCCTCACCCAGGTTGAGGGAGGCGAGGGTGTTGGTGCACTTCCACTCCTTCTCGTGGGTGGAGGCCTTGTTCTCGTCCATGACCAGGGGCACCCAGCCGCCGAAGACGAACATGCGCTGGCCGATGAGGGTGGCCGAGTGCAGGCTGCGGGGCAGCGGGGCCAGACCCAGCACGCTGGGCTTGCTCCAGCTCATCGACTCCACGTCCAGCTGCCAGAGGTCGCCCAGGCGGCAGCCACTCATGCCCCCGTACACGATCAGCCGGGCCTGGCGCCCCTCCCGCGTCTGGTAGGCCACCGCCGTGTGCGACTCCCGGGGCGGGGGCGGTTGTCCAAACACCTGCGGCACGTCCCAGGCCATGCTCGAGGAGAATGGGCGCAGCTCCAGGGTGTACAGGTCATTCAGGTATCTGCGTCCCCAGAGCGGGAGCGAGGGCGCAGAGATGAGGGAGAGGCTCGCGGCCAAGAACAACTCGCTCAACTCGACCGCTACTGCAAAGCTTTGGGGAAACGCTACCCAACAAGTGTCGTTTCGCTCGGTGTTTGCAAACCTTTGCTCAGTCGTCTTCACGCCCGGCGAAGAGTAAGTCCGCAAAAAAGATACAATACGTAATAGACGCACACTTCTAAATATATGGTAACCCGATGTACTTGCAAACGAGTGAATATGAAGAGGCCACGAACGAGCGTTGCACGACGTCATGTGATCTGAAGTCGCGCAACAACAATTTACCCGCTAAATTTAGAGAGCAAGTCGCTAAATGAGATGTCAGTCTCCCCGCCATATTTAGCGGGGAAATGACGCCGCATTACCACATCGCGAGACAAAAAAAAAAATCAAATTTGGGGGTTTTACGTGCTAAACCAACGACGGGCATCTGGCATGACCCAGCAGAGGACTGAGGATTAATTTCGACCACCTAGGGAGCTTTTGTTGTGCAACCGAAAGCTCAATTACACGGCGCCTTCTCCGCAATAAGCCTCTGTCACCACATCGTGAGACCTCAAGTTACATAGTGTGGATTTCCCCACTAGATGTACCGGCAAATTGATGTGACCGTGTTACGCAATGTCAATTTTTAGGGGATTTTGCGGGGGTCGTAGTTTGCGCTCGCCACATTCCGTGCTCCCGGTTTCTGTTAGCACTATTCAGCTTGCGCAATGTCTTTTTCGGAGCTTCTACGCCCAACAACACCACGACATCCTGGCTTTTGCGACGCCATTTGTTGCCACTGTGGGAGCACTTTTGACGCACGGGCAGAATGGGACACTAAACGTCGGTCGGAGGTCCATTCCAAGCACCGCAATTGCAGCCCACCTGGGGATGTTGTTCTTGGGGTCATCGCTGTCGTTGGCCAGCCCCCCAAAGAGGAAGGCCTTGTTGCCGATGAGGGTGAAGCTGTGGCCCAGACGGGGGCAGGGGGGGCCCGGGCTGCCCCTCGGGGGCCTGGGCTTGAGCCGCTTCCATTCCCAGCGGCTCGCTTGTAGCTCGTAGAGCTCGTTGGAGTACTTCCCATACTCCACCATGCCCCCAAACACCAGCAGGCGGGTGCCGTCGCAGACAAAGCCGTATGCGGCGCATCCAGGGGGGATGTCCCCCTTCACCGGGGGCACAAACCACTGGTTGGTCGCTGCAAATGAGGCATGCAGTTAATAAGGGCATTTAGAATGGTGTACACAAAAAGTAGCGTCGTCGCCACGGCAAACATGCCCGCAAAGCTAACAGAGTTTTGCACTTTGCAGGTTCTACTTTTGTGTACGCTATTTCCCGAAACTTGCGTGCGAATGCAAAGAGTCTTTGCGTTCTTTCAAGGAAGATTAGTGATGAGCAAGAAGTTGGCTAAAGTCAAGTCAAGTGCAGTTGGAAAATGGCAGTTCCCAGGATTGCGGTTGCAGCCGCTTTGACGGTTGTCGTGAGCGCAACATCGGCGGCACCCTCGCGAGCGCAATTTTTGGTACAGGATGATGCTGCGCTCCTACAATAGTTGTACGTCACAAAAGTTTGGCCGAACCCAGCAAGGTGGGCAACCATTGCCGGCAACTTGCTGCTTTAGACGCACAAACACCTTTCGCCGAAGGTCAGTATAGACCCCTTTCTTTGCAAACGCCACCAGGCGGTGCTCCAGTTTTTGACGTCCCAGCGAACTTCCAGTTCATAAAAAGAATGAACAAAGCCCCCTTTAAAGGGGTAGGGAAACGAAATTCCAGCGCTCATTTTCTAGCTTCAATATGTTACATGTTGCACCCTAACCTCAAAAACTCGAGTCTTCCGTTGAAAGGCACGAGAAAACTAATTTTAAAACTAAATAAACCATCTTCCAATGTGCACCTGGTGGATGCACGCGGAGCCTAGTTGGGAGGTGATCAAGCAATGTTGGGGAACTTGCTACGTAGTCATGACGTAGCAGATTCCTTCGGAGCAGCGCCGCTCTTTGGAATTTCAACATTTTCGTTCTTAGCTTTCCTCCTCAACTCACAAATTGTGCATTGAACCAAACAGTCCAAGAAGACGGAAAGGCGGGACTCCCCTCTTTCTCGGACCGTTGTTTGTGCACCCGGATACAGCAATCCTCCCCCCAGAAGATTAGCCCGTCGCTCAAAACTTGGACAAACGTTGCTTTTCCCACCCCGTTCAGCCCTAAGCTGACGGTGCTGTGGAAGCTACGTGCTTTTTGGGCCAGCCACACGCTCGTCACCCCACGGGCGCTTCGAACGGCTCGGTTGTAACGCGTTGACACCACCACAACGCTGACAACGCCACCAAGGGCAAAGCTCATAACCCCGCCAGCCTTGCTACTTCACGAATGCGGGAATCTTTTCTTTCTGTTTTTGTTTGCGCCGGATATCCCATGACGCATCGCGCTCTCCGTTCGCTTCTCTTCGAGCGCTTGCTCGAGTGCACCGTTTGGAACGAAAAATATAACCAGTCGTTCAAAATATAAACAGGCGATTATCATTTACGGTTATTATCCGTCATGCTTGACTCATTTCCGAACGAAATTTGAATATTTCAATTTTTGTTTCCGTACCCTTTAACACTGCTTCTTGGAAGGTTCATGTTTGTGAACCTTCCAAGAGGTTCATATTTGTAAAAAGCAAAAGGGCCTATACGAGACCTCTCTTGCCGACGCGAATGGACACCACAGAGAAACCACTTCCGTCACACTCTCATATTTAAACAAACCTAAAATGTCACTCTGAACAAAAAAACTTGTTTCTTTTCTCAAGTTAGAGCATTTCGTAAATGAAATAACAATTGTTAGTGTATCTTGGTGGCATTGCAAGCACGAGATGCTTGGGTTTTGTGTCGCGGCAGTGGAACGCCTTGCATAACATGCACTAAATTGCAAACACTGTTCAAGCGCTATTTTGTACATGCTAGCAAACGCTAAAGTGTGTATGTTATTCTAAAACTTCCTACTTAATTATCTAGAGCCGAAGCCTCCAAACTTTTTGGCTAAGGGGCCAGATAGGGGATCTGTCGTCTCGCGGGCTGCAAAATGAAGAGGTAAATATAAATGAGGAAAAACTAAGTAAATAATCCCAGATAAGCATTGAAATACAAACTTGAAAGATAGAATAATAAAAAAAAAAAAATGAGGTGGATGAATACATCTACTTTATTCTGAAATTTAGTATTTAGCTATTTATGACATTACACAATAACTGGGACCCAGAAAACACACCAGGCATAAATCAAAGTGCATACAAACATTGACATGTTCCAACCGGGCAGAAGACTAATGAAAACGATAGAACTGATGCGGACCATATGCAATGGATACGACAGAGGACACTAAAGCACAATATACATTGAAATGTAAAAGACTTCTAACATACATAGTTACACAGATAAAAAAAAACAGGGGACTAAAGAGTGACGATGCGGGTAATGGCAACGTCCAAGTAATAATATAACGAGAGGACACACCTTACGATAGGTAGCCTTAGTTTTTTTCTAAAGTCTCCGTTTACACGGCTGGTCCGCATTGCACCGCCATTTCTTTATGCACGCTTATTATAGCACCAATAACAGCGGACCTGCTGGAAGTGGGCTACAGGCCGGGACTCGTCGGAAGAACTGCTGGACGGTCGGAACAGCTACGCGGGCTGGACTTGGCCTGCGGACCGGGGTTTCGAGACCCCTGGATCTAGAGCGTGGGGTTCTCCGAGCTCCGCAATTTCCTTGGCCACCCCTAAGTAAAGCACGCACTAGTTCAGTAAATGTGATCTATATGCCGATGCATAACAATATGTCATCCCCAGAGTGTGCGTTGTTCTTTACAAGGTCCGTATGCCTCTGCACTGCTTTTCTCCATAATGCCGAGACTGGCAGGGGGTTGCTTGGCTGTTATCCGAGGCAAATAGGGGTTCCTCGAGCTAGAAGGGTTCAAGAACCCCCGATCTAGAGGGAAAGGTCCCGTGTCATTCAACAGCATCGGAACGGCGAGGCATAGACGCAGACATCGGTGGCCCCGACGGCACCATATTGCTGACTACGCTTTGATATACACAATGAAGCGGGAAAACATCACTTTCAAGGTCTGCATCCAGTTTTTTCTAGCTTTAATTTGCAAAATAAAACAAAAAACATTAGCGTTGTGCATTGTATAAAATTAAATCTAGTTGACGAGTATTCAAGCAACTTTAACTGCTTCTTTTTTTCCGCTCTTACGTCGCTTTTCTTTCTCTCGGGATTGTCGGAGTTTACACTCTGCCGCAATCTGCTCCCGTCTTTAGCTCCCTGGGGAAAGAGAAGGGGACGTACTTCACTCTCCATTCATGCGAGATATTCTACACAGAAGAAAGCAGAGTGTGGAACGACCCTCCCAAATCCATAGTCACCATTAGCGAGACGCACTGTACCGTGAACAACTTGAATCATACCTTCAAACCTCTGCATTTCCGGTTACTTCTGTTTGTGTGTAATATGGCAACATTTTATATTAGTCCCATTTGTTTATTGTTTGTACTTATCTCGTGCCTATGCGATGATTTTGTGTAAAACTGTGTGCACGTTTGTTTCTATTTTTTTTCTTTCAAATTTATGTATTTGAAGCTTATGTATTTTTTATTACAACTTACACACTCCTGGGCAAGGAGGCAGTCAGAAAAACAAAATAAATAAGCAGCTCAATAACCGAAGAATGTGCCCTTGAAATTTCAGGGTAACTAAGCCAGGCCATTTATTTTATAATTGGGCTCGCACACTGATCAACCCAGCTGTATGAAAACTGAGAAAGCAACACGTACCAGTGACGACACAATGCTTGCTAAAGTTTAAACGAAATGATAGAAAAATATCTACAAAGTGTATCTAAACTGAATATATATACAGGGTGTTTCAGAGAACTCAGGCCAAATCGCTCCTGCAAAAACTATTCATCGCAACGAAAAAAGGCTTGTGTCGTTTTGGTCCTGGGCCAAGGGCCCATTTAGGAAAATTATTAAAGTCCGGGATAATTAAGTTGTTAATTATTTTTGCGTAATTAACTTTTTTAATATTGTGTTTAGGGGCATGGTTTCAATTAGAAAATTGCTCAGCATCGTCGAAAAACACTAAATCAACAAATTGCAGAATGATAGAAGGCATGCGAAGCATTTTACGGCTTTCTGAAAAACCGCACAAATTCAACGGGTTTTTAAGTTTCGGTTTGCTATCGGAGCGCATCTTGGCCCCGACGGCACCGCGCCCCGTGGAGAAATAGTGCAACCAACCTCTGCTGCGCTGTCATCGCGCGACGCAGCAGAGGCTGGTTGCACTATCTCTCCACGGGGCGCGGTGCCGCCGGGGCCGAGATGCGCTCCCATAGCAAACCGAAACTTAAAAACCCGTCGAATTTGTGCGGTTTTTCAGAAAGCCGTAAAATGCTTGGCGTGCCTTCTATCGTTCTGCAATTTGTTGATTTAGTGTTTTTCGACGATGCTTAGCAATTTTCTAATTGAAACTATGCCCTTAAACACAATATTAAAAAAGTTAATTACGCAAAAATAATTAACAGCTTAATTATCCCGGACTTTAATAATTTTCCTAAATGGGCCCTTGGCCCAGGACCAAAACGACACAAGCTTTTTTTTGTTGCGATGAGTAGTTTTCGCAGGAGCGATTTGGCCTGAGTTCTCTGAAACACCCCTGTATATATACATACTGCAAACGACTTAATTTTCGCGGGCCCAATATTTCGCGATTTAGGTCAGAGCTGAAGTTTTGGAATATTTCGCGGGTTCTAATTTTCGCGACGCGGTGGGACCTCAAAATAGATTTCAATGTGTTTAAATTTTACCAGAATTGTTCGCGGGACCTATTTTTCGCGAATTGTAGGCGATTCGCGAAAATTAAGTCGTTCACAGTATATATATATATATGACGCCACGTTTTGAGCGAAACCGAAACCGTAGTGCTTTGATCGGCGCAGTCTGAACACCGATATCATTATGCCTTCTTTTTCAGTCAGTCCACTCTTTGTAGCAGAAATCTGAAGGAAATTATATGCAATACGCAATATTTCTTTCAGTCTTCGTGCGCCCAGAAAGCACGCGCGAAAAAAAATAATTGTTCTGGAGAGCGTGCAGCAGATTTGATCTTTTTCAGGATCAGATTATCCCCACATCAAGCCCCAAGCAGGGCTCCTAACGCTACTACCAAAGAACCCACAAGAATCTGAGCTACCCTCATCAGCGTTATCTGACTACATTCCCTTCCATAAAACCGTGACGTCACACCACCATTTTTTGGCCAGAGCGAGTCGACATCATCACGAGACACGAATGAAGGAACCCACCCGCCGAACGCCGCCGACGCCGCCAGACGATCTGACAGTGCTAGGCCTAACCGCAGCGCGAAGGCGGCGACTGCATAGGGAAAAAAACACACACAAAAAACAGCGCACTTCTGAACAAGCCCCCACCTGAAGGGGATTATCTGAAAAAACACGAACAGGGGAGCAAAATCGAGAAGCAAATTGTGAAACTACACCACTGCTCAAAGCGACGGATTTTTTCTCCAAAAGAAAATGCCAGAATCGAGGAAGCGAACGGAGAGCTCGGAGTATTTCATCAGCGCGCGCTCTTTTTCGGCCGCCATGGAGCGAACATGTTACAAACAGACGCCATCTTGGGAAAACCTACTCAGGACCGCCGAAAACAAGCGCTTGTAGGAATCAAAGTGCGCTTCCGATCGCGGGGACAATCAGCGGAAAGGAACTTCGGAACGCTTCTGACGATCCGCGCACGTCTTGGGCGCGCAGGCGAACCGAGGAGCGACAAAAAACCGCGCCGCGAACTTTCTCATGACACTCATAGGGCGCCGCCATGTTGGATGAGGCGCTTGGAGTTCGTATAAATGAGTATTAAGGAGCCGTCGAGAGGTCGACCTCGGGTTGCAGCGAAATCAATAATGATCCGCTATATCGCACTGCCTCGATTGGGAAAACGCGGCTCGCGCCTAGACTTCACTTCGCTCAGAGGAGCGCGCCCCTGCTTCCAAAGACAATACAGGGCGCCATGTTGGTAAGCTGCAGGGGAGCGGAGACCGCTGAAGAACTTACATGTGTTGTAGACGTGAAGTTCATCCACTATCCCTTCGTTGCCGCCGCCGAATACTATCATTAAATCTTTGATAGCGACTGCTCGATGGCCGTGACGAGGCCGTGGAGCAGGGCCAGTTGTGTTTGTCACCCGCTTCCACTTCAATATGGGTGCCGCCATCTTGATTCATACCCAGAATGCTGGGGTCGGGCCCGAAATCCCCGGATGATAAACAACATCCAAAAGATCAGTGCAGAAAATATGGTTTTCAAAATTTAATTATTTAGTTAACAAAATAATAATTATAAAAAATATATAAACATTATAAAATAAACCAATAGTAGAAATACGTTAAAAACCTGTCTGATATTTTTGATATCTGCGGAGCGCTGTGCAGGCTTTTGTTTTTCTTCTTTGGTTTTCAGATTGCCCGGATGTACAACGCCTCTTGCGGCAGTTGGGGCAAATGGCGCGGCGATTTGAATCCTTTGAATGAGGTGGATTTCGGACTCCGGTGGTCCTGGAAATGACGCGCCTCCCGAGCCGCCCGTGGTGGGAGCACACGGGAGTGCCGAGCACGAACAAGCATCGCTAGGCGGGTCGCACCCACGAGCCGCAACATGACGGTGACGGCGCACCAGCTCAGCGACGGGACCTCGGGGTACGTGCCGCTCATGGACGTCAGTGGGCTGGTCGCCGTCCTGTACCTGCTCGCCGTGCGGGGCCTCTTCGACCGTTGCGACGTCGAGCTGGGCCACGATACGTACGGCGAGTACCCGAGCACGTACGCGCGGCGCCTGCCCCGCTGGCTGCGGATGCCGTTCAACACGGCCGTGAACGTGCTGTACCTGCTGTGCGGCTGGTACTGGCTCCGCAAGGCGGGCTGCGAGGAAGAAACCCGCGCGGAAACCAAGGCGCTCCGCGGTCCGTTGCTGATGCCGGCTGAGGCGGCCTACTGGTTCCGGGCGTACGGCTGGCTGTGTGTGCACAGGGGCATCGTCCAGGCGCTCTTCATGGTCGCCCAGAGCCGGAGGCTGGCGTCGCTGTGCGAGCTCAGTCGCCTCCTCATCGTGTCCTGGTGCGTGCTGTGGAGCCTCCGGCTACTGGGCTTTCTGGGCGAAGGCACGTCGCGCTTCGTGGCTGCCCTGGCTGTTCCCGTGGTTCACTTCGTGTGCTGCCTGCGCGACCCGCGAGGCCATGAGCGCGCCGAGGTGGGCACGCACCGAGGCTCGCTTCAGGCTCTTCGAACGGCCTCCTCATTTTTTGGGAGACTCGCGAATTATGCATACCTCCCCCAACATCACTCTAAAACACGGGCCCCAGATTGAGCCCCCACCTCGAATAATTTCGAATAATTTCCTACAAAAGTAAACAAGCATATAATATACACCCCCCCCCCCCTAAAAAAAAAAGGAATAATAATAATTTGAGATTGATAATCCTGCAGATAAACCCCTGCTCGAATCCCGAAAGTCCCAACAGTGCAAGCCGTTTAAAGCGTGCAGGGGACGCTTTAAAATCATTTTATGTGTTAAACTTGTTGATGCATTGTTGAGCGTGTTGGTGTCTAATTTACGATAACGAAAGAGTGACATAAAAGACAATCGGACTGTGCCGTAAAAAAAACAAAAAAGGACCCTTATTACCTTTATATATATTTCATCCTTGCAACGGCACAATTAATAAAGAAAATTAAAACTAAATTAGTGCGAGCAGTCAATGTCAGCCCCGGAATAACCTAAACGTGTTCGGCGCAATTTATTTTAATAAAACATTTATTGTTTACATGCTGATTTTTGTTATGATCGAAGTTCTGCTTATAAAATGTCATTGATGCTCATAATCAAATGACAAAAAGCTGTAAGAACTGCAGTTTCCTTACAACCTCTAAAACTTGAAGGAAGCATTGATTTGGGTGCTCGTAATTGTTATATTCTAGCATTATTTCAGTGGATTAAACTATTTGGATTACGTTTCATCTCGTACATAAAATAACCATCCGAAGCAGATTATACTGCCCTTGATTGTTACTGTGCCTTGTGCTTCTACTCGCAATTAAACTGCTAGCTAGGGAATCAGACCTGCCACGGTGTTGATGCCATCAAAAGGTTGCCCAGAAGCCAAAAGTCAAGGTAGGCACATAAATCTAAACATGATATGTGCGCTGGTATGAATAAAAAGTAAATGTGTGCTTATGCTCCAAAAGTACTTTTTACTGCTCCAAAATGGACTTCTGTCTGCTCCAAAGGGTGCTCCAAAATTACTCAGACCAATCTCGTCACTGCTATTGTGACCTCGAAATTCGGAGATTTTCAGATAAATCCGAATTGTCCGAAAGTTTACCGGGGAGAGTTTTTCGGAGTTTATCGGATTTACCCAAAAACACGAAACCCTAGACTCCCTCATAAAAGCATGTGGCCTTTTTACGTCTGCCTTGCAATCAAATGTTTCTTACACACCTCATTAGAAAACATTGAGCCGTTGCAACGCCGATGGAAAGTTGAGTTAGAAATTCCACCCACATCAATCTGGCTATGCTGAATGTTCAGCACGGCCGGATGGATGTCGGCATGGACTTATTCTCGCACTGCGGGGTGCTGGAAATTTCTGGGGCGCTCCAAGTTTGTGTGGGTCTGTGTGTGTGTGGATTGGGGGGGGGGGGGGGGGGGGGGGGGGGGGGCTGCTGCTGCTGTGGTTGAAGGTGTGTGCATAAACGTATAAATCACTGATTGGCGGTTGTCAGGTGGCACCGAGAAGAAATGCTCCACCATTTTGGCTACACTGATTGGCAATGACTGTAACGATGAACCGCGGAGGTACTTATTTAGTGGCCGAGGGACAGCACGGTGGCTGACCCAAAACCAACCTAATCATCAACGTCGATAAATTTAGGAACAAAACGTGAGGGCGCATGTGAGCTGCGTGGTGTAAGCTCATAAATGTAGAATTACCCGAGAGTGCGATGACAGAAACACGACAGGAAGAAGGAAACACGACAAGAAGGTCAGGTAACATTTTGCATTGTGCACAAAAGTCTGACAAACATGTATAATACGTGAAAGTTATTGATCTGGCCGATAACTGTTAACAATAATAATAATGTGTTTATCATTATACAGCCGGGAATTAGTCAGCCAGTGCAGTACGAGTGCTAGCCTGGAGTCTTTAACGTGCACCACGCAGTAGTTATACACGACCGCACGCCGGTATACGATGCTCATCCAGATCGGAACAGGCAGCGGTGGGGATCGAACCCAGGATCTGGACTATTAGCAATGCAGGCAACAGGCAGCACCCACATATAATATGCCTTACAACTTTTTTTTTTTTTTTTTTTTTTTTGGGGGGGGGGGGGGGGGGGTTCAGTTTGCAGTTTCGAGTTTGTGTGAGTGTGAGCAACATACGTCTGTCTCAATTCTCATCTCAAGTTACCGTACCCGTAAGCAACATTTTACGACTGCGTATTTATTTATTTATTTTTCTTGGGGGATGAACAGAAATGATCAAGCCAGGAGATATGTGGGTCTTCATTGATAAAACTGATCGCTACGTAAATATTTTGTTTGTTGCTTTATTTAAACGAAGCTTTCTACACTTTGCTTGTTCGCAGATCTACCAAGGGCTGTTGATGGTGCTGCTGCTGGCCTGTCTTCAGTTTCGCTACGGGGACGTAGCGCACTCCCTGACGTCACTTGCACTGGGATGCGTTTGCGCCGCGCTCTTGGCGGTCCTGGCCCGCAACGACGTGGAGCTGGCCCGGTCGGGCCCACCCCTGTTCCGCTCGCTGACGGGCTTCTTCTGGTCGCGGGTGTGCGAGGCGCTGGCGCTCCACTGCGCCGCGCGTTTCATGTTCGCCGTCTCGGTGAACAAGTACGTGGACAGCTCGCTCCAGTACGACTTCCCGGGGACGCCGACCGTCGCCGGGGGCGGTGCCACCTAGGGGGCAGCCCGTGGCATGCGGCACGCTTTCGCACTGCTTGCGGGGATCAGTGCGTCGTCGTCGCGAAGACTCGATTGGGGACCATGAAACACCTTAACTTTTGTTTTCTTTTTTTTTTTCAAATAAAAGCGTTTTGAGTCGAGTGGTTTATGACTTGGATGGAATTGACAGGAGATTTGATACACCAACGCATGGTGTACACACTTTGCCCACAAGGCGTGGTGGCACTGCGCGTGCGCAAAAAGTATATTCACGCGAGGCGAAGCTTCTGCGCATGCGCGGGGCCGACAGCAGCGCCATCGTAGTGGCGTGACGTCAGAAGGTTGAGTTTGTGTGTACCACACGGTGCGGTGACTTTTTTCGGGAACCGACGTACGTATACATATGGCAACTCCCCGACTGGTATGTTTACAGCGCTTTCCATGCCGGCCGTGTATCAAGAGATCTTCGTGATCGAGAGTGTCCTTAAAATAGCAGCAAAGTATACGACATCCCGCGATGAGGTCCCCGGCAATGCTATACAAGTTGTCACGCTACTGGTGGTTGGTTGTAGAAGCACTGGCGAAGAATGCGAGCGGACGATCCCGCTGGAATTGTTGTTTTTCACTGACGGGTTGTAGAGTGAGCTATAGACGCTTTAAACACGCGCCAGACTGAACCGCAGTTGCCGACTTTCACTCTAAAAAAAAAAGGGGGGGGGGGTGTAGTCCTCGCACCCCTTGTACGACACCCCAAAACTTCAGTTCGCCGTACAGCGCACTGCCGGTGAAACTGAAGGCCCCAACTTTTACGAGAGACTTGATGACGATGCGATATATAAGATATTAATAAAGGGGTGGTGCAACGATATTCGCTGGGAAAGTTTTTCACCTTTACGAGCTTACTGGCATTAGTGAAACCCAAGTATACTCGCACGCAACGCCACTGACCGACAAACCCCTTTGTTGCGGTGCAATCTCGAGGACAAAAACGAGCATTTTCTTTCAATCTCTCCTTCGCAAAACTTGATGACGTAGCTGGGAGTTCGCGGTATCCCCCAGTGACGATATTTGAATGCGGCTCATAGATTGGACCCGAGCATTGCGTAGGCACTCGATTTGGGCTTGTGATAACCGAAAGTTCGGCAAGCATTCGGGTAGTGGCCCGTGTCCAATCGCTGCAATGACGACAATAGCCGAACCATAACACTGTCTGGAACTCAGCGCGTGTCCTGTGCCTTGCCAACCCCAGCGCGTGGCAATGATCAACATTGGCTACGTTTCCATGAATGCGATCGTAGCGCATCGAATCGAGCAGGGACCAATCACACGCTGCCTGTCTTCCTACTTCTTCCTCTTCTATACCTATCGGGTACCAATGAAAATAGTCAAATCTCGATTCGATGCGCAGCGGTCCCATCCATGTAAACGCAGGCATAGGCGGCATATAATCGGCTCCAGATCACGTGGCCGCTTCTTCTGTCTGCGAGTTGAGAGAGTGAACGCTGCACGTTTATTTTAATTTTTTTCCTGCGACGTTTATTGCGTGCGGAGAAAATGAACGCCTGTTTCATTGGTCATACACGTCAGGGGTTCCTTCTAAGCGGTATTCGCGCAAAGTACAAAAATTGTAATAAGGTTGATAGCTGGGCTAGTTGGTAATCGTTGTACATATTGGAATAAAACAGCGCACAGATACAAAAAGGAAGAGACAAACCGGACAGGACAGAGCGCTGACTCGCAACTTAATATTCTTTACTGAACGAAAAAGAGAAAGACAAAGGGAAAGAAAAAGATACCAAAAAATAAAGAAAAAGAAGAAGAAAAACCCACATTATTATACGCAATCGCACGCGCACCTTTCACCCATGGTAGCTGACTACGGCACGCGCTGGACCCTCATTGTCAATTTCAGGAATTCCAGCTCCTTGCCTGACAACGCCACTGATGCTGCGCTGATACACTTTTTTTCCGCTGCTGTGGATGTGGAAGCAGCGGAAAAAAGTGTATCAGCGCAGCATCAGTGGCGTTGTCAGGCAAGGAGCTGGAATTCCTGAAATTGACAATGAGGGTCCAGCGCGTGCCGTAGTCAGCTACCATGGGTGAAAGGTGCGCGTGCGATTGCGTATAATAATGTGGGTTTTTCTTCTTCTTTTTCTTTATTTTTTTAGTATCTTTTTCTTTCCCTTTGTCTTTCTCTTTTTTGTTCAGTAAAGAAGATTTAGTTGCGAGTCAGCGCTCTGTCCTGTCCGGTTTGTCTCTTCCTTTTTGTATCTGTGCGCTGTTTTATTCCAATATCTACAAAAATTGTTGTACCGCCCCTTTAAGCACCATCGAACTGGCCATAAAAGAACACGTTTTGGAACGTACAGTACAGCGGATGATTTCTCAACTTCTGGAAAGGGACATGTCTTTTGCAGCAAGTAAAACAAAACGAGTTATAAACAAACAAACAAAAACAAAGAAAGACCTTCAAAAGCACAGACATTTCATAAAATTCGAAAAATTATGCCTGTTCTCAACGCAAAACGCGTGACCAGCCAACAATAAAAAAAAAAAAAAAAAAACGTATGCCGCATTGTTTGAACAATGCTCTACTGACGTCTAACCTCTGGTTAGCTCTGTTGGTACAGCGCTCCACTGGAAATGGAGAGGTCCCGGGTTCGATACCCGGAACAGGCGGAGTTTTTCTGTCGCACACCAGTCAGCTAGCTGTGTTTGGAGTTTTGTGTTTGTCCTTTAACTCCCTTGTTCCCCTTCTCCAGGGAATATTTTCGTCATTCTTTTCCAGCTCGCTTGCACCTTTGCATTTAATTGCATTATAATCATAAGCTTATCGTGTTTTTTTTTTTTCCTTCGTTTTTGTGCCTGGAAGTTCGGCTGCCCCGCAGAATACCTCTCCCGACGGCGAAGCCAACCTAAGTTCGATAAATTCGAGGCATGTCAGGTTACCTGTTTGGCTTCGTTCTACAGCGATAGCTGCTGCGGACTCTCCCCGGCACTGTAGATGACGTCCGTTGTTGGAGTTGTCGGTGTTCGAGCGTTGTATGGCGTCCGTCGTTGATGTTGCCGAATCAGTGAATGAGATCGCCCGCTGCCCGCGGGAACCGAACCTGAGTCCGCTGCGTGCGAAGCGTAGGCATTACCATATAGTTACGCCACAGCGTTAACAACCCGCTTTATACTTAGGGTTTTTGTAGCACCCAATTCCCACTACACGCGCTCTCTCTAAAAAAAAATAAATAAAAAATAGTCGATAACAAAATTTTGTTGTAACACTGCCAGTGCCAAGAGCTTGTGCCGCCGGGAAATGCACTTCCACAAGCTCCGGAACAAAAATAAATAAAAATTAAAGAATACGCGTAAGACTTCTTATGTGTAGGAATGCGAAAGCAATCATACACGCAGCGCATTCCTACAAGCAGCGCGCCACGTCTTCCTTTCGCACACGGCGCTGGGGCGGTGACGTCACGCTCCCCTACTGCGCAGGCGCGGCGAACCCCGCCGGTCCCGCGCCTTCCGTGACGATGAATTTGCGTTGCTGCGCTTTTATTTGCGTTCTAGTTTTCTGAGGCGCGTCCGCTTTGACCTTGAGCGCCCCAGGCCGACTTTCGTGACGAAGCATCGGCGTTGCTGTGCGTTTGGCCAATGGGAATTTAACTGCCGTTTCGCTGCTACAGACAGTTACAGACAACACCGGCTTCGCTCCATGGGTTAGTTAATGCTTTCGCATTCAAATGATTTTTAGCATTAAAAAAAGAAACAAAAGCGTCCGGAACAGAATGGTCAGATGCGTATTCTGCTCCGAACGCGTTTGTTCACGCACGCCACGGTGCGTGAACGGGACGCCGATGCCCACATGCCCACCGACTTCGCCGTGACTTGCCGCAGCTATCGATGTGACCAGAGTTATTACAATAAACGCTAGAGGCTCAGCTGGCGCTAGTGTCTACGGGACTTCCGGTTGCAAATTGAAGCAGACAGCATGCAGTCTACATTTCCAGCCTCCCTGTGTATTCTTATGGGAAAACGCGCGTGCATTTTGTCGCTTCGCCGGAAAATAACATGAATAACTTTTGTCATTTCGGTTGTACCGGATAGTATGTACCTTTATTGGTATTGTGAAAGTGTAATTGCTTTAGTTACAGCATTTTTCTTTACTACTGAACGATGTTAAAGGGGCCATGAAACGAATTTTGGGCTGGGATAAATGATTTTAAATTGGGACTTTACTAATCGCATATCGTTTAGTTGGCCAAAAGAAAGAGGGTAGAAAGTCAACAGCCCTCTTTTCGGTACGTACAATTCAAAATATAGCGGACTATTTTGTACCTTCTTTCCTTCGAAAGCTCTCCGCCTTTTCACTATGATACATCCGCGGTTCCCAAAGCGCGTCAGCGGTGCCAACCTGACGTCAGCCGAGCCCAGCTCACGCATTGGACACGAGAACTGCGTCACTCAGACGTCTGCGCTCGTCAACAATAAATCCGTCGACGAATATTCGGATTCGCGTTCGTGGCCAATGAGTGCCCTGACGGAACTTATCGTCACTGGGGAATGACAAGTTCTATGGTGTGCATAAAACGCACGGTGGAAGCTAGGAGTCATCGCACCGGTGCCGAAGAATCTCACGGCGACGTGATTTCACAATTCGCATTTGAGTTGAGGATTAAAGCTAAGGAGGAAGAAGTAGGAAAATCGTTTCATGACCCCTTTACACTTCACTATATTTCAGGCCCAAACCTCTGTTTCAAGGAAGGTATGTGAAAACGAGCGACGATTTTAAGCAAACTAACGATCGAAAGGAATGTAGAGTGGGTTCAAGGTTTGCTAGCATTTCGGTGGAAATGACTCCGTCGTGCATCTTTGCGATCGGTTAAAGAAACATTCGAACGCAAAAAATAAAGCGCGTGAGCTACGATAGGTGTGTCTTTTTATTATTTCCTATGTCGGGCAGTTTGTATCGGGCACCTGCTCTCTGGCTCCCCCTATTTGCAAAGATTTGGAGCGTGCGGGTGATTATTTGAACCCAGAACAAGCATCTTCGCACATATTCATGAGCAGAAAGAATAAAGCAGTACTTATTAATTGCAAATCGGACTATATTACGTGGCTTCCAATTTATTTTGATCATCTGCGTGCACAAGGAGTTACTTATCCAGTGTTACTGCGTAGTTCTTGTCCTCTCTCTTGGTTTTCCGCATGTCCTTCGTTCGTTTGGCACGTATATCCCCCATGCTGGAAAGCGTCGACGCCGTGTTCGCGCTAACAGTGTCCGACAGTGCACATAAATACACGTATGAAGCGGTTTTAGCACCGTTTGTCATGCCACGAATTTCAAATAAAAATGCTGTAACTGACCAATTATTTCGTCTGCGTGACTGAGAAATGTTCCAATGTGCCTAGTACGTACAAATTATTCGTGATATTTGCTCTTATAATCGAGCGCAGAGAGAAAATGCACTCGCTTTTTCCCATAGAAATGCATTACCGGAAGTCAATTTCCGACTGCTTGCTGTCTGCTTCAAAATGCAACAGCAGACTAGCGCAACCTGAGCCTCTAGCGTTTATTGTAATAACTCTATGGATGTGACCGTACTGCGGATTAACACATGCGTGCTCAATTTTTAAAGCATAAAATGCTTTTGAATGCTACAACTCAATACCAAACTTTCGACCGTCCATCCGCCTCTTTGTCTGGGCATTTTCCGCTAAATTAAACGGGAAAAGTGGCCTAACGTGATAAATGCGTCAAGTCAGTTTCCCCGATAAATTTAGCTGGAAAATTCACGTGCAGTGTCCTAAAAATCAATTCAGTTTGCGCGCTAAATTTAGCAAAACATTATCGTCAAGTGACAATTTTTCAATTAAGTTACCCGCTAAATTTGGCGGAAAAACGTAAGCTTCTTTTTTAAGAGTGAAACGGGTCCCGTTCGCAAAGCCTTAATTCTCATACAAACGCGTGCTTGTTGCCAAGCCGTACAAGCGTGTGTGCGTGGTGTAGTCTGTAGCGTCGCGTGTCACGTGACATCACACGTGGCTGTGACGTCACGACCTTATCGACCCGCTACATTTGGCTGGAAAAGTTTCCTCTAGATTTGGCGGGAAAATCTCGCTATATTTGGAGAGAATACTTTTCGCTAAATTTTGCGGAAAAATTTTCCCGCGAAATTTAGCGGGTAAGTTCCATGATGCAACGCGCGCAGCCGCGTGTGACGTCACGTGTTCACGTGGCTGCGCGCTTTACATTATGTGATTTTTTGGTCCCACCGACGCCGACGCCGACGTCATATTTTCTGCGCCATGAGCTCTTAAACGCTATCGCGTAAAAATTCACGTCTTGCAGCTTAGAAACCAATCTAGTTTCCCCGCTAAATTTAGCGGGGAAAATCGACGTCACGTGACCTGACGCACGTGACCTATACAATCATTTTTTTCCGCTATATTTAGCGGGAAGATATGAATCACGTGACGCACCAATTCCCTCACCCAATTCCTTTCCTCTCTTCCCCCTATTTTTGTCTCCCTTTACTTCCTTTTCCCTTCTTTTCTCTCCCCATTCTTCCCCCTCTTAGCAACACGGAATTCCCCGCGCAGATCTCGAGCGCTCCACAAGCGCTCCATTTGGAGCGCGCATATTCCGCTCGCAGATCCGGCTCGAGGTAGTCATCTTCCGCTCGTAGATCTCTGGCAGCGCCCGCCCTGTGGAGCGCCTCCAACACCGCCAAACTTGATCCGAGGAATTTCAGGGAGCTTGGCGGAAGTTGACAGAAGCGTGCTACGTCATTTCCTTTAACTCGGCGGTGCGCATGCGCGGCGAGGTTGGCGAGGTCGGCGGACCTGGCCTGACCGGCCGGCCCGTCGAGTGGTATCTGTTCGGATGCGTCGGTTGTTTACGCGGGATTGTGACAGCTCGAACGCTTCTACCTCGCGTAGATCAGGGATACAAAGCCGGAACTGCAGCGCGGCAAATCGTAAGCGCTGACATTTGCGATCGTAAGAGGAAGAACGAGAAAAAGAACGACAGAAAATCTGAAGGTTAGGCCTGTTCATTTTGCAGTCAATGATTGTTTACCTTTTTACACTGCATGCCGCCGGCGTTTTCTCGTGCAGTAAAGCAAGAACAGATTAGGCAACGGCCGTGCAAGTGGTGGCTTGTTACCTCTTTCTGTTTATTCAAGTCTCACCAGCAATCTGAACTCCACGGATGGCGATCGCTGTGCGTGCTCCGCCGCTTCGAGGCGGCCGATAGGTATGTGAGGCTGGCGAACGCGGACGTCTTCCTCGTTATCTTTGACAAGAGCTCTGTGGTACGGATATTTTCGCTCGGCCTGTGTCGCGTGTTATTTCTGCAGCTAAACAGTGACAGTTGTGACTGGTCGTTGGAAAGCTCAGTCGGCTGAGGCGTTAGTCGGCTTGTCAAGTTCGAGCAGCGGCCATTTTGAACGGCCGACCGTCCCGGGCGGGTCACTCCGAAAATGCGAGTTAATAGGGAATGTTCGTAAACCGCATTTGCCCCTCCGCTAAGCCCTCCGCAACGAAGCAGCCGCTACTGCGCCGGCGCGCCGATGGACTTGACTGTAGAGTTCCGGCTAGCGTAGCTGGTTGCGGAGAGCGTTGCGGGACAGCGGAAACGATCTACGAAAACTCCCTAATCTTCCGCTCGTCAATTTGGAGCGGGTCCCACGGTGTGGAATTTTGCCTCCCTCGCGGATTTCGGAAAGCCCTCCAGATCTACCAGTGGAATTCACCAATGCATTTTAGTCATATAAAGCCTATAATGCATTTCATGCATTCTCAAACTTTAACCCTGTAATGCCCAACAACATTTTTCGACAGCGTAAAATTCTGCGATTGAAAATCCTAATATGCTTTGATAAAAATAATCAATATCAAGGAGTTTAGTGAAATTTATACTTTATCATACAAAATGGTGATGTATCATATATGACACAGTAATCATTAAGTACGGTGAAAACATGAAGTTAAAATAACAGTGGTATGCGCTGAAACAATTGCGCTCCTTCGTGTAGCAGAGGTTACCAAGCACTTTGTGCATAGAATGAATGAATGAAAAATGGTTGTCTGATGCACTGCAGTGCCTGCAGCCTGTGCCTTGCTGCTCTCCACTCAAGGAAGTGGCCGACATTGTCTCTTCTGACGTCTTCCTGTGGGGCAGAGACGAATCTTCTTTTCTTTTGTGGGGAGTTGTGCCGTTCTTTGGACGCTTTCTTGCGACTTTGTTGCACTTAACAAGTGCATCAGCAACCGATGCATGGGACTTACGCAGCCTCATGTGCTGTTTCTTTAGTCGTGTGCAATGCTTTCTGTAGACTAGCCATGCATTCACCAGCCACATCATGATGATGTGGTCTTTACAGCTAGGTGACTGGTGCGCGATCGAAAAAATCCGCCTGGTCCTTGTATCGAACCAGGGACCTCATCATTTCCAGTGGAGCACTCTACCGACTGAGCTAACCAGGAGCTAGACGTCAGTAGAGTAAACGAGATAGCTGTTTCGATACCAGGACCAGGCGGATTTTTTCGGCCGCGCACCAGTCACCTAGCTGTGTTTGGAAATTTGTGCTGGTCCTTTATTCTTCTTGTTCCCCTTCTCCAGGGATTATTTTCGTAATTCTTGTCCAGCTCGTTTGCACCTTTGCATTTAATTGCATTATCGTCATAAACTTAAAAATGCAAGCCGTTCACCCTTGTTGGTGTTAGACTGGTGGCAGCTGATAAAACCCATTTGCTCTACTGACGTCTAACTCCTGGTTAGCTCAGTAAGAAAAAAAATCCTGGTTAGCTTAGTTGGTAAAGCGCACCACTGGAAATGGAGAGGTCCCTGGGTCAATACCAGGACCAAGCGGATTTTTTTCGATAGTGCATCAGTCACCTAGCTTTTTTTTTTTTTTTAGATTTGTGTTTGTCCTTTGTCCCCCTTGTTCCCCTTCTCTGTGGATTATTTTCGTTGTTCCAAATCTATTTCGTAACCTTATGGAGCCAGTATTTTAATCGCACATTTACGTTATGTTAAAACGCACTCAATAGCAGCCGTGCATTGAAGATTAGTCAAACATGCAGCACTCTTTTGTTTTTGTGATTTTCGCATGGGATATTTCACGATCGTGTTCATTAGACCCGGGGTGTCTGGTCGACTACAGCCGACCTTGGAGAATCCTGTTTACGGCGTACAACTCCGAATTTGATCTGCGGCTACAGCCATTAATTGTCCGTGATAGGCTAAGAGTCGAGTGGCAGAGACCCTCAAAGGTAGAGTGACTCTAATCCTCAGGGTAGAAAACAGGACACTCGGGTTTAGTATGAAGAGGTGATTGGGGGGGGGGGGGGGGGGGGGGGCGTCATCTGTCAACGGTTACAATCGTGTCCTAACGTCACCCTCGATGACACCAGGTAGAAAACCTTCAGATTCTCTTCTCCACTGCCGTGCATGGCCTCGCGACCATCTGGTCCATAGGTCAGAATTTTGAGCCGACCTCACTCAGACTCACGATCACCACAATAGACCCTTCCCGAAAGTCAGTCTACCCACCCTGTGCAGAGCCAAACCCGACGCTCTAATGGCGGCACTACACAGTTCCTCCACACCAGAAAATGCGAACGTCTTCGAAAGCATAGAGCAGAAAGCGGAAAAGGTGTTGGTCCCCTTACGTCACCTTCGACTCACGAAATCGAGGGTGCTTGATTTAGCCGAGCATGATCGCCTATCACCGCCATTAGAGCGGCAATATTGGAGCTCATGGGACTGCCACAAGGTGACTCTGACTTTTGAAAAGGGTCTATTCTTCTCATAAAAACTCACACTCGCAATCATGATTTATTCAAAACAGGGTCGTCACATACACTCAACATCACGGATCAACGCGAAACTAATAGCGAGTTCGTTTCACACGCACTGGCACCGTTCGAGTTCTCTCCCAGAATGCATAGCACTCGCAGAGTGTTGCACGGAGAACTGGACTCAAACGAACTCGCCAAATGCACCGAGTGCAGAAGACTGATGCTGCCGCCATCTATGTTGTAGAAAAGGTACCGACCTCAAGCCGAAACTAGCGCCTTTCTGTTCGGAGTGATGGTGGGGATGCGAGAGTGCACTCACTACCAACGTTTATCTACAAACGTTGAACGCTGCAACCTGTAGTTTATAGTTGCGATTACTTCAAGCAACTCGGCTGCCGTAGAGATAGTTACAGACGGCGTAAATTTCCGCACCCAGCTGTCTACAAAGCAGCTGGTTGCGATCTTTCAATTCTTATAACCGTTTACACTGAAGAAAACTGATGAAGCTTTTCGAGCAGAAGCTTGATCCGTTTGAGCATGGTATTATGCGTGAACCATTGAAAGGGTACGGCTTAAAACTAGTCTGTTGGAATATCCAGCAAACCTTTTCGTGGGACTTTCGATTTCGATCGTCATTAGAGGTGGATCTGATATTAGCCTTGGTGAGGACGTCGAGAACGAGAGCTTTCTCGAACAAAATACGACGGGGCAAGTTAGCTTACGTAGGTAAATGTTAAACGTTATGATGTTGCCAAGGCATCGGGTAGATTCACTATGTTTAGCTTTCTCTAATGCTCATTGGGAAGTCAGAGGTTTTTGCTGGGGGAGTTTTGTTGACTAATGTTCAATTTTTCACCCGCTCATGGATGGTGATAAACATCTAGGGGGCCGCTGATGCGTTTGTTCTTAGCATTTCTTTATACACTGGTATATTTCAACGTTTGTACGGCAACAGAGCGACTTAAAACCTCCAAATAAAGCACGGTTTGTCAATTGCTTCCTTCATGAAATAGCCGGCGCTCACAATTCAAGCTCGCGTTTGATTCCGTTGCCCGCGGGACGCGATTTCTATCAGAAAATCTACTTTTTTTCCTTTCGGTTCCGCGACGCATCGTAGCAGACGAACCCTCGTCGTCTGCTCCCGCTCCTCGCCGGCCTCGCCGGAGCGAGGCATGACGGGATTGCATTTTGGCGCACTCCCGATTTTCTCGGTGCAGCGAGTGCATGCACGCGTGGGGTGTCAGCGATGAAACGAACTCGGAGAGTGCAACCACTCGTGGAGTACCGGCCGAAACGAACCCGCTCCACGCTGCGAGTGGGCACGCGTGGGCACGAGTGCAGTGAAACGAACTCGCTATAAAACTCACTCCCACTAACAATCACGATTTATTCAAAACAATGTGATCACACTCACCGTACCATCACGATTGAACACGAAACCAAAACTCACTCACCCTCATCATCACTGTCGTCACGCTCACAGATCATCAGACTCACAGGTCATCACACTCACAGCGTCATTACGGTTATCACACTCACATGTCATCACGGTCAACACTCTCACAGGTCATCACGGTCCATCAGACTCACAGCTCATCATGGTCATCACGCTCGCAGCTCATCACGCTCACAGTTCAAAACACTCATCATACTCAGAGCTCATCACGGTCATCACACACACAGCTCATCACGCTCATCACACTCACAACTTATCACGGTCATCACACTCACTCACCGACCTCACTCAGAAATAGTTCTCTCCCTCACCGTAGTCGCGGAGCTGGCGTTCGTGGTGCCGGCGCTTTGCTCACGTACGACCTTGCCGCGGCCGCTGCCGTCTTCCGCTGCCCTGGCGCCAGCCGTCACGTCGCCAAGTGAAAAAATGTTTTGTCATTTTGTTTGTTTCGCTTCGACCCCTTCTACGCACCGGCCGAGAGCTCGAGAAAGGTGCGCTTTGTTGGGATACAATGGGCCCCGGACCAGTAGCCCATTTAGGAAAATTATTAAAGTTTGGGATAATTAATTTGTTAATTATTTTGGCGTAATTTACTTTTTTAATATTGTGTTTAAGGGCATGGTTTAAATTAGAAAATTTCTTAGCATCATCAAAAAACACTAAATTAACAAATTGCAGAACGATAGAAGGCGCCCAGCAATTTACGGCTTTCTGGAGAAAAAAAAACAACAAACACACACACACACATATTCGACGTGTTTTCAAGTTTCGGTTTGCAATCGGAGCGCTTCTCGGCCCCGACAGCACCGCATCCCGTGGAGAAATAGTGCAACCAGCCTCTGCTGCGTTGCCCGAGGACAGCGCAGCCAGCAGAGGTTCGTTGCACTGTTTCTCCACGGGGCGCGGTGCCGTCGGGGCCGAGATGCGCTCCGATTGCAAACCGAAACTTAAAAACCCGTCGAATTCGTGAGGTGTTTCAGAAAACCGTAAAATGGTGCGCGTGCCTTCTATCGTTCTGCGGTTTGTTGATTTAGTGTTTTTCGATGATGCTGAGAAATTTTCTATTTTAAACTATGCAATTAAACACAATATTAAAGAAGTAAATTACGCAAAAATAATTATTAACTTAATTATCCCAAACTTTAATAAATTTTCTAAATGTGCCCCTGGCCCAGAACCAAAACGACACAAGCCTTTTTTCGTTGCGACGAGTAGTTTTCGCAATATTGAATTTGTCCACTTTTCGTGAAACACCCTGTATGATTAAAAAAAGGTGGCGAGCGTTTATAAGCTCTTTACCCTAAGTTTCTCTTTCACGTCCAAAACCCTTTTTCTTTTCTTTTTTTTTCACGCAGGCAGCATCAAAGTAAGGGCGAATCAGACGAAAGCTATTATTATTGATACGAATGTGTCTCTCTAGAAGAATGGTACAGTAGCCTTCACACACAACAGGAACTGCGAGAAGGATAAGGCAGAGGCAGCGTCCAGCAATAGATAATTTGGTTTTTGAATGGCAGGGAGTTGGGGGCCACCTGCTATACAAAAAAGGTGCCATCAGGGGTGGTTATGCGGTCTTTCATCTATCAATGCAGATTGTTGGGCTAGTTGGTACTGGGAATTTGACGTCATGATGGCGCTTAAGACGAGGACAAAGGGAGACTAGACAACACGGAGCGCTACTTCAACTGTTTATTTTTGAAAAAAAGGGGGACATATATACACTCAAACCGCTTCATCTCAGCCAATCCGAGGCCTCACCGTCGCACGCAAAAACGCTATCTCTTTGTCTAACAGGTCAATGGAGGCAACGCTGACACATTGTGCTCCAGACTGTTTTATCAAGTCTGCTTCTATTATTTCCCTGACCGTCTTATCCTTGTGTCTGGCTAAAATCGCGCACGTGTTGAATAAGGGCCTGCATCTACAATCGTGACAATGAACTGAAAGATGACCGTCACGGTGGTTATTAACATTCAAATTGTGCTCTCGTAACCTATCATTTAGGCATCTGCCTGTTTGCCTGATGTACTTTTTACTCCATGACAACTGAATCACGTACACGACTTCCTCTGCGCAACCGACAAACGGGTTTCTATGCTTCTTGCCGCAGCACAGGGGGCCACCGCGAAAGGGGTTCGTTAATCTGCACAACCTGGCTAGCTTCTCCGGAGCCGAGAAAACAACCTTCGTATTCACTCGGTTAGCTATTTTCTTAAGATTGTGCGCGGTTTTGTGCATATAGGGGACAACCGCTATCTTTTGTTTAACTTGTTTCTCTTTGACTAAACCCGGACAACCCGGACATCTTTCAGTTCATTGTCACGATTGTGGATGCAGGCCCTTGTTCAACACGTGCGCGATTCTAGCCAGACACAAGGATAAGACGGTCAGGGAATTAATAGAAGCAGACTTGACAAAACAGTCTGGAGCACAATGTGTCAGCGTTGCCTCCATCCATTGACCTGTTAGACAAAGCGATAGCGTTTTTGCGTGCGACGGTGAGGCCTCGGATTGGCTGAGGTGAAGCGGTTTGAGTGTATATATGTCCCCCTTTTTTCAAAAATAAACAGTTGAAGTAGCGCTCCGTGTTGTCTAGTCTCCCTTTGTCCTCGTCTTAAAGACCGACCAACGGAACCATTTTCCGCAAGGTAGGAAAATGCCCCTCGGGCCCTTCTCTTCTCACCCTCTCCTAAAAGTCACGTGATGGCAGCGATTTCTTTTCTGTCGGCTTTTCCTATAGGGATAATCCCCAAAAAGCCCAAAATGAGCCGCTAGCTGCGAGCGCGACAACGACCTTCAGACTTCCAGGTGCTTTCCCCTCGTTGACGCGGGCTCACTCAATCCGCGAAACTGAGGAAGTCAGCGCGACCGAACGCTTTTCTCCATGAGCTGCAGGTCCGAGGCCGCTCGGTCGGAGGAAATCGAGAGGCCGAGATATGCTGGTGTCGTTCCAGCAGCCGCCCTCTGTCATTGCACGGCTGCTGGAACCATCCCGGTGTCATCACAAGGATTGGCTTGCGCAATAAAGGGTTCAGATCATCGATAATCCATTTCTTTCCGAAACATATAAATCAGGTTGCTTTCCCTAATCCCTTCATTACTGTTCGAAACATGATGAACAGAACAGCGCACAAAAGGACGAGGACAGAGAAAAGGAACATGCAGGACACACAAGCGCTGACTCGCAACTGAATTTATACATAAAAGGAAGAAGAAGAGGAGAACGATCTGAAAGACACGCGGGGCACGCAGTGCGTATCACACGCGACACAACACCATTTAACTACAATGTCTTTGCCCCATAGTCCGATCTACAAACAAGGTTTCGGTTTGAAGTAGTGTCACTGATGGGTGGCTAACACAGCAGTCCCCCAGGCTGTTGATGCTATGTGCTTCCAAGATTTCGCGAGTCGTCTTGTCTCGATAATGTCCAATTATTGTTGTGCCTTTAAGAATTGGAGTACACGAGCAGGAATTGCAATGAACGGGAAGGTGACCGCCCACCGTAGATTTTAGTGAACGATCATGCTCGAGAAGGCGATCGTTTAGGCACCGTCCAGTTTGGCCCACATAGCTTTTACCACACGTTATTTGAACATGGCACATAAGGGTGGCTGTGGCGTTTCTGGCACTTGTATTTGTTGAGGTTATCCGCTCTCGAGCGAACCTTGGAACAGATTTGCGCCATTCTTTTTGGAGCTGAAAACACCACAGGCACATCGTACCTTTGGGCTGCTCTTTTTAAATTATGCGAGGTTTTGTGCATGTATGGTACAACAACCTTTCGTTTCTGTTGATCTCTAGGTTTCCTTCGCTGAATCCCTTTAGTCTTACGTACCAAGGCCACCACCACCTCGTTTAAAACCTGTGATGGAAAGCCTGACTTTTGCAGCCTCTCAACTTGAGCGTTAAAACTTTCACGAACTGTGTGAAAGCAGGACTTTGTAAGTGCAGCCCCAAGTATGGTAATCGCAATCCCCCTTTTAACAACTTTCGAATGCGCTGATATGTAATGAAGGATGCCCTTTTTTGACCTAGGTGAGAAACTCCAGCAGATATGGTTTGTATGAAGAGATAACGAAAGGTCCAGGAACTGTAACTTTCCGTCCGAAGGTTTTTCAACAGTGAATTTAAGTCCAAAGCCACACCTGGAAAATACGCTCATAACCTTATCAACGTAATCACCTTCAACAAACTTGGGACACACTAGCAAAAAATCGTCAACATATCGGAACACCTTTGACACTTGTGATCTGCTAAGGGCACCTTCAATAGCTCGATCAACACTTGCTAGAAAAATATCACTAAGAACGGGGGCCACACATGATCCTATACACACACCTGACCGCTGTGTAAAGGTATCATTTTGCCACCCAACTATCATAGAGTTCAGATAGAATTGCAGAAGTTCGAGAAGGCCTTCTAAAGACACACCACTAGAGTTTCTGAAGGTTTCTGTTTACTTCCACACCAAGCATTACTTGCCTCAGTCAAGTCCTGCATTGAAGAGCAAGAGAAGAACACCACACATTCGAAAGTTG